>JAWWLV010000038.1:2964314-2991492 GCA_035041135.1 Platyrinchus mystaceus | reverse complement strand
GCACCGCCCCCGCCTCGCCGCGGGCTGGGCCGGCCGCGGAGCTCGGGCGAGGCGGGGGGGGGGGAACGGCCGCGGGGCCGCTCCGTGAGAGGGTGGCAGGGCCCTGCCCCGGGGTGCCGCGCGGGGCCGGGGGCGGCGGAGCCGTCCCGGTGTGAGCCCGCCGTGCCGTGTCCGCTCTTGCAGATGGCCCGGACGCAGAAGAACAAGGCCACCGCGCACCACCTGGGGCTGCTGAAAGCCCGCCTGGCCAAGCTGCGCCGGGAGCTCATCACCCCCAAGGGAGGCGGCGGCGGCGGCCCCGGGGAAGGTGCGTTGTCTCCGCGGGAGCTGCCGGAGTGCGGGGGGTGTGACCGACCGCTTCAGTCGTGTCCGAGTGGCTGCTGAATAGTCGCAGAACCACGGAATGGTTTGGGTTGGAAGGGACCTTAAAGATCATCTCGTTCCACCCCCTGCCATGGGCGGGGGTGCCACTTACTAGGTCAGGTTGCTCAGAGTTCCATCCAGCCTGGCCTTGGTCACCTTCGGGGATGGGGCAGCCACGGCTGCTCTGGGCAACGTGTACCTTCCTCTCCCTCTTGTCCTTCCTGGTGCAGGACCTGTGCCATGGTTTGTGGTCCTCGGGCTGTGGGGGGAGCCCTTCCTGAAGAGTAAAAGAAAGTGCTTCTCATTTTGGCTGATATAGAATTGTATTTGCAGAAATCTTAAGGTTTTTACATGAAGAAGCACCTTGCAGCAGCCACCCGTTTTTATATATAAAGGTGTGAATTATTTAAGCCCAGTGCTTAAGGGAAATACTCCACTTACAAAGTCAAATCTAGTCCACTGGGAAGCCTTGCAGACAGCACTTTATTGACAGGTACATGCCATGGAGTGTTACAGGGACAAAAGAGTGCAAGGTAATAAAGACTGTGACTCTCTTGGACACCCTCATCCTCCTTGTAGGAAAACTTACTTGGCTTTTGCTCAGGCAATATTAAAAATAATAGTGGGACTGCTGTCCAGAACATTAGAAAATAAAAAATGTCAATGTTTGGACAAATATTTCTGCTCCTTATTTACAGGTTTTGATGTTGCAAAGACGGGAGATGCCCGAATTGGGTTTGTGGGTTTTCCATCAGTGGGGAAATCTACTCTTCTAAGTAACCTTGCTGGTGTGTACTCTGAAGTGGCAGCATATGAATTCACCACACTCACCACCGTGCCTGGAGTCATCAGGTACAAAGGAGCAAAGATACAGGTGAGATCTCCTTGGGTCTGTGAGGGTAAATGGTCTCTGTAATTGCAGGGCTAGGGCTGAGTGGTGTGGCCTGGCATTAGTGGGGTAGAAGTGACATGTGGAAGTGCTTGGGAATACCTTGGAAATGTTTCCATGATTTTTCCCTGCTTTTCACTTTGCTCTGGGAAGAAGCTCCTGTGGTAGTTCTTACACTCTCTTTGAGATGATCTGTTCCACTGTACCAATACATGGGATAATACAATATATAAGAGTCAAAGGGGAAACAATCGTGTCGAATTCTGTTCAGATTTGCAGTAGAGTCAGCTGGTTTAGGAGAAAGGTAAAAGTAGTGCTTATTTTGCAATGAAGAAGAATATTTTTTTCATGTGGTATTTTTCTTCCTGTGAACAAACAGCTGCTTGATCTGCCAGGAATTATTGAAGGTGCCAAGGATGGTAAAGGCAGAGGACGGCAGGTCATTGCAGGTGAGTTGGAACTGGAGGCAGCAGCGTATCAGTGGTTCATTTAACACAGCACAGGAGAAGGAAGGGTTGAATCACTGTTTCTGCTGTCTTTAAAATCTGGATTGTTTGCTGGACTTGAGCTGCCTGCTGAGGAGCAGTAGCTGCTTTCATTGTGCTTTGCTTTCAGTTCTGGCTTTGTGCACTTGCTGAGCTCCTGCTCTGTGTTGGCACTGCAGTGGAAGTACATTTGCAATTTTGCAACAAGGCTGTTGTCTTCATTTCTTCAGCTTATTGTCCCCAGTCTGGGGCCTGAATGGAGACAGGAAGGAAGAATTTTTTCCAGCCTCTGTGATTCTTACAACCTGTAAGGGTCTGTCTATCAGTGATGCTTGGCCAGCACAATAAACTTAAATCTTTTACTGGGATTTAAAAATTAGCAATGTGCTGGCCTTCAGAGTTTTCCTATTGTCATCAGTCCACTGAGCCAGATTTGGGTTGCCTTAGGTTGTCTTAGTGTGCTTTTTGAGAGGTGACTTTGTTTTTCTGATTCATAGTTGCTCGAACCTGTAATCTCATTCTGATTGTTCTGGACGTGCTGAAACCCCTTGGCCACAAGAAAATCATTGAGAATGAACTGGAGGGATTTGGAATTCGTCTCAATAGTAAGCCCCCCAATATTGGCTTTAAAAAAAAGGATAAAGGAGGCATTAACCTTACAGCCACAGTAAGTTGAAAGTTTTCTTTAACCAAAATTAAAAAACAAATTGCTCAAATAAAGAGGCATTTGCAGTTGATGGCATGCCTGGGACAAGGCTGTAAAGTGACTTCCTTAGGAGCTGAACTGCTGTCCTGTGCTACAGTCAGTTACTTTCCTTGGAGGCCATCCACTCCTCTCCTGGAGCCTGACCCACCTCCTGGCCCCCAAATCAGAGGCTCACTCATTTTCCACACTTTAAAAGTTTGAGGTCCAAAGGAGAGTGTGCAAAAACTGCCTCTCACTTGGCAGCTACAGGATTTTTCTGGAGAAGCTTGCTCAGAATTCTGGGCCTTGAAACCTGGACTACTCCCCATTTCCCATGTCCCATTTCCCACTGAATCTTTAAAAGCACAGGAATGTCCAGAGATACCAAAATCAGAACTCTGGGCTCTAAGCCCTTAAAGTGTAATTGTCTGGGCACTAAATGGATAGATATGTGGGTTTGTGTTGCAACTGGTCCCAGATTGACAGGAAGCTGCTTCTGAAATGTCTGATTGCAGCTCTCAGTGGGGCATTAATAAAAATGAAGCTTTTAGGATTTAAATCTGTTTCCCCCTTCCCCTCAGAGTAGCTTTGGTGAAATCAGAGTCAAGTCCAGTAACGTAAAACACAGCTCTTAGTTCTAGTAATCCATACGCAGTGGTTGCTGGGTGACAGCACTGTTAATTATACTTGATTTGGCTGTAAACTTCCACTCTCTAATCCTGTGCCTGTCTGTGCTCAGTGTCCTCAGAGTGAGCTGGACACTGAAACAGTGAAGAGCATCTTGGCAGAGTATAAAATCCACAACGCCGACGTCACCCTGCGCAGCGACGCCACGGCCGATGACCTGATCGACGTGGTTGAAGGGAACAGGTACTGCTGGGCTCTGGCTTGGGCACAACTGCAGTTTGTGTTACAGAATAAAGAATTGTCTCTCATGCTTGCTTCCCACAGAAGCTGAGCCAGCATATGCTTTTTAAGTAACTTTCTCCCCAGTGAAGGTAGCAGGGTGCTGCTGCAGGACTGCTGTGACCATGTCCTTCTCTTTGCAGGGTCTACATCCCATGCATTTATGTCCTAAATAAAATTGACCAAATTTCCATTGAGGAACTCGATATTATTTACAAAGTACCCCACTGTGTGCCAATATCTGCTCATCATCGCTGGAACTTTGATGATCTGCTGGAGAAAATTTGGGACTACTTGAAGCTCGTACGAATGTGAGTCACAACTGCTGCCTTCTGTGGAGTTCAGTGTAAGGCCGAGACTGAAGAAGGTCTCAAGAATGGATGAATGAGTTTTATAATGGTTTTCTACAAGCTGAATTATGTTTGCTTTGTAAAGTGCAAATTGTGCTCCTCTTGTCTGCTGTCTGACAGCCACAAGTGCTGTTTTGAACTTGTAGGGCAATTAAACAAGGATATTGTGAAACCAAGACCAAAGCACATCTTAAAAAAGTGCCTGAAAACATGGAATTCTAGTCAAACTTAGTGTAAAATTGTGAATTCCAGAGGTAGTCATCTTTTCAGTCTGTTACCCATTCAGCTCTCCTAACAGAACTTAGTTCTTCATCCAGAATTTGAAATATTTTTACTATAGGTTATTCCAGGTTTACATCACAATTCTAATGCATTTTGGGATGAATTTATGAATTACTCCATTCACACTCATAATACAGTAATTGTAGCCTTTTAAATTTACATCTACCTTCTTGTGATAATATAAAATCTGTTGGGAAAATGGACTTAGCGTTCAGGTATCTGGGCTATAAACTTTATCAGGTGTTTTTTCACAGAACTAAAATATCACAAGTCAGAACCATACCACTGTAGATGTTTCTTCCCATCGATTATTCCCATTCCACCTTTTTTTAAGCACCCCCAGAAGGCTCAGTAGTGAGAAACCTTTGCATTACAAGGGAGAACCCACTGGCTGCTCAGGTGCACTTTCAGCTTAGGAACACCAAACCTCTCACAGCATATCCATTGTCACCACTGAAACAGTGGAACTTGGCACACCCCCTGGGCTGACAGTGCAGATAAATGACTGATGAAAGGGGTTGGGAACGGAGGTTTTGGTGTTCACTGACTGTCCCATCTGTGTCACAGCTACACCAAACCCAAGGGGCAGCTCCCAGACTACACCTCTCCTGTGGTACTACCTTACTGCAAGACCACAGTGGAGGATTTTTGCATGAAGATCCACAAAAACCTCATTAAAGACTTTAAATAGTAAGTATTATTGTAAAAGACTGATTTATAGAGAATAGAAAACAATCTGCATCCTGGTATATTATTTCATTCTCTTGTAAACTTGAAAACAGGATTTTAAAATTTTTTTTTAATGTTGATCTGCCCATGACAATTAAACTTAACACTTCAATTGCTGTATTTGACATTTACATCCTCTTTCCTGCATAAGTTTCCTTTATGGGGAAAACGTTTTCCTTTGTATTTGAAAGAAGTGTCAGATGCAGCATTACAGGTCCCTGTCCTGTGCCTTTGGGTGCTTTGGATAACTTCATACTTTGTTTTGATCTGCTTGTACCCTGGTTCACAGACCACTCAGCCAGGTACTTGCAGGAGAATAAAAATAGCTCTGAAGCATTGCTTTCTGCATTAGCTTTGTGACAGAAATAGCTGCTGCTCTGCTGCCTGCATATCATACTGCTGAGCCTCTTAAATTGGATTTTTCTTCTCCTTTCAGTGCACTGGTCTGGGGTTCATCTGTTAAACACAACCCTCAAAAAGTTGGTAAGGACCACACCCTTGAAGATGAGGATGTTATTCAGATTGTGAAGAAATAAAGTTGTTCTCCCACAGTTTGTTGCTGTGCCTGAAATTTGTCACTAATTGTAAGTGGTAAAGAAAGGACATTTCGAAGTGGAATTTGTTTTTCTATTATGGTACCTTCCTGCATGGTAAAACTGATAATTCTGGTCAACTTGCAGGGTCTCATTCCAGCAGAACTTAAAGATGAGAAACTCAGGTTAAATGACTTTCACAAGGGCAAAACCTTACAAAAAGGTTTGATGCCAGGGATGAGTTTCTGTCTTTCCAAACTGGAAAAAAGTTCACACATCAGGAATTATTTTGTTCTGAATTAGAACAAAACATGAAAAGCAGAGGCTGGAGAACCATATCTTATGAAACAATGCTGGAGGACAGAGAGTTCCAGCTGCCTTAATCTGAAAGTGTTCTTGTTTGAATACTTCAAGGCTATTAATAGTCCTGCAGTTGTGGAAAAGCTGGTTGGTTCTGCTCAGGAGCAGTTGCTTTTTCAGTTGTTTAGACTAGTAGAAGCTGTTTGTGTCTGTTAGTGACTGAAAGCTTTTAGGTTTTCTGAAAAACATTTCCTGCCTAGTTTAGAGGAGTCAATAAGGTGCCCAAGAGAAGCAGGCTGCTCTTAAGGAGCAGTTCTGTTCCTGAACAGATGAATAAAGAAGCTTTTAGCTCTTGTCAGGAGGGCTATCAAATGCATCAGCCTCTTGCACTTGTTCTCCTACCAGGAAGTAGGGGTTTAGTTATGGGGTATTTACTAAGATGCATTAAAGATGCTCCCCCCCATGTTATTACACATCCAGGGAGAAATAAAGTGACTTCAGACACCCACTCAAGCACTAAATCCTTACAGCAATTGTTGCTACTCAGCCTGGTAAGGAAACAACCAAGCCTTGATTCTACTCCCAGCATTTCCACCAGTGCTGTTTCTAGAGTCCTGTGTAAGTGAAGTGCTGCAGCTATGCTGGGGTTATCACCTCGAGGGAAGGAAAAGAGGAGGATGCTACTCAGATTGTGCAGAAATAACAGTGACCCCCATTCAGCCTTTGTTTAGAGTTGGCTAGTTTTACAAGTTCTTCCTCACTCATACTTCACCCAGACATTTAAATGCAGCACTTCCACTGTGTATCCTTCATCAGACTGTTCCTCCCCAGCCCTGGACTAAATGAAACTTTCTGCAGATCAGCTCAAACCCTGGTTCCAGCTTACACACAAAACCAACATTTAAAAGTTAATCAATATACTGACATAATTTAGTACAAGAGCAGTTGATACAGACAGCTGGTAGAATCAACTTTATTTACAGAATGTTACTGGGAAAGTGTCAAGTTAAAAAAGTATGAAAACAGTCTTACAAGGACAAGCTGGTGATTGCATGTTTTACAGGGATTGCTTTGGGAACAACCATTCGAAGTATGGGTGACCCCCAACAGCTTCCACCTTGGAGATTTCAGCTTGCTATTTCCATAAACTCTGTCTCTGCTTGACTGAAACAAACCCACCACAGCACTCTGGCAAGGGTTAGGATACAGACAAGTGATTTTTTTTTTTTTCCTGCTGCTGGTTTTGCATTCAGTGAGACCTAAGAAAGAGCAAGTCTGTGAGAGTTCTGGTTTTGCTTCCACCTCTTAAAAAAAGAGCACAATGACCTAAGCTAGATAGAGGACATGACAGCAGTACTAGACTCAATACAAGTGAGGGAGTGAAGTGAGGAACCATGCAGAAGGATGGAGGAGAACATTTAACTGTTCAGGAAAGTGAAACAGGCTTAAAAGGAACATAGTACTTTAAAAACCAAATATACACAGTAAGATCACAAAACTACCCTATCCTCCCCCTTTCAAGCCACAGAACAAGACTCCAAAGGCAAGTTTCACAGTAATCGCATCGCTGGATGCACATGGGACTGAGGACAGTGCTGGGGACTCCCTTCCAGAAACAGCACTGAAGGCAGCACAGGATATTCCACAGCCATGACTGAGGAGTTGAAGGGTGAGGATTCACAGGCTCCATTTTGATGACCTTTAGTAACTGGCTTGAAAGATTAAAACAAGGAAAATACTGCAGCTAAACAAGGACCAGCACCAGCTCTCCTGAAGGAGCGACGACCAGTAGGTACCTACAGCCTGAAGATGTGGCTTTATCATGACTGCACCAGGTCCCATCCTCAAGGCTGTTCAAAGACTAAATAAACCTCTCATTTGGTGGCAAGAGTCACACACAGGGAATCAGACCTTTGTTACACAGACAGCAAGATGTGGGCTTTTACTCTGACACTTGAGCTACACTGAGTGCACAGTACATGACAAAGGTTTGTGAGAGGGAGACCTAGAGGAGATGAGCAGCAAGGAAAGGCAAAGCAACTTCATCCTGTTCACTCACACTTAGGATATGCAACTTTAATCTTAAAGAAAGTCCCACACGTACAATGGAGAAAGGTCCAAACCATAGGCACAACTAAAGCTCAACTGTTACCAGCTACTCTTATGTACAGCTGTATAGATTCAAAAAGGCTATTCTAGGTGTGTATGTACAAAAGATTGTTTATACACAAGTCTGTACAGAAGGGTCTATACATGTAGTTTTCTGCAGAAGGAATCTACAGCTGCTACCTCTACACTAGAGAATATCAGCACTTCATTCACATATCTTACAAAAACAAACAAACAAAAAAAATAGACACTTCCAGGATTAAACTGGCTTTGTCTTGCATCTAAATTTCTTCAGGCTTCACTATCCAAGCCATAATGGATCCTTTAGTCTTGATGCAGACATGAGACCAGGACAGGTGCCATGTGCTTTAGTCTCTCGAAAAGAAATTTTGCACAGAGTACTAAAAATAAAAGCCCCAAAAAACAAACAAGAGGTGAAGTCCTGACTATGGACATTTTCATCCAGTCTAAAGAGTCACAAGTGTTCCACCCAGTGGTCACTGTTCACTGCCGGTATTCCAGTTCATCTACACTGATGACTTTGGATGGCATGGAAGGGAGAGGCTGCTGCAAGACATCTGAACCAAACCATTTTGCAAGGCCAATGGGAGAGCCACTCCTCTGGCTGGGGCGATGGTCGAGCTGTGTATGCCCATGAGATAATCCAGTCCGAGGCAGCACGTTTGAAGGGGTTGTTTGTGCACCAGCAGGTGATCCCTGTGCTCCAGAGCCTGTGAAATGTAAAGCTATTAGAGGTGAAGTAACACCCAGCACAGATCTGCCCTCGAGCTATCACCTGGTAAGGCATGTGAGCCGAATGTGGCTTTTACTCATTCTGTGAGCCCTGGGAAATCTGGGCACCGTGTGTTTGTTCTCATTAGTGCTCCCATAAATGGCCTGACACTGCCACTTCTGGACACAGCATCACGCAGGTTTGAGCTGGAAGACCAGGATCAAACAGCATTTCCCTGGAGATGGCGGGTGGCCTCTGTCCCAGCAGGGCTGAAAGCTGCACATATGCTGCAAGAGGCAGAGCTGTCAGTGGCAACACACGTTCTGAAAGCAAGCGCTTCACTTGGGCTTCCTTCTGGCAGAGCCCGCAGTGGCCAGAGCTGCCTCACACCCACACAAGGTTAGTGATTACCAACAACTACATCAGAGTAGCTTCCTGCTAGCTCAGTGCACTCAAGAGCCCAGCCAGCACAGTACCTGGAGAAGCTCCCGGCGTTCTCCAGCTCCCACTGCTGGTTGTGCTGTGACCCACCTGATCGCTGTAGCTGCTGCTGCATCATCGCCAGCTGCAGAGGAGTCCCCGAGCGCGGGTTCAGGAGGTGATGGCTTGCTGTTGGTAGTGGGTAAAAGGGCTGGCCAAGGATGGGAGCAGATATTCCCTGCAAGTGAGACAGGTCCACTCCAGGAGGAAGCATACCTGTTGAATATGAGCAAGAAAACTTCTTAGCTGATAAGCACAAGGGACTTAAAGCAAAACAAAACATATATATAAATATTCAGATGGGTTGGACTTTGTTGTCTGGTTTTACAGGTTAAGTTCTGATGTAATAAACATTACTGGTAATATCAGTTTGTACTGTTCCTAACACAAGGTCAGTCTTAAAGAGAACATGCATTAACTTAAGGGGGGAAAAAAGTATGGATTACCTGCTTGCAGCAGAGGAAGGTGCTGCGGGTGGACCCCCTGTGCCAGCATTCTCTGGACCAATCCTGGGTGCAGTTGGTGAGCAGGTCGTACAAGTGGTACATGGGGAACAAGGGGTACTTGATGAACAGGACGAAGGAAAGGGCCTCCTGGTACTGGGGAGGCCATTGTAGGAGTCTTCCTACCAGCTGATTTGGGCCTGTAGTCTTGCTCTTTGGTGCAACGATTTGCTTGGGTAAGAGGTGTGGAACATGCAGAGCGTTGCAGTGCAGGTAGTTTGGTACCTAAGGTGGGCAAAGTTCCTTGATCTGCATTCTCCACAGAACTAGACAGTAGGTTATCTGTAGCTAGAATTGAATACAACTATTACAGTCCACAGCTAGAGATTGCACCTAATGAAAATTAAAGCTAATGACTGGATTTGATAGTTAAGATTCCAGATCTATCTGAACGGTAGTCATTTATTTTTAATAGTGAGCATCTCTTTCCTGGATGCTTCTGGCCAAATTATTTCAAAAGAGTAATGAGAAGGAATATGTTCCACAGAAATCCCTCGACAGCAAGCTTAAATTAGACCAGAATCAGCACTAGCTCCATCTTTAGTTATTATTTTCCTTTTTTTTTTTTTTTTTTTTAAGGAATTTGGATCTAGCAGCATGCATGAGTCAGAGCCAAAGGTGACAGGAGGTACAAGGGATCCTCCCTAGACAAGATTTTAATTTGCAGTTGCTCCAGAAATCTAGCCCAAAGTGGCTTTTCAGTTTAGATGTGTTTGGGGGTGAGCAGCAGCCTTCTATGTCTGTCACCTGCTCAGCAAGATTTGGAACACTAAAGCACCTCAAGAAGCTACTTCCATAGGCCATCCAGATCAGTTAGACAAGGCCTAAAATACCTTGGCATCAACTGCTACCAGTGGAGGTATTCCAGCTGGACTGCTAACAGGAACTGCAAGGTACCTCTGTATTACCAGCACTGAAGTACAAATAGCCATCAGCCAGCCTGACTGATCAGGACACTGGTGTTGAGCATTTCCTTTTAATAGCATCTTACATCAGTTTGGGTGACAAAATGCTTCCCTGATCTGCTGCATTTAAGAGCTTAACTGGTCTCAGCTTTGACTGCTCAGTAAGGATGTCTCAAGAGAACTCTTTAAGTTTTCAATTACTGGTGTAGACTATGGAAGCACAATTGTTATTATGCTTGTTCGTCAAGAAAAGGTGCCAACAAACAGTTATGGTCTTAATGTCACTGTTGCCCACAAACTGACAAACCCAACACTGCTGGAAAACTGCACTTGGAAGTGTGTCCCCTCTATAGCTCTAGGCCCTCCTCTCATTATAGGCTCACTCACTTCTACCCCCTCATCTCCATGAATCAGGAATGTCTAAAGGTAGCCTGAGTGTATTATGTGCTGAAGCAATTTGACTCTATTCCAAATCCCTTTTGCTTGTGGTATTTTAAAGCCATTACAATACCTTCATTTGGTCTCTGATTTTCATCTTTCACATCACTGATTTTCATTTTCCCAGGAACTGGCTCCTCTTTGCTCTTCTCCTTGCTCTCGTACATCTTGCGGATCACCGAGGTAGGTGTGAAGGAAGGAGACAGCTGCAGACAACACAGGGAGATGCAGTGCTTTACCCACTGCTCATTATCCAGGCCACACTATCTCACTTGTGTGTGGACACCAGTTCTAGCACATCCTGTCCATTTAGAGCTCTTTTCAATCAGCCACTGTGTGCCCACGATTTTACTTCACCTTATTTCACAGCTTTATTCTCTAGTTTTAGCTAAAGCTTCTCTTTAGCTTTTGCAGAAGTCCAATACCAAACCCAGCAGCTGTTCTCAAAGTTAAATGTACTTTAACAGGCTTGAAACAAAATAGCTGAGCTGTAAAGTTACAGCTGCTTCCTCTTTGCTATTGGTTCAGAACAGCAGCTCCAGGGGAGTTCCTACAGAGCTGCTTTATCCTTGTTAACTCAGGGCTGAGCTGCAGAGAACTATTGCCTCATTCCTGTTTCCCCCCCATTCAAAGTCCCATAGCACCTGTGGAAGTCACTCATTTAGAATACAAACAGAAGTACTTGTTTGATTTAGATAGTCTGTGTCAGTCCTGAGCTGCAAGTACTTGACTGATTCACTGGGAAAATTTAGATCAAAGCAACATTGTACACAGTACTGAAGGCAGGGAGGCAGCAGTTTGCCTTTGAGGTTTCACTAATTTTCAGAGTGACCTTGAAACTCCCAGGTATTATTTCAACCTACACTTAGGTCAGACACTTCATACCCAAAGACCACTATTCTCTAAGGCAGCTAATGGCTTTCAGCACTTGTCTTCGGAAGACTGAGCACCAGCATACAAGAGTCTGAGTTTTCATAATCACCTTCATTTGGTTTCAGAAGAGCAGGTCAAGGTAACATTAACAGTGCTTGTTCAGTTTTAGCTACAACAGTGGCCAGAAAGGTTGATTCCCAAGGAACAGACCTTGAGTTAAGCACAAAGTGTAACCCATTCCTGTATCAGTGGCCATACAACATGAATCTGAGTAACTCCTCTATGGCCTCCCTGTCTCCCACTGATTGCCAGTGCTCCAATCCAGTTATTGCAGACACCTCTACAGCTTTCCCTACAACCCCAGTCCCCCAGGTACTGACCATGCTGGTAATGGAGGCTGCAGGGGCTGGAGAAGATGCATTCCCTCTGTGTCCTGGGGCAGGGGATTTCGTCACTCGCTGCTGCCTGTTAAGGGACAGGGAGTCAGTAAAAGAGGCTCAGCTCTACCCTTGGCACAAATGAAAAGCAGCACTGCCAAGAACCAATGCAAGCCTGACTGGTGCCAATATCTAGTGAAAGACAATATTCACACTAAAAATCAATTAACAGTGTACCCCTTAAATTTTGCTGTCAGATGCTCACCTGTTCCTGTAGCCATCTCTGCTTTTGTCCATTTGTGGTTTACCAAAGCCATGCTGATAGAAGTTTGCTGCCTGTAGGGCCAAGTCATGTGGGAGTGTAAGTCCCTCTAATGCAGCTTGCTGTATGTCCAAGGGACTCATCTGAAGCAGAAATGCATAAAAACCAAATCAAAGCCTGGATTTGGTTGTGTTTTATTTAAGATACTGAAAACTGATTGCTATAGCTGTTAATGTCTTCACAAAGTGTCTGCCAACAGCCTCTATTTTATTGACAGGCAATAGAAGCTTCAAAAAAATCTTGTACTTGAGGTACTCTAAGATGGGTCAAATTGCAATGAGGTTTTGAGACTGTTATAAATTAGACTTTGCATCCTCACACTCAGAGTAAACTTCAGCACAAACATCTGAATGCAACAGCTGAGTGTTTCAAAGGTTAGTTCTAGACCAGACACCATAAAAAAAGATGAATACACATTAAGCAAAAAGCATCTGACCTGTGCAGCAACTGGGCTCATGGGCTTCCTTACACCTGGGAATGGATCACCAAGCAACTGCTGAGAACCTTGTCCAAAACCTAAAGAACATATAACAGTTGCATTTAAAAGAACAGTTTCTTCCAATACATACAATACATATCCTGAAGCAAAGCAATTCTACGTGAATTAAGGATTCCCCGTGAGATTCTCAGCTCACCCCTTAAATCCACACAGAGCTTCATCTCTTCCTTGTCACTGGGCTGGAGAGCTAAAAAGGGGGCTACTGATGGTGTTTTGCAATACAAATGGCCAAACAGTCCTTGAAAATTAAGACTCTTACCCAGCAGCTGGGCACGTTATCCCAGAGCAGAACTCGCTGTGAGCTCTGGCTCAACAATTCAACATCAGAGACACTGACCCAGCTGCCCACCAAGAGCCAGGAAGTTTTTACAGTTCTGTAAAACATTCCTTAAAACAAACCCAAGCACTAAGAACCCCTCTGCAGGCAGTCTCACCGAGGGGGGAAGACATTCTGTGGCGCAGGTAATCTGCGGAGGCGGCTCGCGTTGGGAACACGGGTGGGAGGGGGGGAGAAGGGGCTCTCTGTGTCAGCAGAGAGGCTGCAGGTTCCAAACCACCCATCAGGCCACTCAAGACATTCGATGAAGCAGGCCTGGCAATGGGTGGGCCAAGAAGTTCCTAAGAGCAAGTAATAAAGAATGTTTTTTGAGCAATCTGCACAAACAAGTCATTTCACTCCACTGCAGGCCACCCCACTTACAGCAAGTTAGAGACAAGGGGGACTCGTGCAACTGATGCACCAATTCTGGTTTGCCCAGAATTAGGCACTTAGCAGGCTTTTCATTTTCAAGTTGTAATTACAGGAAATAGCAGGACAAGACACATTTCTAACTAAACTGCACTAGTGACTAGTTCACTCTTCTCTACAGAATCACTTCTCACTACTATCCCATAATTCCCTTAAATGTCTTACTGTCAAATAACACTGGTTTTCCCATTGGGGATATGCTTTTAGAGTATTTCCCTCCCCCAAGTAAAATACCTGCAGAATATTCTTTGATAGAGGCTGGCCTGACATCTCTGGAGGTGACATTAAGTGGCTTTCAAGGCTCTGCTAAGAAAATGAAAACACTGTAAATTAGATATAGGTACAATCAAACTCATTAAGAGACTATCCACATTTGTCTCAGTGACAGAATTAATTTCACCTGTTCTGTTAGAACAGCAGTTTATGGATCAGCCAAATAAAATTCCAGCAAAGTGAAGGGCTGAGCTGGGTCACAGACCTTCCCTAGCTAAGAAAAATACCTTGTGCTGGATAGTAATCAGGGAGTTCACTGTGCCTCCTTCAAATTTGGGTCAATTACATGAATTTATATAAAATTGTGTAAACTGGAGATGGAACATTCAGCCAACATGCACAAACTGAAAAGTGTTTGTATATTAGAGAAATTATTTAAGATATTCTTCTGTGCACCAAATCCAAAGAGACAGCCAGAAGTGAAAATCTTGATTTAAGTCTGAAATCTGTCTGCAAATTCTTCACAGGGCAAATTTACATTTTTCACTATCTTTTAGTGAAGTTAGCTGAGTCTAGAAGTCCTTGGGTACAGTCTGGCAGGAAAAACAAATGTTTGAGACTTCCTCAGTTGTTAGAAGTCTGTTATGGTGCCAGAAGTGGTTGCTGATAGCTTCTGGGGAAACACAGTTTTGGCAGTTAGTGGCAGGATGAAATTTCATCCCATAGCCTAAACCCTAGTATCATCTGTTGTTTAACATTAATCTTCCAGCTAACAAGCATTCACTTCAGTTTTATCTTAGTACAAATAATGTTAAAAGCCAAGTTTAAAATACTAGACTGTGCACTGACATACCTGTATTTAAACAAAAGTCACTAAAAGCGTCTGAGCTCCAGGTTACATGTTGGCTGTACCCACACCACAAGCATTTTAACAGAGGTAGCAATTATTAGACTTCTAATATAGTTTTTTAGAGTTCTGGGGCTTTCAGAAATTTCACCTGAAATCAATCCTGTGACTTCTGACCTGGAAACCCCTCACTTTGAATTACTTTGGCTGGGGAAGAGACCAAAGCATCTCTCAGTTTCCCCTCCAAACAACGTTCTAAATGCAAGCCTATATTTAATATCACGCTGCTCGTGGATCACAGGTTATCAAGGGGCTGTGTAAGGGGTTCCCTGATCATAATCCACGAGTCAATCCCCAGAGCCAGAGCTCTGCTACTCACATTGACTTTGGGCTGGGAGGGCAGAGTCCCACTGGCCTTCATGCTGCTCACTAGTTTGTTAAATGCCGTCATATCTCCGTCCTTCTTCATCTGTCTGGAGCCAGTGGCATTCAGTGCTTCCTCCATCTGCTCAGCCATAAAGGGAGTGGCAATTTTCCCCTCCTGATCCACTTTCAGGCCTTTTAGACCAGCTTCAACTTCTTCCACTGAAAGTACGACTCCTGAATGTGCTGTGAAATACACAAGAAATACTGGTAAACCACCATTCTGTTCTCAAGTGAGCTCGTAATTCTCGTGCAGGTGTTCAATACAAGTTGTTTGAAAACAAGGAACAGCCAAAAACTTGTTTTCTGATCCTCTTCCTAGTTGTCAAACCACGACTGATCTGTGTTTAGACTGATTCTAATATCCAAATTCAGAGAATTGACATGCACAACTACTGGCACGTGAGACTCCACAAGAACCAGTTTAGGTTTCAGCTGATAAGTTCTCTCTACCTTCCATTTACCCTACAAGACATGCAGTTCACAACTTTGCCTGCATCTAATAGAGAATATTAGTGTAACAACTGAGTTGGTTCTTTCTCAGGAAAGTTGCATTTACTCCAGGAGACCAGATGGCCTTCCAGTCACAGTGCAAGCCATGTCAAATTGTCTGAAGCCATCACAAGTAGAAGGAATACATACCTGGAAAATCTAGATACTTTGGAGACTCAGCTACACACTTAACCTGATGTGTATAAAGTCTGGAGCAGATTTTTTGTTCAGAAATTAAAGCCTCTACAGAAAGATTCCACTGGCATAAGCAGAATAAGGTACAAGCGTTATTAGCAGTATTTTTTTCCTGTGTGTGCATATATACATATATAAATACCTAGTGGTGCCCAACATCAAGGCTAAACACGCCTCATGGACCAGCTAACACACATCACAAGGTATGACACCTTCAGAGAAAAGAAGAGAGACAGGAGCATGCCATGGGTTGCTGTAGCAGGATGTCGGCCCAAAGAAAAAGAGATTTACTGGAAATTCGGGCAAGAAGGTGCAGAGAAGAAACAATGATGCAGACATGCAGCATGGAACGTGAGCAAATATGATGCTGGTGGACCTGAAAGCTCCACATCACTCCAAGAACTGTACAGCATTTTATGGGAATACAGAACCTGCATCAGGTACTTTCGAGTGAATGGAAGCTTCCCCACAAACTTTTGTTCCTTCGTCCTTGGTTTGTGAGGATCAAAGTTGAAAAAGTTTTTAGTAGGAAAGTCAGATTAAGCAGAACACAGAGAAGACTTGTAGTTCTATTTAAGTCAAATTAAGAAAGTTCTCCACATGTTAGCCAACACTCCCTGCTGGATGCTTAAGAACATTTGCAGTACTTGGATGCTTTCCTTCCTTGCTGCTTCACACAAATCAGAGCACTTTTTGTTCAGTCCAGTTTACATGGCAATACATGCTGCTTGCCAGAGAAAAGCCAATTTGGAATTAGACCTCGAGATTTCCAAGAACACATGCATTTTGTACCCTCTGTGCATGCTGTGGGCCCAAACATGCAAATCCCTAACCTGGAGGTGCCCTTGAGCATTAAAGTCAGGCCTGAACTCTGTTTAGAACAGCTGATGCTGGCAAAAGTGAATTCCAACAGTCTTAGTTCCCTGGAACACTGTGATTCCAGCCAAGATTTCTCTTATTATGCTGCGTTGTGGCTTTATGTTAATTAATGCCCCAAACAGTGAGTACAGACCACTGTGCTTCAAGAGGCAGCAAGTCTTGGCAAGTTCAAGTTTACAGTATGCACTTAAAAAAAATAAATCACATCCTCAAGCCACTGTTCAACTTCTTAGACACTGACACTTAATGGATCAACGTGATTACAGATGCTCCCAAGGATGACTTACACTGTCAGTTTTTGGTAAAGTCAGAGTTTAAATGCCACAGTTTCAGAGCTGACATTACCAGTCTCCAGTATGCAAAACTTAATGCAACTGCCATACACAAAGCTGGAAACTCAGATCAAGGCTTGCAGCATCTTATGATTGTTACTGGCCAGTAAAGCAATCTGATAGTCCTGGGGTCATCCTGGGATAGGATGAAAAGAATCAGGGATGATATGGACACAGAGCTGTTGAATACTGGGTTTCTGTAAATCTATAATCCTGCCTACTCCTGGATTTGGCAGGTGAGGTTTCCAGAACACCAAGCCTCTTGCTGTGAGACACTGCAGCACAAGAACTTGACAATAGCTGAAGAGGCACTTACTGCTCTCTCTAAGCTTTTCCTTGTTGGCTGAAAGACTTGAGAGAAGAGGTTTTAAGTCCACTTTGGCTTTCTGTAGCATTTCTAGGATGTCCACTTTGTTTTCAGAGTGGTCTTCCAATGGAATGGGAGCAAAGTAGTTTCCAGAGTTCTGGCCAGGGGAGAGAATGGCTTGCTCTAGACCTGAAACAGCAAAACCAGGAGCACTGCGACATCAGTTCACCAACCCAACGGCTCAAGATGAACATACACTGGTAACCAACCTCAACGCGTCACTGACAAGTTATGGCTCACACCCCTTGCCTGGAAAGTCATCAGGAAGCATTGACAAGGACATTTATAAAAAGAGAACTTACAGCTGCTCACTGTAAGAGCTTCCAAAAGAATGTCAAGTGCTTAAACTGTGGGAGAATTCAGTGTCCTGAAGCTTTATCTGCCATGTTCTTATTGAATGAGTAAGAAAGAACGTGCAAGGAGGCTCCCTGAGCCTGCCCTGTCCTACAGCCTTACCTGCCAGCCTCTCCAGCTCCTCGTGGGGGGTGGATCTCAAGCTGCTTGACCGACTTCCAGAATGACTGGGATTAGAAAACCACCTGCTGAACCTGCTGGCAGACACTGAACCTTCCCCCAGCACATCCTCTATCATCTGGTTACGGGAGGAAAAACAAAGGGAAAAATCTTAACAGCAGAAACATCTCTGAAAAGCTTTACTGTGCAACCAAGATTCTTCTGCTACAGACAACCAGATGCTGCTCCCAGAGTTTCAAAGCTTTGAACTGCTTTTTTTCCCTTCCAAAACGGCAGCATTTGTATAGTCAGTTAAAATAACCCAGAGTACCTCTCTTATTGACACCAAATATTTGCTCAGAGTAAAACCGTAACTGAAACAGCACAATCAGAGCCCCCCCACCAAGGCCATTAAATACACCATTCTAAAGTGGAAGTGTAAAAAAAGCCCAACAAGTATTTTAAAAGAAATGGTGCATTATAAAATGTAATTCAAACTGAATGTTTTTCTATCTTGCAAGATTAAAGCAGTTAAAACCTGGTCAATAGGCATGGATGAGTTTCAACATGCAGCATGTTTGTATTTGCACACAGGAAGAGCAGCTTCTTCCTGTCAGAGAAGTAGTTTTGTTTGAAACAAGTGTCCCAGCATGATTTACAACAGCAGAAACAAGACAGTATTGATCCCCTTGGTTTTGATTGTTTGATTCCAACACATTAGAAGAATTAAGACAAGTAATGTACAAACCTATAGCAACACTTGTCAAAGACAACTCACTTTTTTGACCAATTATAACATCTGCCCATCTGTCTCATCAGCAGATATTTTGACTTGGGAATTCCCTGCTTTTGAAAGGAGTCACCATCTTGCAGGTATGCTGAAAATCAGATTGTCAAGTCTAAAGACACATCATTTACACCTTCCACAGGGAGAACAAACTCTCCTCCATGTACTTGTCAATTTATTGCCACCATATGATGAATCTTTGCTAATGCAAACCCTTTCACAACATTACTGGTGTTGGTAACAGTGCAGCCAGGTCTCTGAGACAGTGTTCACCTGGGGCCTCCAGGCTCACCGCCTTCCAGGAAGCCTCCCCAGATCTGTTTGCTGCAATTCCAAGATTTATACGGAAAAGGTTGTTCTCAACTATACTAAATTTGTACAGTGAATCTTCTCTGAAGATATCTGAAGATATCTTAAATACTTCCAAAGAAGATTCATTCAGGATGACAATTTTGAGTATTCATGTAGTGATCAAATGAGAGGAAAGATAGTCAGCTAATTTGCCTCAAACACTTTCTTTGGAGATGGATCCAGTCCCAGGGATAACACTTCAGCAGTGACACCCTAACACTCCAAGGCTACATCTTTGCAAATTTGTTGTAGACTTACACACTGCACAAAGCAACTTTCACAAAGCAACAAGTTTTAGCTTTCACAGAATGCAGCAGCAGCAAAAATGCTTCTCATGAATACAGCCAGTCTTAAAAACAAACAAACAAAAAAAAACTCACTGAAGCCAGGCCAGGAATACTTTTATCCAAGTTAAAGAACTCATTGAAGTCAAACTCTCCTGGAGCTGGTTCTTGTAAAGCAGCTTCTCTAGGAACTTCTTGATCTGCTGGAGTTTCATTGGCAAGGACAGTTTGCACTTCATCCTCTTCTACCACTCCACCATTGCATTCTATCCCTTAAAAAGAAAACCAAGTGGCTGCTGAATCACTGGACTCAACTAATTCCTGTGGGAACAGTGCCTAACAGCCAATGCATTTGCCAGGGATTAGAAGCACAGGACCAAAGTACCCCACCCCACATGGCATCTCCTCAGTTCCATTGTGCTGGCTGCCTTCTGCTGCACACCACACCCCCTAGCAGAGCTTCCAGGCTGTTATGCAGACTATCCAGCTCAAGAAAATAAGAATTGCCTTTGAACTGTGCATAAACAACTGCCCTCTGCTCAACCCAGGGAGCACACACACATCAGATGTGCTGCCACACCATGCACACACAGCTGCTGAAGGCAACAGCTGCTGCTGGTTTTCCATCAAGAATCCTTTGGAAGCTCCTGCCTTCTTGACTCAGGTTCTCAGTGTTGGCAGCACATGACAAATATTGGTCCTCCTCCACCAGGAGCGAGGCACTTCTTGCTTTAAAGACCTCTCAACAAGCTGGTACAAGTGCTGCAAAAAAGCTGTGACATGACTACAAACCTCCTGTGCTCGGAGGAGCACTACAGTTCAGTGACACCCCAGGTGCAGCTGTGTATTCACTCCCGTTGTCCACCTGCAGAATTTCTAGCACTAAAAAGTCATCCTCTCTCTTGCCATACTACCGCTTTTTCAGCAGTAATAATCACTGTAGACTTGAAGTCCAGTGAATGCACACACATTCAAGTCTCCATATTCAGTTCACAGCCACATTCCTAGCAGCTCTGTGCCCAAATCCATGTTGCTTATGTTAGTATTACTATAAGGAAAAAAAAATGTTTCAAGTAACTCAGAGCATCAGCTTAGTTTAAACCAAGGCTTTAGCACCCAGCAAGATATAGAAGTGAACAAGACCTTTTTAATAGCCTATCAACTCCTGATCTCATTCAACATCCATACGAGGTTTTTTCCCAGCCTCTTGACCCTGCCTTTCTTCGTAAAAAAAAATAGTGTTTTACCATCTAATTGATCTTTCAGATTGAAAATACCTTTACAGGACTTAGATCTTGTGCTCCAGGGTGGCCAAAAGCTATGCAAGTTTAAGATAAAAGGTTGGTAAACTGCATTTTCTTTACACTTGCCTGGATTTGTAAGATCCCCTGTCTATCCAGGAAGATGCCCCAGTGGCAGACAAAGCCCTGGTAAGTGTCCATTACCTTCTTTCAGGGAGGCCGTGCGTCGCCTTGTGCGTTTCCTCCCTTTGTGATCTTCCTCCAAAATTTTATCATCAAAGCCTGTGAGCTCAATGGTTTCAGACTGACTTGTAGGACCAGCAGAGAACCACTCAGGCTCCTCTTCAGTGTAAGAGTCATTCCTCCTTCGCTCCCCAAAGACACGTTTGCTGTCACCAAACTCCCTCTGAAATGGGATATTAAAAACATTAACCACAAAATGCTGCTTCAGAAGATTCCTCCCTGACTTACAAAGCAAATGACCACTTTTGGGGTTTTTTTTTAGGGTTTATACAAGCACCCCTGTATGCTCAGTAAACTTTTAAATTTTAAACTTCACAGCCAAGTTTCTGCTTTGTTGCACCAAAGGCTATTGATCCACAAGTGCCTCTCTAAACTCAGTTTTGCATCCTAAGATGCAGGTTAGTGGTTCGTTCTTCTTACAAGCAGAAAATATTACAGAAAAGCCTGAAAGCACAGACAGCTTCCATTTGCTGAGGTTAAAAACAATATTCACTGACAACTGCAAGGTTAAGGACTACAAATGAATTATTAGACTTTTGAGTATCTTGCTGGTGAGTCAACCACAGGCAAGGTTTGTAAGATAAACAGTATTAGATACATCCCAGTTGGGCTGTCTGAAGGGATGTAACTAAGTTTTGGAAGGACCAAGTGCTCCCCCTTTACACCATAAAGGTGATTTTAAGAAGAAACGGCCTCCTGCCACAGGACACTGAACTGCTGCATGCACTCATCTGCCCCTGGTGCTTTCAGTGCAAAGTGCCCCAAAGCTCAGATATAACGTGCAAACAGGAAGAGAAGGCACAAACCCTGAAGCGTTTGTCCTTGTAGTCCCTGTCACGGTCTCTTCCATCCCTGGAATCCCCACCCCGGTGGTCTTTGTCGAAGTTCCGTGAGGAGATGATTCTGCCGCTGCCAATCCTGCGGCCCCCGATCACGCGCACCCCGTCGCTGTCCTTCTCCAGGGGGCTCCCTGCCCGCCGGGAGCTCACTGACGCACTCACATGGCAGCCCCCCCCAAAGCTTCGCCTCTGGGGACTTAGGACCACGTCCAAGTCATCTTCTTTCACTCGCTCCCTTGGGTCTGCAAGTCAAGGACCACACAAAAAGCAGTAAATTTAAAGTACTCGTAAAGACAAGTGAGCTGTCTGTCCCACAGCCTTGCTGCTATCCCAGGGCTTTTTGGAGGACAACACTCATGGTTTATTTTTGTGAAGCTAATCTAGCTGAGACCACAGGAAGTTGCAGACAAAGACAAAACACAGCTGGATATTGAGGAATCACCGTGTTCTCCTCAGAAGTACCTGCTTTCCCACTATAGATCTAAGTGCTCAGCCTTGAATTGTAGGGAAATAGTGCCCTGCACTTGGCATTACTTCCTATATGGCAAGAATAGTGGGATAACTGACTGCTGCCTAGGTTTGTTCTTAGCTAAGTTACCAGAAAACCAACTACAGTCTAGTTACAGCAACCAAGGCTTCCCTTCACTTATTCTATGCCATCAATCAATTTTCAGACAGATTTGATTTTGCCCTCTTTGTGTTATCCCAAAGGAAAGGTTTTGCCAACAGCCCAGGTTCAGTTTGGGTCTTGTGCTGTAAGGACACTCACCTACTATCCTACGCATAAGAGAAGTCCGATCTGAATCCAAATCTTTTTTAAAGCTTTCCACTGGTGAAGTTCTTCCTGAAGTGGGATATAAAGATGCATGCCACTTCTCTGGATCCCAGACACCGTCACTGTGGAAACAGAATTGCAGGATTGTTTGCTACCCTGTAGTCTAATACATAATTCTCTGTGCTGCTGCTGCAAATCCAGAATTCATTGCTCAGCAACCTGTACAAGTGAAACATCTTTCACACCCAACTTCTAAACCTTTGCCTTACTGTGGTTTCCTACATCACACATGGTATTTGGATCCCTCCTGTTAACAGTAAGGAAGTATAATACCCACCATCAGGTTATAAAAGCTAGTTATTGGTGAACTTTGCCTGGTACACTGAAAAACAGCTCAAAAAGATCATATACTGCTGCTCTTAAGCACTCAGGTAATTTTACTTCATTCTCACACTTAATAGTACAATAAATTAATCTGAACAGTACAGAAACTGCTGCTTAGCAAACCTAAAAACACGAGCCAAGAACACTCACCTTCATTTTTAAATGAAGTAATCATGGGAGAGCAATGCACCAAGCAAGGCAGCTTGTTACCACCTGACCCAGTCTGTGCTACACAGCCATCTATACTGTAGGAAGCTTTTCCTTCAGTTCTGTCAGACTTGTGTTGTGTGAAGTTATAACACAAGATCCAGCAGAAAATAATCTCTGTTCAAAGCACAAAACCCCTGGCCAGAGCATTGAACCTTTCCTAGTAGATCAGTACTTCTGAAAACTGTCATACACTGAACTGTGTAGCACCTACATCTCCCATCAATATAAAAACACTTCTTAGCTAAGAGTTTTTTGCAATTTAACCTTTTCTTTGAAAGAAATGTATATAGCCTTTGTACAATCAAGAAAATACCTGTCATATTTTTCAGAAAGACAGGAAGGTCTTTTCTTAGAGTACGGACGCTCTTTAATATCAAGCAGTTCCTCCTAGAAAAAGAAATAAATCAAGACATTAGTTCCAGTTCTCACCCAGACAAGATTTAAGTGACTCAAACTGTCTATTCCAGACTGCTTGTTCAATGCAGTGTTGCAACTGGACAACCCCGGTTTCACAATATGTTGTTTCATATTCTGTGAGCTACTGCAGTGAAAGTTTGTGTTTCAGTTTTCTTTCAGTGGCCACTGACCAAACACTTATTTGGAGCACTGATCCTTACTAGGCCAGGTTCAGTCCTTGGGAACACTCCCAGGCTGTTCACACCATATATGTTTACATATTCACTTTCCTGGACAGCTCAGCTTATAAGCAAGATAGGCATCATGGGCACTGGAGCTGCTGAGTTCTCAAGGAGGAATCAGATTTGCTGTATTTAATGTTGAGCAGGTAAAAAAGCATTAATGATACCAGTTAACTGGAAATTCCAGACAAACTTTCCATTTCTGACCATCACCAATTCCAAGATAGCAGAATGCATTTTATACAGTTACCCATTCCACCCAACACCAAATCAGTGCTGAAAGATGACTTGTTTTCCCACTCTGTACCAGCTTTCAAACAGCCTTTGGGTTACCATGGCACACCCTGAGTCAGTCATTTGACTGGCAATCAATCCAGAGTTTGCTACATTTGAAAAGCATTATTACTGATGTGATCATCAGTGCTTTAAATCATCATTAACTTGGCTGCAGTCAAGATGCACATTTCTAATTAGACTCACTCCTTCTCCCTAGATTAACTTCCCTCAATCTGCCTCCTGATCTGATTCACAACTGTGCAGAAATCAGTGGGCAGCTGGAAGGATAAAGAAATCCTAACAGCAGACACCACACATCAGCCAAACTGAAGGAAATCTCTTTACCTTTTCCCCCCCAAGAATACAACATCCTCCAAAGCTTTTACATCATTATCCCCCTGTGATTAAAATCAGGTCATTAACTATGTGGGCTTGATACTTGAAAGTTTCCAGATGGCAGTTTGGTAGCTGGATAAAACCTACACACACACACACACATTCAAGCATCATCCCATACCAGCCTTCAGCAAAAAGAGCTCCATTAAAGGGAGGAACACTGCCCTCCCTGCCCACAAGCTTCCCAAAATAAACCTCAATCTGTGAGTAACATCAGTGCTGTAATACTATCACAGCCTGGTGCAGATACTACAAGTATTAACAGCCCTGTCCATCACCACATAGGGAATGGGCTGGTCCTCTGGCCACGAGAGGGAGTCCACAGCCTCTCAATCACATCCTATCACAATCCTTCGTTCAAGTGAGGAAAATTTGAATTGTTTCTTGGCTTTTGCTCATTAGCTGTGCATCCTTGGAGTAACAGCTTCCCACGAGCTAGAAAAGACACAGCTTGGACTACACAGCACTCCTGGAACAGGAGATGAATGCTGGCACTTCCAGAGTGTGCTGTTGGTGGTTTTCTGTTTAATTCACACACTAGGATGTTTAAGTAGGTGGGTGAAGAGCGTGTTTAGCTGTTACTAAACAGTTTTAATCAAACAGCTTAGAACCACTTATAGTATAAGCCTATTGTTTTCCTACTGGCAGTAAGTGAATATAAACAGCTAAAGGAAATCAGTCCCCTTTCCAAATCAGCAGCACACATCCTAAAACAGTGCTCCCTCAATCCCTAATTAGAGGGTTCTGAAACATCTGAAAATGCCTTACAACACTGATTATACGAGCACCTTAGGCCAGCTATATTTAACCTGTTGCATGTAAAAGAACCATAATATGAGGAAAGATATTTCAACACGGACTGATTTCTGGTATTTCTTGATTCAGGCTCCTTGGAAACCAACAGATAAACAAGACTAGACACCTTCTGGCCCTAGTTCTGCAACATTATCCTGATCAGAAACTATAGGTACTGAACTAACAAAATTGATGCTAAAAATAAATTGGTTTCAGTGCACAGCCACCACCAGCACTGTCTGAAAGCTGACCAAAAAGCAGGATTTGAAGCTGCATTCAGTTACTACTCGAGAGGAGCTGGGCAGGACACAACAAGTATAGATACCACTTTTTCAGCAGGGAAAGATTAAAAGCAGCTCCTCTCCTTCACTTAAACTGAATAGCAAGGCCTGAACAAAAGTATACTCTACATCCTCGAAGGTTAAGTGCCCATCTTCTCTAAGAAATTAGAGAATTAGAAAGCCATGCTATTCCCATGAAGTTTTGCCAGTTCTGAAGTATGTGGTTTATTGTTGATGTCTAGTTAAAATAAGCCAGAGCTCCACTATCTCAACAGAACAGGGCCACAACGATAATTTTTTTTTCTTTTAAAAAACAACCTACCAGGAAACCAACAGCTCTGAATTCCTCAAGGAAGATAACAGTCAGTAACAGTAAACTGTCTCACCCTGTTCCACACTTCAGGCCATTTGCTGTAAAGTATCTTAACAGATTTCCACAAAGCAATGACCACCTGTTCCCACAGCTTGCAGCCAAAGGAAAAACAGCCCCCATCACAGACTTTTTCCAAAGACAGTTTTCAACAGTGGTACCGGAAACCCAAACGAGATTTGAGCCCTAAACATAGTACATCAAACCTACTCAGCACTGAAATAATCTTTAATTGCAAGTTATTTAGTCATTGTTCTTCCACTCACACACATATTTAGGTATCATAGTTAAATAAAAGCACTTATGTTTAGGTTTTAACACCAAGCATTGGTTGGAGTCATAACCGCTTAAGCTTCCAGCAGCCAAACATGAGCAACTCTAAGGTTACAAAAGGCATCCAGTAAACACGTTAGAGCTCCTGATAAGATCTTGTGTGCTACACCTTCCTAGGAAGTGGCACCTACTGCAAGGAAACATTTTGGTCAGCCTCTTAAAGGAACTCTGCTGAAAGCAGAACTAGAACTGTGAAGTGCAAGTGCTTGAGAGAGCTGGTAGAACAACATACTTGAGTCTCTACCATAATCTCAGCACATGCTGTGGGGTGCTCAGATATTAAAACGAGGTGGTGGGAATCAAGAAGTATCTCGAGGACAGGATTGCACAGCTACATCACATATAACAAGCTGCTCGTTTTACACTACCTCGCAAATAGTAATCCAGGCAAAGGCTTTTCAGCTTTCACCTCACTGCTTCCCTCTTACAGAACCTCCACCTCCTACTCCACTTCTGTGGCCGAGAGCTCCACACACAACTCAGGGAAGAAAGGGGAGCTGACCTTAGTGTAACGATGTGGGTATTTGGTTGGGATTCTGTTCAGCTCCAGGAAAGCATCGCCATTTTCCGTTTCTGTTACACCTCCTCTTTTATCCATGGTTACTTCAAAGCCTTTGACCGCGGAGCTAATTAAAACAAAACCAAGCCGTCAGATTTCGAGCCGTGCGGTTCTGGAGGGGGTGTTTTCTCTCCAGCCTGAGCCAGTTCGGTACTTGGGCACCGCAGGGAAGCGCGGGGTTCCCCAACAGCGCCCGTTCCCAGTCGGTGCCGTCCCCCCCCGAGCCCGGCGGCTCCGGCTGGAGGATCCGACCCGCTCCCGCAGACCAGCCCGGGAGCTCCCACAGGGCGAACCCCACTCCAGGGGCACGGCCGGGGCGCGGGGCCGCCGGGCTCGCCTCCCCACCCACTTCCCGGGCCCCGCCGGGCTCGGGGTCCGCTCGCCCCGCGGCGCGGGGGCAGCGCGGCCCAGGCGCCGTCCCGAGGCACGGAAGCCGCGCGGGAGCTGGGCGGCGGCGGGGCAGGTGACTCAGCGGATCCCCGCCCGCCCGCACTCACCGGCGGGCGTCCCGCGCCGCTCCGCTCCGCTCCAGGCCTCACTGCCGCCCGCGGCGCTTCCTGCTCCGGCCGCCGGCCCCGCTCCGCCGCCCGTCCGCCCGTGCCCCGCTGAGGGGCCGCGCGCGCCGCGGGTCGGCCCCGCCGCCCCCTCGCACAGCCCCGGCCCCCGCGTACCCCGCGCGCCGCTCCCGCTCCGCCCGGCGCCGCCT
>JAWWLV010000038.1:2913761-2963504 GCA_035041135.1 Platyrinchus mystaceus | reverse complement strand
GAGGGCCTGCAGGCAGTCTGGGCGGGCAGCCCTGCGGGGCGGGTGGCCGGCGGGGCGCGGGGAGCGCCATGTGCAGAGCGACGGTACCGGACGGTCCCGATCCCGTCCCGGTCCCTGTCCCCGATCCCGTCCCGGGCCCAGTCCCCGATCCTGTCCCGGTCCCCGTCCCCCTTAAGAGCGCGGGAAGCGGCGGGGCGCGCGCGGCCCCTCACGGCATGGCGGGCAGGCGGTGACAGCGCGCTCCGCGCCGGCTCGGGGGGTTCCCCGGCACCGCTCTGGCGTCCCGCCGTGCCCGCGGATGACAGGGCTGGTCTGGCCGAGCCCGCACCGCTGCCCAGCCCGCCCCGGCCCCCCGCGCCACAGCGGTGTGAGCGCAGCGTCCCGGCGCTCCCAACCAGCCGTTAGCCGTCCCTGCCGGGTGCGGGTCTGGCGTTCCCGGGGGACAGCGGGACGCAGTCTGGTGCAGTGAGCGGGGCAGCTGATTCGGAGGCGCCGGACAAAGCCTTTAGTGGTTGGCAGTGAGGACCAGACATTGTTCTCAACATGACTTTAGGGAATTAATTGAGCAAGATCGCTGGCTCCGTGTGCCCGCGGCTCTGCCCCCAGCACCCCCACCCCTGCGGCCACAGAGCCCAGGGGGGATCCAGAGCTTCTGAACACCTTGGGCACAGAGGTCTGTGTAGGAGGAAGGAATTTCAGGTAGGATCTGGTGAATAAAGTGTTTTCGTCCCAGATCTTTATTGAAAAATAGCATCATTAAAAGCTGTAAAGAATGAGAGAAATAAAGAAGAAATATTTCTCACTTTTTTCCATCCACGACAAAGTGCTGCATTTTAAATGAGACAGCACTGCAACAATTGCCTCCCCGGGCCAGCTTGCTTTCCAGACAAACACAGCGAGACTCGATAGCAACCAGCGGGCCGCCAGCCGGTGGCTGAGTGGTTGTTATGAGATGCTGTGGGCTTTGAGAGCCCTGACCCGTGTGGTGTTCCACTGTTCGCGTGGCTCTTAGGAGCTGAACCGCTGCTCAGTTGGCTCCCAAAGGCACACCTGCCGCGGGTGCTGGACACTGGACGCTCCCAGCAAGAAAGCCCGGTAGCACAGACGTGTCAGAACGGTGTTTTTAACTCACGAGTGCGAGCGGCAGCTTCCCCAGCCCGAGCTCGGTCCGTCCCACCGCTCGGTAAATCCCGAGCGCTTCGGGGCCGTTCGCGCTCCGCCTGCCGCCAGGAGGCGCCGCGGCGCCGCGGCCCGGCTGAGGGCGGGGAGTGGCCGCCCCTCACGGCGGGGCCGCCACAGGCTCCTCCCGCTTCTCCACCCCTTGGAGGCGGCTCGGTTGGGGCAGGTCGAGCTTTGGTTGCTGCCCCTCGGCTCCGTGTACCGGTCCCATGTGCTAGACACGCCTCCGCTGGTCCCGCGGGGCGGGGAACGGAAGCCTCGGCCCCGGCCCCGGCCCCGGCCCCGGCCCCGGCCCCGGCCCCGGCCCCTCACGGCGGGGCTGCGGAGGAGCGTCGTGTGGGTGTCGAGTGTTTGGCACAAAAATTCAGGGTATAATTATCTGCTGAAAGGAATTTCGTGGAGAAAAACTGCGGAGAAATTTTGTGGGGTTTTTTAATTTATTTTTATTTTTTAATTTTGGTTGTTTGTTTGTTTTGGTTTGTTTGTTGTATGTTTTTGTTTGTTGGGGGGGAGTTTAGGTTTGGTTTGTTTTGGTTTGGGTTCTGTTTGGCTTTCTTTCTGTCCCACCTTAAGCTAGGCTTATAGAAATACCCCCTTGAGATCTCACCCTTATAAGGAGATGCCAGCCCATAAGCCCAGGTGCTTTCCCAGCCTCTGACTCCCCCGAGGCCTTTGGAAGGCACAGGGTTCTGTGCACACAGCATTTGTTGCTGGAATTCATTGCTTTCTTCATTTCTGTGTGCTTGTGAAGGAAAGAAGCTTAGTATTAGAAAAAGAAATAAATTGAAAAGGAGTCTGGTTAGCTCCTGATTGTGTCACCCTTCATTATTAATTTGTTTTTAATTAGGGGAACATAAGTTGGAGTCATCCTCTTATAGCACCTTTCTAGCACAGCTTTGTTTAGGTAGGCACAGTTGTTGCCTTCAGATTCAAATGGTGTAACTTCCTTACCGTTAGATTTTGTGAGCACAGCTCAGGGCAGCAAGGCTGGGAGACACACACTTTTCATGTTAAATATCTGCAGTTGAGTTGTACTGTTTGTGTGCAGGTCACCTGAGTGGAATTCATGTCTTTAAGATATCTCATTTAGTACGGATCCATTTGATGGATTAGTCACAAATAACAGGCACCTATTTATGCTTTGTCCTAAGCTGAGAGACGGCATAGCAGAACAGAGAGTGAATTTGTGCACTGCAGGCTTGGAACTACAGCAAAATGGAGAAAGTCAGGAGCAGGTAAGCAGTAAGAAGAAGCTACCATGTTAAAAGACCTCAGCTGTAATTTATTTTTATTTTTAAATTATGGCATCTTAGGCTTTCCATGGGACAGAAGAAAGTTAAGGTATTCTCATAGGAGGCCTTAGTGGTCTCTGTGGAATGTTTGCCTAAAAGCAAAATGAAATGAACAACAAGCACCCCACTCCCAAAGCCATCATGGAACACAACTTTATGGGGGTTTAAATTATCATAACATTTAAACATAAAAATAATGTTCTTGAGCTTGAGGTATTAGCCTGGAACACATTTGGACATAGTTGTTGGCCCAACCACAGATTAATCCATGGTATCAGCTCTCTTGTTCTTCCCATGCTTTCATTTTCTAACTTCACAAGGGAGAAATGATCCATCTCCGACTCTTGTTTTTCATAGTTGCCATAAATTCTCATGTGCAGCACATACAGTGTTTCAGATTTAGGAAAATCCTTAGATTTTCACATGCCTTAGACTTTAATACAAAACTTCTGCTTGTTTTACCCAAGCTTGATTTTGTTTTGACTCCTTTGTGTGACGTTACCATCGCATATGGTCAGACCAGGTTTGCCTTTGGAGCAGATTAAACAGTTATTTTTTTCTGGTTGCAGCCATGTTTTCCCCAGCTCAGTTCAGGTGACTATTGGGGTGACATTTCAGACTACCCTCTTCTGTTGTCTCTTCTGGAGCTCAAGAATGTGTTTGTGGTTCTAATGTGCAAATTCTCAGAGTGGTGGCAGTATTTGTTTTGGGAAAGAAGCTTCAATACAACTGGTTCAGCAAGTTTTGTCTGGTTAGGGGTGTTTTTTATCCTTGTTTTCAGAAAATTACCAAGACAAAATACTTAGATTTCATAAGAACACACTTGTTATTTTTTCAGATTTTACATGTGAAAGCAAACTGTGTGATGGAAAAATATGTCTAATTTTGTTTTTAAATGATAAATATGTAAAAACAGGAAGAGATTTTTATTTTTTTTTTTTAAGGAGAAACATATTTAGTTAAGGTATAAGTGAAACTAGGAAAGAGTTTCTCGTGAAAGAACATTTCAGCATTTTGTAGCTGTTCTGTGTGTGACTGGATACCTTTGTTATAGATCACTTTATTGAAATAATGCCATTTCTTTGCCGTTAATTGATTTTTACACATAATATTTCTCCTTTGCAGTTCAAAATCCCTGAAGATGCAGGAACTCCAACAACCACCTGGGCATCAAGTCCATGCCAGTGGCCAATCTGTTGCTCCCCACTCTGCCAGACATGAATTCCAGGACAGAGGCCATGATGATCTGAGTCAAGTTGGGTGTTCCCAGAATCAAAGAAGAAGGTTAAAAAAATTCTGGACCAGGTGATAAGTACAAAACATATTTTTCACTGAACAGAGCTAGAAAAGTCTGGTTTTAGTAGTACTAGTGCAGGCCGAGGCAGAAGTTTTTGTTCGGTTTGAAGATGTCTTGTGGTAACTTGAGGATAAGCATTGGCACAGTCAGATTTCCCATATATTCTATTTTCTAATGCAACATTTAAAAAAGGCTGTTTAACAGTATTCTGTGATACACTGCCAGGTGTAATGGTTTCCTCTTGCTCTCTTCTAGTGGTTTTTTACTTCTTTTGTTTGTTGAAAGAATCTTGACAAAGGTGGGATGTAATTGTTTTAGAGATTAAAGCCTATTATTTGTTGAGCAACTGGAGCTGATGGAGCAGCTCAGACCTGCTGAAAGAGGGAGGCCCCGTTCTCGGCTGTGCTTTAATTAACTTGTGAAGCCTTTGGTGCTTATCGGGGCCCTCCGTGTGCCAATTAACTCTTAAATCCACCGGAAAGGAGGGAAGGTTACAGTGTCACAGCAACACATTAGTGAGCTGAGCGGGTGCTGGGAGAAGTGGAACTGCTGTGGGGGAGGTGGGAACGAGGAAGATCTGGTTTCAGGCAGGGCTAAACTGGCTCGAGTATTCTGGACTCAGCTGGTTGACTTCGAGGGAAACAGTGATGTTACCGCTTCTGAATCTCAGAAAGCCCCCAGTTAGCCAGTACGCTGCTCAGTGGTGCCACTGGGTGGAAGTGGAAAACGTTTTGGCTACCTAGCTTTCCTAAAGTATGTCCCATTTAAAGCCTTGCAATGATGCTGAGCCCTCTGTTTATGCCTGATGAATTGTTCTGTTACAGGTATTAATTCCAGGGTATAAATATTTTATATATACATTGATCTCTGAAAACCAGACCCTTAGTTTTATTACTGGAACTAAAAGTTCCTGTTTTTACTGCTGCCTGGGAATTTGCAGAGGAGGAATACAAAGACAACTAACCTTTCCTTATATTCCAGACATCTAGCAAGAAAATTCTTCTATCTGTGGGCAAAAATGACATTTGGACAGGTTCTCCCTTCCAAAGCCAGGTAGGTAAAATTACAGAACTCAAGGGGGGGTTTCTTTTCTTTCTTTTTAAATGGTTTACTGATAAACCATTGGGCTTAGAGAGTTCTGCCTGCCAAGAAAGTATCTGGATGTAGTTTGAGATCACTTGAAGGTTTCCTTTAAGTACCCTTCTTGCTCTTGCTTTTTTCTTTAACAATCATGGTAAAACTTTACTAACTGAATTCATAGGAATTGTGGTGTGGCAATGAAGTTGAAATGTATGTGCATATAAATGATGGGGTATGATTGTGATTCCTGCTTTAAATTTGACCATTTCTCAAAGGTATGATGAGAGAGATCTGAAAATTCAGTTCATTTTACTGTTTGCACTATTCTTAATGTACATTTTGGTGTCTGTCTGACTTGGAAATACCTGTGGCAGATAATCCCTTTCTGTTGTTAGTGTTGTGTGAGCTGCTGAAATGCAATGCTTTGATACTCTTGGCTTGCTTTAATTTGCATGTTCATTCTTGCTTGACCACACCCTTGGGAACTGGAACAGTTCCCAGTGGGAAGAGCTGCATTTGCTGCATTTGGAACAAGATCAGGCCCTCACTGATTCAGTTTCATTGCACTGTATCAAATATATTCTGGTTTTGCCTTAGTTGGTAAATGGAAGTTGCCCTGTGAACCTCACCATCACTGATGTCCCATCTGCTGCATTAGCACTGCTCTGACTGTCTATAAATTCAGGACAATGATTATTTGATTTTTTTTTTTAGAAGTAGAAATACATTTTATAAAGATCAGCAAGGAGCATAAGCAACAATGAATTGCTTTTTTAGATTTAGAAGTCCCTAGTTCTCCACAGCTTTTATTTGCAATGTTCTATTAATACACCAAGTCCAAAAAAATAACATATAGCTCATTTCTTCTTTATTTCTTTTTTTTTTTTTCCTTTTCTGCTTGAATGTTTGGAATGACTTAGCAACTTGGCTTGGGGTAGGTGGCTGTGAATTGCAACTTGTGAGAGGATTGATATGTGTGAACTGAGGGGCCTCTTGGTATTCTGGGCCTAATCCTGCTGTTATTACAGACATGACCAACTTCATGGAGCTGGTGGGATAGTTATGATCAAAAGTGTGAGGTTGGACTTGTGTGCTTTGTGTTTGTTAGCTTGTATGTTCTCGTGGGTCCTTCTGTTTACCCGCTCTCCATCAGAGATACAAAGAGGTGAGAAATTTTTTGAAAGGATTCATACTGCAGTTGATGAGACTTTTAGGTTCTTAGGTTGCTGCTCAATTCATCGTGACCACATGGAAAAGTATTTGAAGGAATATTGAAAAAAATAAAAAAACTCCTAATTGCTTGAAATATTAGATTATGACCATTATTTTTAGTTAGGTGAACAGAATCCCAATGCCTGCATGCAGATCTTCCCATATTTGAATTTTTAGTTGTTCACAATTCAGTTGAAATGTACCATCACTTCTTACCTGGCCAGATGTGGGATAATTAAATCTGGGTATAAAAGCATAGACTGTTCTGCTGAGGTTAAAGAATTTGAAGGTCATATATGACTTGTGAATTTATTTTGAGCATGGCTCAGCATCCATTGGAAGGAGCAGGTACATGAACAGATGAACATTTTTAGCACAGGTGATGTACAACTGGCTGAAGGAGTTCCTGAGCCTATTTAGGTGTTTTTTGGGAAGATTTAAAATTTGCTGTTTCTAAAGCACAATGGAAACATCAAAGCATTATAAAATCTGATCTAGGTTTTGCATTTGTTTCTATACATAAAATTTTTTGTGTTAAAATAGCAAAGAGCAAAACTAGCAAGGGAAATAAATGTTATTAACTATCCTGGTTGTTTGAGTAAAACACAGAACTGGGGATAAAATATGCAAGTTATTCATGGGTCCAAAGTCAACTGGCCCTCTGATATTTGGCAAGTTAACAACATCTGTCTTATTCCTTGCCTTTATGTGAAGTGTTTACAGTCAATAAACTGATTGATTCTTGTCATATTCACAGAGTCTTGGAATAAAGTGTCACAGTAGGGTAGTGGTTTTAAATGCAGTTAGATGTTGTTAGGCTAGCCAGGCCAGGCTGGAGAAGAGGTACTGTAATATGCATTAAAACTGATTTGTGGTCACTCTGGAAACCTGTGTGAAGTTTCCCATGTCCAAATCTTTCAACTGTTTAGATCCTTTTATGACCAGAAGATTCTTCAAAAAACTTTTGGCCGGTGGAAGGAGTGGTGGACAGTTTGCAGAGAGAGGAAGCTCAACCTCAGAGCGGAGAACCACTACAGGTTTGTGAAATGACTTCCCTTTTGGGGGGGGGGGTGTGAGAAATTTTCCTTGGGTTCTGAAGGAGTCATTAACACCAGTAAGCAAGTTTCAGCCATGGTACCTCCAGGCCAAGAGCAATGTCCTCATTGCTTACTGTCATATTTTTCTTACCCTGTCTTTTTTTGTTGCTGTTGTCTTAGGATGAAGTAAAAATTCCCTTTTCAACATATCTTTAGAATGCAACTGAACTTGAAAGAATCCTACTTGTAGGCATTGGTGGCTATTTCACCAAATGTCACTGTTTTCATTTTTCAGGCATTTCCTCTGTAGTTTGATACTCAAGGCCTGGAGAGCCTATGTGTGCCAGCAGCAAGGAGAGAGGAGCAAATACTGGGTTGCAGAGTCTCATGGTGAGTGAAGTGATGGTAACTGTCTTTATTTGGGGACATACTGAGATGGCAGTTTCCAAGGGGAACATTCCCCCACAGTCTGTGTCTCCTGGCAGGGCAGTGCTTCCACGAGCAGATGGCTGGAGCTGGCAGGGGGATTCCCTGTGAGGCACTATGGTGTAGCTACAGAGTTATTTAGGGATGCCACTGGATAAGCTTAAGGGCCTCTCCATCTGCTCTGGATGGCAGTGTTTGTTTCTGAGGGGGTGGTTTGGTTGGTTTTATCATCTGTTTGGTTTGTTTTTTTTTAACTTAATATGTGTTCAAATATGTTTTTGATGGAACGTATTATTGGAATTCTCTATCAACTGTGGCTACAGACATTAGATAATAATTCCCTGTGTTATTAACTGCACTGATTTTACCTGAATTCACTGTTCCTTCCAGACTGTGTCTTACAATTGAAAAGAAGCCCAAGCTTTTGAAGTGCCCCTGGTCTTATTGTGTAGATTCTCTTCTCTGCAATGGATTTGTCTTGGAGCTGTCTATGTTGGTTGCAATAGTTTTGTTCTGAGTTGATTTGCAAAATAAATTAACTGATCTCCTTGCACATGAATGTAGCCTCAGACTATCATAGAGCCTGGCACCTTTGGACACAAACTGACAGGCCGTTTAGACTTCCTTTCTCACTGAGTGAGGCCAGAGTATTTACAGCAGTGTGTTACTTAGTCATAAACAGAGAAAAGTGATCTGGTTTAAGGTAGGTTAATGTTTGATTCACAAGGAAATCTTTAAAAAAAGTTGGGTTTTTTTTCCATGTGTAAGTGTGAAGGGGCATAGAATCGGTGATGTTTTCTTCTGACAACTTTGCTTCTGACCAGCCAGGCTGCTGTAAGGAGAAAGTGCAGCACACTGCATAAAGTGGTAAACTGGAATTTGTGACAGCACTTCTGTTTTTGGCTGCATAACCAGCCTGCTAAATAAACTTGTCTTGTTTCTGGTTGATTTCTCTGCTTGTACTAGAGGATAACTCCTGAAAAGCTACTGATGAACCTGATGAACTTCTTTTTTTTGAAAACGAACCAAAGAAGATCCTGTAATTCTTACCCACTAAGGTCATTAGTATTGTTACACTGTAAGCACTGAAGACAAAGCAGTGCCATTGTCTGATCGTTCACGCTGCTCTGAACCGGTGGCATGGATGGTGCTGTCAGCGATTCTGGGACGGGGCAGTGTGACACCCTTGCCCAGGCTGAGCTTCCCTGTCGTTTCAGGGCTTTCCACAAGGTGTCCCTGCAGGTTGAGGGGGCAGGAGTCGCAGACAGCAGTTCAAATGTGCCAGGTTCCCGTGTGAAATTAAGCTGCTGTCATTTTTGTTGTTGTTGTTGTGCACAGCAAAGAAGCAAAAGCTGCTCAGGACCTGGCAGTGCTGGCTGGTTTATGTTGATGTTCAAAGGACAAAACGTGGCATGCAGTCTGTGGCACTGGCATTCAGGGAAAGAAGCTGTCTGCGGTAAGGATGGGGTGGAAACAGGCAGAGAGATGCTGACCATGAGGCCATGGCTTTTACCTGGGTTGTGTTACCTTTTCCTGCAGTGACTTCGTTCCATCTTTGATTTTTTTTTTTTAATTTTTTTTTTAATTTTTCTTTTTGGTGTGTGTGATTTCTTCTGGCACACCCATAGACTGAATTTAAGAGACCTTATAGCAGCCTTCCAATACCCAACAGCAACCTATGGGAAGGCTGGAGAGGGACTTTTTGCAAAGGCATGCAAAGTGAGAGGACAAGAGGGAATGGCTTTAAGCTGAACAGGGTAGATCTAGATTGGATATTAGGAAAAAATTCTTTAATGTGAGAATGGTGAGGCCCTGGCACAGGTTGCCCAGAGAAGCTGTGTGTGCCCCATTCCTGGAAGTGTTCCAGGCCAGGTTGGACAGGGCTTGGAGCAACCTGGTCTAGTGGAAGGTGTCCCTGCCCATGGTAGAGGGTTGAAATGAGATGGTCTTTAAGATCCCTTCCAACCCACACTGTTCTGTGAGTCTATGAAAAGATTGGGTTTTGTACCTTTTTCCAATGAGAAGAAGGTGATTTCTTGCACATAATTACGGTACCTGTGTTTGAACATGTCTGTAACATTGTTTTGGCAGCGTTTCGTGGGCAGTGTGGAGAAGACAACACTACCAGAAATGCACCGGACGTCAAATGAATATTTTGGCTCTGCAGCACTGGGCCCAGAGCCTGCAATTCCGAGTAAGTCCCAGGAGCTTCAGCTACTGCTGAACATTTCTGATGTTTAAGTTACGCACATGTGAAAATGTCGCAGATGAATTAGGCCTTGTATTAATTTACTTTGCAAATTGCAGTACTTATGGTGCAGTAGCATATCAGGACATGAGCAAATGGAATGAAGCTGCACCAGGGCAAGTTCAGATTGCAAGTTCATTGCTCGTGGCTTTCACCTGTAAAACTTACATGGAATTTCCTATTGCCTGTGTGTTCTTCCTCTTCTCTTCTTTGTTCTAGTTCCCTAATCTTGTCTGTTTTTTTCTCCTTACTGCCTTCCCTCAATTCTCCTGTCAGGCTTGGTTGCAGTGGCGAGAGCTGTATTTGTACAGCCAGAATGAGAAGCAGAAGGAGACCAGGGCAGTCACTCACCATCGGCACAGGGAATTGAGGAGATGCCTGGGAGCATGGCTGGGATACTTAAACCTCCACAGAGTGAAGAAACGTCAGAATGGTGAGTGACAATGGTGAGTGAGGATGGAACAGGGCTCAGCCCCTTTGCTTAGGGCACACTGATGGGGTTTTCTGTTCTAGGAGACACTACCGTGTCTCTGCCCAACAGATGATGTGGTGCAGCTTGGGCTGTGCACTGTGACAGGCCAGGCTGGCTGAGGCTGTACACTGAACCACAGGGAAGATCACCTGCCTTCCATGTGATTGAAGAGAAAATGCTTTGCTGTTCCCTTGATGAAAACTTGCACATTGTCTGTTATATTCTAACTGGGATACCTGTGAGAAGGATGTATTCAGGATTTTGAGCAGGCTGTGGATTTTCTTGATAATCAGACAAATCACAACTCATATAGGATGGTAAAGGTTATTACACCAGTTCTTTTGTTTCTTCCCTTGAAGTCACTGGAATGAGTTTGGATATTTGTGTGAATTGGCTTTGGATTGGTGGTAGTGGAAAAGAATCCAGCTTGGATAACTAGGAACTAGTGCTGGGAGTATGCTGAAATATGAGCAAGCTTATGTGTGTTGAACAAGTGACACAGTGTCTTAACTTCCCCTCCTTAAGTCAGTACAGTAGGTCACTGCCTTAAAACTGCCTTTGTGATCAATAGGAGGAATATAATCCATAGCTCAGTGTTAATGGGAATTCTTGCCACCATTTTTCAGTGTTAGAGCTCCTGTCACTTCAGAACCAGTGGCTTAGATGCCATGATCTTACCTGACACAAATGAGCCTGGGACAGAACAAGGCAGGAGTAATTTGTGTTTGTTTTCAAGAGCTGGCCCAGGAGCTTCACCGGAGCCGGACACTCTGGCGCTGTTTCTCCGACTGGCGGCAGTTGTTGGAGTGCAAGAAAAGAATTCATGCTCACCAAAGGGACTTGGAAAAACAAGCAACAAGGATTGCCTTATGGAGAGTCTTTGCACACTGGAAGCATTGTATCCCATCTGTATTTACTCCCTAGCATGGACAGGTTAAAAGCATTCCCGCGGGGAAAAGATCCAGTTAATAAGCAGGAATGTTGTGCAGCAGCGTGGGTGACAACAAACATGTTATCATTGGAAAGATGTGTGTAATGCCATACTAACAATTAATTAACCTGCTGCAATTACAGGATTTTAGCATGTTGATGCCTGAGAGCCTGCAGAAGATAATTTATGGTTGTGCAGGAATTCCTTAACAGTGAATCAGAAATCCATTGTGATAAGCCATCAAAATCAAAAAAAACCTGACTTCAGTCAAAACTTCTGCTGATAACAGTGCTGGAAATTCAAACAGTGTAGCAAATTTAGATGGAGATGTAGTGGCCCTCTGTGGGAGAAGGTTGTGTGTGTGTTGGGATGGGTGTCTCTGTTTAAAAGATACTTTAACTCAGTGACAGATGTTGTGCTGTGTGTGGAAGAGTCTCAGCAGCGTGAGCTGGCTGAAGAGCACTACAGACATCACCTGTTGGTAAGAACACTGCCAGGTGGAAGGGGCTGTGGGGAGTGTCCCTGTAATGCTGACAGTGGTCTGTGGGTGTTCAGTGGGAGATGCCATAGCAAGTTTGGATTGGACATCAGGTTTCTAAATTTTAACTGTTCTGGAATCTGCCATTTGAATACAAATGAGGAAACTGTGCTGCTCTCCAGAACAATTATTCTTCCAGTTGGGAAGCTGGAGAAGTGACAGTTTGTGAGAGGAAATGGATGCCTTGCTTTGATGACAAGTTCATGAATCCTGGCTATTGTGGAGAATAGCATCAAACACATATGTCTGTAAGGAGCAGCCAGCCCTAAACTTCCCTGACTTGGATTACATAAAAATTGTGTATGTTTCTTGTTGTTACAGAAACTTGGCTTTAAGGGTCTTTGGCAGAATGTTGTGAACACTCGTCTTCAGAGAATGAGAAAAAATCTGTCACACCGTCAGCACCAAGTTAGAGTGAGTTTGACTCTTGTTCTTGTGTTAGTTTTTCTTGAGCTGTCCTATTGACTTCCACTTTCACCTACAAAGTACTTTTTCATTACAGCAGTGGCTTTGTTCCTAAATACTGATAACTACAGAAAATCTCCTGTGTAAGTCAACTGCCACTCTTAGATACATTAATGTAGTTTTCTGTTTCCTTAAGTTTATGGTGATTTTTTTCTTTTACCAGAAAAATTCATAGCAGGTTATTGAGCAGGTTTGGTATGTGAAGCAGTGCAGGAGGCAACCACTGCACTATGCGGTTTCAATAGAACTTAAATAATTTATTTCCCTGCACTCTTCTCACTTGGTATCTATGGGGGTTTTTTGTGTCTGTCTTGTTTTATTTCAGGTGCTGCAGAAGTTCTGGAACCGTTGGAAGTCCCGTTTGGAAGAGAAGGAGGAACAACAGCATCAGGCCTTAACATTAGTGGCTCATGTCCGTTATAGGTACCCAGAGAAACATTAATATCAACTTGTACAAATAAGGGGTTTGTGGGTCTTTGGTTCTCTTTTAAAAGTCTGGTGATACTTTGGGAGCATGACCGTCTTGATGCCAATTTCTCTGATATTTTCTATGAGTAATGAACAATTTACATCTCCTGCTTCTCCGTGGAATGCAAGAGGGAGATGGGTTAAGCCAAGCTCTGAGGCTTGTTTGGATTTAAGAGCTGGACTATATCAGAGTAATGATCTATCTGCTGCCTAATTTCTAAAGAAGGCTTGCATGATTTGAAAAATCAAGTAACTGCTTAAGCTGTAGATGGATTGGCTGTTTGACTTTCATGCAATCAGTGTGTTTTCTGAAGGAATTCTCTCCTGTGCTGACATTCTCCCTTTTTGCCTGCAGGAGGGTGTTGATGAGACGGGTGTTTGACATGTGGCTGCTGAAGGCCTGCAAGCTACAGGAGTATCGAATGGGGGAGGAGAGGGTAAATGTAACTCTCTTACCTGCCCTTACTTAGGAAATAGAGGGGATGATTTCTTACTCACTGCCTGTGAACATAAGTTAGCATGAGATGGACTTGGATGTTGTAAATTCCCTGTTCCCTGGTGGGAGATCAAGTAGGGGAAACTCTCACACTGTCATTTTCATAGTTCACTGAAACAATAATAGTAATTAAAGGACCAACCCCAGCCTATTTAAGAAGTCCGGGGTTGTACTGACAAATTAGTTGCTTCTAGGTAGGTGTCCATAAAGTTCCTTAAGGAGTCCTTCATTTCCTAAGATGTGTGTGTGTGTGTATATATATATATGTATAATACTGGAGTCTTTATATGTAGAGCCACTGCCTCTTTTTATGTTTTGTTATGTTTTTGGTAGTGTGGGTGTCCTTGTGCAGATATGTCTGGCTCTTGGTGGTGGAAGATTATCAGCTCTTGTGAATTCAACAGGACTGGTTACTGGGGCTTATCAGTTCTTGGGAGCCCTTCACATGCTACTTACCAGTTTGTAATTTTTCCCTCTTTGCTCTGATGGCTTCTGGTGACAGTTGCTCCCTCCACATGCACACAACGACCTGTAGAACATGTTAAATAACCTCACAGCAAAGGGCCTTTGGTGGTGTGTCCACTGCTGTTCAACCTGAGGAGAGGAAAACAGCAGTGGACAGTTCTGTGCATGTCATCTCTAAGGATTGTCATCTCCTGTTTGTAAGTGCCCTGTGTCAGGTATTCATTGCCACCTTCCTTCCACCTTAGGCTGTGCTTCATTTTGAAAGGCAATTGTTGCTCCGTTTCTGGTGCTCCTGGAGCAGAAGAACAGCGGAGTGTTTGGAGGAGCAGGAGGCCTTGGCTCGTGCCAGAAATCACTACAGTAACCTCCTGAAGCTGAAGGCCTTCTGTCTCTGGAAGCAAAGCACTCAGGAGAGAAAAACAGAGTAAGAAGTTTTTTTTAAAAGGGAGAGTAGTTTGGATTGGCCCTGTGGTGGCCTACTAAGAGCAAACAGCATTTAATTCACAATGATGCTGACTACTTATTTGTGCTTTGGAGCTTACTAGTTTGTGTTTCAGTAAATGACTTACTGAAAATAACAAATGTGGACTCAGGTCTGTGCCAGAAGGATTCAGTAACATGGATTGCATTGTTAGAAAAATAATTATTTTTCTTATAGGAGGCTCAAGGAGATGCAAGCCTTAAGATTTCACTGTTCAAAATGTCTGCAGAAGACTTGGAACAAGTGGAGGGAGGTGAGAGAGTTAAAAGACAGGGAAGAGCTTGAATTCTTTGTTATGTTCAGATTGCTTGTACCCATATGGCTAGAAATTAAATTATTTATTTTAAACACTAGTCAGTCCTAGTCTGCCCTCCCTTTCTAGGTGGGTAAAACTAGTTCAGTGTGGGTGGAACAGTAGAGGGAGGGGAGGGAGCTCTTTGACTTCTTGTTCATGTGTCTAGATATGGTGAGAATGGGATTATAGTTTAGATGCACCTGGGAATGTAACCAGAGTCAAGTGATGAAATTGTCCCTACCTAGTACTGTGTCCTTCTCAAAACTTCAAGTTGGAAGTTTTCAGCCAGGCCTTTGTATGTGGCCTGTAGTTGTGTGCAGGTCATAGCAGACCCTGTCACAGGGTACTTTTTGCTGGGCCTTTTCCTTACCATGCTGAGATGTACCAGGTGTGCCCTGCAGCATGTTGTGAGAATCTGTGAGAAATGTTACAGTTGGCACTTGTATGTTGGTGCAGACCTGTTAACTTGAGTGAAATGATTCAGTTTTCAAGAGGATTCCTACAAAGGCCAGGAAAAAAAACCCACCTCAACTAGACCCTTTGGAGGAATAGCAGAGTGCAGCACCAATTTGAGTGAAAACCTGTTAGACCAGGATAAAGAATTGATGTTTCCCCAGAGACTGGGAATGGTGCTTTTCTCTCTTTTCTCTGCCACTGACTGTTTTCCCTCCTTCATGTGTATGCATCTTCTGGGCTTTTTCCCCTCCCTCCTTGCAGTATGTGGGACATCAGCGTGAGAAATGGAGGAAGTTGGTGCGAGCAGATCTGCACTATCGACAGACATTGCTGGGCAAGACCTTGGCAGCCTGGAAGGTAGGAGGGAACGTCCCTTTCTGTGAGACACTTGTCTAGGTGTGCTTAAGTGTTCCAGTGAGAGCTGAAGAGCTGCCACGCTGCTTCACTCCAGGCACCAAGTGGGGAAGGTAGAATGCAGGCTGTTGTAGATAGGGCTGTGTAAGCTCTAGCATTGCTTTGTGGGGCATAACCAGTGTAATCTCGTGGCTGTGGTGAAGGGTATATCATAGGGAGCAGTAACTAGGGTGTGTTGTCTGCTTGTCACAGAAAAGCAATGGCTCTAAGGATTTTTTCCCCACTGTTACTCCCCTGAGCTGCTACTTAGAGATTCTACATGTTTCCTCTCCTCAGAGGTGTTAGCAGTTGAGGGAAATTTACCTCTCAGTGCTTTTTTTTTGCAGAGTTACCAACAAAACATCCGGTGCGTTCTGTACCGAGTAGCTGAAAAGGAGGAGGAGCACACCAGACTGCTGCTGGGGTGAGCCTTTCCTTGGGCAGGGACAAGGGACTGCACTGCAGGCAAATTCATTACTCTTTTCACTGCCACCTTTGTAACTTTTTGTGTGTTCAGTGCTGGGGGTTGACTCTGCCATGCATTAGTATTTCCATGCAGGTCATCCAGTTAAAAGAAATCAACCTCTTTCTGTTTGCTTGGTTGTTTTTTTAAATCTCCGTTTAGTCCTGTGAGAGTCAGCAGATAACAAACTGTATTGTTTCCTGCAGTGCATGGATTCTGTTATGGTGTTAAAGCAGCCTTGGAACATGTAGAGGCTGTCTTCCATTAGAGTGAGGGGAGTGATTAAAGATATTACCACACTGCACTGGTTGTAGTTACTTTAGTTTTAATTACTTTGTTTTAATGCTGTACAACTTGAGTCACTTGCAGAGCCTGACTGGCTGAGCTCTGGATTTCAGTGTTCTGTTTTGCACTGCCTTCTCTTCAGCAGGGTCCTGAAGAGGCAGAAGGTGATTTGCATGACTGAGTTTATAGAGGCAGCTGGTTTTGGTTCCCTTGTGATTAGGAAGCTGCCAAATAAACAAGTGAGAATCATTCTTAATGGATTTTGTTTAGTTTTACATTTTTTTTGTGTATTTTTGCCTTCAGGCACCTTCTGTGTAGGTGGAGAGAAAATGCCCTTGCTCTTATACACGAAGCCAAGGCAACAGCTCGGGCAGATGAGCACTACAGGAGGGCAATCCTGTCAAAGGTAGGGTGTGCACAGCAGCTGCCAAGGGGCCAGTACAGGTGCTGGTTCAGGGCAGGGGTCAGGTAATGCAATTAGAACAACCAAAAACTTAATCTGAGAGTCACTGCTAAGAAAGGTCTAAAAACTGAGAACCTCGTCGTGTTCATAAAGGTGTCTCTGAAACTTATCTGAGTGAGCCCACAATTTTTCCTCTTCCTTTCTTTCCCCTCATTTCTTAGCAGGAAGGGAAAACCAGTAGTATGATGTAGCATAGTAATACTGGGGAGGTGGAGCAGGAGGGTGGGTGGATGGAAAAGAAGAATGCCTTGAAAAATGCAAAGGGAACCCTCAGAAATACTGCTGTGTTAAATTTGTGGGAAATTTTCACTGTCTTGCTGAGCCTTATGTGAAAAATGAGACGGAAATGGTTCTGTTGGCAGCAATGGGGAGTATTTTGCCTCCCTTTCTGTTGCAGTGCCAGTCTGTGTCCCATGCCCTGTTTGCATGGTGTGTTTAGGTGTTGCTGCAGTGGAGACACATGGCCTGGCTGCGAGCGTGTCACCGCCAGGAGAAGGTGACAGCTGTGATGGAGGCCAGAAAACATCTGGATGTAGGTGAGCTGATGGAGATACTGATCTCTCAAAAGACCTTGTTGTCTGTGTACTGGCCAAGGTCAGTCAGTTGTGTCATGTGTGCAGATGAAGTGACTGGATGGTCTGTTAGCTTACAAAGGACATCCCCAGAGAATGGAGAATGACTTGGGACTCCAGTGATCTGCTGAAGGCAGCTTGTGTGGCTTTTGCTTCTCTGTTGGTTCCTTGTCTGTATAAGGGATGGTAACACTTCCTTCCTCAAAGCAATTTTCCATTACTAATTTTGAGAAGCTCAGACATCTGTTTTGAGGGCAGCGCAATGTTACTGCTTCAAGGCCCTCAAACTCTGCAAGCATTTTCATGGTACCGGCCACATTCTTGACATGAAGACTCTGAAGCACAGAGAGCAAATGTTTTCCTAAAGGTGATAAAGAATGTAAGTGGCAGCAGGGAGGACTTAAAAGCCACAGCTCACTGTCTGTTACCTGAAGAGTTTCACAGTTATTCCTTATAGTGAATACTGTCAGTGCTGAGTGTTGTCCATGTTCAGTATTGCTGAAACAGTCTGGAAGAGCAGCTGATCACTTGATACTCTGAAATTAATAGTCTTCTTTTGGTACATGAGTTAATTTATCTTCTCCTAACAGTGCGATTACAGACCCTGTTTCTTCACTGGAAGGAATTAACGAGGGAGTGTCTGATGCTGAGGGCTCAGCACCTCAGGGCAGTACAGCACCACCAGCAGCACCTGCTCCACAAGTACCTGGGGAAATGGAAGAATTATCATCAGCAGTGCCTTGAGAAAATGGTGAGAAGGATCAGCAGCCTCCCCAACCTATGGGAAGTGACGTGTGGAGGAGCAGCCGTGTGGCCTGGAGAAGGGAATGACAGTCTTGGCTGAGGAGCAGCATGACAGCCTTATGTGCTGAGGAGGAAGGAACATGCCTGTGTCTTGCCTGAAGAAACTGATAGAAGTAACAGACTTAACAAGAGAGGACAAGCTGAGCTTGCCATGGGTGGGACATTTACTGTGAATGCAATCCTGGCTGGACTCAGATACCTGCAGATGGGGTTATGCTGTAGGGCACGTGGGTGTTGAGGGTGACCTCAGCAGAACAAAGGCAGGCTGATAAAGGGTGTTTGGTAGCTGTTCTGCTCAAGCAGCATTTGACTCAGATAAATGAGGTTTGCCTGTAAGTGAGTCAGTGTTTTGGTTGTCTTGCAGCTGCTGCAGAGACTGGGAGATCACCTAATGACTCACAGGCTTTGCTCTGCTTCCTTCTCTTGCTGGAAGGCACAGGTAAGGAATTTTCCCCTGGGGAGATCCCTAGCTCCTTGCTAATCCTTATCCATTCTTCTCCTTCATGTTCTGTTTACACAAGGACCAAAAAAAGTTTATTTAAACATTTTCAGGAGTTTCTGGTTCTACTAGCATGAGACACACCTTGCCATAGACTGGGTGAACTGAGTGGGTTTTTCTGCTCTGGCTCTGCCAGCATTTCCTCTTTGGTTGATGCTTTGGCTGGTGTGGGGTGTGTCAACTCCTAACCTGGTTGCTGTGCATTTTTTTTCTCTGACAGCTGTTGCAGAAACAATGGGAGAAGCAGCAGACAGTGCAGGCACTGTGGCACTGGTCCCTGTCGGTGCAGAGGAAGGTAAGGGGTTTGTGGGGCAGGGGCAGTGAGCTTATGGATGTGCAGGTCAGGGACAGGTCTGACTGCAGTCAGCACAGTGCACAGAGTATCTGCTTCCTGTCGTCTTTGGGGTGCTGTACGTTATTTTGGGATGCTGGAAAACTGTCCTTAAATTGTCTTAGCCCATTAAAAAATGTACCTCCAGCCTCACCTGACTTAAATCCCTGTCCCTTTGTCCCTGTGGCAGTGTCCTGTTGCAGTAGCTCTGTCTATTCCTATCCAATGGAAGGGAGAGTGTTCCTGTCTGCAGGGGGAGTCCCTGGCCTGGAATCTGTCTGTGTAACACTCCCAGCTCTCTCTTGTTCCTGCTGTAGGTATTTGGTGCTTGGCTCACATTTACCAAGGAGCAACAGGAGAAGAAAGATGGCATTGAAAAAGGCACAGGAGTTCACCACACTGCTTCTCTGAGAGAAGGGGGAACCTGGGCCTTGAGAAACACTGGTGGCATGAAACAGTTGCAGGATCAGCTCCATGCCCAGCACCAGCTGAAGGTGAAAGAGAGAAGTGTTCGCTCAGATACATCCAAAACTGGGCTGCTCTGGTCTCTGCTCTGTGTGGGGACGTGTCTGTGTGTGTGTGCATGTCTGTATCTTGGAGCCCCTTATCCCAGCTGTTCTTTGGATCCCACATACACTTTTGCCTGTGATTCAAAGCATTTCATTCAGCTGAGACTGGAGCACTTCACAATCGTGTTGCTAATTTGGAACCTTTCTTAATGGAACAATTTCAAAACTGGCCATGTCCTGCCATAGACAATATTCCTGGATGAAACCTCTGCATGTGACTAGGGTCTGGTCTCTAAATTCTGTGCCAGAATGAAGCATCAGAGGCTGCATCTGATCCTGCCTTAGCTTTAGCTCTGCTTGTACCTTCAAATGTGGGCTTATGTCATTTCTGCCTTTGAGTATGAGCCCAGCCCTGTGTGTGAAAAGGAAGATAGGGATGCCTGTATTGATTGCTCTCTTCCTGCTTCTGGGCAGCCTTCCCAGCTCTATTCCAGATTTCCAAGACACCAGTTGTTCCATTTGCTATAATGTGCAGCTTGCCTTGCTGCAGAAGTACTCGATTCTTCTTGCCCAAATGTTACCACAGTAACCTCTTAATTTAGCTGCTGTGGCTGTGAGGTCATCAGAAATCTCAGTTCCCTCTGCAGTGTCCTTCTCCCTGGGGGATGTGGTGTTGCTCCTGCTCTCAGCCACCCGATGCTCTGCTGTTTGTGTTGGCAGGCAGCCCACAACCCTCCCCACTCTGTGTACCACTGTTCCCTGCTGTGGAAACAGAAGGCTCTCTCCAAGAAATTAAATAAACCTTTTTCTTTTCTGCCACCTCTGAAGAAGCAGGTGACATTTAGGAGGCCTGATATTAGCCCTGAGATAAGAGGACATTCAGCAGAGGAAGAGCCATGGCCTTCAAAATGCAGACATCTACCACTGCAGCCTGCTGATGGGGGCTCAATTCTCAGTGATCTGTGAGTGTAAACTTCTAGTTCCTCCCCCATTTCTCTGGCACATGTGTAGCTTTGCCTATATGTAGTCCATCTAAATGTGTCTCATTTTTGTGTTTCCAAGTTTTCACACTGATGACTTAGTTTCATGCACTGTCCTTAACTCTTTCTCTAACCATGCATCATATGGCTGGTGGTGCAATTACAAAGAGCTGCTGTGAAATCCAAACACCACCCTACACATAATGAAGGAATTTGTGACTTTATATTTGCATATGAGCAACAGGTAGAATCAGCTCAGCTGTAGACCTTTACTGTGTGTTTCTCAGGATATAACTGAATTCATGGAGTGTTGGTCATTGTCATAGGATCAGTTACACAGAGGAACATTTGAAAGATATCTGTTGTGGGACTTTGGCTGTCAGGAGAGCTTGTCTTGCCTCAGTGACCTAGAGCTGTCACTGAAGCTCTTGGTTTTTTTCACTGAAATCACGTCTGATGAAGTGATAAACATCAAGATCCTGGCTATACAGAAGCTGAACTTTCATCTTGCCTCTTTCTTTTCCCCTGGGAAGCTTTTCCTTAAAAAAATTCGTACTAATCACGGGGCAATTGCAAGGAATAATCTTCCATGAAGCTTCTCCGTCCAGGATGGGAGCCCTGCAGGGAAACAAGGTGGTAACTTCACACTGCTTTAAGCTTGTATGTGCTGCCAAAAGAAGTGTTTCTGCCCTGTTCAGTTGTGTCCCTTCCACCACTCCCTGTGTGGGCACAACCATTCACATGGTGAAGCAGATTGTCACGTCAATACAGGTGGAAATTTAGTCTGTAGGAATTATTATTGCATACAAGGGGAATGTTGCAGAGCAGGGATGAATGATGAAACAGAACTGTTTCTTTAGCTGCAATGGCATCTTATGCCAATTTAAAATAATCCTGAATCTGGTGCATTATTTTGTTTTTATTTTCAGAAATGCTGTTCAACGAGCCAGGTTACCACCACGGAGGCCTGACTTCCTTCTGGAATCTCTAGAAAGCAAGGAACTGCTGGGACCTCCTTTTGCTAGGTAGAAAATCTATTTTTAGAAGGAAAGAGGGTGACTTACAGTGGGCATAGTGAGGCAGCTGACTGGGGAGCTGTATGCAAGGGAATTACAGGATTCTGTCTTTATTTCCACTGATGGCAAAGGACAAGATGAACAGGTTGCACTGTATAGTGACCTCATCCTTCTTCTTTTACAGGTCAGAGGTGCCCTTTCAGCAAACAGCTGTGAATAAATGTTCTGGACAGACTGGGACCTTACTGCAGACACCTCACCTGGAGGACAGCACCTGTAAATGTCTGTCTCAGACGGGCAGTGCCGCTCATTCCCGTCCCGCTCTCCCACATGCTGCTCTCCCCTCTCTCCCACTCTGGACTCCAGATGTGCCTCGTGCTGGGCAGGGCCCAGAGCTCTGGTCTCCTGCCTCTTTCATGCCCCAAATGACAGCCGGATCAGAGCAGGTGAGTGCATTGCTGAAGGAGCAATTGGTGTGTGCACTGGGCTGCTGTCAGCAGCTTGTTGCTTGTTGCTGTGTTTTTCTGTGGCTCTTCTGAACTGCCCAGCTGGATGTTGAGCTGTTCTTGTTCTAGCTGTCATGTTTAAAGCTGACCAAATGCATTGCTTCTGAATGCCCAAGAACTGTGTAGCCCTAGACTGAAGCAATCCACATGTGTGTTGCACTGTAATTCAGGCATTTTTATCCAGTGGTCTTCTACCCAGATCTTTTCCTGGCAACTGACTTGAGGGAGCTGCCCCTTCAGAGCTCAGAGCAGTTACAGTTGGCCATCCAGATTTATGGGGATTTAAGAATAACTCAGTTTAGGAGTAGAGGCTGTGTCTGAGAGGCTCAAAAAATTGGAATTCACTTTGCTTGCAAGTCAGTGCTTGCATTTTAAACTCCCTTGTTCCACACAGAATGGGAGGGTTAATATTGATGTAATGTCTCCATGCTGGAAATGAAAGAGCCCATTTTTTAAGCTCTGCTTCTTCTGTGGCACTATATGAGAGGGGCTGAGTGACTACAGGGGTTGTCTGAGTGGGAGTAGGTCAGGTGCATCCTACTTAGTCGATAAAACCCAGTATCCTTCTGACCTTGCAGAGAGGAGGTCAGCCTGTGAGGGACCACAAAGGAGCCCATTCCCAAGACTCCCAACAGAACTCCGTGGAGAAGAAGTTGCGACCAAATTTGCAGCCACATCTGCTGTCACCTGAAGACTTGGTGGGACAGTGGAGTCACCAAACTGCAGGTAGGTTCTTAGACCTGAACTGCAGCAGTTCTGCAGCCTCCTCTAATACATGCAAGACTGGAAGTCAGCTCCCCAAAATTGACAGGAGACAAGGCAGTCTTGTATGCCAGCATCAGGAGGGAAAGGGTATCAGTGTTCCTTTTTGGGATGGTAATACAGTTGTGTGGATTCTGCTGAATCTGCTGTTCTAGGGATTGAAGGGTGGGAACTGCTTAGGGTTGGCTTCTTTTAGCAAGAATGTGCTTGGGTGGTGGGGCAGAATTTGCTTCAGGAGGGAAGAGTTCACCCAGTAAGGCTCTCTGAGAGCTCCCTGTACTGACAGTGTGGGTGTACAGGGGCAGATGGTGTCTGAGCACCTCTCACTGGGGTGTTTTTAATGGCATGAGGGTGTGAAATTCCTCTTCTGCAGGACTAGACATTAACTACCTAATTATTTCTAGACTAGATATAAAACACTAAATCCTGAATAGGCCAAAACAGTCTTTGTAGTACTAAACCATTCACTAGAGCACTTCTTATCTGGTGTGTATTCAAACTGAGCCTTCAGACCTTGTACTGCTCTCTCTGTACCTGACCTTTTGGGTTTGTCACAGGGTCACAAACTGTGACAAGGACTCAGGAGGGTTCCAGTTTTTCCTGCCTATTAAAAATGTTTCCTGTTTCTTTGATAAGAAGAAACAGTAGATGTCTGTTCTACTCCCACTGCTTGTGCCTTGTATATTCCATTCAGCTGAAGGGGAGAGGGAGCACAGTTCCAGAGAAGAAATGGCGTTGCAGAGACAGGTGGAGGTTGAACTCCGACACATCCAGCAGCAGATGCAGTACTACTGCAGCAGGAAGCTGGAGCTCAAGTATGTTCAAAAGCCCTTTAGCCAGCCCTTCTTTGTCTTGTCAACTCAATGCTGCACTATTTGTATGCATCTACCCTGAAAATAGTCAGTCTGTTCACAGTAGAACTGTGAATGGAACAGAGAAAAGTTCCAGAGGTTTTTATTTTCTCCTTTTGCGTTCCCTCCAGGTGAAAGGGAGTATGTGCATAACTTCTTCTGTAGTCAGCAAGGGCTTTAATTATACCTTTGGCAGCTCTTGGAGAAGCATGTCAGAGGTATCACGGTGTAATCTGAAGGCAGGATAAATTAATTGGGCAGAGCAGCTGAAATCTAGCTTTTAGATCTTTTATCAATAGGAATGAAGACTGAGCTTTTTCAACTGTCAATTAAAAAATAAATATGGCTGGTATTTGATAACTGCTCTACTAGAACAAGAAAACACAAAATTGCTTAAAAGAAAATGTGGCTTGGAGGGGATTTAATTGTCAGGAAAGGAAGAAGTCAGTGACTAGAAGGAGATGGAGACAACAGTTTTTTCAGATTCCGCTGCTTTCCAGCATCCTTTTTTCTTTCCACTTTTTAAAAAGATTTTAACTATTCACAGTTTTGAGACAAAAAATTGGTGTTATTGCAAGTATCAATTGCAAGTCTAAGTTGGCTTAGACTGTTGAGCTCTTAATTGGAGTAAGAATCCTTCTAATCCATTTTATCAGGTCCTGCCAGCAGCAGGCAGAGATTCTGCAGCAGTGGCTGGAAGTGAGCTCAGGACCAGGAGCCCAAGCTGGTGTGCAAGGAGTTCAGGAAGAGCTGGCTCAGGTATGTGCAAATCAGACTGAAGCTACTGAAGTGATTATCACTATGCTCTGCACTCAGCCTAAGGGCTGATGGCAGCTGTGAGGAATTGTGTACTAAGCTGTTGGTATAATGCCAAGGGAAGGGAAACTTGTAGGCAGAAGTGGGCAGATGAGAACAGGCCCTGGAGATGCATCTTCCTGTTCGTTCAGAAATGCAACTCCAGCTCCAATACATCTCTCTGAGGCTATTTCCAAGCTACAGATCAGGCTCAAAATTTTGTCTGCAGTTTCTCAAGACAGTTTCCCTGTGTGCAGCCTGCACCAGCACTGCTCTGTTCATACACCAGGTGTGGGACTGCTCTGGTACCTCTGAATCTACAGCCATACCGAGCTGTTCCCAAGGGCCACCTCCTGTCCCTTAACTGGCTCTAAGTGGGATAACACAAAGGCTGCTGGAGCAGCTCTTGCTGTCAGAAGGACTGAGAGCTGCCTTGCTGTCCAAACAGCTCATGCTCTTCCCTTGCAGCTGCAGGTGAGGATCAGCTCTCTGAGCAAAGCACAGCTGACGGACAGACAGCGCGTGCAGAGCCTGCTCGCCCGCCTGCGTGAGATCCAGCTTGCCCTGAATCTGTAATGCCTCTGAACCAACCTTCCAGCTCAGGGGTACGAATTTTTGCTCCTTTGATAGCAGGGAAGGATGGAAGAGATGTGTACATTCACTTAGTTCTATGTACAGCATTTATATTTGATAAATTAAGTTAAAATATTTTTTGCTTGTTTTGTTGTTACTAAAGCTGATTAAAAATCACACTGGAGCTCCATCTACCTCATGCAGCACTTGCAATACCTAGTTTAGGTTACCCTGTTGTGCCAGAAAGATAAGCAACACAGGTAAGACTCTTTATTTCAAAATGTTTGCAATTAAATGAGTTCATGTCAGTAAGTCATACACTTTGACATACAAAAATACCGTGCTACTGATACAGTTGAATTAAATGGATTCTCCAGGCAGGAGAAATTCACAGCATTATCAGTACCCTCGAGGAACTTTGCTTTCAGTTCTGGGTGTGTTGCTGGCCCTGCATCACAAGCAATGTTGGGTTATTAGCTCGCTCTGCACAGTATTAAAACTATCCTAAAAACAGCCACTTGCTGGATCCTCTCCTCCTCCTGAGCTTTCTAAAAAAGCAAACATCAGGTAACCCATCCTCCATCACAGGCTAACAGTAACCTCCAATTACTGTGGATGATGATGCTGAGCAGGAAGAAATTAAAGCTTAAACTTCCTTTGGCTATGTCTGGGTGCCATAGGCCCCAGTGGAAAAAGGGGAAAAGATTCACTTGTCTTTTTCTCTCATCCACTGGAACAAGTTTGCTTTCTACTGTTAACACAACATTGAAGTTTAATCAAAAATCCTCTTGGGGTTGATATTTGACTTACTCTTTTCTCACTCTCAAAGGTTTTTAAAAAAAGCTTTGCATCTGGTCCTATACTGCTGCAGGAGTAAACTTGCTAATGCCAAGAAGTTTAACAAGATAGGTGGCTCAGAGCCACTTCAAGCTTTCAAACTCCTCCCTGTGTAAAATGAGGAAACACTGACTCCTGGAGCCAAATGAATTTTCTCCTGCTTGTCACCCAAAAAGCCACCACCATCACCTGACCCAGGGCTGGGCTACATCCCTTAAAGGCAGTTCATCATCTCTTCCTCCCTGATGACAAGCTAAGCATACAGGACATCTGTACAACAAAATTATATTCTGTTTTCTGCAGTGCATACAAAGATAAGGGTTTCTTTAGGAGATCAGAGCTGGTCAAAGCCTATCTCCTTGAAGTAGCAGAAAAGTAGCTCAAGCAAGGAAGTACTATGAGGAACCTTTCAGGCAGAAAGGCAGATTTCATATGCGTGTCCACTCCAACAAGCTCTGGACAGCACAATCACTTCTAAATGTTTGAGTGCTGGGACTTGAAACAGTTTATTCTCTAAAAACAACTGCTACATTGCTTTAAAACTCAATTCCTCTTCACTTTGGCAGCAGTTTCTGTCAGCACCACATAGTGCCACCTGCAACAGATCCATGGTGTAAGATTTTAACTTTTCTTGATGTGAACTCTAAAATTTTACTGTGGATGAAGCTTCAGCATAGAGCTTTCAGCCCCCAGCACATTCCTAGCATTAAGTAAGAGGGCAGAAGTTAGAGCCAGTGTGGATTTTTTTTTATATTTTCAGTAAGATGAAATTGTTGCCAGTCAAGGGAGGGCCAGGTTGGCACCTGGGAGGCAACGTGGGATTTCTTCAAAGAGCCATAATGTTTTGAAACACAGTCAGTGCATAGGGCATTTCACTCTGAGCAATAAAAAATGGTCCTGAAGTAGCTGAAGCTGTTCTGTAACAGAGGAATCAGTTCTTCAATAATTTAGTGACAAAGCAATAATGAAGATACATAGCAGAAAGTAAAAACATATTTTAGTTGTTATCACATCACATAAGAAAAACATTCCCTGTGTCTTCTAACTCCATAATCCAAGAAGTGAAGTAACTGTCTCTCATACAGACAAAAACTTTAAGGCCTGGAGTAGCAAAATAAACCCATGGATTAGGAATAGGACACACACCTCTGTCTGTGTTTTTTGTTTCTTTAAAAGAAAATCCCAAGATGACAAGTGCCGTTGTCTGGAATGTAGACACAGTGTTTGCAGGTTTAAAATACAGTGCAAAGTCCATTTTTAAAGGGACAATGTCAGGCAAAAGCACTGGAGTTGTTCAACAGTAGAAAATCTGGCTGAGTGTAATTCTTTCTAGTGATGCTCTGTTGCATGTTTTGCTTTGATGGAGCTGTGAAGCCACACCAGCCAATTTCACTGTTTGGTTCTGTGTGCATTCACAGGCTCTCTTTATTTAACAAATTCAGCAGAGTTTCTTAGAACAAAATAAATATGAGAACATATTCTTTACTCAAGGTCTGAAAAACAAATATTGCAGCTACAAAGTACAAGGTCTGACTCAGCCTGTCAGTGTCCCTTTAAACACAGGTAATCTCCACCCCTCCCCAGTGCACCTGCACAGCCTCAGAAGCCTTAAAAGGGACTTAAGAACATAATTATCCTGTGGCACATTGAGGGGAGAACATGAAACAGTACAGGCACAGGGTGGGACAGAAACCTCCATGGGCAACATCTTTAAAGGCAGCTGTACCCCATACATCCATGATCACTCGATTCAGTTTCTACATTCAGCAGCAGGTAAATGTAGAGCAAATACTCTCAAGGTTAACACAGCAATGACATCTTCTCCTCACCCAGGTCCTGCTGAGTGATAAGGACTTGTAAAGTGAAACACTCAGTGGTGTGAAAAGAGTCCCTTTGTATAGAAAATCTTCCTGCTGAGACAGTTTCTATAGAGAGCCCAGTGCTTCTCCAAAGCGGATTTTCTGTCCGGCTTTGAGGTTGAATTTGAAGTCCTTGGGTGCCTCAAAGATTAGGACGATCGTGGAGCCTAAATTAAACTCCCCTAAATGTTCCCCTTTCCTCATGGGGATTCCCTCCTTGTTGTTGTTGGATATGAAGCTGAAGTCATTGTAGGAACCTTTAGAGTAACTTGGACTGTTAGTGTGCAAGTCCTGTACAGAGAAGGAAGAACCTGTTACTTGAGGATTTCAGTGTTCATTACCACAGCTTCAGACTGTACATGCTCAGGCATTTTCAATGCAAGAACTCACAATTCAAAGGTGCAATAGAAATATTAAAAAAATAGTCTATCCTGGCGATGATGTTTAAATCAGTCTTAGAACATCAGTATGAGAAACACCCTAATTTCAGGGTAATGAGATTTATTTTTTTTTTTGTAATTCTGTTATGCTGTGCCAACCTCAACCATCCAACCCAGGAAGCTGCTGCTCCAGCCCTGCTTACCTGGTCGAAGTAGATGCGGATGGAGCCCACATTCGTGGCTCCTACAGCTGTCAGGGAGAAGAAGCCGTGCTTCCAGTCACCCGTAAGGACAACCCGCTCGTTGTGGCAGAACAGCTCCTTGATCCAGCGAGCAACTCCGGGATTCACAGACATCAGAGAGCCTGGAGAAGTGAGAAAATATTCAGGTTAGGTTGTCTGGTTTGCAGCAGCATTGTAATGCCACCCAGATGGCGTTTCCAGTATAACTGTAGCCGATCCAGTAAACAACTGTCACTCGTTTGTAGGGAGAGAGGCAAATGCTTGGCAGAGTGAATGAAAGAGAAGGCTGTGGTGAAAACAAAGGGGTTACAGAAGGATGTGTATGGCAGGTCATGTCTCTCTCTCAGGGTGTTGGAAACCCAATCCAAATACTTAGGTTTTTGCCACATACCAAGAAGTGAAATACTTTTATCTGCTTAACTAGAGTAGGATGGTCTGCAAAACCTCCGAGCTCCAGCAGTGTAACTGTTTAGTTGCATTTTATTTGCCAAGCACAAGCAGAGATCACACTTTAGACTACTGTCTGGAGTGATCTGCAGAACTATCTGTATCTCAGGTGCAAACCGAAAAAACAGTGTTTGGGAACAAATCAGGTCAGGTACTTCAAAGAACTCAAAGAGCTGTAACACAGTATTACTGTTTGCACCATTTATATGTGGCTTGTCCTGGTAAACCACACTGCTGTAACACTCATCACTATTTGTGACAAATCACTTTGCTGCCATTATCTATCATGTGCCTGCACAACTGCTGCACTGCTGTGTCTCAGCAGTAGCCCATAGCAGTGCTGCCCTCCAGAGCTGCTTCCCAGGAACAGAAACCAACCTGGGAAATGCCGTCGGTGCGACACTGTCCAGTCGGTGGGCGAGTGGAAGCAGTGATAGTCCCCTGGAGCAAGGTAGATCACACAGTGGTACAGCTCATTCCCCTCCTTGGTGACCAGTTGTTGCTGAAAAGAGTTACCAGGTGGGGCTGCAGAGAAAGCAGGGAAAGGAAGGGGTTAAAGATACTCTTCCTCAGTGCTGGTGCAGCAGAGCAGTAATAGCACCAGTCGGTCATTAGAGGGTCAGTGCTTGAGCATAAATCTTGTTAAGGGGGAGCTTATGGAGTTTTTGGTGTCCAGGTGGTTGGGCCTGTTTCAATGTGACAGCAGGAGGGCTCCAGCCTCAGTACAGTGACAGAATTTGGAGTCAAGGGTAGGAACCAAGCAATTAAATTCAGATAATCAGAATGAGTCTGGCACGACACTATAAAGCCATTGATGAGAAAGAGAAGAACTAAAACAGTGACACGTTCATCCCCAAATAAAAAAGACCCAGAAATCAGACCTGCTTTTGTTCCTGACAATGCAAGAAAGAGAAGGGGGAGGAAAAGCGATTTCTTTTCTCATGATCTCCAAGAACACCGAAAGGGCAGAGCAGAATAAATGCAGAACTGACACAGAACTCACCCTGACTAAAATGCAGTTCCTCTGTGGAGACACGAGGTCCCAGGAAAGACTCCAGAGAATAAGTGACCCCTTTTACTTGCTCCACTTCACAGTTTTTTACCTGCCCAAAATTCAGGATCTTTCCATCAGAGGGACTAATCTACAGCGAGGAGAAAGAAATTAAACACATTAGTTCCTTCCTTCCTCCTGAAGCAGTGCTGTCCCTGGGGCTGAGGGGAGCTGGCAGAGCTGTGCAGAGCCCTCCCCTCCCTCACCACGCTGTGCAGAACCCTCCCTCCCTAACCACACTGTGCACAGCCCTCCCTCACACTCCCTCCCTCCCTCCCCACGCTGTGCACAGCCCTCCCTCACACTCCCTCCCTCACTCCCCACGCTGTGCACAGCCCTCCCTCACACTGCCTCCCTCACTCCCCACGCTGTGCACAGCCCTCCCTCACACTCCCTCCCTCACTCACCACGCTGTGCACGCCGCACACCGGCCGCGCTTGTGGCTTCAGTTTCCTGCGGAAGAACTCGCTGAGGTTCCTGTAGTGGTGCAGATCCTCCACAGCCGCCTCCTTCATGTTCACCCCGAAGGTCCAGATGTACAGGCTGTACACGGGCTTACGGAGCCACGTGGGCAACTCCACCTGGTTCAGGCGACCCCAGGCCCGCGAGAGCAGCCGAGTTGGTACCGACTTGTACAGAGCAACCTGAGGAAAGAAAGGCACCAGGTCACTGAGGGCTTCTCCCCGTGCCACAGAAAGGATCACACTTCCTGCAAACCCTCCCTTGAACCGTGGGTTACACCACGCACCAACTGGCCTTTAAGTCAGTAAAAAACACTGCACTTCATCCTCACTGCCTCCCTTCTGGGGAGGGCAGAGAAGGGATAGCATGACAATTATTATAACCTTACACTGAAGACAGAATTCCCACTGCCCTGCAGGCTGAAGCTCCACATCCAAGTTACTGGAAGCTGCCCATGTGAGGCTTACAGAAAAGATGAGACATTGCACACATTCCAATAGAATGTTAATCAGAAAGGTTTAATGTTAACAAATTTTTGTTAATAACCAAATGAAAATTGAAAAATAATGCCCCAGTGTTTGATGACCTGCTCCTCAGATGCATTTACTATGAGGGTGTTTCCCACATCCCAGTCCTGTGTGCTGTGACACCAGTATCACTGAAGAAATATACCTATGTGGATGCAGCTACACCAGTATAAACTTACACCAGCCTTACTCCTTCTCTCACAACAGTGGGAGTTGCTAATTACAAGTGTATTAAGTTAAGTGCTTTTATTTCTGCAGAAATATACCTTTGGACTTAAAATAAGCCTGAGTTTTACTAGCAAGGAAAACAAACAAAATGAAGTTGGCAAGAGGTATTTGCTGTTGATGTAAGTGGACAGATGACAGCAACTTCCTGTTGATAATTCCAGCAGACAGCTCTTCTGGGGTTTGTGGTACTTCCTGTCAGCCAAAAAGCTCACATGGCCATGATGTAATTGGGGGGGGCCTGGAGGACGTGGACCAAAGGAACTGAATGCTCTGAAACCAGTTTTAGAAAAGAACTGGTGGTCTGCTGACTCTGGTGCTGTGTTTTTGAACAGTACAGCTCAGCTACATTCAGCTCAGCTAAAAGTTGTTGGCTTTTTTTCTTAGTGAGAGTCATCATTTATTAATATTAATCATATCCTTCATAATTAAGTCTTGCAAAATACAGCCACAAACAGAGACAGAACACACTGGCTCAGAGCCTGTCCATTGTATAAAATACAGCAAATTAAGATTTCACTTCGAAAATCACCATCCCATGGACATACAGTGATATTTCAGAATGAAAATATCAACCTAATCTTACCTCAGATAAAACCTTCTAAATAAACAGTACCTTGGGTTTTTTAAGCTGACCTTATACAGTGTTAATTTCTAAAATAAATTTTGCTGTTTTCTACCAACACAGAAAATATGCAGATTCAACTATAAAAATCACACAAATTGTCAGAAGTGCTATTTCCTAATAACCCCTTCTCTTCAAAAGAACCTTGTTTTCAAGTTGTGGGACCAAACAGAACAGCTGCTCAATGAAACAGTCTTAAGAATGGCGATTCTGTTGCAGTTTTCAATCAAAATATATGTGTGGTTGTTGCATTCTGAAATGGCATGATTTGTGGGGAGAATAACCACGTGTCAGGCATCCACACCCTGCTCTCAACAGTGTCACAGCAGAGCTTTGCACATCACCTGGACAGGCTGGATTACAAATGCTCAAGGAACTTGAGGAACAAACCTTCCCAGTGCAAAAATAACAGAAAGCAAGAGACCATTCCAACGTGGCCAGGAAAGGAAACTTGCCAGGAGGTTTGGTCTGCCTTGTCCTAGCCCTGAACCTGTGAGGTGACTGAATTCATTCAAAAGTTTCTGTTGATTTTCCCTGACTTACAGGACAAATTCTCTGCTACTGAAAAAGTCTGTGAAGCAATTAATCAACACACCTACAAACAGTAAGAACTAAACAGAAACGTGAATTACATCTCTGCTTTCACACCAGTCACCAGCCTGTCCTAACTGAAGGAATCCTCCCCCAGGTGCTGCCTGCAGCACTCCCAGCTCAGCCCCAGAGCACAGAGACCTACTCACACTTACCCTGCTCATGGGCCTCCATCCCACTCTGGTCAGGGGTTTAAGGGCACCGAAAGGCAGAAGGTAATAGAGAATAGTCAGAGGCCAAGAACGGAGTTTCAGAGCAGGCCTAGACATACAGCTCAGCTGGCCCAACCTCCGCCTCAGGGCCAGCTGGGGGAATTGCAACCTGCAAGATTACACACAACAGCAGAGGGTCAGGCATCTCAGCTGCAGAGCCACCAGCTCTGACAGCTGGGCACGACTTATTCCTGCTAAACGTTACTTAAACATTGATTCTGCAAGTCTTCACTCCTTTATTTTGATCAGTTCTTCCCCTTCCCAAAATAGATGAGCCTAAAAAAAACCAAAAGAAGAAAAATCCTCTGTCCAAAAGATGGTGTTTACTGCACAAGTCACATTTTAGGAGAAATGCTCTCAAAAATGAAAGACAAGACCAGTTGCAGGTGGCATTTGAAAACTAAGTCACAGATGGTTCATCCAAATAATAACATGAGAATTTAAGTGGAAATAACAAAGCACAAAGGTGGTTCTTCCAAATATCAGAAGTTTACAACCCCAGAAAACATTTCTTGGACTGCTCCATCTGTTGGATAGCCAGAGTGGGCAGCAAACAATATTCTGAAAGCTGGGAATCTGTGATGCTGGGACTTTAACAACCCTACAAAGGGACAAATTTATGGAAAGAACAGATACTTTGATGAAAGAAATCTTTGAAACCTAATAAATTGAGGTCCCTCAGCAGCTTCGTGCATTGAAGGCATATTGACTAGATTGTGCCTCAAGTTGTATTTTATATCCCAAGGGATGCTGGAGTCAAATTTACAGACTTGTTGGTCACTCACTAACTTTAGGAAACAACTGCCTGAGAAACAACAGGAGTGGTACTCCTAGGACAGTTAATACAATTTACAAATACCTGATGCCAAAAGACATCTTCCAAGGTCTTACAGTACCCTGGTTGTGAACAGGGAACGTGTGGACAAAGCCAATATTGCTACTGCTGCCAGACAGTCTGGTCTCCAAAGCACAATAACCAACTCCTCTGCCTCAGAACCAGCTGCATCTCTGATTTTTTGTCACATGGATGTCCTGAGAGGGGTCTCCTTTTGCACAAATGGCCACAGGGAGAAGTTGACCTTGTAACTCTTAGAGGGAAAAGCTACTCAGCTTATTAGAGCATATCACAGGCCTCAGCTCAGGCCCTTGCAGGAGGTCTGGATGCAAGACCGTTCAGGTCCCCATCTATTCTTTGGCTTCTACTTGTGAAGAAACCATTGGCACTTCCAAGGTCACATTATCAAATGGAAGTCTGCTCACCTGAGGGCAAACTATTCAAACCTTGGCACTGACTGAACTCCTGGCTAGTAAACTGTTCCCTGCAGCCAGGACAGGGTGATGTGCCCTCACAAACTCGAGTGGGATGGCCTGGCTGCTCCCAACAGCTCCCTCTCTCAAGGGACTCTGTGACACGAAGGGTGAACTACAAACATACTGCCTATGTCCTTCCAAGATGGAAAGAAGCTGAGAATTTAAAGGAGATTTTCTTGCCAACTTGTTCTTTCCAAAACTTGGACCAGAATTAAAATATCATGCAGGCAGGTGTGACTGTCACCACTCTGGGATGCAAGATGGTGCTTTTGGCTCAGAGATTTTTTTCTGCAGTGAACACAACTTCTTTCCCCCCAGTAATTAATAAATAACAGAGAATGATCTGTGCATCACAATGCAAGGGGTAAAAAGAGCCCTGGGCAAAGTGTTATCTCAGCACAGTTAAAGCCACTTCTCAGCAGGAGGTGGGACTGCCATGGGAATAGGAAGGGACACTTCACATTCCCCCTCCCATCCTAACCCCCCCCAGCCGGGCCGGGAGCCGGGCTGGGTCCCGCTCCCCCTCCTGCTGCTCTCCCCGCCTTCACTGCAGTCGCTCCTGGACCAATCCCTGCAGAGCTGCATCGCTCCGGAGCCCTCGGGCTTCTCACTGCCTTGGCCTGGTTTCAGAGCGGCCCCTCAACTAATTTTTCCATTTTCCTAGTGATGGAGAGGAGAAAGGAAAGGAATGAAAGCCTCCTCATCTCCCTTGCCGCGGAACAGCCTGCCCTTCCCTGCCAGCGCAGGGCATAAGGAGCTTTATAGTAATTAGGCCAAACAAAAGCTTCGCAGATGGCTCCCTTTCCTCCTGCCCAGAAACCCTCCCGGCCTTCCTCCCCCTCAGTCACCATTCCTGCAAAGCACAAAACACTGAACAGTACCTGAAACGAGTTCTCCTACTTGGTGTCCCACCTGCAGAGCCAGTCGGGCCTGGGCTCTCCAGCTGTGGGTGCTGGTCCCCGGCACAGCTGCTGCTGCCGCCGTTCCCTGAACGCAGCCTCCGGACATGGGTTTTAACTTTGTGGAGGTTGTAGCAAGAGGGTGGAGGGTTAGATAAAGCTTTATAGCATCTCACCATTTCCCTGTGTGCAGATCTGGTCCCTGCAGGGTGTTTGACTGACACATCATCAGGTGATGGCTGTTGCAAGGCTCAGTCTTTTTTTCTCTACCTCTCTTTCCTTTGCTTGCTCCGGCACAGGAGAGAGGACACGGCGTCACAGTTCCCAAATCCCCCGCTGGTTTGTCTCTGGATTCCCTCTCTGTTTCCCACTTGAATCTCTGCTACGAGGGTTGCAGCTATTGCAAACAAACAGGCATTGTGTCATATTTCAACATCCCACTACAAAGCCGACTCTGCACAAGACAAAGACGAGCTGTCCATATGAGCAGTCCTTGCTTCTCACTAGTCGGGGTGGCCATTGAAACCCAACTCCCCCAAAAGCCCCCTGCAGTGCCGGCCTGCTGGGCAGCAACGCACCAGTGAGGGGAGCAGCCAGCCGGGCTCGCACAGCTCATCCCAGAGCAGCCCGAGCGCGAGGCTGGGAGGAGGAATGGGGCGGAGAGGAGGAGGAGACAACCCCCAGCTCCAATTCTGCAGTGCAGCAGCTGCCGCTGAAAGAGTTCTGGACTGATGGGCACCAAAAATCCTTCCCTGCTCTGAGTGTCCAGCCTGGGAAGGAAACAGAAAGGAAAGGAATGGCTCTCTATCTTACAACCCTTGCCAGGCACAAACATCCACCTCCTCAAGTCTTTTTTCATTCTGAAAGACTCCCATGGGGAGCAGGTAAAGGGCATTCTACAAATAACCAGATCTATACAAAACAAGCCAGTCTTAGGGCCAGCTTGAGAATTGGGTATAAAGTTATATGTCTATTATGTGACTCTCAGCACTGTCACTGCTTTTATGACCAGCAGAACTAAAACACAAAACAGGAGTAAAGGAAGTTGTTCAGATTTTTAAAGATAGTGTTTCTAGCTGAACATTCTAAATGTACGTAAAGAAAATTCCCTCTTTGACCCTGCAGACCACATCTCAAAACAGAGATTTTCTGCATCTCCTGTGACTGGATTTGGATTGTTAAAGAGAGCCTGAAACCAGCCTCCTGGTCAGAAAGTGGAAGTCAGGTAGCTACATCTCACCTCAAGATTTAACTAACTACCCAGAACAATATCAGGGCTAACTCTCTAGTGGCTCCATTTCACTTCGTTTTTCTGCTGAAGTCTGGGTTTAAAACAAAACATTTCCTTGTTTCCAAAGCTCTGTAAGCAGCATGAAAGCTGTGTGCTTAAGAGGGTAGATCAAAAAAAGCACTGCTGCTCTGATTGAGGGAAAGGGTTGTACTGTATTAGGGATAAGGCAGGAGCAGTGGGAGGACCAGCAGGAAAAGCTAGAATTAACTAGCTAATGGCATCCCACTCAGGCCTCAAAAGGAAAATATTCTAGCAGTAATTGTGTATTTTGATTGGCCTTCAACTCCAAGTATTACAGATACTCCCATGGAACACCTCTGGAGACCCTGCATTAGAGTACTTTTTCAGGGAGAAAACTGCTCTATGGTATTATTCTGTAAGACCTGTGTGTGGATGTTGTTGTTTAAGCTGAATTTTAACAATTGCATATTAAAAAAAAATCCAGCTAATTGAAAGAAGGCAAATTTGAGATTAACTGAGAGCACTCAAAACATACTCCTTCCTCCCTGAGCTCTCTTTTTGTTTGCCAACTCTTTTTGTTTTCCTATTTAAAATATCATTCAGTCTTTCTCTGGCTGGCACAAGAAACACCTACACAACAAAAATGAAGCCATCTGGCAAGTCAAATGATGAAAGCAGTTACCCAAAATCCCACCAAAATCCAAAGAAAAGCAACGAGGAGCACAGGGGAACTATTTCTCTTGATTCATCAGGAATATTAGAAATTACCACCACTAAATACTTCATTTTAAACAGCAACAAGCTAATTTGACAAAATTTTTTCAGAAGACACTTCATTGGGCCAAGATGAAAATCATTTTCACACTGAACATGCGTGTTCACAGAACTGTGGGGAGAGAGTTTGTTTGGCACTGGTGGAGCAGGGCAGGAGCAGCGGAGTCCCCAGCCCACAGCTGGGCTGGCACCCTGCTCCCAATCCTACCTCCTCCATGGAGACCTTCACCCTTGCAGGACTCTGCAGAGACAGCAGAGCAAATACAGACCTTATCTATACTCTCCTCAGTACTCTTCCCTTTAGGATAAGGGAGGTAACCCACAAGCTCTTTCAGTAAAATTCTATCTTACCCCCCAAAACATTTTCAAGCAACTGTTGTATTCTAAACTGAATAAGCCTGATTCTATGAAAGCACGGAACAAGCTGAATGTCTGACCTGCTCCCTAAAAACAGGCACTGAAATGTTCTGCAGCCCAGTGCAGTGGGAAGTACCACACTTTGGTCCAAAGCAAAGTGCAAGAGAGATTCCTCTCCAGGAAGGGAGAAGCATTGCTGTTAAAAGCTTTTTCTTCTCCACTTCTTAAAAAACCTGAGCTCAGCTGAGTAAGAAGTTTCTCTTCAGTTCTGTTCTACTGCCCCCATTACGTTCACCAGGATGGCAGTACCTGAGTCCTGCTGAAATGCTGACACACGTGGCAAGCTGCCATCCCTGCTGTGGCTGCCCCAGAAGCAGCCTGCAGTTCCTACAGGGTAAGAAGGCTGAAAGGAGAAACCCACCCTGAGTTTACCTGCTTTCCATGGGGAAAGGAACAAGAACGGGTCATCAATCAGCTCATGACAGAGGATCTCACAGAATGGCATCTCAACAGCCAGACCTGTCGGGATGCAGGCAGTGCCCAAAGCCTGTCATCAGCTTAGATGAGAATCTTACAATTGTCGGTTTGTAGGAGGTTGGACACCAGTACCAAACTCCTCCACCCGTCTGAACTACTCCAGAAACTCCATTAGGTAAATAAGGCAGCAGATACCAGCAGGTATCAATCCCTGGAGAATTATTATCTCATGGAGAACTGCTAATCTGCCAGCTATGCAACACCGTTCTGCTCTGTCAGCTCAAATGAGTGTCAAATCCAGTGACCTCATTTAATTACTTGTCATTACCACCTCAAGCACTTCCCTCAAGTTTTAAAAAATAGCAAGGCAATTGCAAGAAAGACTAATATGCAACTGAACTTCAAACCTGCAGCCTCGGTTTAACTGCAGGCATGAATCATTAGGCTTGGAATGCGCCGGTCGGGGCACTCAAAGACGCTGGTCACACTTTCTACATTTGGTAACAGAACTACTGTTTAAAAAAATGCACGGAAAGCATCCCAGTGCTGTATTCAAGTGCCAGCAAAAATACGGTCTTGCACTGAGGGGCGAAGCCCTCGCTGACCGTTCGTTAAAGGTCCCGTTCCTTTCCCAGCAGTGACTGTTTAATTCCAGGCACGTCGTCCCTGCTCCCACCCAGCCTCGTCCGGAGCCAGCCCAGCAGGAGGAACACTGGATGCTCCACACCCAGTCAGGAGGCTCCTGAACGCCGAGAGTACAACAGAACTGCCCTGATGCTGCCGGGAAACCCGAGCGCTCCCCGAGCCAAGGCCCGGGATTGCCGGGCAGCGCCTTCACTCCCGGCTCTCCGGGAAGAGCCAACGGGACCGGGACCGCTCCCCGCGCACTTCCCGGCGCTGGCTAATGAAACGTTCCCCGCTCGGCTTCAGCCACCCTTCCTGTCTGAAATTCTTTACTTCTCAGACGAAGAAGCCTTTCTTTATATTTCCTCTTCATGTATTATGAAGAAAATTCTCATTGTTTCCCCCTAACTTTACATTGCTGTTTCAGTTGCTTTCTATATACGGGGCGAAAAAAAGATAGTATTATAAGATATATCCGTACAAATATTTGTGAAGCTTAAACCTGAATTCTGTGCAAAGCCTGTTCTACAGTCGCAAAGATCTCTTCTGTGAAACAAGAAGTTTTACTTACTTTGCAAAGCGACATGAAAATTGATGTCGCTTTTAATACCCTTTTAATACTTTGTAGTAATAATTTCCGATTCATGGTTTAGGACACCACCCCCAGCACTCCCCCGCATTATTTTAGCCTAAGATCTCAGCGAAGCCAGCTCTCGGTTCCGCACAGGCTCCGAAGGAAGCAGCAGCCGCGCTCCATCCTCCGCACGGAGCAGCGCCCGGCGGAAGCTGCGCAAAGGCTGCGGCGGCTCCGCGCCCCCCGCGGGACTCTGGACTCCGATAAGGCCGGTCCAGGAGACTCATTCTCTTTACATCTACTCAGGGATTACTCATGAGAGAGCCGAGACTTTGGAATATCTCTCCTGAAACTTCCAGCAAGCCACAGACCGGCGGTGAACCACGCTTGGCCGCCAGCCCTCGCACATCTGCCCTGCGGTCCCGCAGCCCTTACCTGATGCCCAGGGAGGTCTCCTCCGTCCCGCCTTTTCGCCTCCAACGGCCGAAACGCGGCACCGACCCTTCCTTCCAAAGCAGTTTTCAGACACGTGAACAAAGGAGCGGAATGCGAACCCCCCTCCCGCCACCCCCGGGGTCCCTTCTGTCTCGGGCAGGGCAGCCCAGGGCGGCTGCAGGTCCCCACCTACCTCTCGGGGACGGCACAGGGTCCCCCGGCCCCGCCACCCGCGCTCCGCTCGTTCCCGGCCCGGCTTCGGCCCGTCCTCGCCTTAAGGAAGCGGCGGGGCCGGCCCTGCCCCGCCTCGCCCCAGCCCTGCCCGCAGGGCCCCGGCCCCTTCGGAGGAGGGGCCAGGGCAGGAGAACCGAAAAGGAAGAGCCCGGAGGGCTCCGCGACGCGACGGCACCCGCGGGACCAGGGGCTGCACAGCGAGGGTCGGGAACAAGGAGGGCCCGTCATCAGCCGCCGGCCCGGACAACGGGAAAGCGGCTGTGTGTGGGAACAAGGCAGCGGGGCGGGTGCTGTACATGGCACAGCTCTCGAGAGCGCTTCCCACCGCCTGTCCCGGTGAGGGAACACAGTCCCACACAGGCAGCGGCAGCCAAAGCAGGAAAGTGTGCTGCAGACTCATGAACTCCCCAAACGCTCAGATAAATCGCTCCATAATCCCACAAGATGCTCAGGAAGTTGCGCGAGGTAGAACAGACTCATCTAGGCAAAAGCCATCCCAGCCGTCAAATTTAAAAAAAACAAAACCAAAACCAAACTGATTTTACTAGGTTCAATTTTCCAGGAGAGCTGAGAAAAACATTTGCACCATCACATCCTTCACACATTTTGATGCTGTTGAAATGTCACCACTTTCAGCATTTTCTGACCACCTTTGTTGTGTGCCTTGGGTCACTCTATAAGAAGTTTTTTTTGTAATTGCATGTTTGCTCCAATAAAACTCCAAACATCACAACCTGGGAGCAAGAATGAGGAGTAAGAGACCAACCAACAGCAGATTATGTTGGATTAAAAAAAGTAATCAGATACTCTTCCATTATTAGCTCTTTCCTGGACTTGATACACACCTCTTACCATAATACTAAATGTCTCCCCTGGGCCAAAAAAAGCACTTTCTGTATTGTATTGCCAAGAGCTCCAGTATCCTCCTAAATAAACACAAGCACTTTCTGACATCAGTAGGAAAAACTGTGTTGTTTTCACCCCTGAGAGATCAAGATCCTAAACCTGTCCTCAAGCACTTCCCTGCTGTATTAAACTGTTTTCCAAAACTGTGGCCCGCGACAATAAGCTGCAGTTCTAACAGGACAGAACTGTGATTTAATCCCTCATCTGTATTATCTGCTGTCACAGCAGCTCACTTCCCTACAGTTTCACTGGGCTTTTCCTGGCCCATGTCACTCCATCAAATACTGCTTTTTCCTTACAGGAAACAGAAAAACTATGGAAGCAAACAAAGGATACTTACAAGAAGTTCCTCTCCCTAGAGATAAACTCTTTGTTCACCTGGTCACTCTGTTCCTCCAAACTCACCCTCTGGTCAAGGTTTCCCCCAGTAATTCTTTGATCCTGCATCAAAACTGCCCCAATGTCCAGGTGAGGAGAGGCAAAATGCCTCTAGTTAGCATATGAACGACATGCCATGCATGCAGATCCCAGCCAGGAAATGTTCTGTGACAGCAAGGATTTGGAACAATAAGCTTCCATCCATCTGATAAACACCTACCTGTCTCCCTCCAAGCCCTCTGCTTTACCTCATCTAATTAAATGAAAGCTGATCCTCACTGGTATTCCCAGTAGGAGACACTAAGGCCTTAATCAGCTCAAGCTATTAGCAACATAATGTCTCTAAGAAAATTACAGGAACAAAAGGTCTGTGCTGAAGAAACAATAGTTCTGTCTTTCCCTGTGGAGAAACTTAAGGGACACTTGACTTGAACCAGGTTCATTTTTTTCCTCCATTCTTTTATACATCTCAAGCAAAACAAAGCCAGGAGTGTAACTCACTCTCTGTAATTCAATCAAAAGCCATGCACAGCTCTGTGAGGATCCCAACATGTATCTCTGCAGCAGGAAGAGCTTCCCTGCCTGCACAACAGGGTGAGGATTACCCATTTCATCCCTGTCTTCTGCTCAGAAGCAGGGGATCTGCCTTACACACAGAGCTGGCAGGTGGGAGATGGTCCTTATTCCCATAGGAACACCAGAGTGGTACTGTGGAATCAGAACTTCAGAGCAGCAGGCTCAGCAGGGAGGGCACGTGCAGCAGTTTCTTGTTCTGTATTACTCTTTCACAGCCCATTCGATCACACTTGGTCTCTTTTTGCCTATGCAAAGGCTTATTCTGCCCTAAAAACAAGAAAACACCCCCCTGCCACATTCCTAAGTGTGCTTCCAGTGATGCAAAAACCCAGAATAATGGAAGTTGATAGGTCAACAAAAAAGACACTCCACTTTTCGATAAAAAGGAACAATGCAGCTCTTATTTTTCTTGAATCCTTCATTGTTTGGAATATTTCTAACAATGTCCGAACAGTTTCTCTTTTTCCTCATAACTGTCAAGCTTCCTTTCCCTCCCACAGAAGCATTCAACTGAACTTAAGCACATCAGGAAGGACTGGGACATCTTGTTAGTGTCTCCTACTGGGATCTGCTGCATTTGGGGCCCTGCCTATCAGTTTGAAACTCTTTGTGTGATTCCCCACTGTAAAAAACAAATCCTTTAGAGCTGTTTCATCAAAAGCAGTACTCACAGCTTCACCAAATAATAACAAACCAGCATATCAGTAATGAAAAAAAGCAAATTTAATGAGAGAAATAACTAATTTCATACCTAAAAGTATGAACAATAACAAAAGAATATTTGTTTTTGAGTATCAAAATTGAACTGACATTGCCTTGTTACATGAATACTCCATGGACACTTACCAGTTCCTTTTTAATCAGAACCTGTTTGAAACGAGCTTCAGCAGGAAAAGAATCTACAGAGGAGAGACTTACAGACAGATTTCTCAGGAGCTATCACAGCCTAAGCTGTTGGCATCTGGACTGTCTGGGTCATATCTGATTTGGGTCTCTAGTGAAAATGAATTTAGAGATTCCAGCCCAGTCCCCCACAGGCATGTGGCCAAATCATTCACACAGGCAGTGTGCTCAGGAATGCAAAGAAATGGGATGCTAAAGGTCACACTGAAGCATCTCCTTACAGTCCTAGAATTTTTAACTCCTTGCCTTCAGAAATGGCACTGAAACAGGCACTCACCTGGCTGTTTGGAAGAACATCATACATATTTTAAACACTTTAAACTTGTGGCAGAAAACCACACATACAACTCTTAATATGGAGTTGTAAATTATATTTAATATTTCAGAGGTGGTACAGCAGTTGTAGGAAGTCATGAAGTATTTCTTACTTCAATGCTGCAATGGGTATTTGACCTGGGAATCTGATACACACACTGCAATCCCACAATAATTTCTTAACTCCTTGGAATCCAGAAGGAAAAGGCAAAAATCCCTCAGGATCAGCAGGAGGCACTACAGACCCAGGTGTTACCTATGAAAAATGGTCTTGCTGTATATTCATCATGGAAACAGGTAGATTTTTATTAACCAGGTATTAATTCCATCTCCTTGTAAGTATATATGGTGTCAGCCATACTAAAAGATGGAGGAGTCACTGGCAGTTCCTAATGTATCACCCCTTCAGCCCAAATGAGTTCTTTAAGTGACAGAAACTTTAGTTCCATGAGGCACTGGCAGTAGAGGACGAACTCAACATTCCCTTGTTGGAATGGAAGCCAAGGAGCTTTGCATCAAACGTGGCAGAAATAAAACTGCCCCAAGTTTCTTACCTCCCATTCACTTGCAAGCTTCACAGGCACCTCTATGCCCCTCTTCTCCAGCTGTTCCAACTTGTAATCCTCATATTTTCTGTATCCTGCATATCCTCCACCTGTAGCTACCAGGATGTGGAAGGGGCGCAGGCGGAAGACTTGTCCCACTGGAGCAGTGTGAAGCTTCTTCCTGCCTGTAACACAAACACAGACTTCAGGAACGAGAACAGCTACACAGTAAAGAGAAAGCAACTCTGTGCAGTGAGGGGTGTGAGCTCAGGTGGTGAAAATGGGGGCAGAAAATAATTCTGTGACACAGAAGGTATGTACAGATGCTCTTGAGTTACTGCAGCTCACCAAGTTACTGAAACCCAGCTGACCAACACTAACGGGTCACCAGTGGTTTTAACCTCATCCTCCACCCCACATGCTTCAAACATTCTTCTCCCCAGAATATATAACATGCACTCCCTGAAAGCCCCATGGAGAAATATGAGTGTCCATGGAGGGATATATAAAACAAGTGTGTGACAGAACTATCATACTTTCCAACTGTGAGAATGTTGGTATTATGCAGAATAATCAGTTGCTAGGGAACAATCTGTGCTAATGTGAAGTACTGGGTGCTTCTGAGTCATTAAAGCTTTCATTCCAGTCAGGGGATCCCCAGAATTCCAGCTAACTGGAAGAGGGAAGGAAATTATGACCTGCTATAGTAAGGTGTCAGTTTTCCTGGTAAGCAGGAAAACAGTCACATTCCTGCTGTAATACAGGTCACCACGTGAAAAAAAAATAAAGAAGACACGTAGTATTACGTCTATTTTTGATAGAGTAACTCCCAAGCTCTTCCTGCACCACAGCAGTCTTGGCAGTCACTGAGGAACAAGTGCACTGTGTGGTCACTGAGCCACAGCCCAAGCACAGGGCACAGCCAGGGGAGTGCTTCCCTTCCAAAATCTTCAGAGAAAACCAACCTGGTCAGGGCTAAATCAGTATTAGAATGTGCTGCTCCAAACTGTATTACAGTCAGTCCCAACTTCTCAGCAATGAGTACAAGTCATTACCTGACAGAGGAATCAATTCTCGATCCTGACTGGTGTCATTTCCACAACAATCATTAACAGGGTGAGCCAGAATCAAACCCTAAATCTTGCTCCAGCGAAGTTAGGCTTAGGGTTTGACTATGAAAGGATGCATTGGCAACAAAAAGAATTCAGTAAACACCACCTCTATTTCTAGGCACGCAAAGGGACAAAGCACAATTGTTTTGCAGTCTAGAAAGCTTTAGTTCCAAGCAGTAGCTTCTATTAGAAGCATTCAGCCATGATGCTGCAAAAAGATGCCCAATAAAAGTAATTCTTGTTCACATTTTGTTTAAACAAAGTAATGTTTTTGGATAATTTCTTTCCTACATCTGTGATTTAAAACATTGCTTAAATTATGTGTCCTGAAATACATCATAATACAAAAACAGCTTTGTTCTTAGAAAAAAAAAAATCTAAAACCCAAACTCAGTAAACAAACAAGGCAACAACAACTACAGTTACAGTAAAGATTCTAAAAATTATTCTTTCCTAAGGAACAATGCTCAAAAAAGGAGAGGGATCATTCAGAACAGCTAAACATTTATAAAGACAGACTTATTTGAGTTTACAGACTCTACAACCTTTCAACTTTGCATCACTGTTTCAACAGAAATGTCTGTACACAGTCCAACGACACTCTTGAGCCCTAAAGCCTTTAACTCCCTTCCACCACATCCCTGGTTCTCAGTTAGCAAAGCTGCTCAGCTATTTCAGCAGAGCTGAGCAAATTCCCAAACCAAACCCCCTCAGCGGGAACGGCTCTTGCTGGTTTGAATCCAGGGAAGTTTCTGCTCCAAGAGCCTCTTGATTGCACCAATGTGAACCTTTCTTTGCCTGTGCTGGAGACCAAACCATTTGTGTTCCACAAGGCACAGCAAACACAACTTTATCCCTTGGTAAATGAGGAGTTGACTTTTCCCCATCTCCAGCATTAATGAAACAGCACTCCTGTGACCAGTCTCCAACACAGGATTGTTGCAAAGGCATCCAACACACCACTGCTTCTGCCTCAACAAAATAGAACTCCACACCTTTCAGACACGAATGGAATTCACACAAGTTTACAAATTCTAAGACAAAACCACTAGTAACTGATTCTAAAAAGAAATCCCCGTTCAGGCAGCTGGCACTGCTCAGGTGGCAGCTGAACATCCTGCTCTCTGATGCTGCTGCTGCAGCTCCCTGGGAAGCAGCATGAAAGTGTGTGGAAAACTCATGTCTTGGCACATAAACCACTAGAAACAAGTCCAGGACAAGAGGAAAAAGGTGCAGGACTGTTGATGTGCTAATAACAGTCTTAGATACTACTCTAACTCTGAATCCCTTACAGATAAAGTTAATCTGCTTCAGAATTCTCTTAAACATCGAGTATAGTCAGCAATGAGAGTGAAAAGAAAATAACCATTTCCTGCTCTGGAAGAGGTGAAAAAGACACATTCCCTCAGAAACATCAAAAAAAGCAGGATGAAAAAACAAAGTGCAGAAGGCAGATATGCTCTGGTGTCTGCAGTCAGAGGCAGGGATAGAAATGCTGCTTCATTACTCTGACCTAATTAAGAATTCTTTCTAGGAAAGGACATAAACACTTGGAGGAGGCTGTTACAAGAGGTAGGGAGAAAACTAAAGAGTTGTCTTTTCTTTCGAATGACATCATGTGCAAGTCATCTACATTTACATCCAAATCAGAGTCTGAAATCTCAATGAATTAGAAAATGACTCGCTAAAGTTGATTTGTTCAAAACTCAAAGCTAACTTGGACTAAAATGACCTTTTCTTCCATGTGATCAACAACTTTGCATGATGTGTCTCAGCTTTCTAGTTTTTTTTCTGCAGTGACTATCTTGGATTTCTAGACAACAAAGAGCTGCTGTTTCTATTCATCTGTGTAAGCATCTTTGTCAATGATGAAATATCCATATATGACATGCCAGACAAAGGATTTGGACAGGCAAGTTAACCCCAAAAAATGGATATAGAAAATGGGATCAATAGCTCAGCTGGCAAGGAAACAAAAATTGAAGACTATGCAGTTGTGATACTAATATGCAACAATGCAAATGTTACAAGTTTACAAACAAATATTTCTTAAAAACAAATAATACCTGATCTTCCAGCATTACCCAGTCAGAGAAACTCCGAGTGCAAGTACCATTTTAACCAACTATTAAGCATTTCATGTAAACCTACTTTGATTTCCTGATTTATTAAAACTACAAGTACAGATTGAAATATAAAAGGATATTTATACCTTTTCTTTCTTACAGGCCTGTTAAACTGATGAATTCAGAACTTCTCAGGCTTTTTGAGGTGAACAGCTGATAGGAGCTGCACTACAACACAGGTAAAACAGCTGAATATTCTAAATATGAGTATGTTGCTTTCTATTATGCATTATAGAGAGTTTGATGTTGCTCTTCTTGGTGTCACCTCATGTCTATCATTATTCCCATGGCTTGTGTTCTGCTAACAAAAATCATTTCAGCTGTCAGGTTGTTTATTCCTGACTGTGCTACTACACAGAACTCTCAGCCAACATCCACAGACTCTTCCAGGTCACCTCCATGATCTTTTCCAAGAAAACAAGGACACGGGCACCCCTCGCCTGCTCCCTGTCTGTGCTGTCCTGCTGGAAACATCCCAGAGCAACAGAACACTTAAAAATGTTGCAGGATGTGCGAAACCATTCAACTGTTGTAAAAAAGTTTCAGATTTCAAAGCAAGGAGGAATGACACGATGTAGGTGTGCAGAGTACACACACTGTTGGCTCAGCAAGTTCATTAAAGCAGGGGTTTTTAAATATAAAAACACTGTCCTAACATGAATCACTCTGGGAAATCATATTATGTCTTTAAAAGAGTAATTTCTGAACTGTAGACTCCTCAAAAAACTAACTAATGTGCAGAAATTAAGAAAAATAAAACTATGGTTAATGGGTTTTAATTTGCTATAAAAGGATCATCTTCACTAGAAAAAAAAATCAGATGTTTTGAAAAGCTTAAAAGCAATGAATAACAGCTCATAATGAAGCATATGAAAGAAGTAAATATACTTCTTTTACTATCTGGAAAATATAACACCAGAGGAGTAAAACATAATTTGCAAGCTTGTATCTGTGCAAACGCCATGAACTGTTCTCTGATGCTGCACTCCCGCTTCTGCTTTTATTTCAAGAAATTCATATTCCCCAGTATGAGACCATAATTTGCTTAATCTGGAGTAACTCTGAATTTAAAAGCACTGGTGGGCACAAGCCATCACTTACCACTGAAAAACGTCCTGGAAGGCGGCTGCTTCCACAGGACCCCGGCTCTGCCACACAGGTTCCTCTGCACCAGGAGGGAACAGCTCCACACCAACCTGCAAACACAACAAACACGAGCTGCTTAAGTACAAATGTTTAATAATGCAAATGTCAGCAGCTCAGTGCAGTGACAATCTTATAGTCAGAAGCTTCTGACATAACATGTACTTCCATCCCAAGGTAATGTTTACAAAGGGCAGAGCTGAATTCAGCCATGCTGATCAAAACAAACTCTGCTTGCAAATGGAGTGGTAAATTCTATAATGATTGTTTAGCACTTGGGATTATTCCATCTCCACCAGGGTGCTACTCAGGTGTGTCATTTAGGAACCTGCTACAACAACAACAATCTAAAGAGATATGATTTGGTTCATGTACCTTTTTCCTCACCATCCTGGTGGGGGGAAGGAGTACCTGGAAAAGCTATGGATTTTATGAAGCAGTAATAGTATTTGTTAGACCAATGGTGTAGCTGGAAAAGTAAAAAGGCTGCCAGGTACAACAGCTCTTCTTTAGAATTTGTCTTACCACTCTGTTTGCCAGTGAACTGCAGTGAGAGTGGTTCTGCCCCTCTGAAAACACAGAAAATACACTTGGAACTGCCCACCATAGGGAAAAGGTTAAACCAGGACTTTTCATATGTTTAATATTATATAATTCATTTCATGTTTTTAATAAATCTGAAAAGGAGCCATCCAGTTGTACAAGAACTGTTCAAAGCCTGTAAATAAGCAAGTTTAAACAAGTACTTGACTGTGGCCTGGCAGGAGCCCATCCTGCAGGATCACAGGGAGGAGAGGGGCAGTGTTCCCACACCAAGAGTCTCAGTCCCTTGGGAATAACCAGGCCTAGCAGGTCTTTGGGCAACCCACTCATTCCTGACATGCAATGGCACAGCTGGGATGTCTTCATTTGGCCCTCTGGCCTTTCGTCTGCTCCTGATCAGATATACACTGAGGACAGAGTTACTTCATTAGCTTACAAGCTATTGCATCATTTGGGGCCATTCAATCCCAGGAAGTGATTATAAAGAATTTAAACAATTAACTTCAGGTATCTACTGAGTTACATGATCCCTTTATTTTGAAGAAGATTCTACAAATAGCAGATTTCTTGTCTAGAAATCACATAATGATACTACAGACACTTTCTAACAGTGCTTTACCATTAGCCAAGGACAAAGAGCTACAGTGTTCACCTATCCTTATGGCAGTGGGGTGGAATAGGTCACTCTACCTTCATGGTAACCCAAATGTGACAGGACAGACCCTCCCCAAAAACCAGATTCCTGTTAGCAGGTGCTAAACATGCCACACTGCTGCATCATCTCCCAGGATAATATTTCCTTGGCAAGGCAGAAAGAGAGTCCCCACTGCTGCAGAACCTGTCTGTTTTACAGAGCAACAGGTCATTTGTCATGAACAACGAGGTCAGCTGACACTGCTGGGTCACACACCAGATACACCAATCTGTGCTATTACAAGGCCTGTTTTACAACATATTAAACCACCTGGGGTAAAAGGAGCACTTGCTCATCAGCAAGCTGGAAGCCTGTGGGCTACTTTGAAGGCAGTCAAAAACTGAAGTAATCCAGTTAGCATTAGACTTAAATTTACCAGAAAAGTTTTCAAACCCTAAAAAGTAATGGAGGAAAAAATATCAAAACCTAGCTACAGCCTAAGGCATTAGAATTCAAGACATTTATTAGCTTCCATACATGACAGCCTATAAAAAATGCACAGCCAGAACAGTTGAGCTGTCTTGGCTTCACAGGAGCCCCAAGAGCTGTTCCTGCTGCCGGGGCAGGGAAGGGCATTCCGGGACGTGACACTTCCTCAGCTGGATCAGCACTGAGCAAGGGCACAACACCTCCCTGCAGACCTTAAGCTCTTACCCGAATTGTTTCTGGCACCCAACATGGGAAAATCAGTGTCCTCCTTACTCTGAAATCTGTCTAAAAATAGCTAAAGATGACAAGACTAAATAGTCTCACCTTCCCTGCTCCTGACAGCCTGACCTTGGTGGGTACAGGTGGGTGGGGGAGTGTTGACTCCTGCCTCTGCCACCCGACTGGAGGCTGTAGGAGCGGGAACTGCCAGGGAATTCCATGTTAATTCAGCCCCTCGGTGACTTCAGTCTCGGGACAAGAGACAACCCTCGGCTGCCGGCACCCAGCCAGAGGCGACAGCGCTCTGTGCACGAGGTGTTTGCTCCAGGTTCTCAGAGACAAGGTGGAATAAGGGGGCTGTGCGTTCTAAGAACACAGAACTGTGGCCTAGAAACACTATTCTTTAATCACTTTAGTTGTCATAAAAAGCACAACTTGTAAGAGGATATGTCCTGCAAAGGGCTGTCGGTGCCCGGCCAGGTCCTTCCCAGAGCCATCCTGGCCCGGGATTGCATAACCCGAGGGGCTGCAGCTGCCCCCCATCTACCCATTCCTACTCCACACTTACACGCTGACACCTACAGACTGTGAAACCGAGTTAAAACTATCAAAGGCCACACGCTTCTCTTTCTTAAAATACGCAAACCCCTTATCTTCCCTTCCAGCTTAGGGCACGAGCACAGGGCTCCTCGCACATGCCAAGGACGGGGCCGAGGCAGCGGAGACAGCGGCGTTCGCCGCGGTGGGGAAACGTCCGCGGGAGAGGAGGGAGAGGAGGGAGAGGAGGGAGAGGAGGGAGAGGAGGGAGAGGAGGGAGAG
>JAWWLV010000038.1:2800760-2913661 GCA_035041135.1 Platyrinchus mystaceus | reverse complement strand
GAGGGAGAGGAGGGAGAGGAGGGAGAGGAGGGAGAGGAGGGAGAGGAGGGAGAGGAGGGAGAGGAGGGAGAGGAGGGGGCGGCTGCGGCCCCCAGCCCGGGGGAGGCCAGACCAGCGCCCCAGCTGCTCCTCACGCCCACCACCCGCGGGGTGCCGGCTGTCACACAGGGCTGCCGGCGCCGGACAACGACAGTGACAGTGACAGCACCAGCCCCGGCCCCACCTGCCGTGCCCGTACCTGCTCCGCGCCGCCATCTTCCCGCACCGCCTCTGCCGCGGCGCGCGCCGGAGGGCGGGAACTGCGCGGGGGGCGGGGCCGGGGCGGGGCCGGGGCGGGGCCGGGGCGGGGCCGGCGCTCTGAGGGGAGCGGGAGAGCCCAGGGACGGGCTGTGTGTGTGAGGAATTTACCGAGAGAATAGGGCGTGTAGGGATGGGGGTCTTTCCTCAGGGAAGACGCGGAATGGGGGCGCGGGTGCGACGCTGTTCGCCAAAGGGGGGTTTGGTGTGAGGTGAGGGCTGTTCTCGGGGGTTGGGGAGAAGGGGCCGTCGCTGAGGCGATGTGGGGAACAGGGCCGGCCCTGAGGGGACGTGGTGTGGGGACATTTCCCGGGGGATTAGTGTGGGGACAGCGTGGTGGTCCCTGAGGGTTTGTGGAGTGGGGATCAGGCTGCTCCGCAAAGGGGTTGTGCCCAAAGGGAGGGAGGGTTTGAGAAGGGGCGCTGCTGGGGAGTTGAGGATGAAGCAGGAAGGGTTTGTTGCTTCTCAGCGCTGCTGTGGAGGGGCAGGTGAGTTCTTGGCCACAGGTGTGGGAGCACCAGGGATGTCAGGGCAAGAATTTTACGGAGAGTACATTCGGCATAGGACAGATACAGTGGTGTTCCTCCTAGTGAGATGTCTGGCAGGGTAGTGCAGTAACATCTGTTCCTACTCTGGTGTCCCTTGCCTGGATCCCAGCAGCACAGAGTGAATTGTGCTGAGATTATTTGCTTTTCTCTTAGATGCATACCTAGATAGATGCATAGATGCTACATTACTGGGAAGTAGCTAATTACCTTTCTCTGAGGGGGGTGGGGGAGTGGGTAGTTTCACAAGGTGAATCAGCAGGAAAAGAATTCCAAAGTCTGTGTTTCCATATCCTCAGAGCTTTAGGACATGGTCCTCAGGCAGTCCTGATTAATTTCAATTTGTGATTGATGTTTATTTGTTTTCCTAACCAGGCCTGAATGAGGTCTACAACACCTTCCTGTCATTCTGCATTTTTCACATCACCACAGGCAGCAGCATAGTATCTGTATAAATATCTTGCACATGTGCAGGAAAGCCTTTAATCAATAAATATGTAAAATTTGAGCAGAAATCCAGATGCAGCCCTCATGTAACAGTCATACTATTAACTGACTGAACTGTGGGGATGTACCTATCCTGTTTGTAATGGTAAGATTGTCAGGAAGTAAAACTTCAAAGAAGGTGGGGTTTGACCAGTGTTGGGTGCTTTGGTACAAGCCTTGCAAAAGCCATTAGCTCTGATGTCTAACAGCTGATGGGCCTGACGGACAAGTTTCCCCAGAATTGACTCAGAAGTGATTCAGAGGTTAAATGTAACACACTTGTTTATAGTATATAATAATTGTCACAGGCTGAACTGGTCAATGACCTGTCCTAATCTAATCTTTCTCCTTGGAATTAAAAGTAAACATGTGGACATTTAACTATTTTAAAATTACTTTTATTGTGTGTTTTGTTTTTACACTTGTGGGGGATTTTTAACATCTAGTAAGATTATAAAGCCTGCATTTGCTGAGGGATAAAACACACTCCCCTCAGGGTACTTAGCTGTGCTAGGCTGTGCAGGTGAGCCAAGTCAAAGGGGATTTCAGCTGTGCTCTTAGCAAAGGACAGAATGGAGATCTTGGAGCTTCAGAAGTTTTGTTCAGGGAGTGCAGGAAGGAGTGAGAAAAGCCTGAGGTTGGACAGGGCTTGGAGCAACTGAGTCTAGTAGAAGGTGTCCCTGCCCAGGGAAGGGGGTGGAACGAGATGAGCTTTGAAGTCCCTTCCAACCCAAACCATCCTGTGATTCTGTGTGATCAGATCAGTAACACCCCAACGAATGTTGCAGATCTAGAGAGGGAACCTGTGAAACTCAGAGATCAGCAATATGTGAGTGTGAAGGAAGCAAGTGGTGAATGATAACTGGGAATCACTAGGGAAGAGGACATAAGGCAGCAAAAGAAATCTGGGAAAAGTATCTGCAAAAATAGATGAAGCAGACAAAGTACTAAGGAAATGTGTAAAGTGAAGAAAGAAAAATAAGTTAGGAGAAAGGCTTTTTTCCTCCAGGACTCTTGGAATCATTAATTCTTTCCTGAACAGGAAAGATGAAGCCATATTAGCAAAATTTGTGCATCATCAGATCAGTATGCCTGTATGTAATAGAATGTATATTGTATATTATATAAAAATATAATATATATAGCATATATGTATATGTGTGTGTGTATTTTCCCTCTGCCATAGAATTAATGATGTTAATGGCTGCTGTAAAGTAATTAAGAGGTAATAATGCTCCAGGCTAAGTGTTAGAAAACAGGGAAATAAGGCAGTTTGGATGACATTGCTGTGCTGCAATGGAATGAAGAGAATCAAAACAGTCAGCAGTGTCACAGCTCTGTTCTGATTTCATGGGAAGGCATAGGATGGCTTTTTAATAAAAATTACTCAGTAGATAAACCATTATCAGGTGAAAAAAATAAAGTAAGAAGGACCTTTCAGTGTTCTGTAGAGAGATATGGTCAGTAGTTTGGACAATTCACTGAGCTTTAGGTATCTTTGTTGTAAGATAGATTCAAGTCCTACCCATCTCCTAAAGGCATTTTGAAAAAGCAGAAGCACAATTTATTTCTAAAGCAGAGGATTACATCTCTTCCTGTGTCTGATCAAAACAAAGCAGAAAATGCACAGATTTTTTCCATCTGTGGATAGCAGTAGGACACTGTCCCTTTCTCCTTTGCATACAAGGTTCTACCATCCCCTCTGACAGTTTGTTTGTTTTCTTAAATCTTGGTTTATCCTTCTGATGCCTAAACCTCCTTTTTTGTCTTCCAGAAGCTTTGGTCACCACTGTGGAATTCCTGGTATGAGAAGGCAGAGAGTCAGGGTAGAGAGAAGATCCTTGCTGGACTGCTGTAACCATGAAGACAGTGATTTTAATTGTCCTAATCATCTTCCCTTTGCTGTCTTCAGGTAAGGCTGATGCAGAGAAAGAGAGAGAAAGGTAACTCTGGGGGGGGGGGAGTGACCTGCAAATTAATACGTGCTTTGGTTTTGTTCTGTGCAAAGAAGTTGCAGCCTGAGCTGTGCCTGTGGTTTCCATTTATTTGCCTGTATTTTTCCTGTTTGATCATCGACAGATGGTGACCCTGTTCGTTTGGAAGCTGCTTGATACACTCAGTGTATCCTCAGTGATTCAGGGAAGGTTTGCTTCCTTTGAATAGTTGGGATCCGAGTACTCATTAACGCTGTCAAAATGTGTCAGTGAACCTGAAGCTGCTCCCCTCTAAATCCACAACGGGTTCTCCTTGGAATTGTGCTGAATTGACATCAAAACAAGTGGAGTACTAATGTCTGATGCTATGCTGGAAGAAATAAAAACTTTCATGTTTTAATTACAAACATTACTTATTCCAGGCAATATTTTTGTGTAATATTAATAGATCACTAGAGAGTCAAATGCCGAAACATCTGGAAATGACAATGTAGGGATGTTGTGGTGTTTGCTGGGCACTCAGTCCTGCTTTTCATTACATGGCTTAAGACTCTCTTGAGTTGCAGTAACTGCAAGGTCTTAAACTGAGGGGGTTTTTTGGTGAAATCCTACAAATCTTGACTTCTTTTTTGATCCTCCAGGAAAGAAATTCCGCTGGTGCACCCTGTCTGCCCTGGAGCAGAGGAAGTGTGCCGAGCTGTCCAAGGCGCTCACGGCCGTGCTGCCCCTCCCCACTGCCGGTTCCTTTACCCGCATCTCCTGCATCAGAGCCCACAATACTTATGACTGCATTGATAAAATCAGGGTGAGTTCACAGAGATTTTTTTAAAGCTGATTTTGAGTCCAAATCTTCTTTTAAAAAAGTAACTGGCAAACAGAATCTATGGGAGAATAAAATGATACTGAAAAGATAGAGCTGCATGTATGACAAAGTGCATGGTTGCTTGAGAGGAAAGAGTTAAATCCCATGAGCATTCTACTAAATGTACTATTTTATTCAGCTAATGCCCTTGCAATCTCCAAGAAATACAGAAAGCTGCTTGGAAATAAATGGATAAACCCGAATTATTAAAGTAGAACTTGCTCAGAGCATTTCCCTTGTTTGTGTGTTCTGGTCCTACTCTGACTCTAATTAATATTTTATCTTCTCTTTCTTCCATACTAATTTTAGCCTCTAGTCAGTCTTTTCTGAAGTAATGAGCAAAGTCTTTTTCATATAAAAAGTTTCATTTTGAGTAAAATTACACATCAGACCTTTTGTAAGTGTAAGCTCTTGTAATTGAGCAGTTCTGAAATGGAATTTTCATAATGCTAAATGCTTTGACAAAAATCATTAAGGGAAAAGGAAGATAAGCATTTTCTGTAGAATAATTTCATTAACATTTACATTCAGTCCTGATTGCCTTCAAAAAATTGAGTCGAAATCTGACCTGGAAAACACAACAAAGAAAACCTTTCTTGTTGGTTCAGGGAATAATTTATTTTGTGTTTTCATTCAGTCCTGCAGCCATTTTAAATAAAATTCAGTTCGACTTCCTGGGTTAGGAAAAGATTATACCCAGGAGAACTCTGAGAAGGATTTGGGGTCTTGGGGAGCAGTAGGAGGAAACAGAAGTTGCCTTTTTCTTCACTTGACATCAGAATTGTGGTTTTGGAATGGAAGACCTAGAGAAGAAGAGAGAAAGGATGTTAGTGGAAAAGAACTGGTATTTTTTGAAGGTAACTCAGCCTTCATTGTTAACATTTCACCATGCTTTGTAGCAGGGGTTCAATTAAAAACAGGGCAAATGCTTGTAAAAATCACTGATTACTGCTTCTCGAGCAAAAAAATGTGGTCTTGAAGCTTCTGTTTGTTTTCTTGTAAACACAGTTGTTTTGAGGCTTTTGCTATTGTTTTTAAGGCAAATAAAGCAGATGCTGCCTCCTTGGATGCTGGAGATGTTTACTCTGCTGTAAAAGTTTATGGTTTGGCAGTGGTGGCAAAGGAGATCTATGATCAAGGTAGGCTGGTAAAGCAAAAGAATAAGCTCTACTTCTGATTTGGCTAAGAAATTACTCTAGAGTTCTTGAAAAAAAAGTCTGCTTTTTTATTAACTTTATAGGAGTGTGGAGGTGGTAAACAACTGTTTCTAAAATACTTAGTAATGATGAATAAAATCCCAGTGGTGCTTTGTACCCAGCAGCCTTTCTGCCTGTGGCATTGACACTGTGACAGACTGACTGTACCTACCCCTGCCTGCAGCACTGCTGGGCTGGAGCTCTGCATCCTGTAGGATTTTATTCCATCTGTGTCAATTCTTACACCATGCTCTTTGTCAGCATAACTGAATGTTTACTAGCAGTTCTTTGAGAGATGAGCTTCTCTCATGAGTTAATTCTCTCCTTCTCACCCTAAAGAGACAAGAATATAAGGGGCAGAATCTTATCGTGGTAAGATTCCTCTTTGCTCCTGTCAGTCCTGCAATGAATGATTTATAAGGCAAGAATAAATAAGTCTGAGTCAAAATCAAGCACACAGTAGAAAATACTTACGGGACAGGAATCTGAGAAGGCAGCCAAATTAGCAGAGGGCTGTAGGAAGAGATTAATAAGGAGAAGGTATGAGAACAGAGGGACTTTGTTTTGGCTGACACACTGTGAAATGGTGAATATGTTCTCAGGATAAGACATAGGAGTTCTTTCCATTACCATACCTAAAGAGTGTGATGCAAATGTTCAAAATTCTTGAGAAGCAGTTAGATTGTATGATGGAGCTTCATGGGCTTGTAAGCTTTTTCCACCAGATTTTTACCTTCTTGCTTGCCCATCACTTGCATCACTTGTTTGACAAGGTGCCATGTCCCCAGTGCATGGTTAAGTTTCTGGCATCAGCACCTGCATTTAATGTGCCCGATGTCGATGTTTCCTTGGCCACGTTCACAGAAGTTGTTCAGCTCCTGTGCACAGATGGAAGGTGCAGAACTGGGATATATTCTTTCTTTCTGTTACATATTTTGTCCTACTGCAGGAAATTGTGTGTTTGCTGTGGCCGTTGCCAAACGAGGAGCTCTGGATATCCAGAGGCTGCGAGGTGTGCGCAGCTGCCACAATGGAGCCCGGTGGACCTCGGGCTGGAATATTCCACTTGGCTTCCTCCTTGCAAGAAGTGACCTTTCCTGGGATGAGGCACGACCTCTGAGCCAAGGTGGGTGACAGGAGCCACAGGGCTCTGCCTCAGCAAGAGTAAGTGAAATGCCAGCTGATGTGGGATGAACTGGGCTGTGTGGGAATTGAAGGGATTTGTGGATACTGGATCCTCTTGGAGTGTTTTTGATTCTGGCTCTTAGCTCTCTTCAGAACTTTTCCAGTGATCTCAAAGCAGCAGAGTCGTTACCAAAACAGGAAATCTTTGTGTTCTGTATGCAAGGAGCAAATCTTTGCAATATCTAACCAGCACAAAGATGGTTTTAAACAAGCAAAATTTGATGACTCTGTTTACAGCAAATGTTTCAGTTTTGGAGTTTAGAGAAAGTTAAAGCTGCATTTGCAGAATTTATTTATTTGTAAAACCACCGTAGTCTTAGTTATGTCCATGATACACGTGGCCCCTTTTCCTTCTTTGTTTTTTTTTCCTATTTGTCTCTTTTCTTTCTTTTTGTTTTGGTTTGGTTTTTTCCCCCTACATCTGCAGCAATCAGTGAGTATTTCAATGCAAGCTGCATCCCTGGGGTTGATGTTGCTGCTCCTCGACTGTGTGCTCTCTGCCAAGGACAAAAATCCTATGTCAGAGACAAGAACCACTTCTGTGAGACAAGCAGCAATGAACCCTTCTATGACTCTGAGGGAGCCTTCAGGTGAGCTCTGGGACACTGGGGCTGAATTCACCTTTGGGGCACAAAGAACTTGTAAGGAAGGAAAACCAGGTGACACGTTAATAGGATGGCATTTGTCTTCCTGCAGGTGCTTGAAGGAGGGAGTGGCAGATGTTGCCTTTTTAGATCATCTAAGAATTATGAGTGCCACAGGTAACCTAAAACCTCAGATTTCTTTTAATCTATGGCTGTGCTCTTTCCTGCAGAGGAGTTTGGGGGTTATGCCAGTATTTATGTTGTTTCCAGTGAAAATTCAATCCCTGTGAGCAGCTCAATAGCATTTCTTGGCTCTCCACACAAGGAAACAGAAGAGGAAAGGGTAAGTGAGCAATAATTGCTCACAGGATATTCTTAGAATGGAAGCATAAAGCTGTTTTTATACAGGTGATTTCTTCAGATTGAAGTCTCTGACACAGCTGTCAGTACTTGCTTTGCCTGAGTTATAAGATTCCTTTTTAAATTCAATGTATTGAGCTGCTGGAATGTGAAGTTCTTGTATACCTGCTTTGTACTTTTGAACTCTTTACTGATATTTTTGAAGGTGATTAGCAGTAGTGTTAGCAGGTTTGTTTTTTAAACAAACACAGTTACAGGGGTACAGCTTAAAGGGTATTTTGAGTCACCTCTGGCTGAGATCCCTCTCTTTGTTAAGAGAAGAACAAATCAAAGACCACGCTCCCAAGTGCTCTTGGTACCCTGTGTTGCCTGCACAACCTTTGAGCAACCTCCCCTGAAATATAACTTACATTCCTATCTGTGCCTGCTGCCAAGTCATGGCTCACTTGGCAGATTCCTGAGTGTCTGCTTGTTTCAGTGTCAGAAGAACAGGAATATGAACTCCTGTGTCCTGATGGGAGCACAGCTGAGCTGACCCAGTACAGCACCTGTAACCTGGGCAAGGGGCCTGGCCGGGCCATCGTCACCCGCAACAACTTCCACAAGATCACCAACAAATTCCTCAGCATGATCCAAGTGAGTCCATATTATAAGCTGTAGATCTCCAGACAAAGGTTTTTCTACCATATCTGTGTGGTCATTACTTCCCAGTTTGCCTTTTTTCTTGAGAAATTTGTAGTTAGTGTGAATAAAACCCTAAAAATTGTTTGTCCTGGGGAAGGATCCTGCACTGGCTTCTGCAAGGTTTTGCTTTTCTCTGAAGTGTTCTTCTGTAGGAGGCTGGGAATAAATAAGTAAAGAAGGGGAAGATGCCCTAACACCCAAACTGGAAAATGGCTGATGATGTTCACCCTGCCCTGGAACTTAAGTGAATTTCTATGTAGCTGAGGGAGATGTGCAGGTTCTGTCAGGGCTCACCTTTTTTTCTCTTTTTTCTTCTCAACTTCTGAATAGTATCTGATGTCTTGACATCCTGGAGTCTATTTGAAGCTGAACCTGAAATGCATGTTTAAAGAATTTATGAAGCCACTCAGCCCTTAAATGAGTTCAGCGGGCTGGGCTGGGCTCTCACACAGACTGTGGTAAGAGAGCAGTTGTACAAAATCTCTCCTTTATTGAGAGATCTTCATGTGCCTTTGTCAGGGCACTAACTAACACATCTTAGCTGTGCAGCAGAGGTCTTGCTACACTTCTCAGTGCTTTCTTCTCTCCCAGTGCCATCAGGCTGAATGGAGCTGTTTTGCTCGTGGTACTTTCCAATCACAAAGTATAAGATATCTTTGCACCCCTTTGCTGCACAAATGCTTCTTGCTCAGTTTTGCTTCCTTGGTTGCTTTGCCAGGGTAGGAGACATTGAGCACAACCAAATAAATTGGAATAATTAAAATAGGAAAAAAAAAACTTAAGAAAAGTGAACCATGTAATGCTTTTTGAACTGGAACCATCTCTTCACTGCAGTACCTGTGGGGTTTGTTGCAAGTGCTGTTTCAAACCACTGATGGGAAGGGAGGGAAGGATGAGACTGCCTGTTACTGGAAGAATGAGCAGATTTGTTGCAATTAAAAGTGTTGTTCTTGTCCCAGCGCCTCTTTGGGCGAAAAGGGAAAGAAAGAGCCAGATTTGAACTCTTCACTTCAGCACCCTTTGGAGGAAGGAACCTGCTGTTCCGAGATGCCACTCAGCACCTGCAGCTTCTCGAGGAGCAGCTGGAGATTGCCTATGTCCTTGGTCTGGACTACGTAGCTCTCCTTAAGGGACTGGGCCATGAAGGTGAGAAGCCTTCCAGAGGATTGTAGCTAAGGAAAGGGAAGAAAAAGTTCTCCTTCCATCTAATTCCTCCCTGCCAGGCACAAGTGCACAGACCCAAAAATCCCCTTATCAAATGACAGATGGGTGCATTGGTGACGTGATCTCACTGTGCTCCTTCCTTCCCTCTCAGGGAGCTCTTTGGAGAACAGTGTCGTGCGCTGGTGCTGCATCAGCGATGCTGAGCTTCACAAATGTGAGGAGTGGGCACTGAGCATCAAATCTGACCCCTTAGTCTGTGTCCAAGCGACTTCCATGACCAAATGCATTGAAATGATCAAGGTAGGAGACTTTCTGCCCTGAGTGTGTGATAAGACTGCAGAGGGTGTGTTTGTCCTGGTCTGACCTGAACTAGAGGACAACCAGCTTGTACACCAGAGGAACAAGTGGGAACGAGAGGGAGTTTGTGCAGGGGAATTTCTAACAGGTGGAGAAGCACAGCTACTTGGATACACAACTGATGCCAATCCTGGTTTTGTTCTTTCCTGGAATGCAGAGCAGTGAGGCGGACGCGGTGACCCTGGACGCGACACACGTCTACATCGCAGGGAGGTGTGGGTTGGTGCCCGTAGCTGCAGAGTGTTATGGTGAGTTCTCATGTGACCTTTTCAAGGAGAGAGGGAGTCAAAAAAAGTGCCATTAAGAACACAGTTAAATTTCCCCAGTTTGTGATGGTTTGTGATGGAAGCAGGAATCAATAGCTATGTCCAAATACTCTCCCCGCCTCCTCCACTGTCTCTAACATATGGTCTGTTTATTATATCCCTTCTGTAAAAGGGACAGACATGCTGGTGTGGCTGAAGAGGATCACAAGGGTTTTGTTGGTGTGCTGCTATGTAAATGGAATGACAGCAGTGGCAACATCCTTAATGACTCTCTCCTCTCCAGGGGGAGATTGTGCCCAAGCTGCCGAGAGCATGGAGAAAACAGGAAAATTAATTCACGTTAAGCACAAAGGTAACAGAATAACTTTGAGAGGGCAAAATGCTTAGATTTTCCTGAGACTGCTCTAGGGTTTATGCAAGAATGTATTTGCATGTTGGTTTGGAAAAGAATTTTCTGGCTAGGACAAGAGTTTGTGACTAAGCAAAGAATGCAGGTCCTGTACTGCAACTGAAGATATCGTGACAGGATGAGGGAGGGAAGAGGGGGCTGTACCTATCTGGAATATGTAATTGCCTTGGTATAACCAGTTGTTGTCATTGTTTTGCAGCACTGCCACCTGTGTATGCTGTTGCCTTAGCTAAGAAAAGTGCCAAACAGATTAACATCCATAACCTCAAGGGAAGGAGGTCCTGCCACAGTCACCTGTACAGTCCTGCAGGATGGTTACTGCTGTCCAGACACACAGTGGGAGCTCTGGGGAATGATACCCAGAACTGTGACATTGGCTCTGGTAAGGGCTGCTCTGGGTTATCTGTTGACTAGACCATGAAAATCTGAAGCCCTAAATCTGGCAGTAATAGAGATGAGGCCAAGAGGACTCAGCCAGCAGTGATTGCAGTCTCAGAGGGTGTCGAAGCAGCATTTCCCCATATCTGACTATGTGTAATTCCTCACACTATTTAGCCCTCTTCTTGCTAGCTATTAGGATGGAAATCCATTCCTGTCCTTTCCCATGTGTGAAGAGGATTTGGAATGCCTTGCCTTAACCTCACCTCAGTTTTATTTCCTCAGCTTATCAGAATTACTTCTGGAAGGGCTGCATGCCGGGAGCAGATGGCAACCTGTGCAAGGTGTGCATTGGGGACAGTGAGGGGGAAGGGGCCCGAGTCTCCAGCAGATGTGCTGCAGGTCACAATGAACATTACTATGGCAACATGGGAGCACTCAGGTGAGCTTTTGGTCAGTCAGAAATGCAGAGCAATAGCCACAGTTGGATTTTGCTGATGGTTTTCTTGGAAAGTTTTTTCCTCCTTTTTGTTGAGCAACTGGCTGTATAAACTTTTGCCGGAGTATATTTTGTTTTGGTTGCAGTTGCTATGGAATGTTAAGCTGACTGGTGATTTAAAATAGTCATGAAACCATTTCCAAAGCAAGGCAATGCTTCCAAACATGTAAGGCTTAGAGCATTGGTACTGACTCATTAAGGGGAAGAGATGAAGGATAGTTCAGAGCTCAGAAAGCAGAGGTGATATGGGAGGAAGCAGGGTAGGGTACAGGAGGTAATTAGACTGAAGATTCTAAAAAAATAGTTGAAGACAGAAGCAGAGAAGAATATTAAAGGTGAAAGCACTGTTAGAAAAAAATATATAATGCATTCTCTTTCCTGCTTAGGCGTGGGTGAAGGTGAACATTGTGCCACAGCTTTGGCTTGGGAGCTGCTGTAAGGGATGAAGGAATTGTCCCAGCTTTAAATACATGAACACATATGAGACCTATACTGACATCACTAACTTGTTCCATGTGACAACCAAGTCATTCCAGATGGGAGGGATGCTTCCAGCTACTCCTCTTTTAGCTTCAGATGACTGTCCAAATGTCAGCCATCGTGTAGTGGCTGTCTCTGATCACTTACTGGTTTTTCCTGCACTAGGTGCCTAGTTGGCAATCCCAGTGGAAGAAGCTTTGGAGACGTAGCTTTCCTGGAACACTCTAACCTGCTCCAGAACATAGAAGGTGAGATGCAGATATTCTCTTTCCCTTTGAGAATGTTCATTAGCGTCAGTGACTTCCCACAAAGTGACCATCCCTTGTGAGGATCAGCCTTTACAGGTTTAATTTGGGTCCATGGCGTGGTGTTTGTGACCAGAAAACTGCAAGAACCTTCCTGCATGTGGATGTTCCAGTAAAGCTCAACACTCAGATACTGTCAGAGAGGAAAGAGGAAGAATTCCTGAGTGCAAAGATCAGTGTGTGTGTTGGGGGATAGTCATCCTTGGAGACTGCACTAATTTTTGGAAAGCTCAAAGCTTTAAAAAGCAGGGAATTTTCCCATCAGCCCTTTTCCCACAGGCAGCCAAAGTGCAGGTACCCATTGCTTTTAAATCAGAATTTCAAGAATGAAAATGGCAGCTAAGGGCAGTGCTGTGGGTGTTTGTGCTGGGAGGTGTTCTGTGGCTTCACTGTAACATGGCAACTTCCTCATGTTGTTTCACAGGCACTTATGGGATAAACAGGTCAAACAGCTTAATAGGCAAAAATACTGCAAATTATTTTGCCTTTCACAGTTTCTAAAATAGCAGTGTTACTACACTGTGAAATACTTAATTTCCTCTGGGAAACACTGATCTTTGCAACAGTCTAGCAATTGGATTTTATTGATGAAAATGATTTTGGTTGCAGGAGCTTAAATCCCCTCAGTCTCTTAAATGATGTTTACTGCTCTAACAGCCCAAACATGCTTTTCATAGAGTCGAAGGGAAAGGGAATCCTCATTTTGTTCAGCCTGATGAAGCACACTGAAATTCTGTTTCAGGCAATTTCAGTAACAGAGGAGACTTTTCGAAGAGAAGAATCTCTCTAAAACCAAGTGGGGGTCTAAGGGCCTGGAAGGCCCCAGGAATTCATGCAGCAATGAGCAGTTTGTTGGGGGAAGCAAAGGACATGCAGGCCAAAGTGCTTTGTTTCTAGAAAAGGATCTGGTCACAGACGAAGATGAGACATGATGGGCCTTGATATTACTCTGGTTTTAGTTGAGAGGCACAGCTTGAGTTCACTGACTGTTTCCTCAGTGCAACCACTACCCTGGTCCTTGTGCATTCCCCATAGTGGCCACACCGACGCTGCGTCTGTTTGGAACACACTGACTGAACTCCTTCCTCTCCATTTTCAACATTTTCCTTGAGATTCACCCTGTCTTATGCTTTCATTTTTCAAAAGGATTTGCTTTCATTTTCTGTTCAGATCTGGACAGCTCTGGTTGGGCCAAAGGTTACAGCCCCCCTGACTTTGAGCTCCTGTGCCCAGACGGGACACGCGCCGCAGTCACGGAGTGGGCTGGGTGTCACCTGGGCCACGTCCCCCCCAGCACTGTCATGACTCGGCCAGTCACTGTCACCAAGATCTATGACTTCCTGGTGCAATCCCAGGTAAGGCAGGGATCAGGGAAAAGCTTGGCTTGTTATCACCTGTTATGTACAACTCCTGAAAAACCTGTCAAGATCAAAAGCTTTCTATATTACACACATAAAGTGCCTTCAGATCCAATATGAAAGAATTAGAAATGTGCAAAGGGTGTTAAGAATTACTCGGATTCTCCAAAGGGGTATTTTAGCACCAGTTCCCATTCAGCAATGGCCATACTTTTGCTGAAAAATAAGGCACTGCAAAACTGCATCTTCTTGTACCAGTAAGGACAGTGCTAGGTGAATGTGGACCCTTCTTTCTGCTATATCTAAATTTGAGAGTCACCAGCTTAACCTTACTACTTCTGATCCAAGCTGTGAAACTTCCTTCTCTGTTTAGGAATCTCTGGGAAGCAAATTGGATTCTGAATTCCAGCTCTTTCAGTCCTGGAAGTACGGTGGAAGTGATCTGCTTTTCAAAGATGCTACTCAGTACCTGGTTCCTGCGAGTCACCTGAGCTATCAGGAAATCCTTGGAGATTCTTTCATCCAGCTGGCAGAATCAGTGTTTAATTGCACACCTGCAGGTAAAATCAAGTCCTTAATTCCAAGTTAGAGAGAAGTGCAGCAGGCAGCCCTCTGTGCACAGCAATTGCCCTTTTGTTTAGGCTGCATGGGAAAGTATGTTCTACATAATCCTGTTAGTAATAATTTCCCAAGTGTTTGGAGCTCCTTTAGAACTTCTTAAAACTCCTATCCCAAAGCACTGAAAGTGGAGCTTTGCAGAAACAGAATAACCAACATGTTGTAGAGCAAATATGAGGTTATTGACATAGGACTGTTTTACACTTGCTCTGAATTTTTTTTCCCTTCAATTCCAGGGATCAGTTATGGGAAAAAGAAATATAATGTTCATTTGTATATGCCAAACTTGGGGAAAAAGATAAGAAATTTTATATTTCATTCTTGAATTAACCTCAAAATAAGTTAAATAATTGCCTTTTTAAAAAGATCACACTATAGAAATTAAGATCAAAACCTTTATAAACTCCCTTGAGGTGGCTTTTTCATTACTTTCCACTGAAAAGTGTCTGAAGTGTGAAGTGTGCATTTAGCTGTCAGCAAAGCTGGCACTGCCTATGGATCTGAAAATCTGTACTGAAGTAAATGAAGATTATACTTCTGTGAGTCTAAGTTGTTAAAGAGTTGAAATTCAAAAGGGAATTTTTACCTCTATTTTAATGAATAGTACTTGAAGAATTGATTACTTTTAAAGCTGATAGCATCTTTAGGTATTTTCTTTCTGGTTTGTAGGCATCCTGGACTTCTGCAAACAGGATATCTGTGCATCCTCATCCAACTGAGAGCAATACAGAGGCTGTGCAAGGCATGTACATCACCCTCGTTACTGAAAACCAGGACATGTGCAAGTCCAACCCACCCAAAGCAATCAGCAAGGAAACAGGCACCTCTAGAAATGTATGCTGAATACCCTCTTGTCTTTTTTTTTAAGCAGGTTTGATGTTTATGATAATGCAAAACTACCCCTGTGCTGTTTGGAGCACAGCAGTACAGGGAACAGCCCAGCCCAGAGCACAGAAGGAGGATCAGTAACTCTCTGCAACTACTCTGGAGAAATCAGCATTTCTGTGGAAATAGCAGGGCCAATACCATGGACTAAAATACAGACTGGCATCAGTAGCACAGGTTAGTTGGTAGCATTTTGCCTTGCTTGTCTTATAAAGAGTTTCCATGCAACAACCCCCCTAGTCAGCTGACAGTTTGGTAAATGTCATTGTCCTCCTGTATCTGTGATTTTGGTTGCAGCCAGGCAGTCCTTGCAGAATGCACATATATGCCATAGGCTGTGCATCCAGTTGCTATCAGAGCAGTGGTCTTTTCTGCTTTTAACTGGGAAAATGTATTTGTTTTTTTTAACCAAGGATTTTTACTACTAAAACAAACCAATTTTTCTTCTCACAAATAAATGTATCAAGGCATTTAAGAGCCATCAGAACTGGATGCTTACAGCCTTAAGGAGGAAAAAAAAGCAATGGATATTCATCCTTCTCGAAACCTCCAATCATTACTTTCTAATACTTTAACACTCTCAATGGAAGATTCTATGAATGGTCAAAACATAACTTATCAATTAAACAGCATGGGTTTTAAAAGCAGAAAGTTGCTGAAGCCTTTTGAGCAGTCCATATGAAGCCTTTTGAGCAGAATGTATCATGTATTAGTTTTGCCTGTTAGTGGATGAAGATTGAGAGTGGATGGCTCTTCACGGGCAGGGCTCATTTCAGCTTGTGAGTGTTACCACCCCCTGCTCCCAGACAAGGTTAAGTTCTTAATTAACAAAATAATTTAAAATCCTTCACTCAGAACTTTCCAGAACTCGTGACATATGTTGCAGTTGTATAAATCCCAGCTATTAATAAATGAGATGCAACTAGTGCAGACAATAAAGCCAATGTATCAGCCATAAAAAGGAAAAACATAAAAACCCCCTGCACCAACACCAGCAAAGCCAGGCAGCCATACTCAGTTGTAAAAAATGCTGCTAAAAATACCTGGCTTTAAACAGTGTCTTCCAACAAGTTTTAAACAGCTCATCTTTCCTGCTGTGTGACTTACAGTCACACCACTCCTGCCCCTTTTCACTTCCTGAGAAGGAAAATCTTTGCACTCTGAGCAGTAATAAGGGTTTAGGATTCAGTGCATCTGAGCTGAGCCTGTTCTCCATCTTAGTTGTCCCATTGCTTGACACTGACTGACAAACAAGAGGGGACCCAAGTTGAAACTCCTCCACCTTTCACAGAAAGGACAGAGCTAAATGGTGAGTAAAGCAAGTCCCAGGCTGGTAACAGAGCCAAATCCTCGGATACTGCGTTGCAGCCAAAGAGCTGGAGCCCTGCAGGAGCAGGGGAATACCGGGATGCTTCCTTAGCCTCGGAGCTGCTCCCTGCCTTTCCTTCCTGGAGCTTCCATGCCCTCTGCGGGGCCGACGGAACACTGCACCTCGGAGAAGGCAGTTCTGGGAACAGTGAAGAAATGCACCTGGAGCTTAACTTTGCCAATTGAAAATCTGGGTTATACACAGTATTTTATGGGTTGGAAGGGCAGGGATGATGTTTTCTGCCACAGACAGTACAGGTCTTGTTGATGTTCCTGTGCTCCAGCTCTGATTCCCAAAGATGCCTTGCGCAGCCTGGAATCTGAGCTCTGGGCAGAGCAGGAACTGGCCATGCTCTTGGGCTCCTACTGCTCTGCTATCCCAAGAGATGGATGCAGCCTCAATGCTATGAATAGATCAGCTTAAAATCCTTCTTAAGGTGAGGCTGTGGATGAAGGAACACCAGAACTGCTGCTCTGTGCTCACCCTGTTACTTAACAGTGTCCATCTCTTTGGAGATTTGATCTCCTTCCCCACGTATGCATGACATATATCATCCATGTTTACCCATGCAAGCCTGCAGGCCTTAAAAAAACTGAAAGGTTCTCAGAAAAATTTATTTCCATAAATTAAAAACACACACAAAATAAACAGTAAAATTTTAGATTCACACAATATTGAACAGAAACAAAATGCCAAGAGCATGATGGAGGCTAATGGCACAAGTGTACAAATTCTCATGGAGCTATTTGTTAACTTGATAGAATCATACAGATTTTCCAATCCACAGTTACCAGAAGAGCACCTGGAACATAATATACCAAAGGCCCCCCTGAAATCCAGTACAATGAGAACTGCTTGCAGGAATTCATATCCAGCAATCATCAGAACTCAAATGTACACAGCCAAGAGGCCAGCCAGGCTAATGCTGTACCATACATTAGGGAGCTTCAGCTGCTCCAGTCATAGCATGATGAAAATAACATTTTTTTTTCTTGGAAAGTGATCTTTCTATCTCCCATAATCAGCAAGTTTAGCAAAGAGCTGCCTGGCTCTGCATAACTTACTACTAAGAGACAGGACATGGCAAAAGCTTTGCAATCCTTCTCAAGCTGCTCTAGTCATCCCTGTGAGCAAAGATGTCCAAGGTCTTTCCATGGTGATACAAAAAAGTCCTCACTGGAGTGGGTTCACTTGATGAAAAGGCAAATGCACATATGCTCCAGCTAGGGATGGAGGCAAGACCCCTCTGTCCTTCTTTCAGTTCTCTGTGACAGGAGCAGCTCAGAGTGGCCAATGCCCAACTTTTGCACAGTCTCCACTCCCAGTGTGCAAGCAGCAGCCCCAGGGAGCTGGCTGTTCCAGCAGTGCTGTAAACAGGAACAGAGGTGGGAAAGGAAAAGAGAAAAAAGTGCACAAGCACAACTGACACCTGTTTGCTGGAGGGGGGAGATGCTTGGTCTCCATTAGCTCACATCATCATACAGACACTGAACCAAAAGAGAATAAAGCTGGATATTTGGGTTGCCACAAACTAAGGTCTGGGACAGGCTAAGCAACTGCAACATTTTGTAACTCCTTCAATTACTGTAAACCAAAAAGAATTGAGTGTTTTCTTTGCTCTCTCTGCTGTAGCTTGTAGAAAGAAAGCTAAGAAATGTTCTTTCAAAGCAATCAGAGACAAGACAGAACAGAGAGGCAAATAAAAAATTCCCACACAAAACAAACCCCAACACATTCTATGTTTTGAAGTACATTAGAGGTCTGAACTTTTCCTGGACCCAAGTTTCTTCCCTCCCCACCCATATCTTCATTTCCTTAAAGCCCTCATGAAGGTTACAGCTCAACTGTGTCACAGCACTGGAAGGCTCCCATATTAACAGAAGGTGAATGAATGTTCTCTAACAATCCCATTCTATAGCATAAATCCATAAAAATATATCTCTCACTCTTGCTACCACTTCCAACCAGTCCATAATTGGGCTAATAAACCAGGATTGGGAAAGTTTCAAACATTTTTTAGGAGGCAGTCAACCTTTGTTTTTTAGGGATTTCTTTTTACAAAAATAAAGAGGATCAATTAGAATGTTCTACAGCAGCCTAACAGCTTAACCAGAAAAATAGTACGTCAATATGTTCAAAGTTTGTTACTTGTTACTTCACCCTCAAACTCCAAGCCCTACTCCTCTAAATGTGCACTCCTCTCTTTTCTTCAGTCTTCCTGATTAAAGATTATAATTACCCTTAAAATAAATGTAAACCTTTGGGAATCCCAGCACATAAGTTGGGAGCAAAACCAACCCAGATCAGATTTCTTTCAAGACTCAGGCACACACAGTGTAATAATCCTCTTCCATTTCTCTACTTTGAAAGCTCTGAAATTCAACAGATTGCTTGATAATTTTTAGTTTTCTGTTTGGTCAGTAACAGAATTGGCAGAGCAACAGAAGATAATAATAGTATTTTCAGTCCTGCATTTATTGGGACTTCATAAAAAATACCCACCCACTAGATATTTGCTCAATTTGAAGGTAAATAGAAACTCTATTACATGGGCAGGTAAATAAGAAAGTGCAAGTTCAAGTGAAAGAAAGAACAGACTAATTCAATTTGAGCATCCCAGGAATGACAGCTTTGCCTGAATAACTCCTCTAGGCACTAAGGGACAGAAACAACCTGAACTACAGCTGGCATTCACCTGGAATTAGGCTTCAAGCAAGGGAAACAGAAGTTATGCCAGAAGGGAGCTCTCTTCCTTTACAAGGTAGAGCTGAGAAATTGCCCAGAGCTGCATCAGGTGATTACAAATGGCCTCACATAAGAAACATCCACATGCCAGGAGGCTCTTGGTACAACACTGGCTGTTATGGACAACAGTGTGTACAGAGAGAATCCAGTTAAGAGCTACAGGAACTGTAAATCTACAGTGGTAAAAAACCCCTCAAGATGGAAAAAGCTTTTCTTGCTGACATCAAGATCAAGTTAATAGTTTTAATAGGTTTACAATAATTTTAAAGCAAGGCTCAAAGATTTTGCTAGTATTCCCTACATGCAGCAGGTCAGTTAAACAGAAATCTCTGCTTATGTATCCTGCAGTTTAACATCCTCATGGGCTTTTCCTCTGGAGAAGAGGTTGGCATCAGCCAAGTAAGTAAAAAATCTACTATTTGGGAAGTAGTAGTACTGGGCACCATTTTTCATTTAAACATTACCCTTTTTTCAGTTTAATAATGTTAAAAGGTGTCCTCATGCACCAAATAAAGAAACACATACAAAGTGCAAGTTATATAAAGTCTAGTTATGTGGGGCTTCTGCTGCCTGAAGCCAGGAAGGGCACAGAAACTCAGAAGGAACCTTCTAAGTTAACAGAAGGAAGAAACAATTGAATGCAAACCCAGACAGCTACTTTTAATTATTAAAAAGTTAGTGGTATATCAAGAATGTGTTTTCTAGAATTCACCTTTATCAAACACCGTATCTCTTCTGTCAGGTTGTTCAAAATAGCCATTAATTACAGGAACAACAGCAGACTCAAATGTGCAAATGATCTGGAGTACAGAGTTCTAGCATCACTGAAAGTGCACTACTTCCTCCTTTACACTCCTACTCTACCCCCAAAAGGTGTTTTAACACAATTAATTAAATATAAGCAGTATTTTCCAGAGGTTGAGGAAGGAAGGGTAAATTTTATGTGGCTGTGTTACACTCCCACAGGGACTTAAAAGAATCCCCCAATAGCATTTAAAAAAATAAAAAACAAAATAGCACCGTAAAGAGGGTCACAGCCAAGAACTGATTATCAGATGTTAGAAGAGAGTAATGCATGAAGTAGTCAGTAGATTTCTCCCCAGAGGAAAATACTCCCGAGGCTGACTGGACCATTCCCAGCTCGGTGGCTCCCTCAGGTGCTGGAGGTCTGCTCCTGCTCCACCTCCTCTGCAAAAAAGGCTTCAAGGGCCATCAGCTTCTCACTCAGCAGCACATCCAGCTCTGCACTCTGCAGTGCAGCCCTTTTGGCTCGGGTGAAAGAACCCACTGCTTTGACTTTGCCTCGTGTCTTCCTTTTCCGGGGAAGAGTAAAGTCCTGGAACTCGAGAATCCGCTTTCTCTTCTGCTGGCTGACAGAAATCAAGTGTCCATTCTTCTCCTTGGGCTCTTCAAAGATTGTTTCCAAGCTCCTGGTAAAAGCAGAGAACACTCATGAACACTCAAGCAGCAGCAGCAGCAGCAGCAGCCCCCTTACATGGCCAGGGACACTGGGGGATTTCACAACCCAAGTCAACGTGCTTTAACTTTTACATTTTTACAGCCCCTCCACACCTCCTGTAATGAATATTATCCACAGCTTCCACCTCCTAGCACTGCATGTTACTGCCAGCTAATTCCTCACTGCTGCACAGACACTGGGGTAGAATCTCTTTCTAGCTGTATATCAGCTCAATTATAGAATCTTGATTTTACAGAATAATGAGGTTTGAACATTTGATGACTAATATTTTAAAGAACATGTAGTTCCCTTTGAATTCTGAAAAAGTAATTACTTCACTTGGATGGAGACTGGAATGAATGAGTAGATGAAAAAAAATATACAAATTCATGCTTAACCAGCTGCAAATTCTTAGTTCATATTCTATTTTACTGCTTTCCATCCAAATTGTAAAAGATACTATTTTTGAATTAACTTTCTCTACCACTTTAAAGTAGAGCAATTTAAAAACCATATCTCCCTCTCAGCTTTCACACACGTTTCATCTCCTCTCTCTGCCTAATTAATTTACATTCATCTTAGTTTTCTCATTAGGAAGCACAACCAACCTGGCTGGAGGAGGGGACTTGTAGTTCTTGTTGGTGTAAATTTCTTCTAAACTAAATTCTTTCTTCTTAAGCCTGAAAAAAGTAATGACAAATCAATCAAGAAAGAAGAATTTCAAACCCACTTCTCTTCCCAGCAAGCAGATTTATGAGAAACAAGTACAGGTTCTCTGCCTAAACGCTGAGTGATTGTGCTTTAATTGGGGACAGGGAGGAATGAAAAATGAGCTCATTAAGGACCTAATTTCATGCAGTGTTTTTATAAGGTCTGGGTCAAGACTTGCCCTTTCTGCAGAGGTCAGTATTCCTTCTAGCATTCTGTGATACTTTGAAATAATGATGCTCAAAAGAAGAAGGGGAAATGCCTTCACAGTCACTTTCTGGTGAAAGCCAAGAAAAATCTTCAAGTCTAACAGATCAGCACTTTATCTCTTGAGACTCCTTTTAGTTACTCACCATTCCCAAGCTGATCTCTGAAGAAATGCATTCCTTTGTCAAAGCTGCCACTTGTTTTTAAGACAAAAGTGAACAAAATACCGGAAGACTGATTGGAAAAGCTTTATCAACGTTTGGCACTGTGATTACCCTCACTTCCCTAAGGTCATATAACACAAACAAGGAAGGAACTGCATCAACAGAACTTTCCAACAGATCACTTCATCTCACTGTGCACTGCAGAATGACTGATTTTCAATCTATGTTTATCAAAACAAACTTCTTTCTTCTTTAGAAAAATCATTCCATTGCAGTTTAGTTTTCCCCATTTTGGCCAGACCTCAGTGAGTGGTTCTGATACAGCTGACAGCAAACGTCAGGCCTCACTCAGCTGGGGCTGTACATAACAGTGATGGTAAGAGAAGCAGTTACTGAGAGGACTGCACTCATAGGCAGGAAAGGTAAGCAGCAGGAGCTTGTCTGAGTCCATTTCAGAGACACTGCTCACCTTTTTGGTTTGGGCAGTCCCATGGGAGTAAGGTTGGTGTCTGGCTTGGGAACAGTTTTCCTGATTCGGATCTCTGAGACTTTCTTTGGCCTCTTTTCTGGCTCAGTCTTAAAAAAAGAAAAAAGGGGAAAAAAAAGTTAAAATGAAGAAAATTACAACCACATCAGTCAACAGAATTCCCTTTCATGCTGAGTATGTCTATATGCTGAGTATTATCTGTTGTGCTATTATCTACAGATTAAACATTCCTCTCTGGTTTGCCACCTTTCTGCTTGAATCAAAGAAAGCAGCGGCCCAGCCCAGACCCTGCAGCCTGTTTTCCCCCCTCATCTTTAACAGTTACTAGGTGATATTCAGCAGCAGCAGCAGCTTCGAGTTCTGGAGAGCCAAGAGTCTGAGAGACCTACAATAGAAAATGAGCTCACTTTTTTCAGTTCTTTGTCATCCTGGGATCTCAGGCAGGCTGGAACGGGAGCATCGGCTGCATCGAGGGCATGGACGTGCAGCTCGGACGCTGAAAGCCTGGGGGGGGATGGCAGTGACTCTGCAAGTGTGGGAGGCTTTGGTAACGGGAATGAAGCTTCCAGACTGTAAGAGCAAGAAGGGGACACCTAGATTAATACCCAGCTGACACTGCAGAGCATTCCCTGCTCTCAGTGATGTTCCTGCATTGCAATATGGGCACAAGAAGCAATGCAGTTCACAGACACTGCCCCAGGAAATGAACTCTGGTACACACACACACACACACACACACACACACACACACACACACAGAGAAAAACTGCTGCAGCCCACACTGGTACTGACACAAACTCAACTGCCATAGTGTCTGAACATGTAATTTTAAACCCACTCTTTTCCTATAACTAGTTCACAGCTCTATTTATCAACTGATAGAAAGGAATTAACCCTCCTTTACTGCCAGCAAATTTCTAAGACACAACTATTAATCATACTTTCTATTTACAGATAAACTTAAAATACAGCTCTTTTATCTGCCATCCCTACACTGAAACAGAATAGAAGGAAGTTTCAGCACCAAATGTCCAGTCACTCAGCCAGGAAGGACACAGATCAGGTAGGGAACCAAAACTTGTATAGTTTCACATATTCATTTCATAAAAAGCGGCACAACGTGGTTGAAAGCACGAGAACTGTTCTGTGCAATGACCTACGGGGTGTTTGCATTAATGCCCCTCCACTCCTCTCCATTACATCATCCAGGCAGGTTACTTCACTAACTGTTTAATCACAAAGCTCTTCTTGGAGTGAACTGCCAAAAGGTAAAAGCCAAGATGACACAAGCAATGGCTTTCTGAGAAAGCTCACGATCCCACTGCTCAGAACAAACATCCACGGCCTCGGGACTCACCGTGTTTCACGGCCTGCAGTCTGCAGTGCTTCCAGACTCGGGGCAGGTAAGTGTGGTAACATGGCACAGCTGCTTCGAAAGGACAACAAGAAAACAGAACAAAACAAGACACAAATTAGGCCTACACCATAAAAAGATGAGGGAAAAATTATTAGTATAAACTGGATTGTAAGAGAAAAGATACTCTCATATCAGGGATGAGAATGAAAGACTAAAATGATATAAAAGCAAGATATATCTGCCATTTAGGCTGTTAAATTTCACTGACAGCTTGTTAAGGAAATAGTTCTACTTTTGCTTAAAAATGGTAGTGATGAGATAAGGAGTTAAAAGGATAGAAAGAGAGGGAGACAGTAGTATTGAAAGTCATAATTATTTCTATGTAATTATTAAAGTCTAAAAGTTGTAATTATTTCTATGAAAATCTATATTCCTTATTTAACCCCCCCAGTTTTTAAAGTAACCAAAAACCTTGAAGGATTTGGCTACTAAATAAAAAAAAGTGCATAATGGCAGCAGTGACAGGTGAAAGGAAGTATTTCCATAAGATTAACTCTCTGTTGTCTCCAACTCCCACAGCTTTGAATACTCATCATGGATTGGAATAACCAAAGGCCTTTCCAGAAGGCTTGGTAATTACCATAATTCTATGGCATAAAAGTCCTTTGATATTAAGCTTTACTTTTGTGCCCATACTCATAACAGCAGGAAATCAGTTGGGACAGTTTTTATTGCATTAAATAGCAAATCTTGTTCTCTCAAATCCACAGCTAAATGCACTTTGCTGTTCTAACACCCAGCCATGCTGGCAGCACAGAGAAGTCCAACCAACTATAGAGAAGGTGGTCAGAAAGACCTTTTCCTTGTGTTTTTCATTTCTATCAGAACTGTAACATTTTGCTTCTCTCACTGTTCCACTATTCCAGTGCCGCTGGAATCTGCGTCGATAGTGCAGCAGAGCCCTCTGTGCCAGAGGCAGAGCTTACTGTGTTATGCAATAATAACAATAACAATTATAATAAATTACAAGAAGAGAAAAAAACTCTTTTAGAAATGTTTAATCCAAATGCATTAATTAGAGAAAAGACTTCACTTAGAAAATGCTTTATTATTGGCAGTGGAAGTGACAGACTATTTTTAGGCAGGAGAACTACTCTACTTCCTTGTTCTCTTGGTTATTAAAACCACTATGAATGATATAATTTAAAGAGAAAAATCTTTTCCAGAAGAAAATGGCCTGCAGGAAAGTTTTTAATTTTTTCTGATTTTTAACTATCTTAATCAAAATAGGCAAAGATTTCTGTCATATTGGGAGCTGAAAATGCTTTTAGACTGCACCAAACACACTTGTTGTATTTACATACTGAACATTTATTTCGTGATTTTTTTTGAGTACACACAAATTTAAGAGGGATTTACTGAATTATCCTTTTGTCACTGGTCCTGTTAATAACTTTAGGAATTATTAGTTGATGAGAACACGCAGTCAATCTTCAGCAAAATAGAATCTAAAAAAGTGTTAAATATTTAAAATGTTAGGTTTTGTTCTTTATGTTGTTTTATAGCCAAACCTTTAATATTCATTTTGATTTAGAAATAGAATTTTTTTGCTGCACTTCTTTAAACTTTTCAACTCACCACATGCTACAATAACTTCACTTTGAAGAAAATGCGAGCGGGGCAGGAGAATTAAGGCTGCCTCACACACATATTTGTAAGGTATTTTGGAGAAAAAACAAAGGGAGTTTTAGACTATTTTAACTCCAGGTTATTTTTCACTCGAAGTGAAAAGGTTTGATTTAAATTCTCTCCCTTTGGGAAGAAGTTCATTCATAGCAAAACATGCAGTTTTCAAATGACACTCCATGTCAGGAATGAACTCGTCTTACACTCCCAGTCCAAGGACAAGCCTCAGCAATACCAAACAATCCATTCACCTCATACACACAGGTAAGTTTTAAAAAGGGGTTTGGTTTGTTTTTATCAATGTGTTATTTTTAAGCTTAGTGCTCAAACTGTACTTCACTGATAAGATTATTCCAGAGCACTCATTTGTTCATTAGAAAATTCAGCCTGATAAATTGACTCATCTGGAATGAAAACAGAAGCCGGTCCCCATAGAATGTGCTGAGAGTTGTCCCTATGCCATTATTCAATTTATTTTAGTGCAGACAGCTCCCAGAATGGGGCAGCACTTCCATAAGCTCACTCACACCTTTGGTAGACATTAGAATTTATATTAAACTTTTAGGTGTGTTTATAGAAAGCAAAGTGCAGCATTAGTTGACTGGCAGGATTTTTGGTTACACTTATGTCAAGCTATGGCATAAGACAAATTCAACAGTTCAGACTGCCACACTAATCAAAAGAATTCATCAAAGGGACTTTGCTACAGGGCTCAGGAGCCTTTACTCTGCCCAGGAATAAAACCAAAGACTAACTGCCCCGTGTCACTGAGAGATAAAGGGCAGAGTCTTTGCTCAAGAGCATGCAAAAATCCTGTCACAGAGCTGGGAACCTCTTCTTCATTCTGTTTATTAATAAAGTGATCTTAAATGCTGACAGCAAAGTTGAATTAAATATGCAAAGTAGATTTCAGTCCTCTCCCAACTCATAAAAAGAACGACACACAGAAAAATTCATTACCAACATGAACTGGAGCTACATTTGTGTGTGACAGCAATACCAGGCACCCACTGTCAGAAGGTATAACATGCACAGAGATTAATTAACATAGAACAGTCATGGAATACAATTAAAAATATAACTGAATGCAACCCCCCTCCCCTTCCGATTCTTCCTAACCTGATATTGAGCATTTTACAGTTGGTTCCAAGTGGCACTTGTGGCTCAGACCTCTGAAAAAAACTTTCCTACCTCAGAAATCCAGTTGCTCTGCAGTCACTCTGAATAGACCTAATGAAGTAGCTCACCTTTTGCATTATATACTCTGATGCATGGTGTGTATATTTTGCAAGGGAGAAGAAAATAGAGTTAGCCATTCTGCCAAAACAGGACAGTATTAAAGAAGTGAAGGCAAATATATTTAAATTCAGCTAACAGACTGTTCTGTAGGAAAGAATCTTCCACGTTGAGCCATTCTTGGAGCAGAATGTGTAGATTTGGAACAGGGGAAACTGCCCCTCCAATGCAAGCTGCAATCACCCTCTCCCTCCCAAAAAGGAGCCAGTATATACCCTGTACAGATTTAACCTCAGAAATAAGTTGATGGGTTTTACCTGTTCTCGATGCCCACACTTGGCTGCCACTTGCAGTGACTGGAATGGAGAGGAGGGATTTCGGAAGGACGGGCAGAAGGACCGTGCTGACTCCATATGGAGAGGACCCTGCCCAGTGAGTATGGCAATGAGGAGACGAGGTCAGCGGATACACAGCTTGGATACCTTGCCCCTTTCAAACCCTGTGCCAGTTGGGATATAAATAGTCTCTGGATGGTAGGAATATGACTGCTTAAGTTTCTTCTTCTTGTCCAAATCCTGTAACATCCAGGGGAAGAAAGTGCTAACACTGTGTGAAGGCCAAGCCTGGAACAACCTCCTCTTCTCTCAGCTACAGCGTTTCTTCCACGGTCAGGATGAAGAGCAACAGTCCTTGGGGTTGTTACAGAGTGAGAAGAATGAAGCTCATTATTTAGAGTAGAATCTTCCTTGAAGGCTGTTGTATCTGAACAGCTTTGAGACAGGAGAAAAGACAAAGTCCACTTGGAAGCTGGCGCTGGCATTTCTCCGGAAACAGGTCTGTGATGTACAGAGTGCTGGGATGTAATCCCTGTGAGGTCTGTCACGGGACTGGAGTCCAATTTGATGTGAAAAGAAATTGGGAAAACTGGGGTGTCTGACAAAGAGGTCGGAGGCTTGTGGCTTAAGTCTGAAAAAAGTATTTTGGTAGTTTCTACAGGATAAAGTGCCAAAGGCTGAAAGCTGAACATCTTGGTGCACCAACTGCCAGCCCAGCGTGAGTGAACGTTCCTGTTAATGCAAGAAAAGGCTTCCAAGAGATTTTTCGATCTCTGGTGGCTGTACCTGTCACCCACGGGAAGCATTTCCGAGGAATATGGCTGAGGTTCGAAGTCACAGACGCCCTTGGCAGGGGCCAGGAGCCTGCTGGCCAAGGCAGACAACTTGCTCAGCAATGCTGGTTCTTTGGTACACTTCCGAAATTTCAAGCTGTTCAACAAACTGCCCCTCCTGGCCCTCTGCCTTGGCATAGGAGCAAATCTCAAGGCTGTTTCCCTTTCCACTGTCGGTGGTTTATGTGGAAAGTACAAAGATTGCAGAGGTTTGTTTTCCTGCTTGGGGAATATTTGCAGGGGTAACTCAAAGAAAGGTGGACTTTTAATTTTTTTGAGTTTTCTAATGGTTTTTAGCTGATGCAATGTGGGAACCTTTTTGCACGTCCTTCCAGGTTGTATTCTTAGTGGAGGAGGTCCTCCTAGTTTCTTTGTGGTTCCTCTTAGTTTATTTGTAGTTCCAAAGGCACCAGGGATTCCATCATACCCTAAATTAAGGTTCAGGTTTTCCATTTCTGAATCCTGAGTCTTCAAAAACTGTGAACTAATAATATCTGTGGTAATCTTTGGCCTTTTAACTTCTTGTAAAGTGCTACATAGTTTATTTTCACTGCTTTTGACAGCAAAAGTCTCCTCTAAAGGGCCTTCAAACTTCTTATTTCTAGATGTCACCAACTCATTTGAAGAGCTGCCGAAGAGTTCAGAACTGTGCAATGTACTGGGTGTGATTTTTGCTTTTCTAAATTCTTGCTGTTCGAAATTCTGCTCTTGGTGTGCCTGGTCTGACTGATGCACTTCCATCTTTTCATACTTCTTTTGCTTAGTTACTTGATGTTCCTCTGTTTGGTCAAGTCTCTTTGAACCTGAAGCCTCATCCTCCTTGCAAAGTGCATGGACTGGTCCTGTGTCCTGGGCCTCTGTTCCCTCCTTTCCATGATCTTTGCTCTGTGCAGTTGATCTGTAAGGCACATGTGCTTCCCTGCAAACCACCCAGTCTGGGCACGACTCTGTGCCCCTGTCTGCTGGTGAGCTCAGAGAGGGGTGGAGTGTGGGTGTTGGATCACACTGCAGTTCTGGGGAAGCCTCTGCCTCAGACACAGCTTGGCAGTCCTGCACAGTTGCTGAAAGCACACTGGTACCTGCTACATTTGTGAGCTTTCCATCACCTTTTCTTTTGTTTGAAACATAATTTAGGTTGGATCTTGGGATCTCTTCCAAAACCTTGCCATGGATCTCAGTACTGAGGGGGACTATTTTGCCACCAGACTCTTTAGAATCTTCTAACAAGGCCCATGGATGACTTCTCAGAAACTTTTTTCTAGGGGCTATTTCTTGTCCCATCTTCTCTTCTACACATGTATTTTTAAACTCCTCTTCACAGGGAGGACTTTTTGGTGAGGTCCCATCCACGTCAGTTGGTGTGCAGTGCCCCTCACCTTTCAGGCTTTCTTTGCTGTGGGCACAAACTCTTGAGCTTTTTGCACCATTCAGAGAGCCTGTTGCCATTTCACTCCCTGAAGAAGGAATCTCAATACTGCTGCATTTCCTCTTAACAGAAATTGTTACAGAAAGGATTTTTGTCATTGAAGAATCTTTGCTAAAAACTTTGGTTGAAGATGGATCACAATTATCTCGTTTATTCTCAGGTGACATACACAACTTTTCTTTCTGAGGCAGAGAGATGCCACAGCTCAGAGCTGACTGTGTTTCTGCATCCACCTGAGTCTTACTAAAAGGTTCTTGGATGTCAAACTTTCCAGAGTGGGATGGACCAACACCACTTGGAGCACTGGTTTCTTTACCAGGCTCAGACATTAACTCTGGGCAAGTGTTACTTAAGAGAGGTTTTATGCTCAGACTTTCTCTGTGTTCTGTATCTGAAAGCACATTCATATTTTCTGGCTTAGATGTACTTTTAAATTTCTCTTCACAGGGAGGACTTTTTGGTGAGGTCCCATCCACGTCAGTTGGTGTGCAGTGCCCCTCACCTTTCAGGCTTTCTTTGCTGTGGGCACAAACTCTTGAGCTTTTTGCACCATTCAGAGAGCCTGTTGCCATTTCACTCCCTGAAGAAGGAATCTCAATACTGCTGCATTTCCTCTTAACAGAAATTGTTACAGAAAGGATTTTTGTCATTGAAGAATCTTTGCTAAAAACTTTGGTTGAAGATGGATCACAATTATCTCGTTTATTCTCAGGTGACATACACAACTTTTCTTTCTGAGGCAGAGAGATGCCACAGCTCAGAGCTGACTGTGTTTCTGCATCCACCTGAGTCTTACTAAAAGGTTCTTGGATGTCAAACTTTCCAGAGTGGGATGGACCAACACCACTTGGAGCACTGGTTTCTTTACCAGGCTCAGACATTAACTCTGGGCAAGTGTTATTTAAGACTGGTTTTATGCTCAGATTTTCTCTGTGTTCTGTATCTGAAAGCTCATTCATATTTTCTGGGTTATATGACATGGATGTCCCATGGATTGATGAGATGGGTAAAAATTGGGCACTAACTGTATTTTCTTGGTCCTCCACCAACAACTTCATCTTTGGCAAAGATGGATGTGTTTTGCTTCCTGCAAACACCAGCTCTGCTTTCTCTTGTGCAGGTTTGGTAAAGCAGTGCTGTGAGCCATGTGCTTTGCTCTCAGAAGAGCTTTCTTCAGGAGTTCCTTTCCTGGCTGTTTCACAGTCATCCTTGTGCTCTTTTAGTTTGATTGTCCTCTCTTCAATTAGAGCATTGATGGAACCCGTGTATCCTGAACAGTCTTCATTTCTCACACCAATTAAAGAGTCCAAATTCACTACATTCTCTCTCAGAGTTCCTTCAAACCTGCCTTCTCTTGCATATCTATGCATTAACAGTGGCAAGTCATCCCCTGCTTTCAGCACTATCTCTTCCCCCAGACTAGAGCCAGATTCGCTTTCTTCCTCAGAGCTGTCTGTAGTTTGTAAGCCAGGGTTTGGTGGGTCGGGTAAAGTCTCTAAGCACAGCTCACTGCCTGGCCCTGGGCCGCCCAACTCCCTCTGACAGTTTTCCCGTGGGCAGAGGGTGGGTTCTCTCTGGCTGGCATGTTGAGTTGGGATGCTCACGGTGGCAGGTGCTGGACATGCAGCACAGGCTGAGGTGCTGCAGTCTGAGGGAGCAGCTGGGAGCGAGGGCACTTCCTCCTGCTCCCGGGTGCCCAGAGAGCAGCAAAATACCAAACTATGAACACAGGTGTTTTTGTCCAAATATCTGACTAATAACTGTTCACTGGCCTTATTTTCCTGATTGCCTTCAGGGGCGTTTGGAGAATCCATAGTTTGTGTTCCGTCACATTCCTCTCTCTGGGAAGCACACGTGCCCATCTGTTCTTTGGCCTCCTCTCTGTCACAACGAACTTTGCTGCCATGTGCTACTTCACAAACATCAAATAGTTTCACAACCTCTGTATTCTTATTTGAAACCTCATCTCTTACCAAAGTAGCAGCAGACTTCTCTGCAGAATAAGCTGAGCAAAACATGGGTTTTCCTGTGGGAATGTCCTTTATCCCATGCAGAGCTACACCTCTGTTGCCCCAGTCATCTTCACAAGGAAGAGATCCACATGCCGAAGGGAAGTGTGCCTCTGGAAACATGATTGCCTGTTGACTATTATATCCAGTTGAAGACTCTCCTTCTGAATTACCATTTTCTTCAATCTTCTTATCAACATCAACAGAATGACTGTTCAGGAAAACTTCACCCCCACGTGCACTCCCTGATAAAATGCAGGAAGCACTGGCAGCTGTACGCTGGTCTTTCATACCCGGATTGTTACAATGCCGCGTGTAACAATGTTCATTTTCTAAACCAGTGACCGCTCTCTCCAGAGCTCCTGCAGATTTCATGTCCTTTTGGGATACTCTGCGTGCTATATTAGGGTTATCAAAAGTCCTGGAACTTACTGAAGACTTGAATTTGTCTTTATGAAGCAAAACTGCAGTGACTTGTTCCCCTGTTGTTCCAGAAGCACCAGTGGTCTTTTTTCCAGACAGACTATCCCAAGCCTTGTCCCTGTGTGAAATTTCATTAGCAGTACAAGGAGGACACTCACTATGATGAGGTTCTCTTGATTTTTGTAAAACAGGAGGTAGATTTACATTTAGTGTATAAAACAAATGTGTTTCTTTCCCAGTGGACAAACTGTCACCACCATCAGCTTCCGCAGCTTCAACTATACCACCAGCCAACCCATCTGATGTTGTATTGCTCTCAGAGTCCTTTGCAAGCAGTTGTGCCTCGAGTGGATCTTTTTCTAGCTTGCTACTAAGGTCAAGACAGCTGTGGTTGCTGGGAGGAGGAATTTTATGGGAGGTATTGTAGGAGCTTATGTCTCTCTGTCCAGTTCCATGAGAAGCAATGTTGCCTGTTTCCATCAACAGACTATTTTCTTTTATACCAGCCTTGCACAGGTCACTGAGAGAGAATTGCCACTGGTCCTTTTTCAACTTCTCACCTTCTGATGGGACTCTTTTAAATTTTTCCTTGGAGAACTCCTCAGGAAATGAAGCAACAGAACTAAAAACTGAAGAATGACAATGCTCAACACCCTGTTGAGCTTCAGGCCGGCTCCAAACTTCCATGTTATCTCCCACAACAATTTTTCTCCATAGTTCAGCAGCCTCTCCAGACTGAGAGCTGTATGATTTACCTATCCCAGCACTTAATTCCCTAGGATCAGTTTTAGCACTAGACAATCCCTTGTTCCTCAACGCTGGGATCTGCTCTACTGGCACAGATGTGGAGCTTCGGTTTCCTACAAACCCAGTTCCGTGATCGTAACGAGTGTGACGTTCCATGTTTTGGGGAAGATACTTTAGGGGGGGTTCATTGATAATTCCATGAACTGCAGTACTACTGTTTTCTACTGGCATATTTCTGAAGTCCAGATAAGAGATGCTTTTCAGAACTGGACATAAAACTCCAGAAGTTGGTGTGGACAGTGTCCTGCAGCTTCCCGCTGAGGACAACCCACAGGGGTCATTTTGTCTGGGTACAGCACCCTTACAGAAGTCATGAGCATCATGTTCTTCATCCTGCTGACAAGTCTGGCAATTGACAAGTGATGCACTGAATTCATTAACAGGATTTTGTCTGTGTAACTTTTCTTCTTTAATCTCCAAGGCAGACACACCACTCCTCCCTGCTCTCATGGCAGTATGGGCTTCCAGCCCAGTAGAGTCTTTTGTTTCTTGGGGATGGTGTGTGGCTGCTCCAATGTCCATGACTCTGAAAGGCTCTAAAAAATCTAAGATGCTGGTTTGTGTAACCCCAGCTCTGGCCAGGACTGTGTCTACATCTGGGCATTCCTTGCTCTCAGCTGGAAGACCTTTACTCACTCTGTCACTCCTGTATCCTGCTTTACTAAATATCCTAGTCCCATCAGCCTTCATACCTTGTACATCTTCAGGGAGCTTTGGCAGAGTTTCAGCTGTCACCTGAACATTTGCTTGGTTTTCCTCTGCATAAGAAAAGATAAAGCAAATCAGAACCATACCCTAAATTTAGAGGGCATTCAGCTTAGTCCCTTTTGGTGCTGTAACAACACTGCAGTGTCAGTGACCAGGATGTTTCTAACAGGGGGAATCGATGCTAACAATGTTACCACCAGCCTTTAGAAGATAAACTACTCCACCACCGACCTAAGGTAACAAACCCAATCCTTTTCAATACAGACATTCCCAAGACCTGGGTATTTCAGATTCCTCTAATGTTGAGCAAGGTGCAATGCAAATCCTATAACTTAACACACAGGCCACCAGCATAAAGCTTATTTTTAACATCAAAACTCAGCATAGCTGGGGACTTGATCTGCTCCAGCCTAGAAAGATGGTTGGGCATTGAGTGGCCATTTCTTCCTCCTTGGAGACCTTTCTGTCAGTGACTCATACAAAGGAACACAGGGCATTTCTCATCTGTCCAAGCAATTTGGATTATTAGTAAATCTCTTTTGTATAATCACAAAGAAGGGGCTAATTAGAGAATTACAGTTACTGTAGAATATCTTCATATTCAAAACTTTACAGAGAACATTATTGCTCACACTTCTGCAGATCTTTTCCAGATTTTCTAGAAAGGACCAGGACTAGATGGCATTTGTCAGCTAAGTAGAAGTTTAGGTTAAGAAAGCAGGGAGGAAGAAAGAAAATAAGTCCTAGATGCAGGCAAAGTGACGCAAGTATTTGGAGCTAGAAGATTCTGGAAGATCATAATGAAATTAAGATTTAGTTTAATTGTCCTCTTCCTTTGGATTCTGCACTTCTAATTTTTTAAAACATTCAAAAATGACTAATACTTTTCCATGTATTTGCTATTACTGCTCTCATACAATCCAGCTTTGGAACAAAAAAAAAAGAAATGCAAATCTGCTACTGGCACCCCCTTCTGCTTTGGGGTAAATAATTACTTGAATTAAATAATTAAAATACATCTTGTATGGAAAAGGTCTCCAGGAAAGTACATGTGCTGCCAGGGCAAAGCAAAGCTTTAAGTTTTGGTGTTGTTACAGCTATGCAGGGAAATAGATTCTACTGTAAAACAAAATAAATGAGCCATCCCCAAACCATTGATCATCAGTTTTAAATCAACAAGAAGTATCTGGGAGGGAATCAGGAGGTAGAGAGGGATGTACAGCTAAAGTATCTACCTGTGCTCCTCAGAGATCCTGCAACTTCAGTGCAACAGGCTCTTGAAGACTTTGCCTCTTGCTGGTTGAAGTGAAGGTCCTCCTGAAACAAGACAGATATCAGTGGATGGACAGATGGATTTCTGACTGTGTCGTGTTTTGGGGACTGCGGCTGCTCAGCTGGGTGAGTTCAGGAAAAGCAAATCACTAAAGAAACCTCTGGGCAGGTCAGCCTTGCATTGCAAGTGCTTCCCACAAGCACCTGTCATTCCTTCCTCAGCCTTTCAATCCACACCACAAAACAAGGATGCATCCACAGAAGAGCTGCACTCAGCAGCAGTGAGACCCTGTGGCAAAGGCGGCTAAAATGTCACTAAATGGCTTAAAATGCAAATTGGTGAAAATCTGCATGAGCAGAGTAACCCAGTCTCCAGGTCTGTCTCACATCCCAGACCTCCACCCTGCACCTCTGGGAAGATGTGGGCATTTTCTGGCTGTTCTGGAACTTGCCTTCTACCACCCCTTCCCTGGGCTCAAAAGCACAAACCCACAACAGACGACCTCGGTCTACTTGCAAAAAAACCCCAAACCAACACCCCACAACCAAACTTAGAAATACATAAAAATTCATCTTGGAAAACTGAAGGGCTGTGGAAAATTTATTTCATTTGATTTTCACAAACTTTCAAAAAAAAAATCAAACAGACATCAAAATTCAGAATTAAACCCACAAATCACTTTAGCATTAAGCAACACCCAGGAATTAGTGTAAAACACAAACCTGGGCACCTTATCCAGGTATTTCCTGGCTGTTATGTCTTCAATCACAATACATTTTTTCTCCCTGTGTGCTTTTGGTGTATGTGAAAACTATTTACAAACTAAAGAAAATTATCAAGGATGTCACTAAAAATCTCAGTTTTCAAATAGAGTTTTGTGACTCCTCAGTTTTTAACAGAATATTCTTTGGCATATTTTTCAGCAGTTTTGACCTAGAAATAACTTTTTTATTATCAGTGTTTGCTAAAGGGGAGAAGAAAAAAAGCCATAACACTTTTACCCTTTTACTCTTCTGAAAGAGTGAACCAACAGTGATTTCCTCTGTAATTACAAGCAATAATTCTACGCCCAAAAACTGAAATGCTAAACTGGAGCCACCTGTAGCAGTATAATTCCACTGCCAGACTGAAGTAACTGTTATTTTGTGGTCAGTGCCTCAGCTGGGGTGTCAGCACCAGTGCAATATGCTGAACCCACAGAACACCTTTACCGGGCAAGGACAATTTGAGTTGTTCCTCTTCTCCTTTCCAGTCCCAGTCAGTTTTGCTCCTTGCTGTGTTCCAGACCTTGCTGTGTTCTCACACCCTTCCAACAGCATTGAACAAAGTGAAAACCCCGATGGTTTAAAATGCTGCTGGTCTGCTGAAGCACAGCCTCGTTTTTCACTGGACTCATGATAATCCAAACGCTGACACACACCCTGGAGGTGTTCAAGGCCAGGCTGGATGGGGCTCTGAACAACCTGATCTAGTGGAAGGTGTCCCTGCTCATGGCAGGGGGTGGAACAAGATGATCTTCAAGGTCCCCTTCCAACCCAAACCATTTATGACTAATACCAGAAGACACAGAAGAGAACCAGGAAACCCCCTGGCCAAACTCACTGCCTGGTGACTCTGACCCTGAATTCAAGATATCACACAGAGATTCATTTTTGCCTTTGCTTACTTGTTTTGACCAAGTTTCCTGTGGAGTGAAAGTAGAGCCTTCAGCATGATGGTCCTCAGCACCTTGGGCCTCTTCATCTTCTTTCTGGTATCCATCACTGGAACAGTCCACTTTCCTAAAGTGTCTTTTTTTGTTTTTTAAATCCCTCTCAAGGTCCCCAAGCTGCAGCAATTCTTCAGGAAGGGATTCTGCTGGCCCACGAGAAACCACCTCGAGCACATCACCCAGATCCTCTGTCTTCTGGCAAAAGCTTCCTACTCCCGCAGTCCAGGGAGTGTCCCTGTGTGTGAGCACAGGCACCGACCCCTCAGGTTGTGCCCCCAGTCCCAGGGCAGGTCCTGGCACTGCCATGAGTTCCGTGGAGACGCTCCCGGGCAGCCCAGGGTACAACTCCTCCAGTACAGCAGCCACAGGAGAATCCAAGAGAGACTCCAGCCCAGCTGAGAGCATCAGGGCAGGTGAGGATTGGTTGTCCTGAGCTTTTCGGTTTATCCTAAAAATAAAAGCAATGTTACGTCAACATTTGTAGGGTTAATCACAGAATATCGTGAACTGGAAGGGACCCACAAGGATTGCTGAGGTCCAACTCCTGGGCAAGATTAAAAAGAGTTCAAGAATCAACCCTGTATGTTTAAGAAAGGTACTTCCAAATAGGTTTTTAAGGTACTTCCAAGTATCTTTTTAAGAAAGGAGCTGAGAAACCTTTGGGTATTTAAGGAAATGCTTTACGAACAAAAGAACAGACTATGGCCAAAGAGACATTCCCAAGCCTTGTTTTCACATTCAAACATCTCCCTACAGATTTGAACTCATCTCCTGAAAAACCTGGAAAGAGGCTACAAAGCAAATCATGGGATTTGTATCAGACGTCCTGCTCCTTCGCTAAAGCATCGCTCGTTTTCCTGGGACTTCGTAAGTTTCTAATCTTTGGGGAAAAAAATCCCAACTTTTCTTCACGTTTCTGCCTCAAAGGAACACTTTCCAAGGCATCACCCTCACACTGTGCCCCGCACCTCCTGACGCCGTGCAGGGGGTGCCTTGTGCGGGCACAGCCCCGGGGTCGGGACACTCTGCAGCCCCCAAATAAACACCGCAGAGGCTGCGGGGTGAGAGGGAGGGGAGCCCCGGCCCTCGCCGGGCGCTCATCTCCGCTCCTTAAGCCAGAGCAACCCGGACACAAACGGCTGTCACCGCGCCCGCCCCGGGGGACCCGCAAGGCCACCTGTCCCGGGAGCCGATCCCCTCCCCGGGTCCTGATCCCGTCCCCGGGAGCCGATCCCCTCCCCGGGGAGCTCCCAGCCCGAGCCGCGGGCAGGGCCGGGGCGGCCCTTTGTTCCTAGCCCCGCTCCGGTACCCCCGGGGGTCCGCGGTAGCGCACGGGAGGAGCCCCGCTGCCGGTAATTACACACCCGCCGGTGTCTGCCCGGTGCCGGCAAGGGCGGGATCGGCCCCGCACGGCCCCCGCCGTGCCCGGGCAGGGCCAGGCCCCCGGTAGCCGCCCGCTGCCCGCTGCCCGCTCTCGGCCGGCGCTGGGCGGAGGGGGCGGCCCCGCCGCGGAGTGCCGGGACGGCCCCGGGACGGCCCCGCCCGCCGTTACCTGAGCGGCGGCGGCGCCGCGGCCCCGCTCCGGCCCGCCCGGCCCGCCCCGCGCGTCACTTCCGCATCCGGGGCCGCCGCGCGCGCACTCCCGCGGAGGTCGCTGCGGCCCCGCCCCCAGGAACGGCCGCCTCTCCCCCCGCTGGCCCCGCCCACCCAGCGCGGGGGGCGTGTCCCGGTCGTCGCGCGCCTTCCCGCGTCCTCGGGCGGTGTCACGTGGCGCGCGGCCCCGGACGCGGAAGTGGCGCTCGGACGGTGCCGCTGCCGCGGCGGGGACACGGACCGGCAGGTCAGGAACGAGCCTGGGGAAGCGCCGCCGGGCGGGCAGGGCTGAGCCAGGATAGGGCTGAGCCGCGCACGCTGACCCCCGCCGCCTTGTCCTGAGCTGTCCCGGCCCGCGGCCGCCGCGGAGCGGCACCGGGCGCTTAGGCGTCCGAACTCCCCCTTGCCCTTCCTCCGGGGCTCTGCGCGGCCGCCGCGCTGCTCACCCTGCGCTACCGTCCCTACGCCGAGGGTCGGGGTCTCGGCGGGCCCCGCTGTGGCCGAATCGGCCCCCGTCGCTGCTCCGGCACGAACTCGCTGGGCTGCTCTCGGTTACTTAGAAACGAGCAGACAATTGGCCGCAGCGGTTTCGGTGCTCTCCAGAGGTGCTCTCCGGCACCTCTCCCTGCACCAAGCGGCGTTTCTTGCCATCAGTTCCAAATTTGAAAGTTTATTTTAACGAATTTTGAATGTACGGGTTTTTTCCCACCACGACCGCAAAGCAGTGCTTTGGACTTCGCTGTTTGCTGTCTCTGCCCAGCACTCCCCTCTGCTGACCCAGCTCTGCCGCGCCGCGGGGAGATCAGCGGGGACAGCGGGCTGTGTTCACGCACAGAACACACAGAACGGGTTTGTGCTGACAAGAGGTCTGTGTTTGCTATTATTTCCTGTCAGATACGCGAGATGCCTTCAGCTATCTCTGCTCGAAGCAGCTGAGAAGAGCTGGAGTCCAAGATGAGAACCAACAAGGTGTACAAGCTCGTCATACACAAGAAGGGCTTTGGAGGCAGCGGTCAGTATCTCCTGGTTTGCAACATGAGACCAGCACTCACCTAATTGAAAGCAATTGATTAATAAATTACCTTTTTGACAAAACAGTGAAGGTGGAACTTAGTTGTAACAAGCAGTGTTGCCAGCCAGAGTTTGGAAACTCTTCCTCTTTTGTTGCATCACTTTTCTTTTAACCTTGTTTTTCAGTCACCTTCATAAGTGACAGACGTGTCAGTGACCTGACTGCAGGTGGATGTTCCTGTGCACTAATAACAATGTCCTTGGTGTGACTGCCCCTTGCTTCTAGACTTACATGTGCTGATAAATCCTGTTAAGATTCCATGGCTGTCTGCTTTCCTGCTGGTGTTTGTTACATGAAAAACAGGGAAGATGATCCTGGCTGCCCAATTAAGGCACATTCTTTTACTGAACTCACCCTCTGTAAAAGTTCTGTTTGTGCCTGTGCGGGTGGCCAGGCTGGCGTGGCTGGGGAGGGACCTTGTCCTGGGGTGAATGTAAAGCCTTGCTGGCACGTGGAGCCTGGGCTGGGGTGTTTATGTGGAGTAAACTGTTGTGTGCAAACATGCTGGTGTCTGTATTTGGTGTGTAGCTGCTCACTGTCCTCATTTGTTTGTGTCTTGTAGATGATGAACTGGTGGTGAATCCTAAAGTATTCCTTCAAATCAAGCTGGGAGATGTTGTGGAAATTGCCCATCCCAATGACGAGTACAGGTGAGTTCTCTTTGCTGATGTCAGTCAGGTGTGGTGGGATCACTGAAAGGGTGTGTTCACCTGCAGTGACTCCTGCAGTGAGGGACTCTTACAGCTGATACAACTTTGCTGCCATGAGTTTTTTCTGCCTGAAGAAAAGTGAAAGGGTTGATTTTAGCAGAGGCTCTTGCTTGAAGTTTATGGACTTCTTTGTGTTTGGTATTAGTTTGCTCACTTTTCATAAGCCAAGTAACACCTGAATACAGAATCTACAGTGTCTGTATCCTCTTCATAGAGCTGCTGTTACCTAAGGATTATTCTCCATTCTACACTATACCCTAGTCAAAATTAAAATTATGTTGTCAGCCACAAAAACATAAACCTTATTGTATGAACCTGTTCATCCTGCAGCACCTGTCTGAAAAGCAGAACGCTGGTGTGAGACTCTGAGAAGTTCCCTTGTGCCTTAATTTCCCATTTATAGTATCATCTGTACCTCAAGAGTACCTTATAATGAGTGTAAAGAACCAGAGGGGGTGACGGGGACAGGAGGATGGATGAAGCTTCCTAAAAAATATTATTGTTTCTCTTTACCTTATCCTATGCTCCATGTTTCTAATTAGTTTTGAGAGCTATTTACCAGAGAGATTGTTGGTATCTCAACTTGTCTGTTTTTTTCTGTTTTGCCTGCTAGTCCCCTGCTCCTGCAAGTGAAGTCACTGAAGGAAGATTTGCAGAAAGGTAAAACTCCAGTAATCTAATGCACAGTAAAATCACAGGCAAGGATGATGTGACTGAACTGTACCCGTGCTTGGCTAATGCTTGTATCTTAACTTCATAGGAAAATCAATGCTCTGTCTATTTAGGAATGGAAGGATTATAATTTTAACAGAAAATGATCAGCCAATTCTAAATCTGCTTTTGGTTGAGGGATGTGAGGTGTGGTTTAAACCTACTTGGCTTTTTAGCCTGAAATTTTTGTTTCTGCATTTTCTGACTGGCTTTATATCTTCTTGCAGGAATTAATTCAGCCTAAACTTTGTGTTTATCTCACCTGCTTTGATTTTAATGACTCTTAGATTGGGCCATAGCTGAAACAAGCTGCTGTTTTTTGCTGAGATGTTCACTGCTCTGCTGTCCTGTCTCGTTTCTGTGGCAGAAACGATAAGTGTGGATCAGACAGTTGCTCAGGTGTTTCGACTACGGCCGTACCAGGACGTCCATGTGAATGTTGTTGACCCAAAGGTGAGTGGCTTTGCTCAAATCAGAGCCCTGACACTCTCCATCTACAGTAGTATTGGGGGGAAAAAAGGCATTTATTTTTTTATTGAAAGATATTTAGTCTTCTTTCATAATTGCCTTGAGCAGTTGAATTATTTGCTGATTTTTTATGTCTCTCTTCTACCCCTCCCATCCCTGCTCTCTTTTTGAACTCTATGGACCAGCTTCAGCACAGCCTGATGGAAATGTAGACATTTCAAATATCTTTAAATTCCAGAAATTTGATAACCAGGCAGAGTAAAGAGAAACAGAAAGTGGCCAATCAAAAAAAGAATCATTGCCTGGATTTGTATTATTTGACCCCAGAGAGCCTCTTAAAAGAGGCATTTCCTGTAAATGTCCTGACTATCACGAGAACTGCAGTCAGAGCTTACATTTAGCACGGGACAAAGATCTGCAGGAAATAAGGCTCCCTTAATGTCATCAACAATGGCAGTAATTTGTTTTACTTGTGCTTCCAGTTTGCACTGAGACTTGCAGCACAGTCCTTGGGCAGTGTTTTGTACCTCACAGTAGTTGAGATACGTGCACAGCTCTGGCATTTATTCATGTGGGATTCCCTTTTATCTTATATTTGCCCTTCCTGTGCCATTTGATTATTAAATGAACATATTGATGGGCACTACTTAGCAACAACCAGTAAAATCTGAACACTGTTTTTCATCCCTTTCCCAGGAAGTGACCTTGGACTTGGTGGAGCTGACATTTAAAGACCAGTATATTGGGCGTGGGGACATGTGGAGACTGAAGAAGAGTTTGGTAAGGCCCCGCTGCCCTCCTGTGCAGGGGGCAGGAGATTATGTCCTTTTTTCTGTGTCTGCTGTGAAAGAAAATAAGTGCTTTACAAAATACAGAAATCTGAGGGCAAGAGCAGTATCAGCAGCTCCCAAGGAACTTGTGCTGTGAGTGGTATGTCAGAGCTGGAGACAGGGGTGTAAATGTGTTAGAGAAAAATGAATCCCATCATTTCCTGCTCCACTGCTCTAATGTTAATTACTGTCTTGGGCATTGCAAATGCTATTGAGAGATTTTTTTCTTGTGTTCTGAATTTTAATGATTTGCTGCATTTGGAATGAATCAGGTCAAAATGTTTTCTAAGTAGAAGTTGGCTGAAGTGTCCCCTCTCTGACAGTGCCACTTAATAAGCAGCTGTTAGAATATTTTCTTTCTGCATCTCTGAAGTGCAGTCTCTGGCCCTTCTAAGTCCAGTGGATTAGTCAAATGACCCTAATAAAAGTTCATGTGTGTTAAAAATGATTTTCTGTTGTCTATTGCAGGGCTTTTGTAGGCTGGGATATTAATAGTAACTGCACTCAGTGGGTTTTGTTACTTTGTTATATGCAGATCAGGTGTTTGAGTGTGAATGGGGTTTTCTGTACATTGTTCTGCTCGCTGTGAACCTCCTGTTCTTCTGACCCCTGTAACTCTTCCCTCCTAGGTCAGCACATGTGCATATGTCACCCAGAAAGTTGAATTTGCAGGTATCAGGTCAGTGCCTCCTCTGAGGGCTTAATGTTGCTTATGACTTTAGATTTATGGGTTCTGAGTATCCAACTGGAGAATCTTCTCTGAAAAATCCTTCATGTTTTATTGTTCTCTTACTCACCTGCAGATTTCTGTCTCTACCAGGAGGTGGGGGAAGGCTTCTACCTGATTTGAGGTGGAAGAAACTAAAAGTTGGACAGCCAGCTACACTTGTGGCTTCTGTTGAATGCCAAATAATTCTCCTTTTATCTCTTATAATATTTCCCCCCTCCCAAGGTCTATTAATAGTTCATATGAGGTGACTGAGGGACAAGGAAATGTGCAGATGCAGAGGCTGTTTGACACCTTTCGGATTAAAGATCAGATTTTAATAAAATAAGTCATCCTTGAGTGCAGATTTGGGTCCATCCCTTATTTGCTCAAATATTGATTCTCTAACCATGTTCACTCCGGTCAGCAAATATTTTGCACTTCTTTTCTTCCAGGGCTCAGGCAGGGGAGCTGTGGGTGAAGAGTGAGAAAGTCACCTGTGGATACATCAGTGAGGACACCCGGGTAAGATTTCAGGAAGCAGGGAGAAAGCAGTTTTTCCCTTCCTGTCCTTGCCAGGTTTCTTGTAATTCTACCTTGCTTGCAGATTTGTGTGGGTTGTTGGAATTGGCTGTGTTGTAAGGTGGAGGGTGGCAATAAGTTCAGGAGAGTAAATGATTAGTGAACTTCAGCTCTGCTGTGCTGGCAGCACCAGGAATTACTTGGGCTGTTGAAATGCCACTTTGTTAGAGGGGAAATTCCCTGTGATGCAGAGGGCACAGTCATAGAAGTTGCTATGTAATTAACCTCTTCATTTGGCCCTCTTAGCGAGTGCACCTTGTTTTAAATAAGGTCTTTGTTCCACTGCAGGTGGTTTTCCGCTCCACTTCTGCCATGGTTTATATTTTTATCCAGATGAGCTGTGAAATGTGGGATTTTGACATTTATGGTACGTAGCTGACTGACCTGCCTGGGAATGGGGGTGCCAGCAGCTCTCCTTTCTGCCCCTGCTAGAAAACTACCACTGCTATTTATTTCTGCCACTATTGGAAAGCTGAACTGCCCTGCCCTTGGCCTGGGCAGTGCTCCCTGGTGCCTCGGATCCTTGCTTTTCTGTCTCCTGGGTGGGCCATCATTTTCCTGTCCTTGCTGTAGAGCCTGGGCACCGTTATCTCGGTGATGAAATCAAGGGACAACTTGATTGTGAGCACTGGAGAGGTTTTCTGTGGGTTTGAACATGTTTGGTGACGAGGGTGGGTGCCAGTCTGGGAATCCTGAAACCAGAAATGTGTGGAAGTCCCATGCAAAGAGGACCTGGATGGTTTAGATTTCTCTTGACTTTAGCTTAGCAAGGAAGTAAAACCTGCTTTAGCCCAGGTAGAGTTCAGTAACTTCAGCTGAAAATATTAAAACTTCAGGCACTAAGAATGAGTCACCTCTCTGTGTCATCATCGGTTTTTTTTTTGGCTTAATTCTTTAGCAAGCCTCTGGCTACTTCCTGTGACCATGTGTTTGGGCATATGGAGCTGGGCAACTGTTCAGAACAGAGCAGGGGATCAGTTGTGCATCCTCTGCCTAAAAGACAGTACAGATGCTTTCCCAGCATGCTTGGGAGTGTGTTGGAAAAATTAAAGGCCAGAACCTTTCGACAGTGAGAGTCGTGTTTACATCCTCTGAAACAGTCATGCTTTTTAACATTTATATCATCTTATTTTAGTGATACGAGCCTTCATTATGCACACAGCTGCTCTGGGTCTGATTAAAATAATTGTCCTAGAATCTCAGGGTTAGATGTGTCCCCTAGTTGAGGTAACCACTGTTTTCTGATGTTTGGGAGATGTTTACTTTGCAGGGGACCTGTACTTTGAGAAGGCTGTGAATGGTTTCCTCGCTGACCTCTTCACAAAGTGGAAGGTAAATAGCTGATTGAGTTCAGGTTTAATTTTTTATTTCCCTGGAATTGTTAGGGGCACCTCTCTGAACAGTAACAAATCAGAATATCAAATTGCTGTAGGTATAAACAAATTGAGTCAACTGTCTTAAGGTTTTTAAACAAAAATCTTGTGTGTTGGTAACTAAAGAGAGGAGTTTCTTTAGAGAGCAGGGGAGAGTGCTCCTGGTAAATGTGATGTAACCAAGAAGCACAGAATCTTCAGGACAGACCATTGTTATTTTAGAGAGGCAGATGCAGGACTTGTGCAGATGCATTAATATAATACTCTACCTTTTTTTAGTTACCTCTGTTTCCAGGTGTGAGGGAAGAGAGGGTGTTACTATGTGTTTACTGCTGAACGTGACTTTAAAGTTCTCTGTTTTCATTTACTTTTCCTGGACAGGAGAAGAATTGCAGCCATGAAGTGACAGTGGTTCTATTTTCTAGAACATTTTATGAAGCAAAATCTATAGGTATGTAAAATCTGTATTTTTATGCTTCCATTTTTAAACCTATATCCTCTCTTGAAAATTGGCCACAGGTTGCCAGTTAATTTTTCCCTTTTTCTTTTAATGCCCATGTTCAAAGTCTTTTCTATCAGAGTAGGCACACAGCCATTGTTATGAAAGTACTGCAGTGAAAGCCTTATATAGAAGAATAAATGGCAAAGTTTCTTCATCATATTCAGCCTCTCAGATTGGTTTGAAAGCAATTCCTGTGTTGTGTAGGAGGTCTGATATTTCTCCGAGTGTTTCGGTTTTTTGTTTGTTTGGTGGTTGGTTTGTTGGGTTTTTTAAATGGAAAAACAGCTCCTTTCTGGAAAAGATGAGTCATTTCTCTACAAGATCATGGGATAAGATGTGCTTTTCCTCCCATTTCAGATGAGTTTCCTGAAGCACATCGTGCATCCATTCGACAGGATCACGAGGGAAGGTTTTATGAAGATTTTTACAAGTATGTTTGTTTTCCTCCCGGTTCTCATCTCTTGTCCCACAGTATATGTGCAACCCAGTGCACCTTTTTGTGCATTCCCTTATCATTTGGTCATTCCCTCTCCCTCCCTTTCATGGCTTCCTTCCATGATCCTCATTCAGCTGTGCTCTCTCTAGAGTTGTAGTTCAGAATGAGAGGCGAGAGGAATGGACCTCATTGCTTGTGACCATTAAAAAGCTTTTCATCCAGTACCCTGTGTTGGTTCGACTGGAGCAAGCAGGTACAAGACTCTTCTTTTCCCTGCTTTTACCCTCTTCTCTCTTTTTTTTTTTTTTTCTTTTTTTCTTTTAACTTGTCTGTAAACTCTCCAGTTTCACTTGGAGACTGGTGTTGTTCTACTCGCTGCTCTCCTGGCTGGGCTCCTTTGCCCAAGTCTTTCTGTTAAAACATAGTAACACCAATTTTGCCTGTAATTTTTGAAGTAATAGGATTTAATACAAATGCATTTTTCTGTGTTTGGGGTTTTTTTATTATTTTTATAAAGATAGCCTATGCAGAGATGATTTTTTTTTTTGTTTTGTTATTTTTTTCCTTCTGAACACTTTCCAGAGGGCTTTCCTCCAGGTTACAATTCCACCTCGGCACAAGGGAACTACCTGGAGGCCATAAATCTTTCATTCAATGGTAAGTTATGAGCAATGGGTAAAAGTATGCAGGGGAAAAAAAAAAACATTAAAACAGCTGCCAATAAATGGGTGTGGACTTCCGTTGCCTCTTCCTTACCATGGTGAAGAGGAGGGGAATATTCGGTGTTAAATTATCATTTTAAGCCTCAGAAGAAATTGTCTGATGTGTCTCTGGAAAACCAGTGCCTCTCAAATAACAGTGTTGAGTATTTCAGGTCTCAGGAACCATTTACAGGGCCTTGATATGATGAAACTTTGGGCTGTGCATCTGTATGAGAACCTCTGGGAATAGGAGCTGAAATCTTAAATTGTGGAAGTGTTTCAAAATCAGGAGAGATCAAATGTGGTTTAGGTGAAGCTGATCCATCTTTTTTTAGCAGGGAGTTGGATTTGATGGGCTGGAGGGGCTCTCCAAAGACACACTTTTTGTGATTCTGCACATAGATGTCATTCTGTGACTTTAATGTCTGTCTTGCCACTCCTGTAGGAGGGAGCTCAGGGTGTTGTTTGAAATGATGGAGTCTACATTTTTGGATTTTTGGGTGGTGGTGCTTGGGGGTTTTTTAGATGTTTAAAGGAAACATTAAGCACATGAGAAAAAAATATTCCTTTTTATGTGTCTGGTTCCCATCTTCTCACCTGCCCCCACTCCTCTCTCTCCTGAAGCTTTATTAACATTCCTTGGTTGGGCAAGGCCGTCTCCAGCCCCTCTCATATTTTCATATACTCTGGGGAAACTTTTTAAGCACCGCAGCTAACAGAGAGTCACCTGCCTTGTTTCTTCTGAAAAGAAACATCTAGTGCCTTGTTGGAGTATTCCCGAATTCTCTCCCGCAGTGTTTGACAAGCATTACATCAACCGCAACTTCGACCGCACGGGGCAGATGTCCGTGGTGATCACCCCCGGCGTGGGCGTCTTCGAGGTCGACCGGCTCCTCATGATCCTCACCAAGCAGAGGATGATTGACAATGGTAACGAACTGGAGGTGCTCAGGAGGCAAACAGTTAGGTTGGGGAAAGATGTAGCCTCTTCTGGCTGTGAAAAAGCATCTGCTGCAACTGGGGAAGAGGGGTTACAGCTGGAACACGTGTCTGCAGTTCATATTGAAACGGGCAGATTTTCAGGGTACTTAGAGGCCTTTAATTTCTTTTGTTTGTGGTAAAGAACTTCATCTGTCCATGCAGACCTGTCCCTTGAAGGATAATCTTGCATGACTTGCATTAGTTTAGAAGAAACATTGCTTATATCCCCACAGGCACTGTTGGTTGGTAAGCATACCACAGGGCTGTTAACTACAGTTTTCAGTATAATTACATCTTAAAATGTGACATGAATAGAAATCAGGTCTTCATCTCAAGTTGATGATCTGTTTTGGCTTAGCATATCAGTTCTGCTTGACAGCTGAACTCTGCTGCTCTTTGTTTCCAGGGATTGGTGTGGATTTGGTGTGCATGGGAGAGCAACCCTTGCATGCTGTACCACTCTTTAAGGTAAGGTGTGCTCCTTTCCCCTGTGATCTGTTTCTGCTACAAATGTTATTCCTTTTGTGACCAGCGGGATACAGCTGGTTACTCTGCTTCTCATTTCCTCTTACAGCTCCATAACCGCTGTGGCCCTGGGGACTCTCGGATGGGTGATGACTACAATATTCCACACTGGATAAATCACAGGTAGGTGAATTCTACCAGCCTTTGCTAAACACTCCTGCTTTGCTTTCCTCTTCATAATCTGTTGAATTATTTTTCTTCTTTCACTGTTTGTTTCCTCTGCTCTCTTTGTGAAACAAAGCCTTATATTACTCTTGTAGAATCCTGGGCATTAATGCAACATCTCAGAAATGACAGGAAGTCTCTGTAGTTTTCAGACAGCTGGTGTCAGTCACTGGTGTCACATACATTGGGGAGAGCTGTGTAAATGGCACAGGGAAAGTGGATCTCTTTCTGTAGAAAGGGGAAGTGAACTGGGAAGTGGAGATGTCAAGCATATTAAGAAGTGGTTGAGACTGAGGCTGTGTAGGTTTCAAAGCCTGGTCTCTACTGAAAGAAGAGTAGTTTCTCTCACGTTAACCATCCATCAGTATTTTCCATGTTTTATGCAGAGAAAGGTATCTCCTTTTCTCCATCCAATAGCTGGTTCAGGCTCACAGGCTATTTGCTGTGTAGCAAACCAACTGTGTTCAATTCTTAGAAGACCTTAAAGCCACCCTGTTTTCCCTTTCAGTTTCTACACATCCAAGAGCCAGCTCCTGTGCAACAGCTTCACTCCACGGATCAAGCTGGCAGGAAGGAAGGTGAGGATCTTTCTGATTTATCTTTTCTTCTTACAAGCTGGTCAAATGCCTTTTCTCAGCCAAGCATCAGAGTCTTTCTAGCAAGTATTCCAACAGCTGGAACTAAGTTTCTGTGCTAAAAGACTGTGAAAGGAAAGCTGTTGTGTTTGTTGTAGGGATTGAAAATGAGGGATTAGTCTGTAGTTCTTTCTAGGATAAAAGTAGGTAGGAAATGTTTTAGCCACCATAAAAAGCATCATGTTCATTCTGTTCTCTCCATGAACTCCATGGAGAGGAAGAGAGGTGTGTTTTTCACACAGGTTTATGACTCAAGTGTCAGTATTTAATATTTCTGAAGTGGTCTGGCTGCCTTGCTGAGTCAGCAAGATAAACTTTCAGTCTGCTTGATCACACTGGGGGATATTTCCTTAGAACATGCTGATTGTTCCCTTCTGTCTTTTATTTTTCTCTTTCTTTTTTGTGTTTGTTTTTTTTTTTTGGTCACTTCACACTTCATTTGTTGGACCCTCCAGCCACTGACTGAGAAAGCAAAAAATAATCGAGATGCCTGTGAGTAATTCTATTCTGGAAGGATCTATCCCACTGACTCGCAACGTAACAAACAGCTGCAGTAAGACAATGACACCTCAACAAAAGGAAGGGACAGTGGTGCCAGAAAACCATCAAACCCACATATTTGTTCATGGGGATGTTGATGTGCATGTGTCCATTGGCTTCTTGGCAGATAACTAACGTGGAGGGTGGTGTTTCTGTCCTGGCTGGTGTGTCAGCTGGCCAGAGGAGGACATGGTGTCAGGCTGGTGTGGTGGTGATGCTGTTCATGGGGGTGGGACAGAGAAGCCCTCTCTGGCCTGGGGTGTTGTCAGCACTGTGAGCACACAGTTACAGTGGGAGAAGCCAGCACTCTTCTAACAGCACCTCGTTTCAGGCAGGTGGACCTTCTGTAAGTGAGGTTGTCCATTCTTTCAAAGATGCTATAAAACATGTGGTTCCCTCATGAGAGAAATCGAGGCATCTGTTCATACAAGGATTGATTTGTTGATTATTAATTTAATGTTTAGGATATATGGGGGAAAGACATTAGGGCCCCAGCAACCCTTGTTCAAAGGCACCAACTCTGATAATTGAGCTGCTCCAGCTGGTCCTGTTCATGAGACTTTTGCGTAGGATTTCTTTTGGAATAGCTGCTTTTCTTAGAGGTGAGAGCTGGACACTCGACTTGCAGATCTTGAACATTCTTGAAAGAGGTTTCAGTGCTGTGTGATTTTGATTTCAGCTTTAGGAGCTCCCAAGGATGCTGAGAATGCCCTGCCTATCCAGGTGGATTACGACGGCTACGATGCCCAAGTGTTCCGGCTGCCAGGCCCGTCCAGAGCCCAGCGCTGCACCACTTTCAGGTAGGAGGCTCGGGATGCACAGGTTCCAGAGCACCCATGTTATGGTGGGCTTCTGGGTGCATAAAATGCTTTGAGAATACAAGGAGAATTAAGCTTCACATGCTTAGAGTTGAAGAAAAAGCTGTATCTGTACTTGGTCTTCATGGCTGATTGTCTAATTTTGCTTCTAAGATGGTGGGTGAGATCTAAGAAAAGACATAAATATACTTCCTTAAATCTTTCATTTTTTTCTCAAGTGGAATGAAGCCAGTCTCCCTTGCTGAGTTCCTAACAGATTTTGCAAGGGGATTAAGAAAGTACTTGCACAATAGACTTGCACAGAGTTGTAGAAAAGCAATTAATTTGATGTGCTGCTTAGTAACCAGTGCTGAACACAGAGTGGTGGGGAATCTTCCCTGAAAATGATGCCTGGATCCTGGGGACCCTGGATTAGAGCAGAAACAGAGAAGCTGAGTGCAGGTTCTCAACTATTCCATGGCCTTTTGTCTTAGAAGAAAGGCTGATTGTTCTCGTGTCCTGGCCAAATTCTTTGAACAAACTATAAGTTTTAGTACTTTTTCAGGAATATGAGATTGATGAGCTTGTTTTGAAGTATATTTTTTGCTTTCCTTTTTTTCAGTAGTATTGCCTAAATCTGAAGAAACTGTGCATGTGGACTCAGTTGTTAATATGAGCAACTTGTAGAAATCCATGCTGGAAGATGTCAGTACAATTTAATATAGTTAATAATTCCAAGTAGCTTCCCTACAGCTGCAAGTTCCTGGCACTGTAGGCTCAGGTCTAGTATCTTCTAGGCCACATGTGTGCTACCAGCTCAGTGTGGTGTCTGTGGAATTGCACAGGGATTCGAGTCTGCTCTTCTCACAGCCGTGCTGGGAACGTTTCACTGTTCTGTTCCTCTGCTGTCTGAGGCACAGAAGTATAAAGTGCCCACATGGTCAGAGTAGACAGTGATGCCTTCCTTGTAGTCCCCTTTGAGTTCACCTGCTGAGCAGGGAGTCCTTTACATGACTTGGGCCTGTTCAAGCCCCTTGTTAACCCAGGAATTAATCTCCTTGCTGTCCCTGGCCAGGTCTGTGAGGGAGAGGGAAAGTCGGACCAGGAAGAGCTCGAGTTCCTACGACGTGTCGTGCAGCCCGTCCCTGCAGAGCCGCGCGCTGCCCCCGGAGGAGGTGCGGAGCCAGGCCTCTGACGACAGCTCCCTGGGCAAGATCTCCAACATCCTCATGATCCCGCGGCCCCACCTGCACCAGTGTGAAGTCAGCAGCTCCCTGGGCTACACCAGCACCAGAGGTCAGCCCGGGGCACATGGGCAAGTACCTCTGGTGGGGAGAGGGAAGGGAAGGTGGAAGTTTGTGTTGGGCACTGCCAGGCCAGCATAGGGGAGATGGTGCTTGTTTAGCACTCGTGGCACAGCTTTTCCATAGCTCCAGCTGTGCCTGGGTTGTGCATTCTCCCTTTGCTATCCTTGTCCAATTCCATTGCTTTTTTTATTGGCTCGTCCTAAATAGTAGTGTCCTGACACTGATTTACTCTTTTCCCTTGTCTATTGCCTTCTTTAGTACTTGACTACTCTCCTGTGTCTGCCTGCAAATGTGGACATACATGGGGAACTTTTATTATCCAGGTCACCTATAATCTGTCAAATGAGAAGTTGCCTTAGCAGTGAGCCCTGGGGGACTCTGCTTATAACATCTCCATGGGGATTTGTTGTCATTAAGACTCGCTTTCTAGATCCTTCCTTTTGACAATGCACTGCTCAGCTGTCTCTGTGTGTTAGCAGTGCTGGCTCTCTCCTTTTCTTCCCTTCCAATTTAATTTTTTTTCTCAGAAAATATGCAGTGTCTTCTACGAACCCAACTCATTTCTAGGTAAATTGTATTTCTCCTCCAATTGCTTCATCTTTTATCAAATTCTATCCCTGAAGACTTTTTCTGTTTGTTCATGTCATGCTGCATGACACTGATACCATATTTATCCTGTCACAGGAATCGGAGTTATGGGTGTGGAACTGCTCTCATCAGCCTTTCATGTTTCCATCTACTGTCATTTAGTACAACTTTTTTTGGTATTTCTGTTACTCCTGTAGTTTGAAGGATAGTCTGGTGACCAGCTGAAGGTGTTCAGCTGGATGGGGATGTGTGTGGAATGGGAGTGGTGGGGAGAGAAAAGTCAGAGAAGTTGAGGTTTTTCACATGGCAGTATAGATTAGTAAATGAGACCTTTCCTTCTCTTTGGAATTTCCACTTGTTGGGCAGACTAATTGCTACTTAGTCATGTGGTATATTTCTCTCCTATTTCTAAATAACTGCACTTCTGTTCTACATCCAATAGCGACAATGAACTTACCTTGTGGAGGTCACATCCCATGTCTTCTGGGAGTAATCTCTGATTTCAGTGCTCAAATCTGGATGCTACAGAAAAGGCATGTGTTGCTCAGCTGTAGCTTCTGCCATGTCCTTGGTATTCATCCTGAAGTTTCTGGTGTCAGTATTTTTATTTCTCAGAAATTCTCTAAGCTCTGAAAAATTCTTCATAATTGACTTGGCAAGTGGTTTCTTTATGGCTTCGTTTAGTGTCACAGTTCTCAGGAATGCTGTAATGGCAGATGGAATAATGCTTTTTCTTGTCTGGATTCTTGTTTACGCTGTAGTTTTCAGACCGGACTGAAATTGCTTTCAGCATCTCTCCCTGCCTACTCCTCAGCTCTCCTTATTTCCTCTTGCCCTGGGGGATCTTTACATCCCTGAGCAGTTCATTCCCTCGCTTGGCTCCTGTGCAATCTCGCGCTCACTCCGTGCTGTGTTTTCTAGACGTCCTGGAGAACATGCTGGAGTCTCAGCAGCGGGACTCCAGTGCCCCGGGGAGGTTCCATGTGGGCAGTGCCGAATCCATGCTGCACATCCGGCCCGGGGGATACACCCCCCAGAGGGCCCTCATCAACCCCTTCGCCCCCTCCCGCATGCCCATGAAGCTCACGTCGAACCGGCGCCGCTGGATGCACACCTTTCCCGTGGGTAAGGGAACAGAACATCACACTGCTTTCCTCCTTCCTTGCACACCTTTCCCGTGGGTAAGGGAACAGAACATCACACTGCTTTCCTCCTTCCTTGCACACCTTTCCCCTGGGTAACGGAACAGAACATCACACTGCTTTCCTCCTTCCTTGCACACCTTTCCCCTGGGTAAGGGAACAGAACATCACACTGCTTTCCTTCTTCCTTGTCCGAGTTTTAACACAATGGGAGAACCCCTGAGAACTCTGGTTCTGCACTGTGCCACAGGCTGAGCTGAGTGTATAGGCCTGCTTTTGGGAAATATTACATCTATTGGCAAACAATCAGCATCAGGCACCGGGGAACAATCCTATAGTAGCTGCTGAAGGGAATTGTTACTACAATTTGGGGTTGATTTTCAGGTGCTGAATTGTTCTTGTAATTGTTTAGTGCCTAAAGTAGGCCCTTCAAAGTATTTAAAAGAAAATTCTGCTTCACTGGCATCAGGAATACCAGAGGTGCAAGGCTTTGGAGATTGTAAACGTAGTTTCCTTGTGTCCATTAGATATCATTGCCTGTGCTGTTGGCAAAAGGAGGGTGCAGGCAACTGAGGAGTCAGCACAGATGTGGTGATTAATGATCCAGTTGTAACTGTAGGTCCGTCAGGAGAAGCCATCCAGATCCATCACCAAACCCGGCAGAACATGGCAGAAATGCAGGGCAGTGGGCAGCAGGACCTCACTCATTCCTCTGCTGAGCTCCTGGAGCTGGCTTACCATGAGGCCACGGGCAGGTGAGGTCCTCAGGGTGAATCTGGGCAGACTTTGCATGAACATCCCCTCTCCTTGAAGTTTTATATGTTGCAGTAAGGCAGTTACAGGTTGTGATCTCTAATAGTGTGTTGTGTCAGTGCCACATGTGCAGGATGTACTGTAATTTTGAAATACAAAGCTCTCTCTGCAAAGCTGGAGTTGATTTACTTCCTCTAGTTTGGGGAGGATTGTAGTTTATCACAGAGAGCTTGCAGAGCATAAGCAATATAGTCCATCATTCATAGAGTTATTCAGAATTGCCCTTTAAAAGCCTGTGCCTTTAATTCTTGACTTCTTATCCAAATAGCTGTGACTTCCATCCCAGAACAGAACATTTTTTAGCACAGGACAGAGCTTTGCCTCACAGTAACTGTTGAGCAATTTCAGTCTGTCCATTCAGTCCTGTCCTCCCCATGCTGGTAAGAAACAGCCTTCAAAACATGGCAAATGAAGTACCTGTGTTTGTAAACTGCTCTTCTTTTAAAAAACAAGCTTTGGTGAGTGATGGGAGCTTATATTGTTTGTTGGCTCTGAGAAGTGAGACAGTGTTTTTACAGTGAGAGACACTGGATTGTCTCTTCACTGAGGCCATTTTTCAAGTTGTTCTCCAGTTATTGTTTTACCTGTTTTTTTAATTTGATTATTCTTTTATTGATAGCATTTTCTCAGTGTTTTTCACTCATTGTTAAATATTGCTTATCAAAACCATTTTGGTAGCTTAGGCAACTTCAGAATTGTCAGTAAGTTCATTTCTTTCATGATTATCTTTCCTGCTGTGTGTTTCTTTCCTCCTCTGTGCTTATAGATATTCACCTTATGTATTGTTTCTGGATGTCCAGGGTGACTGAAGGCACTGCTGGTATCCTCTGCCTTTTTGATTTTCAGGGTTTTTTTTTTCCTGCTATCTTCAAGCAGTCCTTCAGGAGATTGCACTGCCTAATTATTCTTTCATGTTTGGTTGGGGTTTTTTTCACTTTATAGAAAAATTGTTGTCCTGTCTTGTATTGTGTGTTGTCCTTTACAATACTCTAATCCCCGTGTTCCATAAATTTCCATAATTGTCATCCTCACCCTCATTTTGTTCCCTAGTTCCACTTTAAAAAGGCATTTATTTTTTTTTATGACTTGCTATGTACATCCTAGTGTGCTAAAGCACCTTGTCATTACACCAATCTCTTGTGTCATATTCCTGACAATTCCTTCTCTGGATCTTTGTCATCTCTGTGGATGATGTGCTCATGCAAAGCAATCGGCTCAGTCTGGAATGTGGGGTTTATGGGCCATGAAATCAGATCTGTAAATAACCAGCTAAGCTTTATTTCTCTCCTGGGAGGACACAAGTAGCTGGTTCTTTGCTGTCCTGCACAGTCAGTGCTGTGGCTATTGCTGGAGGCAGGGAACAACCAGCCTGGATGGATGTGGGATGTTGTTACAGCCTCTCTGTGCTGCCATCTCTGCAAACACCGGGAGGAGAGCTGGGATCCACCACGGGCTCAGCCGAGGCAGCAGGGCTGGGGGCCTGGTAGTTGTATTTGTTAAAAGCAGGGAATGGCACAAGTGGGGAATGTCTGTACAATCCAGGCTGTTTTGTTTTCCTCCAGGCACGTCAGCTCTCGGCATCCAGGGGACAGCGGCTCTTTCCTGAGCTTCAGTGGGACAGAGGAGTTCTCCAACGGGCTGGCTGGGAGCAACGGGGCAGGTGAGGGGCAGAGCCTGGAGCTGGGAGAGCCCTGAACAAGCCCTTCCCTGTTAGTGACAGGGTAACAGGGGCAGGAGTCAGGGCAGGTGGGAGCACAGGCATTGCCAAGGAGGAGGAGCCAATAATGCAAAACCAGTTTGTGGCATTGAGTGATCTGTTGATGCTCTTACTTGGACTTCTTGGGGTGTGGCAGTTTTTTGGTTTGTTGTTTTTGGTTTGCTTTGGTTAATGTGTCTCTACTTCTCTAGGTATGTCTTAGAACCTTTATTATAGAAAGATGCTCATTGTTTACTTATTATAAACTCAGGCAGTTACTGAGTCCCACAACAACAAAACACTGATGTCCAGACACAAAAAACAACTAAATATGCACTGGTGTTCAGAACTTTTTTTCTTGGTGGCATTGCCCTAAGGTGTCACCCCTCTGGATGAAGAAACTTGTTTGTGTGTATATATATATATATATATGTATACATATATATATATTACATATGGAAGCTGATGGAAGGAATGAAGTTTGGTCATATCTAGGTTTTGAGAGAAACTGGTAAAAAGCAGGTTTATTTTACGTGGTAAATTCTGGGATTCAGTGTTTTCTGGCATTTCTTGTCAGTGTCTACAAATGCACTCTCTCCAGATTTTAAGCACTTTGAAGATGGTGCTGTTTATACTAAATGCTGTTCACACAGCCCAAAATAGTTCAACATACTTTTGAGAGAAGACACATCTGTACTTTCAGCTGAATATTAGTGTCTCTTTCTTGCCATACCCACATGCCTGAATCAGTGGAAATTCTCAATCTTTCTTTTGGGCCCTGTAAGTAGAACAATAATCCACGTTAAACATTTCTGCTGTGTTTTCTGGGTTTTTTGTGACCTACCTTCTGCTTTCATGGACTCACCCAGAGTGAGAAACGACCCCACGTATTTCCCTGGCCGTTTGTCTCTATTGTCCCGCAGATGGGAGGTGATAGTTCAGTGAATAAATCTCGTTGCAGTTCCCGAAGTGGATGGCAGGTGGCATCAGGAATTGGTGAAAGGTGAATGGCACTTGGAGCAGCGTCTCCACTGTTTCCCTGGCATCGCCATGGAAGCAGATGTGACCACCCTTTCTGTGAGAGGGTAATAACAGCTCTGGTGCTGATACCAATCTCCTGGGTAAATCCACACAAGCTACTTTTAAAAAATTGCTTCTCTGAAATGTTTGGGGGCTTCCTGAAATCTGTGTTTTGGTAAATGGCTTGAAGGCAGCAATTTCTCTTGTCTCCTTAGTTGCTCATTTCCTGTCATGTGCCACAGCAGCTATTTCTACCAGCTCAGGGAACTGCTCCAAATGGGTTTGTCTTTGCTGCATGGATTATTGCACTGTAAACACACAAATATGGATGCAAATACAGCAGACAGATGTGAAATGGAGACGAGGAACAACTGGTCAAGGGGGGCCATAGCATCCTGCTGGCTTAGTTTCACTGAGCTGCAGTTTCAGTCTCTGTTTTCCAGGTTAATAGGCTGCTTAGGACAAAGCCATTTGAGAATGAGTGGAATCACAGTGTCTGAAGTCCTAATCAAAACTTAAATATAAGTTTTCCCTGGTATTAGGTCTCTTATTAGTCCTTATTTATGTTAGCATAAACTGAATTTTGTTCAAATACTGTGCATTTCTATCATTTTGTCTCCTTTCCCAAAGAATAACAACTTCCTTTCTTACTGAAGTATGGGCCAAGGTGCATCTTACAGGCTGAAACATAATGGAAGTTGCTGCCTTTTCAGAACATGGTAGTTTTAAACAGTCTGTAATAAATATATTGAACCTATTTAGGGGCACTGAAAACCTAATTAATAATTTAAAATCTTTAGCCTGGCAAGGGTAGTTTGTATTTGCTGATTGAAAATCAACTGTTTGTTTTGTTTCCTCCCTGCCCCCTGGCAGAGGGGTGAAATATGTGCTGGTAGTTTATGCCTAAAAATGTAGAATTGGAGCAAATCTGTATTATGATATTCATGAATTACTTAGACTCTTTAGAGTCTTAGATAATTAGAACCTTACATATGGTTTCTCTTCTCCCACAGTGAAAGTCTGTTGTATTTTCTTTTGTTGCTTCCCCTGTGTTTTCTGAAATTCTTCTTGACTTGTTCATAAAATGAGAAAACCAATTAAAAAAAATCTGGCTTTGGATACTGATTATATTTGAAAGTACTTTGTTCATCAGACCTTTGAGATTATGAAGCTAAATGATTACAGGTGACTTCATTTTTGTTGTTATTTGCTTTTTTGACATCTACTTTTCAAGATACATTTTACTATTTTGGGGAGTTGGTTTGTTATGTTTTTTTGGCTACTGAGCACTTCTAGTGAGATGTCCAAATTCGATCCAACATATCTTTTTCCTCATTAATTGACTGTGGTTTTTTCTGCTGTGCAGAACCCTGAGTTCTTCCCCAGCAGAGAAATGCTGTATCTTAAAACTTCAGCATGCTTTTGATTTATTTTTATTTGATATTCAAGGCAAGTGCATAATTGCTCAAAATAAAACACATTATTTCTTTCTTGTAGGGATGAATCTCAAAACTCAGAACAAGGATTCCTTGGAAGATGCTGTCTCTAACTCTTCAGATCCAAGTAAGCAAGAGGGAGGTTTGGAAGAGAGTTTGCATAGGTGGGAAAATGGGGAGGGAAAGGGCATGTTCATATATAGAGGCATCAGGAGGTGGTAGGCAAGAAACTGAGGAGCCTCCTTGGCTTTTGGCAGTGGTTTATTTTGCCCTGCAGTAATTTGCAGGATCTCCCTGTACTGGGTCTCACTGGCACTGCAGTTCTGTAGCTCTTAAGAACATGTGAAGCTGGTTGTTGTGTTACATCTGAAATTCTTTCCTTACCAGACTATTATGCAAAAAGGTGCTGAACTCGTCTCTGCCTCTCAGTATGAGAAGTTTGTTTGGCACCAGCTCACTGAAGCAGAAGTAGTTCAGTCACTTTCTGCATTTGGTACTGTTTACTGAGAAATATCTGCTTTCACCTCAAAAAGAAACAAGTGTGTGACTGCCTGAGAAACATTTCCTTTACAGAATGTTTCTTTTCTGTCTTGTATTAGTTTCTTGTGCAGTGTTCCTGCCATTGGTGTTAACACTTCTACAGTAAAATAAATCTGTCTGTAGGATCTCTGTGACAAAAAGTTAAGAATCAGTATTTGACCAAGGGCCTTGATAGAGAATGTTTGAGTCAGGTCAGAATGCAGTGCAGTGGTGAGCTGATGATTTGGTATAATTTAGTTAAATGCCTCATTTTAGATTTTTGTAATCTCAAAACTGCAGCATAACTCTAGGAAAGGGTGTGGGAAAGGATTGCTTTCCAAGTTACTATTTTTCTGGTCTTCCCACCCCTCTGGATCTGTCTTCTGTTTTTATAACTGTAGAAATGCTCCCTTTTCTGCTGTTGTACTATTCCAGAAAGAGGCTGGTCTGTCATTCTTTCTCTCCTCCTCTCCAGCTCCTTCTGCAGTTGTCTAGGATGCAAAACTGGTCTGATTTTCTTGTTCAGACGTGGAATGTCGATCTGTTTATTAATAATCAGTAACTGCACCTGACTTGCTGTAATTTGGAAGAGCGGTGGCTGTGTCAGCTCTAGCTTTCAATCAAGAGACAATTAAATGTATTAACTGTGAATGCCATTTGCATGATGGGATTGAGCAGCATGTGCACTGCATTGTTTAACAAACTCTGTCTCTTTCTCTCCCTCCCTTCTTCCCGTCCTATTTTCCTTTTCCCTTCCCATTCCACCCCCTTTTTGTCCCTGTTGACCTCACGCCAACCCTTTTTTTTGTCCCTCATTCTCTCTAACGTTCCCCTTCACGCACTCCTTTCATTTTCCTCCGCACCCTGTTTTTTCCTGGGTGCCCACACACGCCCCCACTGTGTGCCCCCCATGACACAACGAGGCAGTTCTGACGCTGTCTGCTCCCCCCGTAGTGCCAGGCTTCTGTTGTACAGTTGGAGTGGACTGGAAATCCCTCACTACTCCGGCCTGTCTCCCCCTCACCACCGATTACTTCCCGGACCGCCAGAGCCTGCAGAACGATTACACCGAGGGTTGCTATGACCTGCTCCCAGAGGCTGACATTGACAGGTTTGGCCAGCACCTTCTCTGTAAATGCCTTGAATCCAAGTGCTTAAGGAGCAGGTGATGGAAGAGGATCACTGGAACCTGTGCAACTGAAGGAGGAATTCCTAACAGAGCAGCAGAATACTTAGATTTGTCTTTCTCCCATGATAACCTTGCACCTTTTCCAATGTCAACATCCCACAGTATGGTGTCCTGTAGATTTTACGTTAGAATTCGTGCACAAATTTTTGCATCTCTTTTCTGTTGCTCTATTCAATCAAAATACCCAACCTCAAGCTTTTTTTAATCTATTTTCCAGCAAGTGTTTTGGACACACTAAGTGAGCAAATGCACGTGGACACGCAGTGTTTAAGATGCTTATCCTCACTCTCAAGGATATTTAGTTTAAAGAATCTTGCTGGAAAACAGTGCTGGTAGGATAAATAGAACTTCTCAGCTTGTCTCAGAGGTCTGTGGTAACTATTCTTTAATAGAGTTGGTTTGGTTTTTTTACTGAAGCTTTCTCATCATCTTCAGCATTTTTCAGACTTTCCACAGCTTGTAAGGCATGGAAAGACCTGTTCATGTTGCTGCTTTATGGGAACAAACCAAAAATATTAGGGTGATTGAAATAATACATAAGAAGTAGCAGGACTAATGAAGAAACACCTAAAAGAAATGTCAAGTGTCCCTGTGCAGCAGAAAGGTGAAGTTCAGAGCAGAAGGAGTTGTAATAAGATGCCACAGTGATGTGTCTTTAATCCCTCTCTGCTCTCACTTCCCACTGTGGAAGAGGCTGGAGCGTTGCTGCCCACTGGCAGTTCTGAGCTCTGCTGAACGTGGACAAAAACTGCCCTGAGGCTGTCTGCAAAATGCTGGAAAACTCATCTCTGGGGAATCAGACAGCTGATCATCCCCTGTTTCCAAAGGTGCCCGTTTTCCCTCCTGCTGCCACAGGCAGGTGTTCCAGGCACTGCCCAGGGCCCTGCACGGGCACAAACCCTCAGCTGGGAAGTGCAGAGCTGAGAATAGGTGTGTGTCAGCTTCCTTATTGTGGTCTGCTTGCCCTTTGTGTGCAGGAGGGATGAGGAAGGAGTGCAGATGACAGCCCAGCAGGTGTTTGAGGAGTTTATTTGTCAGCGCCTCATGCAAGGCTATCAAATTATTGTGCAGCCCAAGCCACAGAAACCGGCCCCAGCTGTGCCACCCCCCCTGAGCAGCAGTCCCCTCTACAGCCGAGGTGAGTGACCCCACACTGACAATTCCCTCTTTTGTCTTTCCTGCTGCCAGTCCCCGTAGCCTTGAATTAGGCACAGGTGCTCAGTGAAGCCCTCTGTTTTGTTTGGTTTTTTGTTCTTGATGTTATGTGAAAGCCTTTGCAGGGAGAGAGCCTTGTCTGGGGCAGCACAAAGGCTGCACCGTGAAGGGACAGGTGCAGGATTTTTTAACTGTATTAAGGAACTGGCCTCATATTCATGATGGTGAACCCGAAGAACAGTGGCTTCAGTGCTCTTTGGGTGAATACCTCCTAAACACAAGTCACGTGGTGACTGCAGGGCACATCTCTGGAAGAAGACAGGCCTAAAGCTTCCACATGTGTGTATCTGGAAGCAGTTTTCTAACACTGGAGTAGCTGTGGAGGTCCAAGGCAAAGCTCGGTGTTCCTGAAACCATGAGTCAGCTAAACCGAGTTAAGCCCCAGAGAAACTGGGTGGGTTAAGGAAGTATCATATTCCTTGGAGAGAATCTGACTCGCTGTTGGACTTCTGATTATCTTTTTGTCCCTGGATATTCCCTAGGCAAGTCAGCATGACACAGTGTTCTTAGAGCAGGGAATACACGTGAATAGGTTACATTGTTAATCACTGGGAATGAAAACAAGGCTCCTTAGGTTAAGTGTCAAGCTTAAGTTCCAGGAATAAGGCACAGGGAGGAAGAGAAATTGGATCCCAGCTTTCCCATCACATCTCACACCAGGTGCTCAACACTTCCTCTGGTGAGTCTGACCAGAGAAGTTCTGTGTGGGAGATGTGTGAATCCCGAATGCCCCTCTTTGGTCGTGATACCAACAAACCTGACCTGTAAGAACAAAAGACTCATTGTACAAGTGCTTTCTAAAAACGTGGCGTGAAAGATGGGTTTTAGTTTGTCCTGAGTTCAGAAGCTCAATTCTGGAGTCCAGTTCTGGAGTCTATGGGCACAATTTGTTGTTAAAATCTGACTACTGCAATAGGCTGAAAGGGTTTTGCCTTTTGCAACTAGGTCTTGTATCCAGAAATCGAGCTGAGGAGGAAGATCAGTACTGGCTGAGTATGGGCCGTACTTTCCACAAAGTCACCCTGAAAGACAAAATCATCACTGTGACTCGGTATCTACCAAAGTGAGTATCTCTCTGCTTGAGCAGTTTGCTGCCAATGTTCAGATGAACGTTCTTTTCCAGCTGTCTGTTCTTCCTTGAAAGAACATACTGTAGAACCTTCTTTCTCTTTAGGGGAAGAAAGAGAAGCACTTATATTGATAACACCAAGATCACTGTTTGTGTTTGGTCTTTTAGGTATCCATACGAATCTGCTCAGATAAACTACACCTACAGCTTGTGCCCCTCACACTCTGACTCCGAATTTGTCTCTTGCTGGGTAGAATTTTCCCATGAGAGACTAGAAGAATACAAGTGGAATTACTTGGATCAGTATATCTGCTCTGCTGGCTCAGAGGATTTCAGGTGAGATCTCCTTTTCTATCCAGACTGTTCTGTGTCCTAATTGCTTCTGACCTAAAATTTCATCAGCAAATTCAGCTCACAAATGCTCAGTACTCCAGGGAGAAAATCTGGCCTGCTTTCACTGTCTGGTGGTAGCAGCTGTTGCCTTGTAGGAACCTCACTCTTGTGTTGCTGGTGCATTATCTGATTTTTGATACTGAGTCTTGATCACAAAATTCAGCATGAATTTTTTTTTCTTCCAAATGCAAAGAAATATGATGGCATTTTGTACCACACAGATGCTTTTCTTGGCTTCTTACTCATTTCTGGATCTGACTCAAAACTTCCATGTATTTTGAAGCTGTTGGAGGTTTGCTTGAGTACTCGGCTTGACTGCAGTTCTACTCCTAAGCTATGAAGTGCAGTGCTTATTAGAAATGTGGAATATCTCCACTAGCATCAATAGCCTTTTTGATATCTTCTCTCCACGAAACCAGTCTTTGTCAACTTTTCAGGTCTCAGTCAAAATGCCTCCTACGCTAATGTGTCCCTTTGAAATCCCTTTTTGCTTGCTTATTTTTAGAGAGAAAGCCTTTGAATCCTGTCTTTTACAGGAAAGAAAATATATCTCTATGCTACAACGGCCTTGTTTTCTGCATATCAGTGTTTTAATAGTTCCCACTGACATTTGTACTGCTGAGCCTTCCTTTGCCCACCTGCTCGTTCTGACTCAGGGGTAGCAGCGTGACACGGTCACTGTGCTCGCTGAAATGCCCAGCAGGTACAAGTGTGTTTTACACTGTGTGAAATCCTTCCTGGGAAACTGCCGAACTGTCCTGAATTCCGTGTTTCTTCAGCCTGATCGAGTCCCTGAAGTTCTGGCGGACGCGGTTCCTGCTGCTGCCCGCCTGCATCAGCGCCACGAAGCGCATCGTGGAGGGCGAGGCGCACTGCGACGTGTACGGGGACAGGCCCCGCTCCGACGAGGAGGAGTGGCAGCTCCTGGACGGATTCATCCGCTTCGTGGAGGGGCTGAACCGCATCCGGCGCCGCCATCGATCCGACAGGATGATCCGGGTGAGGCGGCGCTTGGTGGGGTCAGAGGCGGCGACCGGTTTGAGTCACCTCATGAGGCACTGACAGACCTGAGCGACCCCAGGCAGGCTGGGGGTCCATGGCCTGTGTCCGTGGGTGACTCAGACACACAGGGCAGAGCTGAGGGCTGTGCTGGGTCTGGTTTTAGACAGTCTGTGCTTGTTAACACCTTTCTGTTCTTGAACTAGTTATATTTACCTGGCATGGGTATCCCATGCTGCTGTGGCTGGAACCAGACTCCGAACAGTTCTCACTCAGAACTGCCAGCAGAGCCATCCAGGCCTTGGCCTCTTGCTGCTCTGTTTTTGTCTTGGTGGGTCTTCTCTTACCACGAGTTGATGCCACCTCACTGCAGAGGTGCAGAGGTGCCCTTTGTGCTGCAGGGTGCTCAGCCTGAGAATGTTATTGCACCTTGTGATGCAAATAACTGGTCAAAAGGCATCTCTGAGGTAGTTTAGCTGGGAACTTCTGGCTGGCTTGTCTCTGTGCTGCAGTCTTAGGAAAAGGACTGGGAAAAGAGAACCATATGGGTGAATTCCTGGTGAACAGTGGTTTCAAGAGGATGATGAGAAACTGGTTAATGTATTTCAATTTTTTTCCAGTTCACACACTAAATGTGTACTTAATAAAGCCCTGCTGACACGAGGTTGTGTTCTTGCTTACTAGTTAAGCACAGCTTGACTAAGTCTGTGCTTCCATTTCTTTCTTTGTTAGAAAGGATCTGCCATGAAAGGCTTGCAGATTGCTGGTCCAATTCCCACCCACTCTCTGGAGCAGTCTGGACCTCCCATTGGGAAGAAAGGAACCTCAGCACTCTCAGCTCTGCTGCAGATGGAAGCCAGTCAGAAGTGAGTCTCTACAGGCTGTGTGAAGAGCACTAGAACATCCTTCCTACATATTCCACCTGGGCTGGCTAAAGCAGAGTTGGGGAACTTTGCTTCATGTTACGTTAAATACACAGTTTAATATTTGTAGTGCTAAGTTAGTGTTGCACATGCAGAACAGAACTGAGTTCAAGGGTCTGTGTTGTTTATGTGGGGTAAAAGGTACTTATGGGGAGTTGGATTGACTCTTTGCCTCAGTGTGGGAAGGCAAATGTCTAAAAATACAGCAGTGCCCCTCTGCAGCAGTTGCCTTCAGGTGGAAGCTGACACAGAGTGTGTTTGAATAAATTCTGGATTCCTTCCTTCTGTTCCAGGACTCTGGGGGAGCAGCAAGCAGCGATGCTTTCTGGGAAGAGCTCTGGGCAGCCCTCGGAGAGTGGGAGCATTGCCATCACACCCACCTATATGGACAGCCCTCGTAAGGTAAAGATTTTCTGGTCTTTCTTCAGCTACCATTTTTACATAAGAATTTCTCAAATAATCAAAAATTTATTTTTCTAAGCACATGGCTACATCATACCATATCTTACCCTCTAATCCAGCAAGGACTGGTCCTGTACTGGCCTTTGTGTGTGAGGGCATAAGAAGTTGGGGCACAACCTTGCTTCAGATTTGTAACTGTGACAGTGATATGGAATCCCTGGGATGTTACCTTAGTGTGTTTTGCTGACTTAAGTGCTATTTGCTAATTAGTCCCTTCCCTTTTCAAGTATCACATTTCATTTCAGTTGGGGTTGGACTGTTAGATTGAGCAGTACAGTCCTGTCTGCATCTGTGTGTGTCTTGGAGAGCAAAATCAAGCTCTAGGCCGTGTCTGTGTGAAGCTTGAGTGGAATTTTAACAGCAGGAACTTGAGTCTCTTGCCTCTGCTCAGAGGAGAGGATGTGTTCCTTAGAAGTGATTCAGATGTCATTCCTTCACTGGCCAGACTCCAGGCTGGGGAAAATTGTCTTTCTGAAGCTTTCTTGAGACAGTTAAAGAAAAGACTGTGCTACCCCTCAGCCTTTCTTCTCAAGTGTCCTGTGAGTGCCAGGAGAGCAGGAACTCTGCCTCCAAGTCCCACCAGAAATATTTGGGTTTTTTTCTGTGTTCTGGCATATGAAGGTCTTTCAACAGAAGTAACAAGGAGCTGAATAAAAATACAGGACTTAAATGTAATCTGTATTTGGGTTCAAAAGTTAAAATATTGCAGAGAAAAGATTCTCAGGTTAACCACTATCAACCACCTCTTTCAGTATTTTTCTTTTAGTGTCTAATGTTTCAACATTCACAGTTTTCTGCCACCAGCAGGGGCAAGCCTTGTGTTATTCTGGAGATCTGGATATTGATAGTTGAAGTGATGGAGTAGCAGTGATTGTGTATGTAAGAGACACCTATTTGTACAATTAGAGTGCTTTGAGAACACAGATGAGTCTGGAGCAGGTTGTACTAGACCTGAAAAAGTAGGTGCAGAACCTGACCTGGGGCATGTTTGCAGACTTCCAGAGCAGTACAGCTTCAGACCAGTTCAGGCTTTGCATTCTCCTTTTCTACCATTTTGAAAAATCAGCCTCCTTCTTTATAAACAGAAATCTTAATTGTCTCTTTCTATCAGTAAAACTGGTGAAAATTCCATGTAGGACACAGGAGAGAAGAATGTTGTGTCTGTTTCTGAGGGGAAAAAGGCAAAATTGTCTTCCATAGCAATGGCACAGTGGGGTGTTGGGAACAAATTAACAGACTTTGTGCTACCAGCAAATGCCATCTTGAGTAATGTTAAAAGTAACTATGTTCCAAAGCCTCTCTAGAAGGCTGACTGGAGACTCTGGAAGAGCATGTTATCAGCTGAGGGCCTTTCACATCACAGCAGTAAACACTCCTGTAAATATTTACATGTAGGGACTGGAAGATAAGGAATTGGGATCTCCAAATTGATGGCTTATGCCTGTTGGAAAGGTGCCAGTGGACAGGTAGCCATGTCAGGGGACTCTGTGCTCACATGGGAACATCAGCAAGTGCATGCCTGGTGCCCCAGCCCTTTAGGAGGTCTCTTGGCTGTCTGCAGACTTAGAGCCAAAGTACTGACAAATGGTCACAGCTGTGCCCTGCCAGCAGCCAGGGGAGCAAGTGCTTTTCTAAGATGCTGTTCAGTGCTGGAGTTATTCCAGACCAAAACCGAGCCACTGGCTCCACCTTTACTCTGTTTCAGAGTAGAATTGGCAAGTCACTTCAGCCAGTTACTGGGCAACACAGGATGATTTTAAAACAGCGAGTTCTCCTGATGCACGATCTGTTTGGGAAGTCTTTGCCCTTGTGGATCCAGGGTACTGTGTAAATTACCAGCCATGAAACCCTGGTATTGATTCTTTCCAGAAAATGTTTTATATGTACATACCAAGGTAAGAAACATCTTAACTGCAGACTAGACAGAAATATTTTGCCTAGGGAACAGAATAAAGAATTGCAAATAAGGAATGAAGATCTAGTTGGGTTCCACTGCATTGTCTTATGTGATAAGAGAATCTTGACACATCTTGGAATAGCAGGTGGGAATAAATTCACCCAGGGGTTGCAAGTAGGTGGAAGCATAGCACAGGCAGCATCTGTTTAATTTTGCTTGAAGCATGAAACAGTGTTGGAAGGATCTCTGTGATGAGTTTTTCTTCCCTTTCCTTTGCACCATGCCAGACCTGCATTCACGAGGAAGGGTGTGCTTCTTGAAAAGAGCTTCTTTGCCTCTCCCTCTTTGTCATTTGAATGACTAACAGACTGAAAAAAAAATAAGCTGTCCCTGTCATTACACCTGTAGCTGTACAGGTTTCTGTATCACTATTCAGCTTTGCATTTGGGCTGTAAACCCACATACGTCAGAGCTCAAGTCTTCCTCCTGTGAGGTATGGAGGGAAGGCTGTAGTTTCAATTGGCTTCTGATCAATGTGCTTTTCCAAAATTTTGGGAAAGCATCTGTGCTAAGGGAGAGTAATGTCTTGTTACAGAGAGAGAAAGTACTTGTATGTGTGTCAGTAACTCCTGATGCTCTGCATTCTGCTGCATCTGACATTCTGGGTCTGGGGTTTGCATTCTCCTCATACTTTCTCTCTGTGGTCATTTCATACTTGCACAACTTTGTATTTGCTTTTCTTCAACTCCTTGTTGCTGTTGCCATTAATGGGCCTACTTCCTCTGATGCCTTCAGGATGGGGCCTTCTTTATGGATTTTGTTCGCAGCCCACGAACAGCTTCAACCTTCTACTCCCAGGTTAGTTTTGAATGGGTTCTTGTCATCTCTGGCCTTTGGACTGAGGTGATGGAGAGCATTTGTGTCCTGAGCTTGCCGTGTGGGGAACTTGTGTTACTTTGCAGATCTGCTCGTTGAGAGGGAGATGTACAGCATTAGCAGGACAAAAGTGGCAGATGCAACTATTTCCTTCCACCAGTCAGTGTTTGTGCTGTGCTTTGGATGTTCCTGTGCCCTGTCTCACTGTCCTTTGCAGTACTGTCATGGCAACTACTAAAGCTTCTGTTTTTGTTTTTCAGTAAGTGCTTGTTTTCTGTTTTCCCTCACGGAACAAAATGGCAACAGCTCCCTCATCTAGTTCTTGGCTGAATTTCTTCTGTGGTGTTTGTTTGACAGGTGGCTCTGGGGAGATCCAAGGCAAATTGTGCCCTTGCATTCTTAAACAACTGAGGGCTGAAAATATTGGTGTGATCTTGGCTTCAAAGAGTCATTGTGACAGAAGTTGTTTGTACACTTAACACCAGTTAGGGATTACCAATAACTCAGTGTGTCCATAGAAAATGCTGCTGGTTGAAGCGGCTCTGAGGGGGGAGAGTGGCTTTAGCTGGCTGTGGGTACTGTGGGGTCCACATTGGTTGGAGCATCTGCTGGTATTGGCTGTCCAAAAAACACATCTGCCATTGCAGAGTTAGAGATCTTTGGGATGTGAGAAAAGGCATAAATAAAGGGCTCTTGGCTGACAGACCTAAGTCAAGCTCCCAGCTTTGTGATTTTTAGCTGTATGCTGTGGATTCATCACAGCAGAGCAGCCCTCATATTTACACCAGCCTGGCTTGGAGTTACTCTGCTGTTCGTGTTCTCTCCCCCACCTCTCAAGCTTTTATATAACGAGCCTTTCCTAAACCAGCCGTGTTAATGACAGATGGCAATTACAGCCTGTACTTTGCTGAGTCCTTCAGCATTCATGTTCTCTCTGAAACGATTTTATGTTAATTTTGTGAACTATTCAGTCTACCATTGGAATGGTGTGAGTGTTCCTGCGGGAGGAAAGTGTTCCTGTTGTCTTGGCGACAGAGGTGTGGGTGGGTGCCAACCAGCCTGCTCATACTACCCTGAGAAAGGAGGGAAGAAGAGCTGATTTTTTTTGTGCATTATGAAACCTGGATTCTGTGTGACACATTTGCATATTTTTGAGAGTTAGAGTTGAAACTATTTTTGCTAAATGTTCACTACTTTCCCATAGTGATTAAGTGCCCTGTGCTGTGCATTGTGTGTTTATAATCACAGTTATTCACAGTGGAAAATGTCAGGTTGGGACTGGTGATGTTGGTTTGCCAGTGGTTCTCTCAACACAGATGTTGCTGAGCTGGTCATCCTCATCTTTATTGGGGTTTGAATTTCTTATTTGTCAGGAGCTCTGGGGTGATGACAAAAATAAGTCTGTATTTATCCTTTCTGCATATGCTTGTACTTCCTTATAGTATTGCCTGTTGTTAACTAACTTGAGCTGAGGTGCAGATGATGTGGGGAGGGGGGAAAATGGATTACATCATGAATTTTATGAAGATGTTGCTGTGTTTACTCCTCCTAGGTCTCTATAGATCAGTCAGTTCCTGCAGTCTCAGATGTCAACACATTGATAACCACGGGGCAGGTGCCTGACAGGGGCAGCACCCAGACCTTGGGAAATGCCCAGAATGTTGCAGAGCCAGGATACAGCACAGCTGGAGCTGCAGAGGGCAGGTAGGAAAAGCACAGCAGTGCTGGACTGCAGTGCTGTTCAGTTACAGCCCCTTTGTGGTGTCAAGGAATGGGCCCTTAAACAGGCACCCGAGAACAAGCTGTGCTGTCTTGTCAGTGCTGGCAGGCACTTGTCACAAGACCTTCCTGCAGCATTTCCACGTGCAGAGAGTGGTAGTAAAATGAGCCTTGCAACCCACTTTTCCAGAATTAAATGAACACGAGGCCTGGTTTCCCCACCCACAAGAAGAGCTTCATTCTTCAAGAAATGAAGAAATTCCATTTCTGAAACCTGTTAGCAGAAAATCAGGCTCTGAATTGACATCTTCTGTCTGTTTGGCGAAGGGGGGCCCTGCGGGTCTAATTGGATTGAGCAGGTTGATGAAATGCAAGAGGTTCTGACCTGGAAGTGAGACACTGAGGAGGAGCAACATTGAAAATAAACTTTATTAGCACCTGTTTCCTGTGGTTGTATATTACAGTAAAAAAAAAAAAAAGGCAACTTCAAAATGTTTGCTCTCAGTTGCTCCTGAGTACAGCTGTGTGTGGTAACAGTGTGCATTGGGTCCTTATAGCCATGTCCTGGTGGCCTTAAGAGGAAAATACAGGTCTGATGCTTTTAGCTGTCCTTGATATGAAAAAGGAAATAAATGTGACAGTCACTGTTGAGAAAAGAGAGCATTTCTCTTAAATGTACATATTTAAACAAATCTGGAAGCTTCCCTGATTTTTGAATGTGCTTCTGTTTACAGCTCTCAGCAGTGTTCCATGAGTGCTCTGACTTCCTCCTCCACTTTGGTGGAGATTCTCGAAGCCATGAAACACCCCACGTAAGTTTTTAATATAAATATGCTTTACATCTGCTGAGATGGTAAGAGGACATGAGGCACGGAGTCACTCCAAGGGGAGAGAGCCCCATGTCAGCTGGGGAAGAGTTTTAAACGTTCTTTTGTTATTCAGTTCCAGTCTCCCTAATGAGGACTTTTATAGCAGTTGAGGTACGAGTATTGATTCAGAGACTTCAATTATTAGAATCCCAGAATCTTGTCAAAGCAAGAATTCTCAGTAAGTCACTGAAGTGCTGTCAATGTCAACTCTTCATCTTGTTACCAGAAGGCAAAGATACGTCACTGTGGGAGCACTGTGCATTTGTTGTCCTGTATTTTATCCCCCACCCACAATTTTTTTCCCCCCAGCAGTGATTTTTGCCTTTGTTACTTAAAAGAACCCTCAGTCCCTCTGTGTTAACATGTGTGACTTGCTGTGATTCAGCACAGGGATCCAGCTGCTCTCGGAACAGAAGGGCCTCTCCCCGTACTGTTTCATCAGTGCAGAAGTCGTGCACTGGCTGGTCAATAATGTGGAGGGTGTGCAAACCCAGGCCATGGCCATTGACATAATGCAGGTAAGGGAACTATCCAGGGGCATGTGGAGGGCCAGAAATACCTCACTCTGTGAAGAAAGTAGAATTGTAGAAGGAAGCATAGCAATAATTTCTGTTGCTTATTAAAATCCTCATATTGATAAGTATTGAAAACTGTTTAACAGAATGAGGTGATGATGACATTTTTTGGATTCCCTATCACAAAACAGCTACATATCCTTCCTTAGTAATACATGGTATTTTTTCACTTCTATAGAATGACAGTTCTGTGTATAACCTCCATTTAGCTTGTACTTACCCAGAACTCTGCATTGTGTTGGAATTGTGAGGCACTACAGCATGATTTGATTTTGGTTTTCCTTCTGATCATTAGTTAATGAACTTTTAATAAAATCAGCACATGACCTCTCTGTTATGGATGCTGAAGAAGACACACTTTATACAGGAACATTGCTAGTGTTCATCAAGGGATTCCTCTGTATTGAACTGTGTCAGGGACAGATGGTTGGAAATGTTTTGGAGTTCATTCCTCTGCTGAGATCCCATTTCAATTAACAGAGAACTTAGAATGTTTCCAACCTCCTACCTTCCTACAAATCCACCTATAAAACCAGAGCAGGGTTAGAGAGGAAGGCAGACATCTGTGGAAAGGTCAAACACAATTTCTCAGGGAGATAAGAAATTGCTGTTACATTTACTGAATACCAAGAGCTAACTTTGCTGGTATTCTCATTAGGCACATAGCTGGACAAAAAGATGTCAAGAGAAAGAAAATTATTTCCTAATGTACTCCAGCAACTTCTTTCTGTGTCTGGAAGAGTGACTTCTTTTTCATCATGTTTGCTCTGTTCTCTCTCTTTTTGTTCAGAAAATGCTGGAAGAGCAGCTGATTGTCCACGCATCTGGAGAAGCTTTACGAACCTTTATTTATGGCTTTTATTTTTACAAGATTGTGGTGGACAAAGAACCAGACCGAGGTCAGCACTGTGTTATTACAAGACTTTCCTCACTTTCCCTTTGCGTAATCTTTAGGATTTTCTTGATTCTTATGGGTGCTGCAGCAGGAATGCATTTTGGGAGCAACCAAAACCACTGATCTAAGGAGAGTCTAAGAAACTCAGCCTGTTTGGTTTAAAAAAAAAAAATAAAAAGGGCAGAAAACATAAAGTAACTTTTTTCCTGCCTCTCTTCCATCAAGAACTCCCTCTCTCCCTTGGTGTGGGTCTAACTGCAGCTGTCCTTGCCCTGTGCAGTGGGGATGCAGCAGCCTGCCATGTGGCACACCGCTGCCATGGACGACTTCTCCGCCTTCCAGAGGAAGTGGTTTGAGGTGGCCTTTGTGGCAGAAGAGCTCCTGCACTCGGAGATCCCGGCGTTCTTCCTGCCCTGGCTGCCCAGCCGCCCCGCCTCCTATGCAAGTAGGCACAGTTCCTTTAGCCGCAGTTTCGGAGGACGGAGCCAGGCAGCTGCACTCTTAGGTAGATGCACAGCACAGGTGACAGCTGGGGAAGTGCAGGGGGATAGTTTGTAAGGGGAAGAGCAGCCAGCCAAGGGGATGATCTCACGTGGACCAGCAGTAAAGCTGCAAATTTCATGCTGGCCTTACATGTGTCTTGCATGTGGACTTGCTCTCATGTGCTGGAGGTGTGTTTCACTGGCTGAGCAGGCAACTTTTACTTCTGAGGACTGGGGTACAATAAAAACTATTTCTTAAAATGTTCCTTGTTCCTGAACCTCTAGAATTGAGAAAGGAAAATACTTTGTCTCCCCACAGAAACAGAGACTCTTCACAACCTGTGAGAGCAGCAGAGCAGCCAAACTCTTCTTAAAATGACATGTCTAATTGCTTCCTAATGGCAAAAGCCACAGTGAGATCCAGATGTGTTAGAAGTTTTCTGTGATGTGCTGGAGGCTTTCTCAGCTAATCTGAACCACAGCCAGACTCCTTATATTAAGTCTGTGAAGCCCATCTACAAATGATCACTGTGGTGTGGAAGCAGTAGGAAGATCTTGCTGCTGGGCAAGATACCATTAATAGTATCTAATGTCCTATAATGTGGGGAGAAGAACACTGACTGCCTCTACCAGCCCGTGAAACACATTGGCTGCATGACTGACCGTGTTGCTTTGTCAGCTTTTTGTTGCATTTCCAGGCCAGCCTGAGTCACTTGCTTTTGTTCCTCTTTCCCTGTTTAAAATGAAGAGAAAAATCATTGCTATAAAACTGCAACTTCAGGTTTATTTAGATGCATCTGTTAAAGGCTCAGCAATTAAGGATAAAAAGAAAACTCTGCTGTTTTCCTATTGTGTGTATTTGACCTTCTGAAGAAAAGTGCCTTCCTGCTGGTGTAGTATCTCTTAAACCTGAAGTCACAGTAATCATTGTATTTCTGAAAGCCTTGTTTGAAGAGGAACAGCATCAGAAATGGGAAAGCATTAAGGAAAGGAAGTCTGAACTAATGGTTAATTCCCTGAAGCCAACATATGCAGGATATTTTCCCTGTCACACGATAAATCTGTTGCCTTGGCTGGTATCCAACCTCATTAGCTCTGTGGCCAGAGCTGAAGCCTGAATGTAGGCTGGCATGAAATATTGTGGAGGCTGGAGGCACTTGGGCCAGATCCTGTTCGTGGTTTGATCTCTTACTCACTATTTAGCCCAAGAAAACCCCTTCAGTTCCCTGTGTCTGTCCTCTTTGGTGAGGTGAGGAGGCCGAGACTCAGCAAAGGAGCAGAGGAAGAAGATGCCTCAGTACCTTCCCACCTTTCCTTTGACACTAGCCAGGAAAAGAGTATTCCTGCAGCATGTCACCTATTGCACACCTGTGTAGCTGTCCTTTTTCTTTGCAGTTGGAATCATGTCCATTCTGCTATTGAACCAATTTGCAGTCCTCAAATGAATGATAAATGCCTTCAGATTGCTCACATGTAGTCTGATTGTTCCAGGAATTATAGTTTCTTGTAGAAAAATCCATTGTGGAAGTTTTTTCTTAAAAAGGAACTGGCTTAAATGATATTTCTGTGCTGTCCCTCTTCTAAACAGTATTCAAAAAAAAACCCCAACTTCACCAGTTCATCTGAGGCAAGGAGCTTTACTAAACCCAGATGACCTCTGGTCCACGTGACTTCATTTGTTCCTCTCTTGGTCTTGATTTGGTTGTGGTTTTTAATTCTTCCCTTCCCCACCTTCCCTAAATGTCAGGCTGTGACATAAAATTGCATGCAAGCGTTGGGAGCTCTGGAACAAGCTCCATGTATCTCTCAAATCTTTATCCCTCCCATTTCCCAAATCGCTGGCCCAGTGACTGCCCCCTTTCCCTTCCCAGTGGAAGTCTGACCTGTGATACACCTAATCTTGTCCCTTTTGATTTGTAGCAGTGCATGCACTAGCAATTGTAGTCATGTGTGTAGCAGAGTCTGTGACTGGAGAATAACCTGCCTGCTCCTCCCCGATTTGCTTAGTAAAGCATTAGTTAAACACTCAATAGCACAAGACAATTGGGAAGCAGGTGAGTCCTCTTAAAATCTGATCTATGGAAGCCAGAGTTTATTCTCTTAAAATAAGTTGGTTCTAATCTGAAGCTTCTGAATTCAGACACATGGATGTTTCTCATCAGTGTTTAATGTATTCTGGATTAGCTCACCTGGTTGGACTGTGTTCCTCTTGCTTTGCCTATGAATTCCGGCTGCAGACCAGGTGGAGAGGGAAGCTCCAGCCCTAACAGGGAGTCTGTACTGTCTGGCAAGAGGAACAGTCTAAGGGAGCAGGGAGCTCATTCTTCACTGAGTGCTGCTGTGGCACACTGGGCTGTGATGTTAGCACTGACCCCTTGGCTAATGACCAGCACCCACCTGGCTGAGCTGCTTTTGCTGCTTTGAGCTGCAGCTTTCAGGATGATGTTTTCCAACACACTTTGTTACAAAATTGGCACCATAAACTTCTGACCACAAGCACTGCACTCACAGTGATATCCCACTGAAAAGGAGCCAGAGAAAGAAACTTCAGGTGTTGGTCTGTCTGACAATACCAGACCAGCTCAGAAATTGCAGATGATGCATTTCCCAAAGATAGAAATGCTTCTTATTTAGGAAACAAAACTGGATTATGGTCTTTCATTTTTATTGTTTTTCTTTTTTTTCCCGTTTAAGCTGCAGTTACCGCAATGTAAAGCATTTCCTTATAAACTTGAAATCTGTCTCCAACTAACTTGCAGTAGAAGTGAAGGTGGGAACTTTCCATCTACCTTGAGGAAGAACTTCAATTTTTTTTATAACACCGCTAAGCCATTAATTTATATGATAATTTTAAAAGCTGACCCTATAAAAGGTTGCACATCTTCTACTTAAGCAAGAAATAACAACATCCACCCCCAGTGCATGCAATAATAAAAAGGGCAAACATTTTTCAATAGTGGCCTTGCAGCCCATTGTTTTGTGTTCATTTTAAACACTACAGAAATGTTAAATTATGTATTTCCCTAAAGAAAAGTTGAAAGTGACAACATGTTTCATGGCAGGACTTTGGTGTCCAAGTCAGGAGATGTGGGTTCTGTCCCTGGCCTTGCTGTGTGACACCAGCCAGGTCACTTCCACTTGCTGTGCTTCTCCTCCTCTCTCGCCTCACACCTGAGATTTTCCTTCCCTGGGATGCTGGGGTGTAGGGCACAAAGGGAGCCGGATCTTGGGCACTATCCCAGCCCTTGCTGCAGAGCACTAGGAGGTATTGCAGTGATGGGAAGGCTGCTGCATGTCTTGGCTGACTTTTCCTGCTTTTACAAGAAGTGTTGGATGTGCAGTTTTAGCACTGCGGTAATGTGGGATATTGATATGGGGTTAAAGAAACAAGGAGTTTAACTTCTAATTTCCTTCAGCTGTGGAAAGTCCTGGAATGCTCCTGCCCTGTGTAACAGCACCCTGTTGAGAGGTGGGGGCATATAAAAATATTTGGAATGTTATGGGTATGAAAAAGCCATAGATGTTGTCTAGCCACACTTTTAATCAACAGGCAACTGGTGCCATAATTAGCTGAAATGTCTTTTGACTGCTTGGGGAGGTGATTCTGTAGCACATACCCCTGGTAAAAGAAATACTTCAGGTGTTGTGTCCTTTGTGGTCTGGATGAGTGGCATTCTGGGACTATTCTGCCAGCCCAAAAATATCTGGGGAAGAATAGGAGGACAAATTCATTACAAATAGCTTATCTTGGTTCTTCTGCTCTTTGCCCTGCCTCCCACCCTGTGTCTCATGCATCCTTTGAATGCACCCCCTTCCTTGGCTGTGCAGCTGCCACGGTGCCCGAGCAGCGGACGGTGACGCTGGACGTGGATGTGAACAACCGCACGGACCGGCTGGAGTGGTGCAGTTGTTATTACCATGGCAATTTCTCCCTGAATGCTGCCTTTGAAATCAAGCTGCACTGGATGGCAGTGACTGCAGCTGTGCTCTTTGAGATGGTGAGAGTCCTTGTGCTCTGGATGGCCACAGAAATGCCCGGCTGGCCTCTGTATCCCTTTAAACAACTGGGGGCATTGTCATGGGAAGTGTTAGGAGAGAGCCAAAGGGCTGGATCTGCCCTTATTTCCATAAGTAATTTTCCTGGTGGTTGTAGGCATTGCTGCATCTGGTCAGTGTTTATCACACTGTCTGTAGTCCTTCTGTCTGCAGGGCAGAGTTCTGCTGTTAGTGTGTTTCATGCACAGTATGCAGAGATCAGCACAGGTCAAGGTGATAAATTTAAGTCTCCCTTAGGCAAATTTTAAGCCCTGACCTGGGTCTCTGGAAAAGAATCTGTTTCACATTTCATTCCTTCTATCCCCAAACCTTAAAACTTTAAACCTCACTGGAATTGCTTTCATAACAAGGCTTTTCCAAGCAATGTATTCTTCCTGTTCAGCAATGCTTTTTAGCTTTTTTTTTTTTAAACTTGCTGAAAACATTTTGAACTGAAAATAAAAGTGGTTTGTGTCACTTTTTAATTTTTAGACATTTTTTCCCCTTGCTTAGCTTCTGTAAAACTCACATTATTTAACACCAGGTTTTACCCCACCCAGCCAGACAGCACTAGGTAATTGGTTTTGCTTTTATTTAAAATCAATTGCACTGTTCCAGTAAAGCAGCAGTGTTTAGCCACTGGTGATAAGTAGGCTGAATCAGTTCCTGAAAAATGTCCTATTTTAAAGTGCTTTCTGATTGATGTGGCACTTCAGAAAAAGGAAAGCCTGATGCCTTGTGCTTGCACTGCTTCGCTTGCAAGGACGTTGGTGTGCTTGCCATGCGGAGTGAGCTGAGCCTGGGCAGAGCTGAGCATGTCTGATCTATTCCTGGGGAACGAGCTGCTCTCATGCACAGAAGTGCCCCTCGTCAGATGACATATGTCCTATGATTCATTGTTTGAATTTTTTCTCAGGTTCAGGGTTGGCACCGGAAAGCCACTTCCTGTGGGTTCCTGCTCGTCCCAGTCTTGGAAGGCCCTTTTGCTTTGCCCAGTTACCTGTACGGAGACCCACTTCGGGCTCAGCTCTTCATCCCCCTCAACGTGAGCTGCCTGCTGAAGGAGGGCAGTGAGCATCTGTTTGATGGTAAGGAGTGGTCCTTGTTTTACCCCAGGCAGGTCACTGCTGGCACGTGGCTGACACAAAGGACCTCATTCACCATCCAGGCAGTAGGTGGCCGAGGGACCTGTTTTTGCAGTTCAGCAGCCCCCTGAAGAAGGTGGTCCTGGAGGAGGCTGTGCTGGCAGCATAGTCAGCATGAACAGGGTGAGGTGGGCAGCAAGAAACACCAGCACACAGGAGGGGTGGTCCCCCCAGTGATCTTTAACATTTCACACCCTTACAGAGCCCATGGCAAGTGGCTGTTCCTTTGACAGACTCCGAGTCTGTTTTGCTGGTAGACCCACAGCTGTCCTGTATTTGTATCCTGTGTTTGTTTATTCTCCCCCTCAGATTAGGCTTTCACCACTGCCATCCTTTTTTTGTTGTTGCCATGGTTACGTTCATGGTTAGAGTGTTTGCACATGAGATTAAGCACTAGAAACTGCAATCTCCTTTTCTGCAGCGTGACCTCGCCCTTCCCAGTGACAATGTTGTGGTAAGTCTCAGGTGGAAACTCAAAGATCAGAGAACTCTGTCCCCTTGCAGAGAGGGTCAAAATTGCATCATGAGAAGGGACAATTAGCAAAAGGCTCTGTTTTAAAATGGTAAAGAGGATATTTTCATTAATCCTTGACCCAGTGTCCAGGTGTAAATGTAAAACAAAGGTGACAAATCCGTATGCTGCGAGGTCACCGCAGCACCACTGACTGAAATAAGTATTTTCGGAGCACTCTGGTGATACACAGCAGCCCAGTCTCCTTCCTTGTCCCCTCCCACACACACCTTTGTGTTCCTCTCCTTCGTCTCAAGAGACACAAAATATGAATTCAGGGATGAGTGTACAAGACACATCTCTAATAAGATGACATTCAAGGGACAGCTGACAGAAAAAACTGCAACTGAAAGAAATGGCTGGGGGGGGAAAGGTGCACAGAGGTCTTCTGAGAAAAACTGAAATCTTGAAAAGGAAGGAAATAAAGTAGCTTTACTAGATAATTGTTACATTTCGTGTGTTTCAGGCTTCGAACCAGAAACATACTGGGACCGAATGCACCTGCTCCAGGAGGCAATAGCACACAGGTATGTGCAGAGGGGGCTGACCAAAGGGTTTGTGTCTCCCTGGGTAATGTGGAATGAAGATCTGTGCTGGACAGTCACTCCTGGGTTCTGTGCTCTCTGTCTCTCTGAAGTCTGCTCACAGATTATTAGAGTAAAATACAGCCACCCTCATGCCTGGAGCTGGTCCTGGGGGTGCAGGGGGCAGGTAAGTGCTGTTTCAGCCTGTCACTCCTTAGAAAACTCCTCCTAGGGAGGGCATTGCCTTTGGAAAGTGCCCTGTTATTCTAAGTTAGAAGCTGATAGATTGTAAATAGATTCTTCCTCAGAAGGGACAGTTATTTCCTTCATGTGACCTTAACGCAGTCTTGAACTGGATACCAACCAATGCTTGACAACAGGCAGGAGCCTGGGATGGAGCTGTACATAGGAGGTTGGGCCCAATTTAAGATGGAATTGTTGGAAACTCTGAATACTCTCTAGCCTTTGTGTGGCTGAACTGCCAGTTTGTTTCATGGTGTTGCTGCCAAGGTGTTTTTCATGACAGAGAAACTGCCCTTTGTAATAGACTTTAGCTTGGAAACCAGCTTTCATTAGTTTAGAAAGCAGGAGAAGAACAAGTATCCTACAAACAGCAGAGAACTGTCAGGTGAGCTGCTTGAATTCTGTGTGGGAGAATGTCCAGCATGAAAAAAAATGATGTTGCAGCTTGAAACATACCCAAGGAATATCTTGTCTTCTCTCCCTCTTCCCTCCCTCATGTGCAGCTGCCCTGTTTTGGATAAGATCAACTCTCTTCATCCTTCCTTCTCTTGCCTTCAGGCCATAAGAAGAGGGAGCCTGGAAGGATTTTCCCTGGTGCCCCTGCCCTGGACTAAGGAATCCTACCTGGAGTGGCTCTTTTTATATATATATATATATATTTTAAATTCCTGTGGTCTCTCTTTCTTCAGATTTGGATTTGTGCAAGATAAATACTCAGCCTCTGCATTCAACTTCCCAGCAGAGAACAAGCCCCAGTATATCCATGTCACAGGTGAGAAATATTTGGGAGGCACTGGAGCGAGGAGGAGGTTTTTACAAACAAAAGAACCATTTTACCTGCAGTTTGTGCTTTGTGTCAGTGATGTGGGTCCTGTTTTGTCCCAAGCCAGATGACGTGTAGATGTGTCAGCCAACACAAACCAGAAAACTGGAGGGGCAGTGTGAAAAGCACAAAGAGTTGCTGCTAGTCAAAGGTGCTGGTTTGAAATCTTGCTTTATGGTGTCTCTAAAACTTTTCTTTCTGGGAGATGGGGAAATTAAAAAAAATTATGGCAGAGTTTATTCCAAGGTCAGTAAATAAATGTGTACCCAGAGGCTAGAAGGAAGAAAAGGTGTTGGGACAAGTCAGTGCTCTGTTCTCGTGCTTAAGGCCAGTTGTAGATGCATCTTTACCCATAGACACTGTGAGGGAGACAGATAAAGCATTTAGGATGCACCTGCTTTCATTATTACTCTTCAGAAATGTTGGTGGTTTATCAGCACTTGTAACCAAGCTCCATGCATGGCACGTTGCAGTAAAATGGATTCACAGTGTTCCCAGGGGTTGCTGAGACATGAAAGCAATGACAGGAAGAGAGCTTTTGGAAAATTGCAGAAGAGAATGGCAATTGATGGGAAGTTAGAAAGATGGATCAGAGCCCACAGCTTTGCTTCCTTCCCTGCCTGCAGGGGAAAGGCAGACTGAGAGTGCTCTCTCCCACTGTTGTAACACGCAGGACAAAGCAGCGAAGGAGGAAGATTGTATCCTATTTTCTCTTGCTGAAAGGCAATCAAATGACACCCAGGCCAGTTTCCTTTCCAGAATTTAATGAGCCAGCCCCCAGTTGCAGGGACTTGGGTCTGCCTCAGACTGAAGCCCTCCTGTCTCCCCCAGGGACAGTGTTCCTGCAGCTGCCGTATTCCAAGCGGAAGTTCTCCTGTGGGCAGCAGCGGCGCCGGCGCAACTCCACCAGCTCCACCAACCAGAACATGTTCTGTGAGGAGCGAATCGGCTACAACTGGGCCTACAACACCATGCTCACCAAAACCTGGCGCTCCAGCGCCACTGGCGACGAGAAGTTCGCTGACCGACTGCTGAAGGACTTCACTGACTTCTGCTGGAACAAGGACAGCCGGCTGGTTCTCTTCTGGACTGACTGTCTGGACAAGATGCATGCCAGTGCTCCATGAGATAGGGCTGCACTGGATCTCTTGGGGAGACAGCTAAAGCTTTACCTTGTGGCAAGGATGTAGAAGTGAAGGATGAGTGAAAAGAGCCTCTCTTGGATTCATCTTGAGGCTCCAAGAGGACCTGAGCAATATTGCTGTTGATATTCAACAGAATTTGATTAAGTGCTTGAAAAAAAGAATCTGAGCTCTTGGCTTGCCAATATTTACCACCTGACTTCAGCTTGGTTTTAAGTAGCTGCGGTCCTTGACTGCCAAAACTTCAGTTAGAGCAGAGGTGAAGGAGGGAGATTGCAAATGGTTTTCAAGGGCAGCTGGATGCAGCATGGTGTGATGGTAGAGGCTTCCTGTCAGTGGCAATGATGGGTGCCCTTGGCATCTGCTGTGCCTGGCAGCAGCCTGCCCCTGCCCCTCCCGAGGTGCACCTGATTGTGTGAATATGTAAGATAAATGTGAGAGATGCTTGTTACATTTCATACATGTAAATAAGTAAAAATGCAGAAAAGCAAGTGCTCTGATGTTTTGTTGTAACTCCACAGAAAGCAGTACAGAATCAGTGAGTGAAACAGAACAATTGTCAAGAGGAAGTACTGTTTCCTGTGCCCAGCTCAAAGGTCAGTGCTGGGGCTTTGTCTTTTAGGCATCCAAGACTTTCTGTTTCCAGCTCTGGATCTAGAACAGTGTCACACAGCAGGGAGCAAGAAACCAGTTACTGTCCTGCAAGGCCAGCACCAAAGCCTAAGGAGAAATCGAGGGCTGCTGAACACAAAATGCTGCTGAGAATAATGACCAGGTTGTTAGAATGTGTCTGGATGCAGCAAAAAGAAGGTGCCTGTGTTCAAGTATGTAGCCTTTGTCTTTGCACAGAAAGCTCCCACGTGGCTCAGCGCCTTGGCACGGGCTGGTTATTGAAGTGCAGATTTAGGGTGGGTTCACAAGCCAGCCGTGCTGAGCTTGGGGGCTGTTGGCTCGGTTCCTCTTGTTATCTGTCCTCGAGAAACTGGAGTCAGGGAGGGCTGACACCTTCACAACGGTGTTCAGACCTGATTCAGGGAAATCGTAGCTGCTTCAGTTTTTATCCCCCAAACTGAGCCTGGATGACTCACCTGTTTTGAGACGGCACCCACCCACTAAACGTGGGTTTGAGCCTCGTGCCTCTTCATTCAGTTCCTAAGTGTGTCAAAATCATCAGTGCATCTCTGAGCCCCATTAACGACTTAAAAAATGCTCTCTACTATGAAAGCAACTCGCTGCCTTCTACTCTACCCCACTGTACTATGCAAGGCGCTGGGCACCCGGTGGGTGCTCGATCTAAGGGCTCCCGGGGCGGGGTCGGGGTGTGGGGCGGCCCTGGAGCTCCTCCTGGGCGGGGAACGGGCGCCGGCGGCTCCGCACCTGATCCCGGAGCACGAGGACCAGGACCGGGACCCGGACCGGGCTGCAGCGCGTCCCTGCTCCTCCACTTCGCAGGTATTTAGGGGCTGTTGCCGCTCTTGTCCGCGGGGATGGAGCTGGCCCAAGGGTGGGGTGTCCCCAAGGGCACCGCGCCGGTCCCCTTTGCCCAGGAAAACGGGTGAAAACCAGCCCCGACGACCGCTTACACTTTGAAGTAACTGCGTCTGCGCCGGCCTGACAAAGCGCCGTTTTGGAGAAAAACTAATTAGTTTCACCTGAATTTCACCAAACTACTGTGTTCGGGTAGTTTTAACCACTAAGCTGTGGGTGTAAAGCTTAGAGTCAGTCTCTGAGTTTTGAGGCAAGTTTAATGTGTCTTTCTGAGCTCAGGTTTTTCAACGGCAAACCTGGTGTGGCTTTAGTTTTTCAGGGCTGCTTTAGGCCTAATTTTATTTAAAGTATTTTAAGGTCCTCGGGCTGCTTTTAATAGCACAGTGAATTTCTTTCCTTAAAAAAAAAAAAAAGGCATACCATAGAAGCTAAAAATAGGAGATAATAGTTTTTATCTAACCACAACTTTGTGCATTTCTTGGAAAAAGCTTCCAACAGGACATGAGGATGAAGCGGTTCATGGCCATGTTAAACAAGAATAAAAACAAGGATCCCCCACCCTCCAAGCTGCTGGATCTAGCGGGGAAGCTTTGCCAGGACCTCCAGAGCTCGTCCCCTAGTCTGGAGAAGCTGGTTGGGGCCATGATGGGATGCAAACACAAGATGTATTTTCTCACTAACATCCACATTGTCCGGGCTTGCGTGTTTGTTCATATCCGTAATGGGCAGCATGACACAGCCTGCAGCCTCCTGGAGGTAGGGATGTGTTCTTTGGTTCTTCATGGAGACAAAAAGCAGTATTGGAAAAACAGTAGTTAGAGCTGTTAGTGCAGAGGGACCCAAACTGCAGCACGTGGAGTGTTTCCAGCTGGCAGAAGGCAGCAAAAGGTGATATGTGTGTGTTAGTTGACCTGAAACACAGGATAAAGCCTTTGCTACAGGCAGTATTCATCAGCCAAGGGGAAGAAGGTAACTAGGTGATTATGGGGTTGGCTGTAGAAGGATTTTTGTTCTTTAGTGTGGTGGTTCTTGAAGTTTTTTTCACAACCTTAGGACTCAGGACATAAAAGCCTTGGGAAGCCCAAGATTAGAGTGCTTGTCAGGGTGGGAATATATGAGGAAGGTGGGATGGTGCCACTCATGGTGAGGGATTTTGGCCTCTAGATCTGGTCATGTAGCCTGTTTCACCAGGGGAAAAGAAGGAATTAAGCAGGCAACTCCCTGTGTGCATTAGAGAGGGTACAGGAGCCATATGCTCGGATAATGTACCAGCTTTGTCAAACCAGTAGGAATCTCTGAGTAAATTTCTGTTGTTGCAGGTTTTCTCTTTTATAGGAAGTCTGACTCCCAGGAAAGGTTTGTTTATACACTGTTTTGTTTTAGCACTGCAAGGCAGAAGAGAAGGAAGAACTGGTGCAACTTTGGCACGAGGTTCACTATCAGAGGGTTATGGAGAGACAGCACAAGAATTTTCTGACACCAGTGCAGAAATTCCGTTGCAGGAAGAGGTACTGCATTGTGGGGGGACCAACACCATTTTCTCTGCTGTAGTTAGCAGAGGTAGGGGCTACAGATGCAGAGACTGGTTTTGCATGTCAAGATGCTGCTTCTTGGGGCTGGTTCTTTTCTTGACATTTTGACCACCTGTGGCAATGTGAGAAAATTCCTATGAATGTTAGTGACTCCCTTTGTGGTCCTTTTTAATCCTGTTTTCTCCTGTGTACAGGAATCCTCCACCTATTTCCCTTTGTCCTGGAGGTTTGAAGACTAGAAACTATCCAGAAGAAGTACGGCAGCACCTGCGCAGGTTTGCTGTAGAGGTGACAGCAAACCCAGACAAGAGACAGCGGGTAGGGATATGCTACTTACAGTCAAGTTTCCTTGTCACAGAAGGAAGGACCCTGATCAGAAATTGGGAATTGGTGTTTTCAGAAGCCTCACTGGGGTTGGGATTCCTTGTATTTGATCTTTCCCTAAAGGTTTCTTTAAAAAAAAATCATCAGGTTCATGCTAAGTAATTTCTCTTGCTGTGGACGAGAGGTTGAGGGCAATAAATTCCTCTGGGTTTTTAACAGTTCTAATTTGGTAGCGATTGAGCACAGGCAGTGAAACAGCCGTCACTCAGAAGAGCTCTGTTACAGTGATAAATAGTTCTGTCTGCCTGGACTGAGTTACAGCCTGGGGAAAACTGCACTTTGTTCACCAGAACGTATTTTGTGCTGACTTAACACATCAAATTCACAGCATTTGAAAACACAATAGGCTGTGTTGATGTGTGCATGGATCTACCTTCTTTGGACAGGGACAGATTTGTAATGGAGGTGAGGTCAGGGCTTCACACTTTGGAGTCTGCCTCTGTGAAGGTGTCATTCTGGGGGGTGAGTGTGCTCTGGTGAGGGCATTATTTGGTGAGCAATATAGTTGCAGTATGTGGTTTCCTTTAGCAAACAAATTGTTTGGGGGTGCAGGTTGGAATATGTGTTTTCTGTCAACTCTTGAGTTTATAAATCGGACTCCTCAATCAGATCCACAGAGACTTCTTGCAGACCTAGTCAGTGAATGTCTCTGGGTTTGAAAGCTCTTGCTGGGCTGCTTTTGGAACTGAAGGGAAAAGCCTGATTATGTGGATGTGGTTTATTCTTTTCCCCTTCATTTCTCCCTACACCTGGGTTTGCAGGAGGGATTGGCTCGGGACATGAACCTGCAGCCAATTCAGGTCTATAACTGGTTTGCGAATTACCGGCGACGACGACAATCCTGTGTCCTTCCCACGGAAAAGCTCCACAACCCCTGTCCTGAGAGGGCTTGGACTTCCCATACAGAGGAGGAGCAGTCTAAAGGATCCTACACTCCACAAACTGCAGGTTTGTATCTTCCTAATGGGCTTAGGATGTGATCCAGAAAGCTGAAAATCAATTTTAAATTCCCTCAGGAAGGGAAGAAATTGCTTGTTGAGAACAGCATCTGTGTGCTGATGGATCGGGGGGATGCTGGAGGACTCTCGTCGTTTGGGCAGAGGCTGTGAGTCCATAGGAGCAGACACTCATAAGGCCTGTGCAGGGACTGGTGAAAAGAGATGACTGGCTCAGAAGGGGCACCAAATGAAAGCAAATACATGGGAGGCAGCGGGTTTTAGCTCTCAGATTCTGGGATGAGGGCAGTACTCCATGAAAACCCACTATTTCCATGCCCCTCCACAGAATCTTAACCAAACTTCAGTCACAGGGAACAGGGAGGTCTTGCTGTATTTGGCAAATTAGACTTGTTTCATTGCCTTTTGGAGTAACCATTTGTGTTCCCTCATCTGCCTGGCCTGCACCTTTCAGGTGGATCTCATGCAGGCATTGGTTCTGAGCAAATGGAGATAACCGTTGTGCCCTGTGAGCCAAGGTGGGAGCAGACAGCTGCAGATCTGGATAAGCCTCCCACAGGAACGTATTTAGAGATGCTGGAATCCAGGTGATGTATGAAAAAAATCTTTAGAAGTGACAGTTCAGAGACAAAACAACCTTTAAACATATTCATGCAACTGACTTTCGTGTCAGTTCCCAGGGGACATCACTTAGGAGTCTTGACACCACAGATGGACATGGTCCGTGCCCAGTCAGAGCAGTTGATCTCCCAGCTGTGGAGGGCAGGATTCAGAGGTTTAGCTGGGGGTCCCCTCTTGGCAAAGAAGTGTGGTCTGGCTGATTTATTTTCTCCATCATTACAGCTTTATGCAGAGCACTGAGCTGTATGAGGCGGGAACAAGCACGGCTTTGTTCCCCACTCCCAACACTGAACAACCTGTACCTTTCTGCACCGAGGCTGTGCTGGAACCAGGACCCTGCTTTAGCCCTGCTGTGCTGCAGCCCGGAGCAGCAGTGAGCAGTGCTGGGGCCAGCCCCCAGCTGGGGAGCTTGGTCCGGTGCTCTTGCAGGCCCCTTCCCGTCCTGGATGAACACCTGGCTGTGTGGCAGAGCCCTTGCAGCACCACAGGAGTCTCTGGCTCTGTGTGGACCCCAGGTATAGAAGGTTAGTAAAACTGCTCCCAGATTGTCGACCTTAAGACTTTCCAAGTTTCTCTTCCCTTTGTTGTAAACACTCTTGCTCACTTTAGTGGCTTTCCAATGTCATGACAAATGGGAGCGGGGCTTATTTTGAGCTTTGGGGTTCTGCCTCTGTAGTAGTTCAGTAAGAAAAACCTGTTGATTTAAGGTGTTGAAACAAACATTCTTACCTATTCTTTTGCCTAAACTGTAATTGCTTCCGTAAGATACTAATGACTTCCTTTTAGTGTTTCCACTGGAAGAGTCCCTCCAGGTGTTGTCTGTTCCCCGTGTCCATTTTTAATGCCAGTCACCCTTAAGAGATTGCTTGAGAAGAGGCTGGGAACTTCTTAACTGTGACATGGTGCTCTTCAAGCACACCTTCTCACTTTCCTTTCTCCCTCCTGCTATTCTTTCTCTCCCTCTTTTTCTTCTTCCTGTCCAGTCTTGTGCAGCATTCCCACCATCTCTTTTCTTTCCCCTGTTCTTCAGACTAGCCTTGATAGGATACATAAGGAATGTCCACCTGCTTTTGCTGTAGGAGTACAGAACAGAAAGGGCTGTGATTGCCATTCCCCCAGCCTCTGGTGAACGTGGAGCAAGGAGACAAGGAATAGCTGGGTTATGTTACCTGTCTCTGTACTTGTGTTTAATACAAGCATTTATTTCAGCAGGTATCAGAGTTCCCTTGAGCAGAGTCCCTCAAGGTGGCTGTATTGAAGGCAGTCCAGGAGGAATCATTCAGCAGTCAGATTTAGAGGTTGAAAGCTTCATCCTTAGAGAAGGACAGCTAGGGACCTTGGAATCTATTCCCCACAGGTAAAGGGAGGGAAAGCACAGGGCTGCTTAAAGGCAGGAATAACGATGCTGTGGGTGTAGCCCTCTCTTGAGACCCTGTTGAAGAGGGTTGCAGAAAGAGTATAGTGATGCAACTCATTCCCAGGGCCTGATTCTCCTTGTGTCCATCCTATTTTATATAGGTGGTATATAAATACCCCACAGGTATTTATATCTGTGCACTGGAAATGTTGTGTAAGTGTATATGTGTGTGTGTGTGGCACAAAGGGGATCTGGAACCAGCCTAATCAGAAAAGACATGAACCCCTCTTTTAAAGCAGGTTCAGCCTCTGAGCTATTTGCTTGGTTTTGGCAGAAAATCATAACCTATACTGATCCAGTGAGAGCTGATTCTGTGGGCTGGGTTGGTAGGGCCTGAACTTAATCCTAAAATAGTTTTTGTAGCTTCCCAACCCCATGACAAGATTATTCCATAGTGCAAGCTTTCCAAATTGGAAGACAGAAAGACAGGCACTCTTCTTTCTGTTTTTCACCTGTAACAAATGTTTCAAAATTCAGATTTTCTCTGGGACTTAAGATAAATTCAGAGAATGCAAAACAACAAAAATTCGTGCCATTTTCCATATGTTATACAACTTGCATCAAGTTACATAAAAATAAACACTGCCAAAGAGATATTATGAGCTGCCTTCACTTTACTGATCTGCAAGACTGAGCAGGAGCAGCAGCCCCATTTCACAACCCATCTGTTGACACTGTCCAGCATTTGTGCTATAGCACTACACTGTCAATATGGCAAAAAGGCAGGTAGAAGAAGCTTTATTCCCACTTTATAGAGGAGGAAGCAGAGGCACAGAAAGCTTTGTGACTTGTCAAGCAACAAGGGAAGGCAGTGATTCACTGGAGATAAAGATCAGTGAGGTTTTGGCCCCAGTTCCCTGCTAAAAACATTTTTGCCTTTTACCCCTGTTTCCCAGTTGGCTTTGTGCCTTGTTCACAGTCGTGTCAGACTCCTGCTCTGAATTGCTGGGGAGAACCCAGGTCTGGGCATTGTAAGCCTCAGTCTGTGTTTTAGGATTTGCAGTTTTCAACAGTGGCTAAAGATCACGAAAGATCAGCAAGGCTTGCTGGCAATATTTTGGCTGGATTTAAAATTGCATGTTCTGACTCTGGAGTGAGCTCATGTTTATTTTTAAAATATGTGCTGCCAGTAGAAGAAATCTATGGTGGATGTCTCCTTGTTGGGTATGTCAGTCGTGCCAGGAATCCACACACCCTTTATCTTATTCCTGGCAGGGGTGGGACTTGCTGCTTCATTGGCACCTTTTGGTGAGGATATATTATTTGAACTCTATTTGTAAACCCTATTGGGTGGCCTGGTCCAGCTCCCCCCAGAGCCTTGAACTCCACAAAATACCATGAATGCTGTGGAACATCAGTCTCTTTTTCGAAGTGAGTGATACTCAGGCTGCAGTTTCAGCAATTTCATTTTGCAGTTTCTCTCTAGGGAGCCAGGAGACCTCGTGTGGGTGATCTTGGGTAAGATCACTGCTGAGTGAGTGGCAGTGAGTGAGGATCACCTGTGTTATCAGACAGAGCCCTCTCACAGAGTTACTGATTAGAGAGGACTATTATGTCACCAGAGTCCTCTTGAGCAGTTATGTTGCAATGAGCATCACTCATTTGGGGGCTGGTGAGCAACAGCTCAAACTGGAAGAGTCAAATGAGTGTTGCTGTCCTGGAAAGATAGAGCAGTGAAGTTATCCCAGCTTTACGCATGAGAGTAGTGCACAGAGAAGGAAACTATTTAGCCAAGGTCACCCATCTAGGGTAGACTCAGTGTTATGCTCTCATGCCTTGCCAGCACCTGTGACTCCCTGCTTCCTGAGTGCAGGGATAGAGCTGCAAGTCAGCCAAAGGACCCTTCATCTGCTTGTCTCATTTTTAAAGGTGCTCACCTGGAAAGGACTTGGCCTGAAAGCTTATTAGAACAACTCCTGTTGGTTTCTTTCATGGGCTTTTTACAGCCAGTCCTACGCACTTGGGCTGTATCCAAACCTCTTCTGATCTACAGGGCTGTGAGGTGGGAGTGTGAGAGGGAAGCAGGCTGGGAGCTGACTGTCTCCATCTGCTTCTGCTGCCTGAGAGGAAACTTTGATCCAGCTAGCGGACTGCAAGTCCCTATAGGACACCAAACAGATGCTCACCTTTGCAGGGAGTGATGGTGCATCCTCTTCACTCTGTAAGCCAGGCCAGGTGGAATGTAGCCCAGCTAATGGTTCATGCAGAAAAGCACCCTGAGCTCTGTGGGGCAAGGCTTTCTGCATTTCTGAGCCAGCATATTGATCTAGAAAATGTCAGTGCTGGGATGGCCGTGGCAGCTCACAGCTTCTGCCTGCATTTCTGGGATTCCAGCTCCGAGTGCCGGGAATCCTCCTGCTGTTGGGCTCTCCCTCTGGATAACCCAGTGCCTTGACACTGGCAGGCAGCAGGTCCCAAACCCACAAACAGGGGCTGCTTTGTGGCAGTTGTGTAACTGAATGGTGAGACTCGTTGCTAAGGGCGCTGTGCATGTGGGTGTAAGTGGGCTGTGAAAAGGGATGAGACATTCCTGATGGGGTGGGGATAGGAGAGGGAATCAAGTCCGTTTGTCATTAGGAAATGTGACTGCCTGAAAGCAGCTCCAGCAGAGGAGTTCCCTGATGGCTGTTACCTGGGGAGCATTCTGAGGGAGGGCAGTTTGACACCTGCACTGTTGCTTCTCCTTTTTTCCTGTTCTCTGCTGGTGGGCACCTCTTGTCTGGGCCTGTATGGACACTCACACTCTGGGCTATTCCAGGTGGTGGTATGGGCAGTGTTGTTGGATTAGAAATACTTCAGAGTTGGTGATAATGAGAGAGAACATCCCATTTTTGGGATGTAGTGTCTGCTACTTGACCCAGTGCCCGCAGACTGATCTCTTTAGGGGCTGGCAGAGCCCCCAAGGGAGTGGGGATGGGGATCTGATCCCCAGACTCCACTTGTGGCCTTGAAAAGCTGTAGTAGCATCATAGCCAATGTTGTGGCTATGTCTAAAGCCACATATTTGTTTTGACTCTTAAGATCTCTGTTTTTTAAATATGTTCCAGGAGAGAGACTTTTTGGTAGATACCTCCCTGATTATGGAGAACGTTTTGGGGGCAGAAGGAAAGTTGCAAATTGAGATGTTGTTTCCTGATACTGTTCCTGGTCAGGCCTGCCATCCCACTGCAGAACCTGTATTCTCAGGCCATAACAATTTGGAGAAATGGGGCAGATGTGGAGACAGCTTAGTGGAACTCTGTTAAATGAATAGTCTTGCCAACAAGCCCCTCTTGTCCTGCTGAAAAGTATTACAGTAAGTGGCAAATAGAGCATAAATACAAATGCACTTGTATATGGGTTTTTTTGTAGTTCCTGTCAGACTGTGTTTGGCAAGCCTCAGTGCCCACCTGTTTCTGCACCCTGCATGGAAGAAAGCCAAGCCTTGGGACAAAGCCAGGTAAGAGAACACACTTAATGCTCAGAGAAAGGAGCTCAGCCCTGTACACACTATCCCCTGCAGCTCTATCACAGGAGATGTGAAATCTCCTATCATATTTAATATGAAACATGTTTGATCTAAGCCTACCTTTTGGTATCCAGTTCAGAGCAAGCTGGACATTCCCTGGGTAACATCCAGCAGATACTGGATGAGGAGATTTGGTTTTGTTGTTTTTCTTTTTCCCACTTGAATTGTTTATCAGACCCTAATTTTATTAAATGTGTCATTGAAGTGGTGGCCAAAGGAACCTGTGCAGATCCAAAGTGTCATTTAAATTTGGAGTCATGGAGGGCTCACGTGGCACTGTGGAATGATGGCTGTTTGAGGGTCTCCCCTCTTAGGGGTTCTGCATAATCTGATTCTGCTCTCTCAGACCTCTTAAAATGTCTCATGTAATTTTCATTTCCAGGCCTGTGTTATTGTTGAGGAAAGGGGATTTTGCACTGTACTGAGATGGCTGATAGCACTATACAGGGCAGTGTGATTAAAGGGCAGGATAAGAGAAGTTACCTGCATGCTGTGGATGCACTCTGCGTGCCTTCTGAGAGTGGTTTTAAGGCAGTAGAGAATAGAAGTTGGAAATCTGGTGCTTTCAGTGGGATGGGGGCACATCTCTGAATTAAATGTTTCCTAAATAGGACCCAAGAAAGCTCTCTCTAAGCTGTACATTGAGCTATTTTTTGGCTCCACGTGTGTTGGTCTAACAATCAGCATCCATTGCTGTTTCCCTTGCAGTGTAAACTGCTGGAGAAAACCTTTTTAAAAGAGATTATGAAAAGCAGTAGCCCATATCTGCTGGCCTCATTATGGGAAGTGGCTGCAGCTCTGAGGGCAGTAACAGAACCTCTTCTGAGCCTCTGAAAGCATCAATATAAAGATCTGTATCTTGGAAAGTGGCCTTTTTACCAGCCATAATGTAAGCCAGACGAGAAGGAAAGCTTTGGGCATTAATAATGAATGAGCCTTTTCTAAGATTTCCAGAGCATGCAGTCTCTGTAGGTAGTTTTCATCTTGCTGTTCTGCATTCCTGCACTGATTTTGCAGTGTTGTAGAAACATGACACTCAGTGCAATGTGGGCTGGGGAGCAAGACACCGAGTGATGCCTGCAGATGTCAAAGGGGACATCTTCAAATCTTTGTAATAATTGCTCAGTTCAGGAATTCAGAAGACCAATTTTTGCATATTTTAATGAGTGCTCTAGGAGAAGGAAGCGTTTGAATGGGTAAATGATTTTACAGCATTCTACAGACTTCCTGGGCACTTTGCTTCTTGCTGAATGAAATGGCTCTGGGCTTGTGGCAGGGTTGTGCAGATATTTGGTTCCTATGGCTGAACCACAGGGGTGCAGATGGACACTTCCTTTTGTCCACATGACTCAGTTTGCTTTTTGTAGGTCATGCATACCATCAGAACCAAAATGAGAGAAAACTGAAGCTAAAAACCCAAAACTTTAATTCATTTTGGAGACATTTCTTTCCCTTCCTGAGCAGAGCGCCCTTGTTCAGGTGATCGCTCCCCTTCTTATTTCATCCTGGTCTTACCTTCTATCAGTTACTGGCTTTTACTGGAGCCAATGCCTTGGGTAAAGGGAAAGGAATTGCTCTGCTCTGAATTACTGAGAGTTGGATTGTGTACTGGTTGTGCTTGTCACTGTTACACCATGTCCTGCACAGATGGATCACTACCTGAGCTTAGAGGGGAGCAAGGCCTTTGTCCCTCCGTGCAGAGAGCCCTCAGCACTGACATTCCCTCCCATCACACACCTTGTGCTGCTGTCTGGCTGCCCAAAGGAGCTCTCCCACCATAAGAAACTGTGTCAAAAAACATATATAGTGGGGTTTTGATTCCTTCCTGTGTCTTTCAGGTCCTGGAGGATCCAGTTGGTGACCCATCAAGCAGCGACACGTTCTGGGCAGCGTGTCTGCTCTTTGAATTCTCTGCCAGGGGACAGATGTGACCTGCCTGCAGAGACGCTCCGGCTGGGCTGCGCCTCCCCAGGAAACACCCCATCGCTGCCTATTTTTTCCTCTTGTGTTTTTTTATAAATGAATGAGGAGTTTGACAAGGGGATGAATAACAGTAAGGGAGAAGGATGGAGGCATTTTCAAATGGTTACAAAGTTTGGTTTACTTACACTTTTATTAAGAATTTTGCAAAGGATGGAAGAAACATTGTGGACTGCAGGTTTTTACTGGAGCAGTCTGAAGCTGTAGTGTAGATGCTAAAATTACCAAGGCACTGATTCTGTGGCAGTTACATGGATTACCCATAGCACTGGTCAGATCCGAGTCCTTTGTTGCATCATGAAGCTAAATGAAGCTCCTCTACTTAAAGGAGTAAAATTTAATTATATTGCCTTACAGTGGATATTGGATAACTTTTTCTCAGGTCTGGAAAACGAGGTCTCAGCTCAGTGCTGGTAAAATACTGCTGTTTCTTATCCCTGCATTCCTGTTGAACTGCAGGATATAACTTATGGAGGGTTCCATGTTCCATAGTGCCACAGATGACACAAACTGGAGCACGGCAGAATTCTCAGTGCTAAAGTTCTGGCAGGACTGGGGGAGGACATACCATGGTTTTGGTGTTTAACACCAAGAAGTAGCAAGGCAAGCCCTTGGTGCAGGTTTAAAGCTAATCCTGCAAGTCATAAGGACTGGTCTTTTGGGTATTTTCCCTATTTCCCCTTTTGGATACTTTTTGCAGTGTTACTGTGGGAGTTTAAATCTGTATTGGAGAAGGGGTCATCTTTGCCAAACCTCCAGCCCGGAGATACATGGAGAAGATGCTTCCCTTACCCTTTGTTACATAGTTAGCAAATAAAGGTTGTCAATTACTGTTTCTCCAGGGTTCTTTTTTCAAGGTAGGGGTATGAAGTGATAAATGTCACATGGCAATTATGTATTAAAACGCAGCACCAGTTGCCCTGGGAACACTTGTGCATGCTGAGACCCTGATGCCTCCTTTATTTTGGTGGCTCTCACTCAGAATGCCCATTTCTTGCGGTTCTGGATTCGGAGCAGTGGTGCTTGGAAGGGTCACACACATGTTGTTTATTGCCTTCAACAGCGGGGCCGGGTTTGTACGGCCCTCGCAGTCCCCGGTGAGGGACGAGCCCGCCCCGCCCTCACAGCCCCGCGCCATCACTGCCCGCCCTCCTCCCCTCGGGGCCGTTCCCGCCGCCCGCCGCCGCCTTCCCATTGGTCCGCGTGCCGCCCGTGCCGCCTCGCCATTGGCCCGCGGGACCGTAGCAACAGCGACAGATATATCCTGCCGCGCCCTGATTGGCCGCCGCCTCCCGCCGAGCCATAGCAACAGCGGGGCGCGAGCGGGGCGCGCGCGGGGCGGGGGGGCCGCGGCTGAGGGGGCGCCGGGAGCCCTGAGGGGCGGCGGCCGCACGGGCACCGCCATGGCGGGAACAGCAGCCGCCGGCACGGCCACAGGAGCCGCCGGCACGGCCACAGCAGCCGCCGGCACGGCCGCGCCGCGTGAAAACCTGCTCTCCAGGCGTTGGCACTGTCGTTTCTGCGACCTGAGGTGGAAAGGAGGCAGGACACGGTCAGGGACGCAGCTGCACGCACAGGCAGCGGCCCCTTAGCAAAATTCACACTGGATTCTTGTAGACTCTTGTCCGAGATCCCAAATAAGGTACTTTATTTTTCGCCCCTACCGGTATGACATGTCACTACGATTACGATGATTTACCTAGTCAGTGGTATGTGATACATGTGGATGATAACGCTTCCATACTGTTGAAGATGTATTGGAGTAAAGAGGAATGATGTCTCTCTTACAATGAGATGTATTTTCAGTTCCTTTCAAATATTTAGTGCTGTTCCCTGTCAGGGAAAAGGATAAGATTAACATTGTGTGTATAGAAATTTTAGGTACCTATCATTCTAAATAGATTATTTTCTAATAACCCATGCTAAGCAATGCAGATACTTTGGGGTTGGATATAAATGGCCTTTGTTCTACCACCTTAACCATACCAGTGGCCTGAGGCCTTGGAAGTTTTTTAAATAGTTCAAGAATACCATTGTTTTGACTTTTAAGTAAAAAGAAGACGCTCAATTCAGCAGAATTTCTCAGGAATGCTACAACAACAAGTCTCTTCCAAACTTAAATCTGAAAAAGGATTTTCAGCTAAAGCCAAATTAAAGCCTTTTCTCTCACTCTTAATGAATTTCATTTCCAAATTTGGCACAGTTGTTCTCTGGAGGACAACTGAATTTTCTAGGTCATTTCCCAGGTGAAATAACTTACCACTTTTCTGTAAATTTGTTAGACAATTCAAAGTTTAATATGTGAAATTGAGCAAATTAAAATTATTTCTCTTCAAGATATGTAAAATCAAGTGGTTAAAGTACAGTGTGTTCTGGCCCACTATTGTCTCATGTCACTTGGGTATCGAACCTGCACAAAACACTTGAGGAGTTAATTGCACTTGGACAGGTGATCTCACAGGATTTGACCACGCTGAGTTACAGGCGAGCAGAGCTCTGAGGTGGGCTGTGCTTCCCCATCCCTGAGCCTGAACAGAGGGGCTGCCTGGCCATGCAGTGGAGGAAGAGAACAAGTGAATCTCTGCTGAATGCCAGTGCTGCTGCATGGAGTTAGTCTTTGAAGGAGAGCCCAGTGGAGTTCTTTTCATTGTGTTCCCACTGGGGTAGCATTTGAATTGTTCCGTTTGTGCCTTACCTCGTTCTGGTTTTCTAGGTGTGATTTGCGTCCCTGTCACGTTCTGCTTTCCCTGTCCTACCATTTGGAGCAAGCTCTGGATGTGTTTATGCTGTTCTTCCTTGGAGCTGTGCTTGGGAGCACGTGGCTGACCTGCCCTGAGCTGAATGTGCTGTACCTGCTGTTGTCATTCCTCCTCCTCCACATGGCATGGCCTAGCATAGGAAGGAGCTTGCCCTAGATACAAAAAAAAAAAAAGCCATTTTTATCCTAAAATGCATATAAGGGCCCAAAGAACAGTGCCTATATGTGTTGATGGGTCACAGAAAGGGAATGGAAATCTAGGAGGACTTTCAGAAGTTCTGTTACTTGGCTGCCCCTGAGGTGAGTGAGACACTTTCCCAATAGTCAGGTATCCATGTTTTCCACACTGCTGCCAGAGGCAGCTTTTCTGTGGGCAGTTCAGCAGACAGCCCTAAGCCAGGCAAGGCCAGAGACTGAGCTGTTGCCTGTCAGTGGTTCTGTGTTGGAAGTGGGGTGTGCAAGTGGCTGTGTGGAGGACCTGCATGGCAGCAGCCATGAGAAACTTCCCTGAACTAATCCCAGCATGACACGAGCAGCAGCTTTCCCTGCCTATAGTCCCACTGGCAGTTCTGCCATCACAGTCACTGAATGAGTGTGTCCACGGCCCACTCAGGACAAATGCTGGGAGACAGAGCTTCGAGGCCAGTGTTTCCAGGCAGTCTCCTGTTCTGGATGCCTGGCTCACCTTGCTTGGGGCCTCATTTTCAGAGGAAGCAAGCACTTACATAGTGACTCAAGTAGGGCACCCAGAACAAGAGGCCACGTTTGAATATGTTGGCACAGGCATTCTGGTTTATCTCTGCACTTCATCAGTCTTATCCCCAAAGTCTTTCATGTTATGTTCTACAGTGAAAGGTCATTGTTTCAGATCAATCATTTTCGGTGGGACTTAATCTAGTTCTAAGTCAAACTAATCCACTTTGGTAAAGGTTGAAAAGCAGTAAAAATTCATTTGTTAAGATGGATCTGGGCTTATTTTTTAAATGTGGCTGTTGATGCTGAGTCCTTAATTGTGTATGCCTAGCATGAGGTGTCTTCAGAGTGGTTCCAGAAATGATGGACATCTAAATTCCAATCTTATCTGTGGCCTGCAAATGCTCTGGACTTTTGGGAAAACCCTGGGATTTAGTGGGATTGATTTTTTTGGTGTTCATTTTGTTTTTTTTACTTTCAGTATTTGCTTAACAGAGGTTGGGGTGTTTTTTTTCTCTTACCTGTAGAGCCTCTTTTCAAAATGGTGCTCTGGTGGCAGCTGCTGCTAAGCAGGCTTGTTCATGTTTTCCTGTTGAAGTTTGTGAATTCTGGTTACTTTCCCTTCATTACATAAAGAGTAAAACAACATTCTTCTCTCTGGGCAGGACTAACAAACTGTGGTCTGATGCAGCTCATGAGGGGTTAAAGCTGCTTTCAATTAGGTACCGTGTCCTCGCCACTTAAAGGAGCCCCCCCAACTGAGCATGCTTGACAACCTCCTGTGCATATCCCTGAATCATTCTGGCAAGGAAAAACTGCCATAATCTGTTCTTCAGACATAGTGCAGCTTCCTCAGTGGACTCTGAAATGAGCAGGTGCTTGAAAATAGCCCATTTTGCCCCAGAGTGCTGGGGATTTATCAACTCGTGTGCACAGGATTTTGGACGTGCAAAAGGCTACTGTGTGTGAATGCTGAATGGTATGAAAAATGCTGCAGTGATCCCAAATAGGCTTCTGTGTGCACATCTGCCCTTTCCCCTGAGGGAGCAAGAGCTTCACAGGTTTTGTACAAGTCCCTGACCTTCTGTTTTAAGGGTCTTCCCCTTTTAGTGAATGGATACAGAGTGTACTTGCCCACAATTCATGGCACGAACTCTGCTGCTGAGCAGCACTCTGGCAGTGTCAGCTTTCTCTCTTCATTCTAGGATTTACCTTTGAGTTACGACGGAGGTTCTGGGAGAGTGATTCAAGATTAATATGAAATTGAAATATGACAAATAGACTATTTTCACACACACTGTGACAGCCTAGAGGGTTCTGTTGCTCATTAAACTGTGGTGTATGGTTTGGCTAGAAATATGTCACTGAAATTACAGTCCCTTGTGGTTTGGGAAAGAATCATCACACTTCAGCTACACCCACTGCTATCTCGTGCTCTGATCTTGTCACTGGTGACAACACCTATCCTCCTGATGCACACTTATCTCACTGTACTGGGGGAATGTGCTGCCAGGATTCTAACAATAAAAATTACAGATAGTCCTAAGCCTGGGGAAGAATCTGTCCTTACAGCAGTATCTGAGCATCGTGCCCTGTGTAAGTGCCAGTCACAAGTATTTCCGAGTTCAGAGGTTCACAAACTCTTCATCCCTCTTTCTCTACCATGGTTGCCTCTACTTTGTTTGCTGTGATGTGGAAGCTGGTTAACCTCCCCCATCAGTGTGTGGTTTCTTCTGTTCTCTCTCTGTTTTTCAGTATCTTGTCCCCAAGACTTTCATCATTTAAGAGTTCCCTAAATAAAACATTTCCTTGCTGCAGAAAAGAGAGGGAAGATCATCTGCTCCAGGGATCAAGAGGATGTTAGTGGCAGGGACTTTGTAGCACCACTGCTATAGTTCCATGGGTCTCAGGAAGAGTGCCACACAATGTGTGTGCTCCCTCAGTGCTACCAGGAAGACCAAAGGGGAGGCTTTCTGCCCTGGGGAAGGGCTGGGAATAGCACAGGGTAGTTTCCTTGTCCTGTAGCCTCTTCACCAGTGTCCCCACAGCTAAACGTCAGCAGCAGGGAGACACCCTCTGAGACTGCTGTGGTGTCCCCAGTGCCCCTGTGTGAGTGAGCAGTGAACTGGAATGGCATTTCAGAGGGAGCTATTTGTGGAACATGGATACTGTCCAATAATCAGATATGCCTGTGGAGCAGAGCCACTGCCTTAGGTCACAGTGCAATTTTCAGTGCCATAAGTTTCTCCATCTACAAATTCTTGCTGGGTGTGGTCACTGCCGACAACTCTCAGTCCTGCCTCATGAGAGCAGTATTCCTGAGCTTTGATGGGAATCACGGAGCTCTGGAATGTCGTGTGTAATGCCTGGTGTCTGAGCTCCGCAGGGGAACCACTGTCAGGCACTGCTTGCACCCCATTCAGCACTCTGCTAAAAAGGCTTGCTGATTTTTCCATTTCCTTTCCATTTTTGTTTTTAAGACATTGTAACTCATAAATATTGTAGCAGATTATAAAACTCATCGCGTGAGCTCTAATTTCTGTTTATTGTACCCTTGTAGATTTGTGGAGCCACTACTACAGATGAAGATCCACATCAGTAGGCACTGTACACGCAGGAGAATATAGGTACTCTCACAAACCTTGTATGTGAAATGCAATCTCTTCACTTTCTTTAGGTTATAGTCACATTATGGAAATGCTGCACACAAGGTTGTTATTTTAGCATTTTTCCTTGCAACTGTTGAATTTAGACATGTATCTGGTTTTAGAGCAATGAGGTTACACATCACCTCATGGATTCAATTTTTGAGATGCTTTAGGCTGAGAAATAGTTGTTATACAGAAGCCTCAATTAAGAAAACCAAAAGCATTTAATGATAATATTTTGTGCATGTGTAGATATATCCACATATATTTGGCAGATTAATGCAGATTGGTTCAGTGGGTGAATAACTGTTTTTAAAAATACTTTGTAATCCATTTCCCTTGGGAGTCTGAAGCTGCTGTACAAGACTAGAAAGCTCCTGGTAAACCCTACACATTTTCAGAGCTGCTGGAACGCTTTGCAGACTGACTAATCTCTACTGAGAAGTTATTACAACTGCAAAGGTTCCCAGCTGGAGCATGGAGGATTGGCCCATCTCTCACTCTTCTTGCCTAAGTGTCAGATACGTTAGAATCTATGTTTTTACATTGAATCGTACCTTTTCAAGATCACGTCCTTGCTGTCCACAGCTAAAAGTTTATTCTTAGGTAAAATCAATACAGGTTTTGCAATAATGATGATAATGAATTAGAGTGATACTTGGGATCTGTTCTGTTAGAACATTGTTTCTCTTAGAAACAGTGAAATTAGAATCCCGTTAGGAAAAAGCACCCTTTGGCTTGCTGGGATGCACAGGCAGTGGTGTGTGCTTCACACTGCTGCAAAGGGCTGTTTCCAGAATGTTCTGGCAATCAGTTTATAACTTGCTGGGCGTAATTTTTATGGTTTGTGCTTTATTACTCCTTATTCTTATTTGTCGTAATGTTTATTTACGTCCTTTAAAAAAATCAGCAATATTCATCTAGTCCCTTTCAGAACTGAAGCATTTATTTTAAATGGCATTAGGGCTTAATGCACAAAAGCCAGAAGCATTAGAGTTAAGTCTGAAACTTTTGGCTGACACAAGGGACTGGATTTACTCATTTGCAACAGTGCAAGAGCACTGAGGGTAGGGGAGAGCAGAGGGATGAGTGAGAGCAGCCTTGTCCCTGCCCCCCGGGTGTGCTAATGGACCTGCTTTCCTTGTCTTTGGGGGTGAGGACAGATGTGAGCTCAAACTGCTACAGGTGCTCTGGGCAGCGGCTCCGGTGCGGAACGGTGCGCGGGTGAGCAGAGCCCTCAGTCCGCGGTATCGCGCGGCGGTGCAGGGAGGCTTAAACGCTGGCCCTGGGTTTGAATAGGGAAAGTTAATCCACGATTTATTGTAAGAGAGGAGTAACGTGGCTGCCGGTGTTTCTGGACACCACCGGCAGCCGTGCCGTTTATGCAACGTGCTTAGTTTGAGATTATTTTTATGTAAGACTGATACTGTATCAATTTTTGTAAGAGGAGCCCGACTATTACACATTAAAATACGTAGTAAAATTGAATTTAGCAGCGTCTCTTAGGCAAGTTAGCAGAATTGCTCCGTGGTACCACCCCCACAACTGGGGCTGTTTCAAGGCAGCTGGGACGCGAGATACACTTATTTCCCCAGGATGAGGCACAACCGTGTCGCTGCTGCAGGACAAGGCTGGCGCGGGCCGGCCGTGGCCGCACAAAGCAGCCATGGCGCTGGGCAGGGGCGCACACGTGAGCGCGGAGCGCGGTCACAGCAGCGGCCCCGCGGGCCGGGCGGCGGTGCCCGTGGCGGAGGCGGTGCGGGGGGGTGTGTGCGTGTCCGAGCCCGTGTGCCGGGGCTGTCCCGCCCGGGCCGGTCCCGCAGTGCCCGCGCCCCCCGCCCACCTCCACCTTTGCAGCAGGAAAATGCAGCACTCGCAGCGCGCACGCGCGTCCCGCGGCCGGCGCCCCGCGATGGCTATTTATAGCAAGTGACGTCACCTAGAAATAGAGCGCGGGGGAGCGGCGCCCCCTCCCCTCCCCTGCAGCAGCCGCGGCTCCGCCCCCTCGTTGCCTTCCCGGCGCGCAGGCGCGGGCGGCGGCAGCAGCGCGAGGCTCCGAGCAGCGCACGCCGAGCGCGGTCCGGGAGCGCGGCCGGCGGCGACGGAGGGAGCGAGCGGCGGCCAGGGCGGCACAGCCCGGCACGGCACAGCCCGGCACAGCACAGCCCGGCACAGCACAGCCCGGCACGGCACAGCCCGGAGAGCCGCTCCGCTGCGGTCCCTGCGCCCGCCACCCGCGCGCTTCCAGCCGCACAGCCCGACCCCCTTCCGCTCTCTCTGAGGGGCGCGCAGAGCCCAGCCCGGCAGCCACCACGGAAGCGGCCATGGGGGACCGAGAGCAGCTGCTGCAGCGAGCCCGCCTGGCCGAGCAGGCGGAGAGATACGATGACATGGCCTCGGCCATGAAGTCGGTGAGTAGGGCCGGTAGCGTGGCGGCCGTGCGGCGTACTCGGGGAGGAGTGTGTAGGGGGGTAGTGGCGGGGGAGGGAGGGAAAGGAAGTGCGGGCTGGACCGAGGCGGGGTCGGGTCAGGGGAGGATGCGAGCCGCCAGGTCCCACCCGTCGTAGTGAAGAAAGGAAGGCGGGAGCAGGAGCCAGACCGTCCCGCCGGGACACCTCGCCGCCGTGTGGGGCGGTGCCCGATACTACCTGCCTTCGGCAGAGATGAGACAAAGAGTAGCCGGTCCAAACCGGACTTAGGTCCCCCTTTTAAAATCTATTTCCTTCCCCACTCGTTCCCTCCGTTCCCTCGTACGGGCTGTCTCGCAGCCCTCCCGCTCCGCGGCTGTCCCTGCCCCGGGGGTGTGGCTGTCCCCATGCCCTCCTCTCCCTCCCCACCGCGCCAATCGGGCTCGCAGTGCAGCCGTTTGAATGGCGCCCGCCCTTGCGAGCGGCGGGAACGCCGTGCATTCCTTCCCTGACCTGCTCCAGAGGGGACCCGTCCTCGCCCACCCCCTTCCCCCTGCTGGGGTGGCGGGTTTGACCTTGGGGTGCGTCTCCCCCTCTGGGCACACCCAGCGTTTGGGGGGTGCTGGCCGGGTGGGATGGGCGCTGCCGCGGGGGCTGTCTGGGGACACGGCACACGAAGAGGAGCCCCTTCCTTTTCTAGACGTTTCATTTGCCTTGTGATAAAAAACACAGATAGAGGCCTCACCCAGAAACATCAGCGCTCTGGCTCAAAGACAGTACCTACATCTGGGTGTGAAAGCTTCCCCGTGCTCCAAGAGCGTGTCCCAAGCTTTAACGTTACCTTTTTGCCTCTTCTTTGTAGGGTAACAATTTCTCAGTGCATTCCGTACCCTGTTGAATACTGACATGTGTTTAAATAAGTTATATTTGCAACTCAGCTCCTTTCGGAACCAAGCAATGAAAATTATTTGTACTGACCTGCCTGTACTGATACATAATAAAATTGCAGAGTGATCAAACTTACTATGTCTAGTCCCTTTTTTTGAAAGCAAGGTATTCACACGATCTGAATTTTACAGGTAACATTAATGCCAGTGAATGCTTAGCAATGTCTTTGCTGTATCAGATTACAGTTGGTTTGTTCATACTGACCTGTCCTCTGTGCACACCAAAGGCCCCAAGAGGAACTGTTTCCCTTGAGAGTGCTGCTGTTCAAAGGCACAAGATGATTTCAGTTTGAAGGAGCAGCTTCAAATGGAGCCCCCATTTTTGTTGTAAGAATGTGCGTATGTCACCTCCATTAAATGAGGGCAGTAAAACAACACTTATTTTGCTGCTCTAGTTCACTTTTGCTGTTATGTTGTAATAAATACTACAACCTAAGTTCTAAAGCAGTGATACTTCTGAGGATCTCAATACCAGAGGCACTAGACGTTAAAGTAAGTTGTATTTTAATTACATTGCTAGAATTCATGATACATGTAATGTGCTAGTAACAGCTCTGTTTATCTCATACTTTTCACTTGGTAATTCTAAAAAATGAAACAGAGGAACCGCTAAAATCTCTGCTGCTCTAGAAGACTATTTGTAGCTGTAGTTAGTAGAGAGCTTTTTATTTCCCCAACTACTGCTGAACTACAGTTCATGTCTGGCACTCTGGGCATGTGTGAAACCATCAGAATACACTTGCTGTGCTTCAGGAATATGTCAATAAAGGACTTATAACTAGTCTTCATGGCCAGTTGTCTTTAAACTGTCCCAATTACTGTGCAAATTTTCATTCAGCTGGAGTCACAGTACTCTCTGTAATGCCACTGCTGCTCTTGAACAAGTTGTGTGGTGCTGAGTTTCTGTCACTGGGAGCTGAGTCTTGAAACACGTTATAGATACTTTTGAAATACAAAAAGTAAATCTGAATTTAAAAGGTAACAGTTCCCTTACTTTAAGCTGTTCCTACACTGTTGCATGTCTGTATGGCAGCATCTGTTGGTTATTGCTCTTTCACAGGTGTTCACTCCAACATGGCAATTTCCAGAACTCTTCAGTGCTTGGAGTTATTTTGTAGGTCTGAGCATAAGCTCCTGTGAAGTGCCCTGGAGGCTCTCTGTCCTCACACAGATCATACTTCTCTTTCAGTGGTTGTAAGTGAGAGATAATTAAAGGAGCTTTTTATCCTTATAGAATAATATTCAAGTAATCTTGCAATCCAGAGAGGTTAGACTTCCTCCAGCAGGAAGGAAATGGGTATTCCAACTCGGATATCTCAGTGCAGGATATCTTGATTTGAAAAGTTTATTATATGTTTGTTTAAATCTCTGAATGTAACATATCTTATACTTTTTAAAGGTGCTGTATGAAAATAGTGTGCTTTCAGTGTGCACTGAAATCTGAACAGTTAATTTCAGTTTTACGTACATGTTACCACACTTTTACACTACACAGTATAGTCAACAGCCTGAGAGAAACAGTAAGTAACGAAGACTATTTTAGTATGTAAATGTATTTGCCTGATTTTTGATACTGCCTCTGAAGAAAAATATTGTGACAAGGCTGCCATTTCATCTGTCAGTATAGAGCTGGAGAAACATTTCTTTTTCAGTCTCATTAATTCCTTATTTAAAAAAAAAAAAAGCCAGACCAAGTAGAAGTAAGTGGTAGCTTAGAAAAGAAATTTACTGGTTGACACAAATTTTTGTTGCTATTAAACTTATTTTTCTTGGAAGAATCCTAGTATTTTGGCTGTAGGCAGGAGAGTAAAATGAATCAGTTTGCTGTTACAAATTAATTAGTTTAATTTACTTTTTCCAAGCCAAAACTCTTTTAATAGAAAATACAGTCATATGTAAATGTGGCTCTGCTAAATGGCATTTTTCCAAGGGGTGTGGCATTCCCAGTGCATTAAATGCTGCTCCAGGATTCCAGCTAGTTCAAAGAAACCTTACACGGTAGGTACGGAATTGTTTCTCAACGCACTGGAGAAAGGTGCTTTTGGTGTGAGTGTGAAAGGTTCTCAGTTTATGCAAGAAATGCTTCAGCTTCCTAAGAATACAGAATTGAATTTAAACCTCTGGGTGTAGATAATTCCAGCAATAATGAAACATTTTAGCTGCATAAACCCTTAGTATTCCAGACAGTATTAATCCTAATATGTAGTGCTTAGGACCTCTGCTGATTTATGTTGCTTTTCTGATATAGCTACATAGTAGGTAAAAAGTCATTTACTCTTCAAAATTGATAAGGTGAATCCGAGTTCCGTGAGATGCAGAGTTTTAAAATTAGGCGTATGTGCAATAATACACAACGTGAAATAAATATAAGGTTTTTAAACAAAATAGCTGGAGGGTCTAGTTTATTATGTAGCCTTCAGCTGTGTATGTAAATGGACTTCGAAGTTTGGGATGTTCTGTATTTTTAGTACAAATCACTGAGTGTCTGGTTTGGGGTTAATGTGTGTGTGTAGAAGAGGGGACCGAGATGCCTTTAACGTAAGCAGTGTCCTCCCCTGCTGGGAGATGCTTCCTCCCTGTGGTTCTGTAATGGAGCTGTAGAGCTTCTTCTTGGTGCAAAACACTGAAGTCACATGATGCAAGAAACTGGTTTGGTTTAAATTCATTAGTCTGGTTTCTATTTGTTCTGAAATTATGGACTGTGTAACGTTGTATCAGGAGACTTTTAGTAATTAAGCCTGACTTTCTGCTGGCTCAGGTACAGTCATTTTGCTCAGAACTGGCTCAGGCTGTGACTGACGTGCTCTGGCTGACAAAACAAGTGTACTCACAGTCAGCTGCTCTGGGTCAGGCTCTGCTGGGCAGTCCCACAGTGCACTGGGGATCACTTGGGGAACGTTCCTGTGGGTCTGTTTTCCATGTGGAAGTGGCTCAGTTTGGTGTATGGCCTGTGTGGGATCACACATGAAGTCATTTGTGAGCTCACTCAGTACTGACACTCCGTTAGCATGTGGGGGTAGGAATTCCAAGGTTGTAGTCAGGATTCCTTTTATACTCTTCCAATTTTTTTGTCACTAAGCTGCAAAGGAACTGTTAATATCTGTACTAGACTAGATGACACAGGTGAGTCATAGCAGAGATTGCTGAGGGAGGGACTGTTGGGGGAATATTGACTGGGAGCTGTGAGGAAGGTTATTAAGATGTCGTTATAGTTGATTCCTGTGCAGTTCAGCCCCTGTAGATTGTTTCTAATTGCATTAGGATGAGCAGAGCTGTGTCTTTTGGGAGTTCAGGTTCCTGTCCTGTGGGGAAAAGGCATTTTGGAGATAAACCTAATTAACTTATATTTTAAGAACCAAACCTAAATTTGAAAGTAAGCTCTCTCTTACTCTAACAGTTACAATTCATTAAGTATTTTTTTAGATCTGGAAATATTCACATTTTTGGATGGTTCACTGGCTACACCAGCAGTCTCAGAATAGTATAAATATTTGTGACTTGATTATTTGTAGTATGTAAGTATTTGGTTGAGAACACTCTGGTGCCTGTCAAACAGTGTATATATGCACATTTTTAAAGAAATAATTATTTTAGCAGTATTGAGCAAGGACAAGTTTACTTTCACACCAAAGTACATATCCTTAGAATTCTAGTGACTGCTTTTAAGGCAATATGCTTAAAGTAGGGGAGTTTTTCATCCTAATTCCTTTGGCTTTAATTTCATGTTTGTAAATTTGAAAAAGTAGAAGAGTTTCAAGTGACTGTGTGATAGATTTTATTCCCTAAATTAAAACAGCTAGTGAAATAGACCTAAATAGTCGGTATTAAAAGTATTATCCTTTTATCTCAGCTTTTTGTAGGAGCAGTTCAGAGTTGATTGTGGCTTCTTTCCTGATTTCCTGTTCTATTACTATGCAGTTTCTTTCGTGTCCTGTCCCTGGAATTTGTCTGGAGCCACCAGTTTGCAGAAAGCAGGAAAACTTTTGCATTACACCGATAATTGCTCGCTAAGTGTCTCAAAGTTACTCTGAAACACGAATTCCTTTGTACTGTGCAGAGCTTATCGACTGCAGCGCTTCCATCTCTGCTGCCGAGTGAAAGAGCAGCAGGGGAAAGAAATGCAAGAATTGCACCAGTTGCCAGTGTTCCACACTCATATAGCTGGTGTTCTAGGTACAGTTCAATTCATCACTGTGTGTGTAGTCTGGGTAATTATAGCAGACTTCCCAAAAAACCTGAGCCCTCCTCCGTTAGTGCTTCTCCGTTACACAAGCCTCACTCCCTTTTATTCAGTGAATGTTCTTTGCTCCTAAGTACCCCTTCTATTACATCAGAACCGTGGGGGTTTCACTCTTGGCTGCAGAAGTGGGTTTAAACTTTCAATATTGCAAAATTACTCCTGTCTAGAAGGAATTTTGGGATCAAGAAGAAATTTTGAATCTTGCGCTTCACGATGAAAGTATTTAAGGAAGTTTGCACGCTCTTCTCTTAAGGCAAACTCTTTAAATTTGCTCTTTGTCTGTGTTGACAGGTAACTGAGCTGAATGAGCCCCTCTCAAATGAGGATAGAAACCTGCTGTCTGTAGCCTACAAGAACGTAGTGGGAGCCAGACGATCTTCCTGGCGCGTCATCAGCAGCATAGAGCAGAAGACCATGGCAGATGGGAATGAGAAGAAGCTGGAGAAGGTTAAAGCCTATAGGGAGAAGATAGAAAAGGAGCTCGAGACAGTCTGCAATGATGTTTTGGCTCTCCTAGATAAATACTTGATCAAGAACTGCAATGACTTCCAGTATGAGAGCAAGGTGTTTTACCTGAAAATGAAAGGGGATTACTACCGCTATTTGGCAGAAGTTGCTGCTGGAGAGAAGAAGAACAGTGTCGTGGAAGCCTCAGAAGCTGCCTACAAAGAGGCTTTTGAAATCAGCAAAGAGCACATGCAGCCCACTCACCCCATTAGGCTGGGGCTGGCACTCAACTTCTCCGTGTTCTACTACGAAATCCAGAATGCCCCCGAGCAGGCCTGCCTTTTAGCCAAACAAGCCTTTGATGATGCCATAGCAGAGCTGGACACACTAAATGAGGATTCCTACAAGGACTCCACTCTCATCATGCAGTTACTTCGAGATAACCTCACTCTCTGGACGAGTGACCAGCAAGATGAAGAAGCAGGAGAGGGCAATAATTAAAAAGCTTTTCTCTGATCCCTCTTTCATCCACTTGGCCATCCCCATCATCACCAATATTTCCTTGCCACAGTCACACTAAATATCTAGTGCTAAGCATATCTGTATTGTACAGCTGTTCAGATCTGCTGTCCACTTTATCAAGAAGCAGTTTCAGATGAGTCTTCATGGGCATTGATGGATTGATTGGTTTATTGGCCCTATTTATCCTAGTTGCACTTGAGCAGTGCAGAAAGAGGCATTTTTAGTTTGCCTGTTGATTGGAAAATATGGGAAAGAATAATGGCAGGTGATTGAAGATAACTAGATTCCAGTTAAATTCTTTCCATTTGAAAGGAGCTGACAGTTCTGTTAAGCAGTACATTTTGTGCATGCAGAGTAAATTAGCCACCCCAAATTTTTTTCAGTCAATGAAAACAGTTAAGCTGATGTGAAATGACAGCTCTGTTCATCAGTTTACAATAAACTGTTTGAAATGTGAGGTTTCAGTAGCAATTTGGTTTTTTTGCCTCTAACTTATGTGCACAGTTTCTTTTAATGCAGTGCATCTACCTAAGAGTTTTGATACTTGTAACCTTTTGCAGTTGTTTTGAAGAATCATAAATTTATTTTTTGTAAACTCTTTGGCTGTTTAGTTGTCTGTGTATTCTGACAACTCTATGTCAATATTTGCCCATGTTAAGATGGATGACTGAGATGCCAGACTTCTAAATTAAATGTTTTGGAATTAAGTGAATAAAATAAAATGCTGCTTCAGGGATGTTATCTCTACATGAGCTGTCCTGTCGTTTGTTCAGAGTGGAGAGAGTTACCCAGCATGTCACTGATGGGTTAAAACATATTTAATCAAAAGCTGAATGAGAAGTTGACACCTGCTAAACAAACACAACACAGTCAGTATGATGAAAGAAGAAAAACCCAAACCCACAGAACTCAAAGGCACCTGCAGTGTTAAAGTGGAGCTTCCAAAGGAGGTGTTTTTAATTGTTTGCTCACTAGAGCAGTTGTAATGCAGTTCCACTCAGGAGCTGAAGAGTTGTAAAGCACATGACTTATATCAATGTAGACACTTGTGTTTGCTTCTGTCCACTGTAACCTCTAAACTTTCTCTGAAGTGCAGCCACCAAATCAGCTTTCCATGTGAAAATCCCAGTAATTTCATATTTACCTGCTTCAAACAGAAGCAATATTTGTTTCTAAAGACTGCCTTTCTGTTTTTAGCGAGCTTAAGTCTAGTCCACAAACTTACCTGTTGTTTTTGCTTTCTCCCAACAGTTAGTGTATATGTACATTTACTGGTGCTGTCCATGCTTCTGGAATGGTATGTCCCAGAAGCAGGAAAGGTTAGCTGTGTCCAGACTGCCACTGGCACCTGAGATAGCTCAAAGTCATGTAAGTTCTCATTTATCAGAATCTGTTTTTCTTTGATTTGTGCAATAGTTATTACTGGTCTGATTTACCCACAGCAGCTACTTACACATTTTACAAGCAGCACACTGGTTGTTTTTAAGTATCTGGAGTTTTAGAATTTTTAATAGTAGATTTGTATGAATTTATATATTCTGTCATCTTTTAGATAATTCTAGCTTTATATCAGTAAATTGGCAACAATTGAAAGCCTAATGCACCATCTGAAAAAGATGAAAATACAGATACTTACCTCCTTACCTGCCCCTGTCGAGCCAAGGTGAAACTTGGCCATACCTGCCTTTTCACCTTGAAACACTCTGGATGGTTAATAGTTAATATTATTGGCAATTGGTAGGTTTGTTTTCCTGTTTGTAGAATTATCTGTCTTTTTGTTACCTTTTATTTACCTTTTTGCTAATTCAAAAGCTGAGGGGTCCTTTCTCATTGTAGTTAGTGTCTTGTGCAGATCCTTTATCACAAAACTAGGGATAAACACACACAGGTGAGTCAGCAGGTGTCTGCCAGCTTTGGACTAGGATGCTGCAGGTTGGCTGTTGCCCTGGTGCATGGGATCCAAAGTGGAGACCAAAGGGATTGTGCAGAGTGAGGCAGTGTATTCGATTTTCAGTGGGAGAGCAGACAGTTCTCCAGTTTTCCAGCTGTCAGGGAATGAGCCAATGACACAGAGTTTTTGTGGTTGTGTTTTGGTGTGAGTCAGTAGAGAATGTTTTGTGGAGCAAGAAAGAAGAAGTGCTCCAGTGCAATCCACTGGAGTTTCCTCTTCAGGAGCTTTTTTCTGAGCCCTGGGATTGCTAAATGCTTTTTTGTAATCCCTATTGTAGCAATGATCTGGAGGAAGCCAAAGCAGGTGAACAGCACATGTTGTTTATTCCAATATTCTTCAGTGGACTGTAGGGTTCAGGTATTTTGGAACTGGTATTTCTCTTAGATGACCCCCAAGTTGTGTTGTCTGCCTCTCACTCTCTAAAATAAATAAAATCCTCGGCTATGCCCAGTTTACTGTTTGAAAACTCCACAGATGTATTCACCAAAAGTGATTAGTTAAAGTTCACAACATTTTTTGAAGCAGGACTAATTCCAATGGAAAGACTTAAAATTGAGTGATTTTTCCTGCTCCCTGATGGGGGTTTCTTTATGTTGCCTTATTTCAGGCATAAAAGGATGCTTGTTAATCTTGACATGGTGAGAGTTATTTATGTAAAGGTCCATCTGAGCATTACTTTTGGCCAGAACTCTACTGTTTGTGTCTTTCCCAGGCAGTCTTTGTTGGAAGTTGAGTCACCCTGAGGGTGTTGATATGTCTCTGCATACCCTTGAATTTTTAGCAGCCTGAGAACTGCTAAGTGTAAAGCAGCATTTTCTGTGACCCTGAACGAGCTTGAAAGCTCAGGGATAGTCTGACCTTAAATTAATAGTGTGGTCTTTGTAGTGACAGAGATACTTTAGTGCATGTCCTAATCTGCTCAAATATGTTCTAGCTTTATGGAAGTGGATTTGTTCATCCCTCAGAGTACAAACACATCCACACCCTGTTGAACCCACTAGAATGACATGTGCCAGTGCTCTGGAACACTCCGAGTGAGAGGCTCTGGTACAACATAAGAGATAGCACTGGGAATGTGCAGGTTTTAGGGAAGCAGAAACCTTCAGAAGAGTGATGAGACTGGATCTCTGTGGATAGCACATACCAAAGGACCACATCCTTACTGTGGTAAGTAACCATTTACTCTGTTAACTACCTTGGTCTCACTATGGGTTTGAAAGTAGTTTTTCCCAGGCTGCCTTTCCTCTGCACGGAGCTTCTGCTGGTGGTTTTCCATCCTTAGTACTCATGATCTGCATCTGCAAGTTGGATGGACTGACTTCTAGAGCCAAATCTATTCCCAAAGAAGCACGAGGGTACTCCCTGACCTACTCCCAGGGCCTGTTCCAGCAGCTGCAGGGGGCTGCTGTACAGTAATCTAGAAAAGAAATGATGAAAGTACACTTCAAGTTAAAGGAAATGAAAAGCTTGGCTGTATTTTAAGTTATTAGAATGACTTAATGGTAATGAAAGAAGGCTGAAAACTGGTGTCACTATACATTATCAAATACTTTCTGGGACCAGCTGGAAATCCTTCAACAAACCACTTTGAGTTTAAGGACAGGGAGAAAACAGGAAAAAATATTTCAGTGCTTTAGGTCTTTGTTTTTTAGTTCTATCCACACCACATATTTGAATTAATTTAACATAACTGATCAAGAAAAAATGGCTAAAACACTGAAACAACACGAAAAACCTTGTTGGATACATCTTAGATTCACTGAAGCACCTCCTTGAAATCAGTGGCAGATTTTGAAGAGTGTGAAGTTGATTATACACATAATTGACAGAGGATGTTTAGATCTTGTTCTGAACAAGCCTAAAGTACTTGAAGTCCCATAGATGGAGATGGTTTAGTGTCTGAGCCTTCATGATTTCTGAGATAAATGAAGATGTTCTAAACACTGAGGTCAGGCTAGGCAGGGTTTTAATTAGTGTCAGAAATAGAGCCATCTGTAAGAAGTAAAGTAAGCCAGGCTTCCAACCAGCCTCACCTGCTTGTCTCCAGCCAGCAAGTACTTTGTGGATCCCATTCCCTGCCCAGACTGGTCCCAGGTAACTGTTCTCCAGTTATTTTCATGTATATAAGAAAGTAATCTATAGCTGTGATTATTCATGCTCCTCATGTGACTTTTATGCTTGTGTTGATATAGTATGAACACAATAGGTAACTAAAACATTTCCAAAAATATTGCAGGAGGCAGGAAACCTTAGAAGTTAAGGGAGTTTGTCTTGTGTGTGTGAAAAAGCAAGATTGAGTACCGCAAAACACCTTCAAAAAAGAGGTATTTCAGATAAGAATGTTTCAGAAGCAGGTAAGACAAAGAAGCTTAAGGAAAGTGTGATAAATTTAAAAATCAGGTTTCCCATGGATAATTGTTGAAAGCCATTTTTAATCTAATTCTGTATTTTGTTCTAGTGAGTAATAAAATGTGAAACGGGAATAATAAGGAATGTCTCCTGTTTCAAAACTGTTGATTACAAATTGATTTCAAGGCACCACAGTATAAATTAATTCCATCAGGCAGTTATGCAGAGTAATTTGTCAGCTCTAAAATTAAAGGAATATTTAATATTTACTTTTAGAGTAGTTTAATTAGATGCTTAAATATCTCCTGGAAATACGAAAGCTGAATGCTGAAAGCAGTACAAGTGCCACACAACACAGTTGTTATAACACATTTCAAGTTGGAGAAAACAGTCCAGTGCATTATATCTCTTTGCCATGATAGGGGCAATCAAGTGAGAAAATATTTCATAGCAGTCCTTTGCTGGGATTAAGGTACAGTTTTGAAATTACAAATATACTGTAAGGCACTCTGTCCCAAAGCAGTTATAGCCTGGGAAATGAAGATGCATTTTTTTATATGTATATATGAAAGTACATATAGTAGATGTGCTTTTTGATGACGTGTTTTGCTTCTTTTCCCAAATTACTCCCCATTTGGGTTATATGCTAACTGATTTTTTTGTTATATCATGGCTGTCTTTGAGCACTGAGAAGATTATCTGGGACAGAAGCTGTATGGATCAGTTGAGAAAAGAGATGTGGAAGGAGCTGAAGATTGAGAGAAACAGGTGGAAATTTTAGGAACAAAATTGCAGGAAAAATATTCTGATTTTTCACTGTTCTCGTAGGGCAGATTCTCAATCCTGGGGATTGAGACTGTGAAAGTCACAAAGCAATACCTTCCTCTAAAATTGTAGGATAAGTGGATATCAGTCCTTTTTGGCTATTGTCAGCAAGATGCTTTTTTATCACTAGAATTTGGTTTGCTGCAGTTGTGAACTGCAGGCAGTGAAGACTGAGTGTGTCTGTGAGTGAGCTGTGCAACTTTCCATATGTTACAGCTGCAAGTACTTTTTTTATTTTGTCACTAATCACAGGGTTAAAAATGTCTGTTAGAACTCTTTCCTACATCCCCATTGTGATCTATTATTGCATAACTGTAAATGTAGTAATATATTCATCATATATGTGTCCTTCAAGTATACACATTCCTTTTTTCAGAATCCTCAGACTGAGATGCTGTCTTATATTTTAGTCTAAATGATTTTAACTAATGATTGTGAACCGGTTTGGTCTGTCCCAACTCAAACATTGTAGCCAGATGAATTATTTTCATTCAGTTGGGTGTTTGCAAAGCCCAGAGTGCATTAAGGCAAAGCACTGTGAGTACTCCAACAGGGAATACCTTTTGATGGAGGTGATCATTAGGAAATCACTTATGTACAGTTATGTACTTAAACTAGTATGAGATATTTTCACTTAATTTGATGATGTGATCAATTCTATTTTAGGATTTAATCCATTGGTAGCTGAATTCTCCCATCTCTGAAGAATGATCTGGTTTAACATGTCTGAGGGAAGAAACAGATCAAGTCCTTATGACTTCCAGTAATGTTGTGCCAGTTAAAAATATTAACTATAACAATTGGTTATTATAAGTTATAATAAATATAAATAGTATTAAAAATACAAGCTAATTATATTGACAGTAATTCTGTATAAAATCTGTGGCATTTGGAGAACTCCATCCTTGTTTGAACATCAGAGGGATGACCTTTACTCAGGGTTTTGTCAAGCAGAGGCTCCTGAAAGAGCAGGGATGGCAGCACAGCGTTGGTTCCTTTCCCAGGCACGTAAGGCACACACTGGAAGGAAGCAGGAATTGTAGGGGATTGGCAGGAGAAGCCTTTTTTAACAGCTTTTCTGACTGTTGTTGTGCCCTGAGCAGCACAAAAGAACATCTGACTTGCAGAGGGCAGGGACAGTGGATGTGTGTGGGAACAGGGATTGAGTAACTGGTTTCCCCGCCGGGTGGAGTGGAGCATGTTCTCTCTGCAGTGAGCAACTCGTGCTTGTCCCATGTTTGCTTTGTTTTGAAGCACAGAAAGAAGCCAAATCCCAGGTGGTTATTTTTTACTGAGGTACAGCCCCAGTTACTCCAGTGACACACCTGCCTGAGAATTTGGGACGCTGGGGCTTTAAAGCCTCAGCAGAGCCAGTGGCTTTTGGGAGGGAGCTGTGGAGGTGAGTGCCCCGGGCTGGCACAGCCCAGCTGGGCACCAGCTGGAGTGGCTTCCTGTCTGCAGGACAGCCAGAGCCATCCTGGAGCAATCAGCTCTGCTCCTGTCACTGCATCCCACAGCCAGAGAGCCATCCTGGAGCAATCAGCTCTGCTCCTGTCACTGCATCCCACAGCCAGAGAGCCATCCTGGAGCAATCAGCT
>JAWWLV010000038.1:2769570-2800660 GCA_035041135.1 Platyrinchus mystaceus | reverse complement strand
CTGCTCCTGTCACTGCATCCCACAGCCAGAGCAGGGGGCACAGGGCCAAGGCCACCTTTGGCAGGAAATGGCCCAGGTCTCTGCAGGTGTTTGTTGCTGGCCATCCACGGGGTCAGGGTGTTTCTGCTGGGGTTCCACATGTCCTTACAGGGCAGGAACAACTCCTCTGTTCTCTTGTGCCACTGCAAGCTTTTTAAGGACTGCTATTTGCCTCTTCTGAAACAAGTCCTATTAAGCCTCCCTGGGTTGTAAAATGGCATGGAAGGATTGGGAAGTTGGAACATTTGCTGTCATCAGTCCCATCAGAGCCCAGCATTGCTAACAGATGAGCTTTGGTACCACTGCTGAGTCATTCTCCTGGTTTCCACAGCCGACACTTCCTTGCTTTGAGATTGGCCGTGAGTCTAGGCTAAAAGTGGACAGAATTAACTATTATTTTTAGATTAGTAAAGCCAAGCTTTAGCTGAGCTTATTAGCCCATTGTTAGTTGTGTTTAAAACAACTGCTTTAAATTTTACTAAACACATTATGTGTGTATGTGTGTTGTTAATTTTGCCATAAAGATTGTGCTGAATCCTGGGACTGAGAACTGATTAAGAGCCACTAATGGGCCAGATCTCCGGGTAAGGTATAATGAATTATTCATCCTGTTATCTTAGTGCAATCACAATAATGTCTTGGTGCTAATTAGCAGGTGGATTGGCTGACACAAAGTCAGGAATACCCGGGAGATATTTTATTCCACATGTATTCTGATTCCTGTTGATAAATCTATTTCCTGCTCTTACAATTTATTTCTTATTCAATAAAAACAAGTCTTATTTCAAGATCTTTTCTTCGTGTTATTTCAAAGTTAATATTTTTTAAATCATATATTTTTTTACGGTTAAACTAGGCTAAGAGCTGAACTTTTTGACAGCTTTTGGGACACCTGTCTGCAAAGTTTTACCATTACACCTCATTCTATTACTTTGCCTAGATTGGCTGAGCTGCATATTACAATTTCTTCTATTACATGTGAGCTTAATTATCTTGCAGCAATCAGAGCAGAATTTGTCTTATTTTTAATGAACAGAGAACACCTGTATGTGCAGTTGTAAATTATGGCACTTACTGTGGTAATGAATTAGATATTTGTACATATTATTCTTTATTACTTAAGGCAACACAGTTTGAAACAGCTAAAAGATGTTATTTTTTGCTTGGCCGTTAGTCATTACTCTATTTTCTCCCTTTTTTAGTCAACTCTCAGCATTTCATTTTGCTTTACTTAATGTTGGAATGTATCACTGTTCATCAAAGGGATTCATCAGGAGTCAAACATTATCAATTCACCAGGTATTTTGCCACTGTTTGTTAAAGATTCCTATTTTTTTAAATAAGACTGCAGCCTGAAATGTAGCTTAATGCAGATTCTCAGCTCAGCTTGAAAAAAAAGAATCAACCCACAAACCAAAACAATCCCCAGCACCTCTTGCCCACTTGTTTTCTTCTCTAGCAGTTGTTTTCCTTCGTTTTGTGCTGCCCCTGCCAAGACCTCTCCCTGCAGCAATACCTTTGGGTAGCTCCATGAAGGTGTAACTGCCGAGTGGGTGGGACCTGTGGATTGTCTGGGAATGCCTGGCTGAGCCTGGTTTTGTGTGAGCTTTGATCAGTGAGCTGCTCTGGGGATATCTTCTGATTTAGGGGAGAGGATGAGGACTGGAGAGTAACTTTGGGGGCCTGATGCTGCCCTTGCTTTCTTCCCCCCCCCCCCCCCCTCTCTCTCTCTCTCTCTCTGAGGTTTGTGTTTCTGCTCTTCAGCAGCATGAGAGATTCTTTTCCTCCCTTTCCTCTCCTCCTCCTCCCCTTTTCCTGTTTCTCTCCCTCGGCCACCACATCCTTCCTAAAGCTGTTTATCTCTGAATTTTTCTTCTTTCTCTTTCAGTTCTCACTCTTCTGTATGTGATTAAGCACCTGGAACATTTCCAGCCTGATGACTGCAGGGTTTTGCAATGAAACCCCTTGGAGATGTACTGAGTGGGCTGCTCTGAAGGAGTCAGACTTTATGAGCCCTAATGTCTGCCTTTGTAGAGATTTGCAGAGTGCTTGGCATATTAAATGCATTGTTGCTTTCTGAGTAACAGCAACAATGTGCAGGAGGTCTCGTGGTACAAAAATGTTTCCTTGTGATGAAGTCCTTCATATAGAAAACTGCTCTTTTCCTTTGTGCTGAGCTGTTCACACAGGAGGCACTGCTCCAGTGACTCCTGAGATCCTGCTTTCTTTGGGTCAGCCTGACACCAACGTGGCATTTACTGCCATGCTTAAATCAGACAGCTTTCTAAACCTCACATTATTTGAAGTTTGGGTCTGACCAGCTGAGGTTCATCTTCAGTGTAAAAACTGAATGACTTTTGGTTGAAGAAGTCACAGCCACAACCTCCCATTGCTGAATTCAGTGATACACTCATAATCATTATGTCTGGTTCTACATTAACTCCCTCTGAAATGAGCGGTGGAGGGCAATTATTGTGCTAATTAAACTAAATTAAAGCTTGGCTTAAGAGAGACAATGTGAAGATGCCTTGCTGGACAGGAAAGTGCTGTGGGATAGACTTGGAAGCCTCCTCCAGAACCTGGCCCCAGGCTTTCAGCCTGCAGGCTGTCCTCAGGGGGCACTGCTTGCTGTGTCTTTATCCTGCACTCAGGGCTGTGCATGGGGAAAAAACACTGGGTATCAATAACTTCAGCATTTTCTTGCCAAGAAGCTTTCTGCCAGGGGTTTTATAGCCATTGAACATAAAGCTGGTGGTAACATTGTCTGCTGGCTGAGACTGTCCAGAATTAAAACAGGATTGAATGCAGAAAGGATATTTATCTTCAGCAAACTCAAACATTTGAGAGTATAATAGAGTTGGAAGAAGTAGAAAATTTAAAAGAAGGGACACTCTTCTGTCTTGATGAGGTGCTGAAGGAGCTTTCAGTCCAAGGAAAACCCACTTTCATTTGTCAGCTGGCCAGGTTATTGTTACCATGTCTTCAAGTACAAAGAACAGAAGGAAGAGGGCAAAGGAATCTTCCCCAGCCCTGTAAGGCATGGCAGTGACACCTGGTTCTTGGCATTGTTGTGACAGAGCCCTGGGTAATCAGTCAGAGAAGGGAAATATATTAGGAAATGTACCTTGTATTAGAAAAAGTACCTATATATTCTGTATAGAGTGATTTCCCTTGGTGCCTGGAGATTTGTGGCAGTTTCTCCTGGATTGTCCAAAGCCCCTCCACTAAATCAGCATTTGAGCCACGCCCAAACTTCCTGTCACCATGCTGTGCTTCAGCATCTCTGACCTAAATAACATATTATAGATAATAGAATTAAGGGTTTTTTTAACCAATAGTAGTTTAAGTTACTCAAAATGTTTCTTTTTCCATCTGTCCACCCATTCCTTTCCCTTGCATCTCTTCTTCTCATAAAGCTCATATTTTTACCTCCATTATCTTTTATCCTGCTCTTCCCTGAGCCCTCTTTTGTCCTTTCTGACCTATCTTCCCACTTAAAATACTTTCTTCCTGGCCTCATGGAGCATCGCCATGGTGACCACATGACGTCATTGCACTGGGAACAGTTGCCTAGGAAACCATATGATGTCATTGCACTGGAGACAGTTGCCATGGTTACTGAGTTGGCTGAGGGAACTGGGAAAAAGAGTTTGTCATCTGACCAGTGCCAGGAAACATTCCCATTAATGGCAATAAAGAAGAGACCTTTATTTATATTTGTGTTTTTATGTTCCAGGGAGGGCTGCCTGTGGCTCAAAGACTCCATTGGTTTTTCTGGGACAATGTGCTGTGGCTGGGCTTTTTCCTCTGGGCTATGGGATCTTGCTCACCTGTTTCTGCTGTTCAGTGTTACTGTGAACATGAAGCCACAGTGAAATGGAGAAAAGCTGTGTTGTCCTGTGGTTCTGTGTAACATGGGATTGCAGCTTCTACTGTTGTTTGTTCTGTCCTCTTTGGTTCCTTTGGTTTCTGAGATAAATAGCCCAGCCCAGTATTTATCCCAGCAGATGTACAGTAGCAGGGAATGTCATAGCTGAGCTTGCTTCATCTGCACCAGGCTCTGTGTGGGTCTGTAATTTGTTTTCCACTTCTTTCCTGCCTTTCCCAATTTCTGTTTCATCATTGCTGACACGTACCTGTCTTGTTTTAACAATTCCAGGAGTTCCCAGAAATGTCCTACATGAAAGGTGAAGCAGAGGTTAAATAAAAAGTAGGAGGCAGCTATTAAAGACGAGTAAGGTACACAAGAACAAGTTTAGTGAGTGTGTACAGTAACATGTAAACTGTGATTCATGTGAGGATGTGGGAATGTAAACAGTGGTTAGCACTGTGTGTGATGGGCAGATCTGTAGCTCTGATAGATTTTCTGTGTTTATGTAACATACATATAATTGCTTTATGGATAAATAAATAAGCTTTTATGGAAATGGCTTTTCCAGACTTCTGCAATTTGAGAGAATTACACATCTAAGGCGTATTAGTCGAATTATGTGTGTGACTGTCTCCACATATCAAATAAAGGCTCTGCTCTCGGTACCCTGCAGATGCTGTGGAGTTCATGAGAAACTAGTTACAATCTTCCCACTGAGGTTCCTGAAATGAACCCTTCTCTGCTCCCTCTGGGTCTAAGCATCCTCAAGCTGAAAATCCAAATCCGAAATAAAACTCGTGCACTTCCTGTGGAGCTGCAAACAAGGATGCAGGCAGAGAAACTATACGGAGTGGTGGGGCAGGCCAGGTGACTGAGGAGTTTTCGAGTGCCTGAACTACTGATTGAAATCCAGGGCTCCTGAAATGTTGGGAGAAGGCTGGAATGGGAGTGGCATCTCAGTTTTGGCAGAACTGGGAGAAAAATCTGTAAGAGAATATAACTTCATTGGACAGGGAACAGAATTTCCACTTAGGTATGGGGGGAAACAAAGGGACAAGGGTTGAGGGGGTTTGATGTTTGAAGTCATAAAATCCTTTTATTAGAATTTTACTTTGTTTTCCCCTTTTCATGCTTTACAAATACTATTTGATTGGCTGTTTATTTATTCAGTGTACTGCACAAAGCAACCTCAGTCCCTGTGCCAGAGTAACTGTAAAAGAACGTTGTCCTTCATGGCTGAAGTCTTTTAATTGCCTTCTGATCAGATGGCAAGGAACAAAACAGCTCTTGGAGGTGGAAAGTAGCAGCCAGTGAGTGTTGGGAGCTCCCAAGAGTCAGGTGAGACCTGTCAATGATCACTGGGCTGTGTTTCAGCCCTGTCTGTGAATTATTAAATTCTAGTGTGATAACAGTGTTTAGTTAATCAACATGCAATGGAGGGCCTTGCAAATGAGGCTGTTCTGGCCATGGTGACTTGCATCACTGTAAAATATATGTCAGTAACCATGGCCTTTCCTGGGCTTTAATGGACTGGAACAGCCTTGAGTTACTAGTTTGGGATACTGCTGAGTCCATAATTGAAGGGATATCTGATCCTACTATTAATGGCCCCTTGTGTTACTTTAACTGAGCTTCAGAGTGACCCCTGAACTTGGGTTTGTTTTATTTCAGCACTATACCTGGAACTTGAGGTTATTGCATTTAAGTAAATTTTAAACATTTACATTTGGATCACATTTATTGCTAAAATATGAGAAAGAAAGCAAGAAGCTGGGCTGTGTTTGTTTAACTGTCAGGGGGTGTGGGAAAAGGTTGATAGAGCTGACGGAGTTTTGGTAAATTTTACTTGAAATTCCCATGTTCATGATTCGTATTTGAGGCAGCTTTCCTTGCCTCTGGTCTTTCACCCACATCAGGTTTCTGTAGATAATAATTATATGCAGTGCCAGGGCAATACTGGAGATCTCACACTGGTACAGGATTGTAGACTTGTCCAGCAGTGCCAGCCCCTTGGGGTCTGTGCATGGAGAAGTTCTGTGAGCAGCAGGGGAGGCAGTTCCTGTGCTGGGAGCTGGGGGAGCTCAGCTTTTGCTGACTGGTGCTTCCATCTGCTGGAGAACTCTGTTCACACAGTGTTCAGTCTTTATTGTACTGGGAGAGACAAAATCAGTCTTGTTAATTAACCCCCAAAGATTTGGTGAGCATTAATTACTCTGATAGAAACAATTCCTCTGTGATACTAAGTAGCTAACAAAAAATGCTTTCACGTGCTCTGTAGCTTCACATTTGAAAGATGTAACTCTCTGCCTGCCTGGGATCAATACTCTTATGTTTTATTCTGAAATATAGTATCTCCCACAGTAGTAATATAAATTGAAGTACAGACTCTACAAACAACTTCCTACTGGGCTATTTTGGTGACTCGTGACTGACACTAGTGCTCTCAGTAAGAGGCTGCAGAGGCTGGAGAGCTTGGTGCTCAAACAGATGGGGGCAGGTTCCTTTGGCTCAGGGTGTGTTTCAGTACTGGGGCTGGAAAGTTCACTCAGTATTCCTGACACTGCCACAATCCATCAGGATTTGTGCTCCTGGAGCAGATTTCTGTGTTTTGAAATTCACCTGTTTGCAGTAAACTTGAGAATTTTGGAACAAAGTTATGTGTAGAGATATGTACCTGAGCCCAGCTAACAGAGCACTTCCCAGCCCACATCTCTCTCTTTAATGAATGATTGTCTCATTCTTTCCTGCAAATCCAATGATTTGTTGAAAGGACACCATAAAATGGTTGCTCTATCCTTGTGTTATTTTTTATTCTTATTAGGTTTTGTAGGAAAAGAATAGAAATGAAAGAACCCCACCCAAACCATAAAATTTACAGAGAATAAATAGGGTTTGTTCTGTGCTATTGTTATTTATGACAGTGTTGTTAAAAGTAATAATATCAGAGCACCTTTGGACTTGATACAGTGGCATTACAAATAAAACATGCTTATAACATAAATTTCAAATTTAAATATAAAGTAAACTATGAAGTATATATAAAAGTTATAAAAGTTATGTATAAGACTAGGTGTACTGAGTTCAATAAAGAACAAAAAGAACATAAAGTCAGAACACCTTGCCCTGCCCACGTGCAATCTCTGCAGTCCCGTGGCCTTTGGGATCATTATTTCACTGTGATAAGTGTCTTCTGTTGTACATGTGGCCTTCAAATCCAACCCCAGGGCACATCAGCTCCAGCTCCTGGAAATTTCCTGGGCTCAGGGCAGGTGTTTGGGTGTTGGACTTCACTGTGCAGGATCCACCCCAAGTGCCCTTTGGCTTAAGGCAGGGAGCTGGAGTCCGAACACCAACAGGGATGGATTTTAGGGGCTTAATGTTTTTAAAATGATGAGAGTGGTAGGAAATACAGACTTCAGATTTGCATTTGTTCTTCCACTGCCAAGGAAAAATAGTTCAGGGTGTCTTCCACTGATGACACTTTGTGTTTTGTTGGTAAATTGAACCCCTGTGTGGGTGGTTATGTGCTTTTCTGAAAATAAACAGCTCAGTACTTCAAGGCAGCACATACTGTGCTCTGGGTGTTGAGAAGGTGGGAAAGGAATCTGGGAATGGTAGAAACACTACAGCCTATGTCCAAAATCCATAATTAGTGTGGACCAATAACTTGTGTTTACCTTAGCAGCCATCAGCAGCTATCTTTGGGTAGGGTTAATTGAGCTGGATGTGCGGTTTAAGAAATCACGTAGAGCCCAGAGGGGAAAACCTTGGGCAGTTACTGCTGTCCTTGTGCTGTCACTTCATTGGCAGGAGCAGCAAGATCTGAAGCTGCAGTTTAATAAAAAGGATTTTCTTGAAGTTTAAAAACCCCAGGCTGTCAGTCCATCCTGTTATACAGGCAAAGAAAGACAGAAGTGGTGCCTTTCCCGGGATGCCCCTGCAGGAGCACATTCCAGTGCTGATGTGGGTGCTTTCATCCCCAGGGTGGTTTGGCCCTCAGTATCTTTATGGCAGGCTGGAACCCACACCTGCATGTCCAGGGGCTTTAATTGCTTTTTACTACCTTTGAACTGAGGTGAAGCTACTTACTGCCCTTGTTAATGGACCTGCTCTTGCTGCTTCAAAATGTTTTCTCAGAAAGTTATTAATTATGTAGTATTTAGCCAATTGGCAATTTTTAATTTTCATTAGGAATCTACTTGAAGTGGCCTTAATTGCCTGTTGTGTGATGTAACTTTGGACAGAGCCAAATCCCAGGGAAATGATGTTTTCTTATATCCTTCACTTAGGATTGTAAACACAGAGGTGCTGGGGTGCTGTGTTGATAAATATAATTCAAATAATAAATTGGCATAAAATTTCAGAAACAGTTTCCCAGCAGGTGAAGAGAATGAATACAAAATGGTTGCAGCACAGTTATCTGTGACAGATTCACAAGAACTGATGGCAAGTTTTTCATTGGATAAAGAAATAGGCTAAGAATGTTTTCCCCTGAAAAACATACTTGTACCACGTTAAGCACAGTAATGCTCCTTAAATTTGGAGATAATGCTGTTTATTTTAAAGGAAGAAAAGTGTCTGTGTGTGTACAGGAGGAGGGGAGGGTGGGTATTGATTTGGGCAGTTGAGTCATGGCAATCAATTTGCTCTGGAGTTCCTGGAGAATGGCATTGCAGCTGGTGGTTCGTGACTGCCTCACCCCCTGTGTCACTGGAGGGGCAGAGAGCAGTTCTGTTCTGAAGCAGAAAGCTGCTGTGCCTTGGGTGCTTTGTTAAACTGGGAATAATGATTTATTTCCAATGGTTGAACGATGCAGTGATGGCAACACTCACTGTGAGACTGGAGCTGATGTCCCAGTTCACAAGCTTTAGGGAAGTTGCCTCCACGCTTTTGTGGTCAGAGAATATTCTGAGCTGGAAGGGACCCACAAGGATCCTCAGGTCCAACTGCTGGCCCCAAAAATCCCAGCATGTGCCTCAGAGTGTTTTCCAAACATTCCTTGAGCTCTGGCAGGTTGGTGCAGGCTGGTGATGCTCTGTTGTACAGTGTTGGTTTTCAGTGTCATTCCTTTACATCTGGTGAAGTAGCAAACGGGCATTTCATTCCAACAGTCTTGATGTTCAGTGATGCTCAGCTTGCTGCAATAGAAGGCAGGGAGTCCTAATTGCACTGACTGAGCCTGATGTGATGAGAGGAAACAAAAGAGGGTTCTCTGCTTACACAAGCTTGCCTGATGTCTGAGTTTTGCTGTCTTCTTTTCTTCCCCTGTGCCACCTGTAGTGGTTCAGTGCACACCTTATCTCTTAATATCAGTTCTGTTCAATCTGATTTGTAGACATGTCTCTCATCCTAATTGTTCCATTGTATGCTTTTGTGCTACTTCCACCTTCTTTCTTCCTCCCTGTCAATTAGATCTTGTTTCCATGTGTTTAATAATCCTTTCATTGTGTCTGTTGGTTCAGATGGAACAATGGAGCACTCCTTTTCTAGGTTTGGAATTGTTTCTTTCTGAAGTTTCTGATTGCTTTAGATAAACAAACCAAACAGGTGAAGGCTGATAACAATGGGAAGAGGTGAGTTTCTCTTTCTGGAACATAAATCAAAACCCTAAAGACAAAATGTGGAGGGGAAAGAAAGGATCTGTGGTATCTCCTCTCAGGAACATTTCAGGACTGTCAGCAAGCTGTGTTCAGCAGCACCCAGAGAACTTCTGCAGTTTTATAGCACAAAAAATAGCTTCATTTTTATTTTCTCATGCCTCTCCAGGTCCTGCCAGTGGATGTCTTTAGAACTGCATTGGGGTTTCTCTGCTCATATTGTAGATTTTGGAGCCCTGGAAGTTCCATCTGCTTGCTTTCCACAGAAGCTCTGGAGGCAGCACTGGTAGGATAAGCCTGACTCTCACACCACCATGCAGCAGCTCAGTAGCACCCTTCTGTTCCTGTCCTGCCCCTGACTCATGGGGAGACTCAGAAGCCCAGGAGTCTGTCTAAGCTGCCTGTTAAGTCAGGCTTAACTGCACCTTAGTTAATGGGGTCTGGTTATTGTGTGTGTGAGGCTGGCAGGGAAGATGCAGAATGCAGAAGCTACTTTAACTCTGCAGAGCTCTGTTTCCTAATATTTTTGGTCCTGATGCCAATGGATGTCAGCCTCCCTTAACTCTGAGCACTGCATGGATTATTGTCATTGCATGTTTTAAGGTGCTTATGGATCACAGGGTTGTACTCTTTATTACTTGCATCAGTGACAGTGTAAGAAAACAAGTTAATTACCTGGCACTTTGTGTTAGAGGTTCAGTGTTCCACCTGCTTTTGCCTGTTGCTGTTTTTACAGCAGTAAGAAGATTGGAGCCAACCAAGATTTATATGGTGTTAATTATGTTTCTTGTTTCTATGGACATGATAAGCAAAAAAAAAAGGCCTTTTCAGCATCATTTCCCACCTTCATTCCCTGCTGAAGACCAATGTTGGCACAAGGTTTGTTTGCTGTTTTTTTCATCTTTATAACCACAAGTTTAGTTTTCTGGGGAGGTGCACAGTTCTTCCATGCTTCTTTCTTTCCAAATGCATGCCTTGTTCCACAGAGTATTCAAATATCCTTTTGATAAAAACCCTTCATTTTGTGTGGGTGAACAAACAGTGATTGTGTGGAAACCCAAACTTGGTGTGAACATCTTCGAGTGAGGTGAACTCCTTGTACAATGAGGTTTTTCTGGAATCTATAATACAAATCAGAAGGCACTGGATTGTGTATGATAACAAAGTGGAATTCTCTGCCTTCCACTTTCATTCAAGATGAAAATCTAGAAATACACGGAGTCACTGCCCAATTAGTGATTTGTTTATCAGTATTTTCCAAACAGTACAAACAATGAGTGTTTCTGGTCAATGTCTGTTCAAGAGGTAAAATCCACAACCTCTTGTGACCAACAGCCTTCATCTCCCATCAGTAAAACCTTTTCAGACTTGTGCACAGAGCTGTGATATTTGTTATAAATCAGAATGTTAAAGGCACCTCAGGGTGGCACTGTCATGATCTGTGCTGACTTCAGTCACAGGAGTCACCTGTGCCTGTGCATATTCATCAGAAATATGTTTTTCTTCATCAGTATAGTCTTTGTAGTTTAAGATTTCTTTTCTGTGGATGTGGGACACCCTCTTGTGATCTTGAGAAAGTTTCCCACAGCATGTTGAAGTTTTTCAAAAGACTGCAGCCTGTTTCCTGTAACAAGCTGTTCCATAGAAAAATATGAAATAAAATAAGCAGCTTGTTTTTTCTCCAGGAGTTCTTCAGGATAAGCCACAGTGCAGCCTTACTGGACAAATTTAATTTCTGGAATATCATCCTGCTTTTTTTCATTGTAGAATATTTAAGTGGATAACCAGGAAGTTAATGAAATTTACTGATGTAGAATAAGTGAGAATGGTCTGTGTATGAATCAAGATTGAGCCTTGCAGATACTGAAACCAGGAGACTGCAGTTGGAGCAATTTTATAAAGACTAGGGAAGGCTCTTGCTCTTCTGCCATGTGGTCCTTGCTCTGTCAAAGGGTAGATCCACTCTTCTGAATTCATAATGTTTCAGAAACCTTATCAGCCAGGATCTCTGGCCTGGTCCTGCACACAGCTCATGTGCAAACCTTATTAAAAAGCACATGATGTGTTTGTTGCCAAGGAAACATAAGCCATTAAGCCCTAGGAACATAATTCATAAAAACCAAATTTTAGCTATTAACATCTACTTTCTCCATTAGTGCCATGAACCCTACATGAAATAGCCTTGCAGTTTCCAGCTAATGGAAATGACATAACTGGGGAATGAGAATGGGAAATGAGGGATTGCTGCTCACTGAGCTCTAAGTGTGGCAGAGTAATGGGAATGCAGGACTGGCTTTGTTTTCTTCTCTTATGTTGATCATCCACTGAGCACCTGTTTATCCTACTCCTGTTACTGTATATTATCAATCACATTGAAGGCAAGCCTTTGCCAAGCAGAGAAAAATCAGGCCTACATTTTCCAACAGGTCTGTTTGGAATATGAAAATAAAAATTAGGAGTGGGAAAAGGAAATGATGAAGTATTTTCTACTGGCCTCAGTTTTAATATCTTAGTAATTTTAAATTCCACTTCTCTGGATTGTCCATTGTGCATAGTCCATTATAATCAGCTAACTCACAATGAGTTGAACATAAAACGTGGTTATAGATGGCATTTTTGTAGTTTTTTGTTTAGGTCAATCTCAACTTGCTCTTACAATCTAGAAGCTGTTTTTTTCTTCATCATCCTTCTCTTTTTTAGGAATAACACTGGATTCATTACTTTTTTTCCATACTAATATTGCAAAGCACCTGGAAGCTTCTTGTGAAGAATCCACACAGCTACATGGACACTCTTTGTTAAAATTTCACTGTGCTTGTCTTCTTGGGACTATTTCTAGCAAAAAAAATAAAAAATAAAAAAGAGAGGAGGGAAGTGAACGGGTCTCAATTTTTGGGGGGGTTCTGAACTCTTATTTGACACTCCTGTGCTGTCCAGGGCCACAGACAGTCAGGTCAGGCTGACCTGAGTGATTGTTGGTACCTTGCAGTCACCCGTGTTCAGCTTTGGGATCAAGGAGCCAAAGGGAAGTCAGGGGTCATTCCTGCCCTTTCTTCTCATCCATTCCATTGATTTTGAACCATCCTCTCTGTGTTAAAGAGGACAGTTAACATTGCTGTCTGAAATTACTGTGGTGGGGTGAGGCTCATGAAATCCTCAGGCTCCAAGTCATCCATGACAGTTTAGTGCAGTAAAGCACTTACAGTCACTTGGTGAAGTCCACTGCCAGCTTTGCTCAGACTTTATTCGGGCACCTGCCCTGCAGCTCCTGAGAGGTCTGTGTAGGAACCAAACAAAGAGTGATTAGGAGCTCCCAGACTTTGCCCCCACAGCCTTAATGTGCTTTATGCTCACATGCAGTTTCTGTTCTCATTAGTGTGGCACTGAAGTGCACTCTGCTTTCTCTGGGGTTTTATGGGACTTTGCCTGATAACAACCTCAAGGATTTGGCAGTGAGTGATTAGTAAAAAATGAATATATGACACTATTGACTTTTTTAGTGGTGTAATCGTGAGAACGTGTGTCAAAACTCTTGATTTGTGAGCTGTGACAACACACCTGAATGCAGAAATGGGCTTGTCAAACAGCCTGTGCACCAAGGTGGACTTTGAAGAAAAGGAAACATGTCAGAGATCTCCAGATAACATAATTTAGTTTGAAATGGGCCTCCATAGACCATGAAGGGCAGGGCTGCCTTCAGAGTTAGATCAGATTGCTCGGGGCCTTGTCCAATGAGATTTTGAAAACCTCCAAGAACAGAGATTTCTGTCTTTCTAGGCAACCTATTTCAGGGCTTAAGCACTGACACTGAGTTTTGTCTCTTGAATATCCACGCTCACTTTCTCCTGCCACGATCTGTGCCACTGCTCCTTGCCCTTGCACTGTCACCTCTGAGAAAATGGCTCTGTCCTCCATGTAACTGCCCTGGAGGTATTTGAGATGACAGTTGGTTTCTTCTCCCAAACCTTCTCTTCTTGAGGCTAAACACACCCAGTCCCTCAGCCTCTCCTCACATGCCACGTGGTGCAGCACTTCACTGTGCTCTCCCCACTGACCAATATCCCTTTGGTGATGAAAGGCTCCAGGTGGGACACAGTGTCCAAGGTGCTGCCTCACCAGGATGAGCTTCCCTGGCTGCTGCCTGTGCTGTGCTGCGGCAGCCCTGGGTGCCCTCAGCCCTCACAGAGACACTGCCATTGCAGAACTTGTGCTGTTAGTGTACAAAGGGATGTCCTCAAATTATCTGTGCCCTGATATCCATGTGTTTTCCTCTGTAAAGTAAGAAATCAGGACAATTGTATAATGTGGAAGTTTGTGGAGAAATTTATTCCTTGATGTAAGCTTTTCCCAGGTTCAGTGTCAGGGAAAACACTGGGCTTCTTGAGTGCCTGGCTCCTGTCCCATTTTTGATCTCCCATTCAAACACTACATGCCAGGCTGTAGCAAAAAGCAGCCTCAGGTGCCCAAGAGCTGTTCTCTAGGCCACTCTTTCCCTTTGGAAGCTGGCAGCAGGGCTGCAGGCAGGCTGCCTTGGCTCAGGACACACCTTGCTGCTCCCCACACAACACATCTAGGAGAGAGAAAGGGGCAGAGAGAAGGGGCAGTGGAACAGATGGAAAGGTATGGGTGCTCCCTCTCTTCCCCTTAGGGGTGGGGTGCTTCACACTGTCAGACCTTTCTCAGATGCTGACAAGTCATGCAAATTAAGCCTGAAGGGCTTTAACTTGTCAGTCTAAACAGTGTCTTGGTCCAAAGTACAGGATTGTTCTGCAAATGCATTGAAACTACCAGTTTGTGGATTTGGAATGGGTTTTTGGATTGCAGGATTTTGGAATGGGAGAGATAAGGTTTCTGTTATTGGTGGGGACCCCAATGCTTATTTGGCAAAGCAGGAACCAGCATGGAGCAGGCACTGAGCAGTGAGAAGGGAAGCTTTGAAACCTGGGCCTGCCACTGCTCTATTTTTGAGCAGTTTGGCACTTAAAACCTGCCACAGCAATTTGGGAGGTGACACCAGCCATGTGGAAGTTTCTTGGCCCGTTGTTATACATGCACAGGCATTAGTAGCAGGTTCCTTTGTGCAGCTGTAGGGAGTTGGCTTTACTGTTGTTACCTCTGACAATGAAGGTTGTCCCTTCCTGTCTCCAGAATGTTGAACAGGTATGTCCTGATGGATGTTATTTAACAGTGATTTGCCCATCAGGGTCACCTCGGTTCTGACCTGGTCTGAGGCCCCATGTTGGATTCACTGAAGCATCTGATCATGAGGAAAAGTCTCACATGGTAAAATGAGTCTCCTTTCTTTTATTGCCAATTGTCTGGACTCTTTAAGGAATCATTAACAAGTAGTAAAATAATAGCCACCATAAATCAGTTTGGTATCCTGTGATTGTACAAAAACGATTACTATTCTCTGCCCCTTGTGATCTCCTTGGAAAAAGTACAATTTAAATACTGTTTCAGTCAAGTGAGGTCATTTCTAATGAACGAACACGTAAAAATAGCTGTTCGTGTGTTTCCTAGTTTGGAGACTCAACTTTCTTATAGAAACTCCTATCACTGATACATAGCAGATCTCTTGGGATTTCTCAAAGTGTCAATATAGTGTAAAAATGAATGTTTCAGGATGTGGAAAGAATTCCAACAAGTTACAAATCCACAGTTTTCCAGCAAACACACAGTGCTATTTCTCTAACTGAAATTGTGTACACCTAATTGGTGTAGTCATCAATTTTTTTTAAAATAAATGTGTGGTTTGCTTGTTCTCCAAAGTAATCAGATCAAATTTTATCTGTGAGCACAAATGGAAGCTCAGACTCTTAACTGTCCCTCTGGGCTACACCTGGAGTGTTCTGGAATGTGAATCTCCCATTCTATCTGTGATCTTTGCATGATCTTCCCAAAACATTTACATTTCTTTTGCATGAACTTAAAGGAGGATCACCCACATTTGAGGCATTAGAAGAGATTTTTGCTATTCCAGGACTGATCTCTGAGAGTAGATTGTAAGCTTGTATTGCAGTGTTATGTATTCCCTCTGTCTGGATAGATGGAAGCTGCATTCCTACCTGGGGCAACTCCAGTGCTCACCATGATCTACACAGCTCAGTCCAGCCCTCAACACAGTTTCCAATAAGGAATGTCCTGATGATATGAAACTTCTTAACTGATGCTGAAAAATGTTCCAAATTTTACACACCCTTCTTAAACACAGTGTGCTGCCCTGTGCAACTGCAGCTGAATCACAGGAGTCCCACACCTGCAGGATTATGCAAAGTTCAGCCTTCTCTCTGTGTGCAGGGACAGAGAACCTGTCATCAGTGTTTGTCTTCTTCCCCAGTTCCCACCCCTTTCACATGCACAGTCTGTAGTATCTGCCAGGCTGCCCAAAGCTTTGTTCCATGTTCCTTGTTCCTGATAGATGAGCACACATGGAATTTCCATCCTGTTGTGTTAGTGTGTGTGGGAAAAGCACAGGAATTATTCCTGCAGGTGTAAGTACTCGAGTAAGTGTATCTGCTGAACAAGTTGGATGTGGTTCTGACCGTGCACCCATGACAGACCCTGTGGGCCCTGAGCTTCCTGGCAGTTAAACAGGCTGTCAGAAGCTCTCCCAGCCCACAGGAGCTTTTCCTTTTAGCAGTACTACTTGAAAAATAGGTGGAGTTGATAGGCCCTTCTCCTAAAAGCACTATTAGGCTCTTATTGATTTCCACCCCTAATTGCTAATAGTGTCCTCTGCCTTTAAAGAGGAAAAGTGGAGATTTGAATCCCCATGGAATCAAGATGGCAACTTTTAAGAGGATTTTTTTTTTGAGGGGGTGGGGAGGGGGGGAGAAAAGCATTCCAGGGTTTTTTCTCCCCTCCTTTCAGTATTGGGATCATTATCCTGTACATGGATGGGTCAGTGTTTCATTTAACACTGTTGAGCTGAATAATTTGCTATATGAATGTGTGTATTCTGGATTGCAGCTACACATTGTGCTGTGGATTGGATGAATGAAAAATATTCCTCTAATGACTGATTTTGGTAGAAATTGTAATTTTGTATCAAATCTTGGAGCAGGAGCCTGACACCACTGAAGAGAAAGAAAGAGGGCTACAATACTGATTTTTTTAGTTGCTTTATGCTAGTCCTGGGATGGCAGGAATGCACAAAACAACTCCAGGAGGTTTTCTTCCTGAAGAACATTTCTTCTGATGGAGAGGATCCATAACTGAGTACCACTCTCATCCTCTGTATTCCCTGGTTCTGTAGTGGTTTGGGGAACACCTGGTTTGGGGAATACCTGCTCCTCCAGTTAGTTGGGCTTCCTGGGGGTTTGGAGTTGACAGATAACAGGAAAGATGCAGCTTTTGAAGCCAGTGTATTCCTGAATACTTTCCCTCTTGAGCATTCTGAGGCAGCAATCAACCTCGGTGCCCCTGTAAGAAGGATGGGCAGGTGGTGATAACTCCGGGAATGCTGATGGCTCCTTGCCTGCTCCTCTGCCTTAGGCACCGCTTCAGATGAAAAGCGCCCCCAGCACAGTCTGAAACGTGACCTCTGAAACATCAGCAGCCCTTGGACAGGGGGCATTTAGCAGGGCCAAAACTGGGCGAGCTGATTTGTTTTAACGAGAGCCGTAGGCATTTGCAAGAGTTTCCTTCCTGTAAAGAGACTTACGTTTAATTATCACTTTATCTGTGTCGTTTAGCTCTTACATCACGGCGTGAGGAAACAGAGCTCACAGCACCTGTAAGGAACGAGCGGGGGTTTTTGATGTGCTGCTGTCAGCAAACGCTTGGCTCAAAATGTAAAAGTGACCGGCTTGTGCCTCAGTCACAGCCCCGGAAACACCCACACCCTTCAAATGTCATCCCTCCTCGTGTCCCGATGTTCTGACGCCCCTGGGGAAACCTCCCGGAAATACAGCACCTGCACTGGTAAACAAGTGATCCCACAGGCTGAAACAACACAGAGCTAATGGATAAAACTATTCATTTCAGAGGTCCGTGAATTATAAATCCTTGTAAATATGTGTAACTTCCTAGAAGCTAAAAAAATCTATCCAAAGACTGCACCACACTGATTTTAGGGGAGTTACCTCTGCACAAATGTATCTGTTGATTACTAATATTTTTTGGTTTCAGAAAATATTAGTATATTTTTTTACACTCTTCATGTTCATTATTTCCACTGCTCTCATTATTTTCTCAACTGTAACCCATGTATGATCTTTTTTGTTGTTGGTTGGGGGTTTGTGTCTGTTTGTTAGCTTTTCCTTCCCCCAGGTAGGGATTTGCAGGCAATTCTTTTCTCTTTTATCTGACCAGAGATTCCTGTGTCTCGCTATTCCCTGTTTCTGACCAATTTATTGCTCCAATAGCAAAGAGTGTTTGTGCCAAGTGTGAATACAATCTCTTTCAGCCCAGGTTCCTTAAAGAATGTTTCCCCTGGGTTCTCTCCAACAATGTTTTCTGTTTTCTCTCATTTTCAAGAAGCTTCATATTGTGTTTTGTACAATATTATTCAGATTTTGCCCTCATTTAATTTTCCAGCCAAACACTGGACAAACAATAGGCTTAACTGAAGAGCCCCTGGGATCCTGTAGAGCAAATTGGACATTTTTATTACGCTATTAACATCAGTAGATTATGATCTTTTCCCTCCTGCACTTAGATTTCTTTAATCAAATTAACCTGTCAGATAGAGTAAATAATAATAATATATTTGTTGCTGCTTATTGCTGTAGGGCAATGAAAACATACCCACAAGGGCTGAGGCTGTCCCTTGTTCCTGAGGGATTACACTGATTTTGGGGAAATAGAACACGAGCAACTGAGGTGTTCACTGGGTCACCTGAAAAACTGGAGATTTATTTCACATGAGTGGCAAAAATATCTGGGAGAGTTGTGATGATGTTTATCCAGCCCCTCTGGATAATTCCTTCCATGATTTAGTTGTAGCTATAGCAGAACTGGCAGATCAGCATCCATCAGTATCCACCTCTAAAAGATGTTTTTCTGGACACATTGTTTTAGGGGAAAGGTAGGAAACTCCCAAGAGGGATTAGCAAGCCTCTAATATATACAAAGTATGATGGACTAGATCATGAGGATAAGAAATAATGTGTGTTACTTAGCCTATTATTTATGAGATAATAATCATAGCTCTGTTTTAATGAGAATTCTACTCAATTAAGAAGGTGCTTGTGGGGAACAATCTGCCCCCTTGTCAGGTGGCTAAACCTGGTGACAGTCTGCACTGGTTCTGGGGAGTAACTTTTTACTCAACTTTTTTATTCAACTTTTTTAGTGCCAGTGGAAATTCATACCCATCTCTTGCCATTAGTCCTCCCCTATTAATCTCCTGAATTATAAGAATTAATCAAACACTAATAAAACAAAAATAAATTAAATTATTTGCTGTCTTGGCTTATCCCATATGAAGAACACAGTCCTGAGACTGTTGGTTTTATAACAGTGGCAGTGCTGAGATACTGCAGGGCTGAGTGTTTTTAGTGATCACACAGAGATAATTTAATCACTTGCTGAAGAAGTGAATGAATTTCCTTGCTTCACTTCTGTTGGTCTATCTGCATTTTTTTAATGTCCTCTGATATTTCTCCTCTGTAGAGATACTAGTCAGAAAATAACTCCTGAAAGTGTTCATTTTTGTTATCTCTTTAGTCTCTTGATAAATATGTGGTTTTGTTCATGTTTCTTAATCTGATCCTTTTAGTGAATAAGAATAGAGTGACCTTGCTCTCTGTCTGATAACATTTTAGGAAGGCACCTGTTTTCCTACTGATTTTTTTTCTTCTACCTACATCATACCTACTGGACTTTGGATCTTTTTTCCTTTTAGTAGTTCCTCTTCAATTGATTCCATGTTTTAGGTTTCCACATTTTTGTCCTCCTTCTGTGACTAATTCTTCTAATTAGACACAAGCTTTACTCACTTAATCAAGACTGCAGAAAGAGAAAAAGGACTTGTGGCATCAAACACAAGCTGTTAACAGTCCTCTTGTCTCCTAACTGCCACCTTATATTATTAGAACCTTTTGAGGAAAACTATGCTGAGAGCCTTTGAATTTATATTTTGTCCACTTGCGCATATGAGCTCTTTTCCAAGTTCATATTACATGGCTAAGAAACCATAAAAGGAGGGCAGAGAATTTACTAACACAGTATATGGCCATCTGCAAGAAAAATAATTGCAGGTTTCTGACTGGTTTTGGCCTTTAATAATTGTACAAAGGATACTGTATAAATTAACATTTCTGAAGAGCACCCTAAAAAGAACTCTGCTTGCTTTATCAAGAAGTTTGGAGGGATGCCAGAGAAAAGATTAGAGGAGTTCCTCAGTGGGAGGCACTTTGCATGCTGATGCATCTTTCTCTTTGTTTGTAGTTGTTTGTTTTACTCTTTGCCCTCCTCAGGAGGAAGACTACACACAGTTTTGTCAGACACCCGCCTACGTGGCAGTAATTCTGTAATTTTCTGTGCTGCAGTTCCATTTTCTAATGACAACAGAGCAATTGCAGCTTCTGCCCAGTCCTGTACCTGCCCTGTGCCCCATCAGACAGTGGGGCCTCTGTCAGGCCTGCAGTGACACAGTGGGAGTACAGAGCCAGGACATTATTCTTTGGTCTCCATCCCAGTCTGGAGGGAGATTTTGAACCAGTTACTCACTGGTCCGTGGCTATTTGTGCTCCAGTCCATTCCCTGTTTTGTCTATTCAGGTATGAACAGACATGTTCATGATAAGCTGAATATCATTGGGCTCAATCCAGAGGGGAGCAATCATAACAGGCATGGATCAGAGTCACTGTGTTATGTTACTTAAATTAATTGGTTTTCTCACTCCCATTAAAATCTCTCCTGGCTCACAGGGAAGAGGAGAGACATTTCCTCAATATGTCAAATTATCTGTCAATTTGTCTAGTGTTGGAACCCTAAACCTGCTTGAACAGACCCTTCAGACTGCTGAGAGCACCCCCCAAGCACATTGTGTGTGAGGAGGAGAGGTGTCACTGTGTCCATGCCACATTCACTCATCACATCGGGAGCTTTACTTGTGCTTATCTTTGAAAGCTTTAACACAAAGGAAGATTCAGCCTTTTTCAAATCTGAAGAGTTGCCTGACCTTTCAGAGACCTTTTCTGTGCACTGAATTCATGAAGTGAATCACTGGGTACACCAACAACCTCCCAGTACAAAGCTTCCAGGTTTCTCTCTGGGCTGCAGATATGAGGATGTGGAGATGAGATATTCAGAGCCTTGACAAAGCTGCCTCTCCTTCTGACAGTCTTCTAGATGATGCTTGGTTTGTGTTTGTGGCCTACAGAAATAAAGCACAATTAAGTTTGTGTCCACTGTACAGAATGATAGGAATTGTGTGATTATTATCTTTAAGACATTGATTCCCCTTTACTGTTTCAAACCTTGGAATCTCGCTGGTGTGGTCCCAGCAGGAGCTGTGGACAGGGGGCTGAGGTGTTTCTCAGCCTCTGAGCTCTCTTTTGCTGAGAACACACTTCGTGACTAATGTTTTCTTTGCTTTGCCTCTGTAGGCTGACATAGAAATGGAATCCATGAAAACCAGTGTGAGTTGCAAGGACCCCTGCGTCAACCTCTACAAAGAAGTGCCATCTACAGCCTATCTTAGGCAAACTCTTTCCTGATAATTAAGGTTAGTAAATAAGTCTTTTATTTTCCACTGAAATACACAGCAGGGAAGGTCGCAGCTAATGGCCATTTTGGATGCTCAGCAGCTTCCAGGGTTAATTTTTTCTCTGTTGGGATTTAAAGCTAACATTTCACAGTCAGGACAAACTGAAGACTGTGTTTTGGCAGAGATGCCTAAACTATCAGAGGATAGCAGTGTTTTATAAGAGTATAGATGCTCAAATAATAGAGAGATTTTAATTTTACTCTTATAAGTAATCACTGTATTATAGCTTCTTTACTGCCTTTATTAGCCACGATTACCAAAGGGTAGTTTACCCAGGAAAAAATCATTGCCAACAAACAGAGCCAGACCTCGATTTCAACTCCTGAGGAAACAACACCTGCAAGATCAGCCAGACCTGCTGTGCTTCCCATGTCCCGGACTGCTTGTTCTGCTCAGTGTAACTTCAGGGTCATGTTTTACTCCCAAAAGGCAGCCTAGGCAGCTGTAAATGAATAATGATTCCCTAGGATCGAGCAGAGAATAGAACTCTCAGGTATCCTCAGAGCCCAGAAATATGCCTGGCACCTGTATCTATTGTTTTAAATATCCTGGATTTCTCTGGCCTCTTCTAGCTCAGAGGATCACATGCATCCTTTGGGGAAGCTCCCTTACTCAGAGCTGTGAGGATCTGTGTGTAATCAGTGTGTTCCACATTTTTGTGACTGGGTATTTTGCTTAGCTTAATTCTGAAGTCAGAGGAGCAAATAAAGGGAGAGCAGACCCAAGCTCTGATGAACTTTGAACTTTTTCGAATGTGAAGCTGAGTAGCTACAATAGAGAACCGATAACACCACGGTCTAAAAAGCATGAAATTCGGCCCAGTAAGCTCCTGGGTCCAAGTCTGGTGTTCACAAGCATCTTTACCTGTATCCATGGGAGCACTGTGAGCAGATTCAAGTTGTCTCCTTCCCAGAAACACAGGGCTGTTTCTCCACTGAGTAATGCTGCTGAGTTGAGAGGTGACACAGAGGCTGTCCCAGATCCTGGACCCCTGGGTTTTCCCCGGGTGTCAGGTCACTCCTCACAGATAATTGCTTACCATCATCATCTAAAAGAACTACATCTTCCACGACTAGATTTACAGGTACAACCACTCAAAAAAAAAAAAAAAGTCCTCACCCACAGTGAGGTAAATATGCAGGTTTATTGCAGCCAAGCCACTCCTTTCCGTGTCATTCCTTCTCAGACATCTGCTCGTGGATGTTAAAACCACAAGCACCTTTGACAGGAGCACTGAACTCAAACCTGCAGCACCTGTAACAGGAACACTATTTGGGAAGGAGTTGTTGTCCAGGGAAGAGCAGCAGCTTCAGTTTGTGTCCCATGGGAGACAAGTGAATCTGAAGTTATATATTATATAAGACGTAGGGGATGACAACAGTTTATCATTAACCTGAACTCTGCAAGAAGCACATAAGGAGAGAAAGAAGAAGAAAGCCAGAGGAGCAGCCAGGATGGAATCCACCATAAAGATCAACAATGCTGCGGACATCTCTGTTATTGTCATCTATTTTTTGTTAGTTCTGGCAGTGGGACTATGGGTACGTTGGGATTTTGTTTTATTTGGGTTTACTTTATGAGCACAATGTCGGGAAAATGGCTCAGTAAATGAAAATGTATAATTGCATAGAGATTTTGGTGCTTAACTGAGTTAGTTAGCAAGTGCATGGTGGGCAAAATGTGGGTGTTTATTTACTGTAGAGGAGCTGGTAACCCAGGGAGGCATCCCTTTAGATGGATGAATGGGACTAGTGGGAAAGGTGAAGTAACGAGGTTTGTGAGGGATGGGCTGAGAAATGTGATCAGTAAAGACGAGGCCAGGGAGGGTCCCTGGGAGAAACAGGCTGGAGGGGAGAGATGGGGTTTGGCACCACAGAGCACTGGGACTGCAGGGAGAACTGGTGGTGTGAGGGGATGCCAGAGGAAATGGTGAGGAGGGAGTTGCAGGGAGAGGAAAGGGCAGTGAGGTGGTGTGACAGTAACTCTGTGACTGTGACAGTAACTCTGTGACTGTCACAGACGGGGAGGGCAGAGGAAGGGATGGGTCCAGGTTGGAGGTGCCGTTTGAGGGCAGCATTGCCGTGGCTGTTTCTTGCCATCAGATCCTTGACTCCAGGGTGCAGTGCCATTGGAAGTGTGAGGCAGGAAGAGTTTCAGGGGTGGGAAGTGCTGGCAGTGCCTGTCTGCCCATGTTCCAAGCGTTGTGCTTCCTCCTGCCCTCAGCCAGCAGTGCCGGGTGTGTGAGGGGAGCTTGGAGCCTGATCCCAAAGGAGCCCAGTGCTCACACAGCCAGGGGTGTGACCCCGGAGCTGAAGGGTTTGAAGAGAATGGGCCAATACTCTGAGCTACAAAGGCATGAACAGTGGAATGTCACTGAATTCCGGTTTCCTTGGGGCAAACGCTCCTGGTCACCTGAACACTTGACCATTAACAAGTGGAGAGGAGGCATTGCCCCTCAGGAATCCTCTGCTTTCCAGGAGCATCCCAAGAACATTTCACAGTGCAGAGAAGTCAGCTGCAGAACAAACTTCCCTTTCTAGTAGCCTGACAATGTTTTGAAGAGCACCAAAAATTTAGGATCTACACAGAAGGAACACAACCTTTTCTTAGCCTCTCCACCACGGTAGTAAAGGCTGAAATAGGAAAAAATCTGAATCCCTGGTCTGGCAGGAGGGAGCTGGGTCTTTGCTACTGTCTGTTGCTGTAGTTGAACTTTATGTTAAAGGTCTGTGACAATAAAGGGCTGATCTGTGGCTTCTCAGGTCAACGTGTGCTGAGTTAATCCCTGGAACTGTTTCTTTCCAGCCACAATGTCCTCTTTATTGGACAAATGCTTATTCAGTGGCTGTGTGTAATTAAATGTAAATGTATCATATTTACTTCCTTTCTTTGGCATCAAAACAAAAGGTCTGGCTAATTTTCCCAAGTCTTTTTTCTTATTTACTTGTTCAGAGTGCATCAGAGGAGACAATGGGAATCCAGTAAATAATGGCCCAGGGTCACTGACAAAAATTGGAGGAAGTTTCCCTCTAAGGCCCATCCCTTGACAAATACAAAATGAGTTTCTGAAAAGGAAATTTTAGCTGGCTTCTTTTTTTGGGACTTCAGAGAGAAGCAGGCACAGTTCTGATACCACAACAAGAAAACAGGTTTCTGTAGGGGCTGGATAGTATTGAGTTAAAAAAGCTGCACAGTTTCTGTTCATAAACTTGCACCTTACAGTCTTTATTGATGCCTGAATTCAAAGGTGTTTCACCCCAATTAAAAGTTCACATGAGCTTTTATTTTTGGTGAAATTTAATTTTATTTTAATGTTTCACATTGTATTGAAAGGTGAAGCAATAAAGCTTGAATGGTTAATGTAGACCTAGATAAAAGAATCATTGTTCATTATTTTCTTCATCATAAGGTTGTTCTTTTTAGCCACTCTTTCCCTTTACCCTCCCTGTGTATTTTATCCCTTCATTTGAGCTGTTTGTTCTTAGTCTGTGCATGGTGCCTATTACAGGTAAAATATGATTTAAACTCTCTTCCTTCCTTGTTTTCCAGGCTATGTACTCAACCAACCGAGGCACAGTAGGAGGGTTTTTCCTGGCTGGACGGAGCATGGTTTGGTGGCCGGTGAGTGCTGCAAATTGGGCTGTAACATTTTATATATGAGTCTTATCCATAAGGACTCTCTAGTCCTCAGGTATTAAGTATCTCTACAGTGCTGTTGAGACTGTGGTGGCTTTGTTGTGAAGATGCAAACCCAACTCTTTCTCTGGCCATGGTGACACAGGGCCAACTGCGCACCCAAAGCCACTGAGTAGGCAGGGAAAAGTGTTGGGGAAAGTTGCTCTGAGCTTGTCTTGATTATGTGACCAACTTGTTTGAACACTGATACATTGGTAATGTCAATGCAGACAAATCCAGTTCTTTGCCTTTCAGCCCACTTTAAAACTTTTTAATACTGTGAATCTATTATTTTCACTGTACTCAAAGAAGCTGGCTCATTTTGAGGAATTAATTTACTGAAATTCTCCCTTTTATTGCTCTATTGTTTCCACTTTTGGTAACAAGTTAATGTTCTATGCAAGGAGAAAATCCTGGAAATATTCTGATACATTATTTGGAAAATATAGTTTAAATTTATTTCAAGATTGTCTGTGATTTACGTTATTTTTCTTCTGTGGCTCTGTATTATCTTCCAAGATAGAGGAGTCACATACACAACATGTTTCTAGCCATCCATCAGGCCTCTGGCAAAAGTTATATTAGAAACAATTACCTATTTCTTCCAGATCCTACAGTCTTTTTAATGTGACTCATTAGAAAAGCAGAAAACTTAGACAAATGTGCATTTTCTGTATTAATTGTGTTGTACCTGCTTCCATTTGCTTGAATGGAATTCCACAACATTCCTGGTCTTGCATTCAGTCCCAATAAATGTTTTTTCACTTCATTAAGACTTGTGGGTTAAGACTCCTCTCACATTGACTCATTTACAGAACCAGGACAGTGAGAGTAAATATTTGTTGTCTAAAAATTTAGGATTTAGGAATTGTCTTAAAGTAGGCTGCAGAAATACCTACACACCTTCCAGTGTTGTGCTTCGGAGAGCTGCTCTTTAGGGACATGAAAGGATTAAAGGTCAATGACAGTAAAAGATTTCCTCTTTTGGTGTAGTAGATCTAAGAAAATTCAGGTCCTTTTGGAAGATTGAAGACAGAGAAAGTTTCCAAGTTATTTTAAGATAAACCACATAATTCTAGGAGTAGAGGAAAAACCCATATTACTTTGCTTAACTGTCACTTCAGTCAGTGGGCTGGTTTGAACCTTGTGCAATCCTGTCTGCCTGTCAGGGGGAATATGAATATCCTTTTGTGCAGATGTAAATGAGGGTGGAAGCAGCAAGACAGGAAAGACTCACTATAGAAGACTTGGGTGTTGCTGCAGTGACACTGAGAACTCCTAAGGATTCCCCTGAGGCTTGGGGGAGATTATCTGACAGGAGTCCTCTGCCAACACAAACCCAAGAGATCCAGCAAGCTCCCTCCCTCCAGAGGGAAGCTAACAGGGATCACCCCTTCCCAAACTCTGAGCTCAGCAAGGTCTGGTCTCCAGTGAAATCCTAGATCTCCCCTTCGATCCTTCCCTTTGGAATGCCAGGAGGGTCTTCCATGAAAATAAACCCTTCTTGCTCTTCTTCCTGGTATCACTCAAAATAAACAGCAAGCACTCCAAAACCTCAAACTAAATACTATGTCAGCAGCACCCCCATGGAAAGTTTGCCTTGGATCAAAAGAGACTCCAAAACACCAATTCCCTCAGCTTAGCAGGCAGATGGGATGTCCAGCACCCAGTGCAAACTGGGCTGAAAGGACAAGGAAACCAATGAAAGTACAGAAAGTTCGGTCAGAGATGTGATCTCAGTTCTGCCACAGCCAGAGCTGTGTGTGATGTTTTACTTTTGTGCCTTGACTTCTCATTTGTGCCATGTCAGGGCTGACCTCGAGTGGTTCCTGATAGCTCCAGCACATCCCCACAGTCAGGGTGGGGGGAGTTGTTTTGCAAGGGGACTCTTGTTTGTGGGATTTCTCCCCTGCCATTTCAGGATAATGACCCTTGACATGTCATTGCTTTCTGCAACAGAGAAAAATGAAGAAAAGAAAATCCTTCCACAAACTTGTTACAAACTTAATTCACTCACACTAATTGTATTTTTCAGTGCTTTTGCTCCATTCTGTGCTCTGCAGGGCACCCACAAGTGAGTTTTCTGACCCCACAGGGCAAGAGGCTCATTAGCAGTGTATTAGGATCTCTTACTGACAAGCTGGACAGGGATTCTGTTCTGTTCAATGAAATGATATAATAGCTGTGGTTTAGTAGAAGGAAATCCTGGTAATCAAGGGCTAGAGGTTATTCCCACTTTTAGGATGGATTTTACATGTTTGTCCATCACTGGCAAATTGTTGTGTGATTCAGTTTCTCAAGGTATAAAGTAGGAGCAAGACACTAATCCTGGGCCCAATCTGTCCCACTTTGGCTCTGATTATTCTGCTCCACAGAGTCCATGAAGGTTGTTCAGTATTTTGCAGAACCAAGCCCACAGATGATTTCTGGCTGTTCTGCGGAGGTGATAGCTCACTTCTGTGGCAGTTCACTGAAATCACTGCCCTTGTGCAGTGGATGAGCCAACTCAGTAGTTCCAGTAGTTAATTAGGGATAAAGTTGTACAATTACATTCTCACAGATTACCAGAAATTGAAATCTGCAGTTGGTTAATCATAATGGCATGAAATGCTGTGCCCTTTTCACAGTCTTTTTACAGAAACTGAGAGAAGAATCTTCAAGAAACTGGTTTGGTCTTTTGGGCTTTGAGGGAAATATCTTCGGGAAAGATTCATATGGTTCTTTAAATCCTCTTAACCAGCTCTGCTTTTCCCAAAAAGACACAGGGAAGCTCAAGCTTTGTAGCAGCAGCCCTTGCCAACCCAACTGGAGCTCCCTTTGTCAGGTGAAGAAGCTGGGGTCAACCAAATACTTCCTGCCACTGTAGGAAATGAAGTATCCATTCCTGGAGAACAGTCAGCTTTGGTAGGAGCCACTCTTACAGGATTAACAGCCTGTCATGCACAACTGACAACCCCAACATCCTCTTTGGAAGCTTTCCTGCTTTGGGATTTTTTTTCTTCAGGTTCTGCAGTTTTGCAGACAGAGCTGTCTGCACAAAATTGTGGGTTACCTTGTATACCTCAGTTCCTGAGGCACCAGTGGTAATAGGACAAAGAGTATCTGCTGGGCACGTGAAAGCCAGTTGTGGGTAGGAAGATTTACTGGAGGGTAGGCAGGAAGGGTGCAGGTCAAGGACATACCACACTTCAAACAGAAATGTAACTCAGCTCGTTTGTTGTCACGTACCTGTTGATCTCTGTGGGACAGATAAGAATTAGGGAAAAAAAACCCAATAGATTTTTGCTTCTGTTCTGCATGGCTTATCTCCCTGGCCATCAGAACTGACCATGGGTATGATTTCTCTGATCTCTGGAGCCACTTAAGTTTTACACATTCTCAGAATTTTCCCCACTTGCTGAATCTGACACACCTGCAAGGGACCAGCAATGACAACTCCCTTGTGAATAAGATTTGTATTTCCTTTTCTCAGGTAAAGCAGAATGAGAAATTAACTTATTTTGTCAAGTTCCATGCAAAAAAAAAAAAAAAGTGTGTGATCAGTAGTTTTCAGGGTAAAAAGAATAATACACAAAGCAAAGCTTTGGAAAAGTTCAGTGAAACTGATTTCTACAGAATCCATCGGAATTTTCCCGCTGGTTGGGAGGTGTTGTTCCTCTCTCAAAGGATGAAGGTGGGAAGGCATCACATCAGTCTGGTTGTGCCTGTGCTGTTCCAAGAGCCGTTGGGCATGTTGGAACACAGAGACCCTTTTGATGTGCATTGTGTGTCCACCCCTCTGCCTCAGTGAGCTGGGAAGTGTATGAATGGGGTTAGCTGGGCAAGAATGCAGTGCACAGAATTTACAGATCAATTGGGAGAGCAGAATAAACTCCTACACTCCCTTCTTTGAGTCTCAGAGCCTCAGAAGTGTGGCAGTAATATTTTATTATAGCGTTGTTCTGTAATGGCCTGAAGGCCACAGGGAGCTTGGGATCAGTGGGAAAAGGGCTGGATACTGAGCTAACACCTTCCATCAGGAGGGCAGACACTGGGGCAGAGGAGAGGTACTGGGAAGTCTCAGGAGGGAGAGAATCCATAGGGTGGGAATTGTGCCCACTGTCACTGTAGCCATCGCTGGCTTGCACAGGGTTTGGAACAGCGAGTGCTGGGATGTCGGTGCATCCTCAAGTTAATGAGAAGAGCAAGGTGAAACAGTTAATGAATAACATGAAAAAACACAGTGATCGTCATCTGCTTCAGGGTGCTGGTACTTCTCCTGAACAGAGTGCTCCTGTTAAAACCTGACCTCTTAATATATTTTAAAAGAGTTAATGTTCCACGTTTGCCTCAGGTTAGTTCAGTTTTTTGTCCTCTCTCCCTCTTAGCAGCTTTTGTTTCTTTCAATCAACTTTCTCCTTTACTCTTCCTCCTAGATCTGTGTTTAAAATCAATTCACTAACACATTCACTGAGAACAGATAACATTGCCAGAAGGTTGTTTCCCACTGCCATTCCCCGGTTTCAGCCCAGGGTTCTTTAGGTGTGCAGCAGCATCTATCAGTGGCAAATCAAGAATTCCAGCAATCAGCCTTTCCAGCACAGAAATACCACAGCAGTAAGTTCTTCAGCAAGACAGCTCAGGCCCAGAGCCCATCTTCCTTCTTCCCTCATCCTTAAAATATGGCAGATGGGAAATTTCTCTGTCCCCTCTGGCATCAGCAGCTGACAGGGTGTGAGGGTGTTTGGCCAACACTCCTCTTGCTGTGACCACACTGCAGCTTTAAGGGTAATCTGCATTTTCCCAGCTATGAAGTCATGTTCTTCCTTTCCATGAATACATGACTAAAAGCCCTTTTAATTGCACCCATTATTAGGATGTGTTGATCTTACAGTTCTGTTGCACTGGATTTTCCCTAATTGAGAGAGGAAAATGTGGACAGTGAAAGTGGGATCTGCATTCCCATTGTTTTGTCCTTGCACTGCCCCTAAATATGTTGGTAATTTTGCGTTGCTTCGGTTTGGGTTTGTATTTTTCTTTCAATACAATTGTACTGTAGGCAAAGTTGGGAACACAGCATCATCAGTGTGTCCTACAGTGTGTCCTGGGCTTTCAGGCACTCAGCCAAAGCTTATGACTGTCAGTTCTTAAAGTTCTTCATTTGTTCCTTGGATCTGCCTGCATTTAAGCTTTTGAAACAGGAGAGGGAACACATTAAATAAATTCAGAGGTAAATGTGGTTAATATTTTCTGGTGATTGCATTTCTAGTAACCTAGATTTAAGTTTAATTATTCATCTCCAAGGAAAGCACTGGACAACAGTGCTAATGCTTGGTATAAATGGTATTTGTTTCTTCACCATCATTGCTGGGAAAACACTGTTGCTGTCACAAAGAGGTTAGATGAGACAGAGGTCTCTTGTTTGCCAATGTTTGTTGCAACACTTATTATTCCTGTAGAAATATGTCATATGACAAACTGGTTACAGTCCTGTAGGGCACAGCTGACTTCTAGAAATGTGTATAAACCCCCAAATCCAGAACCAAGTGAACTTGAAGACATAAGTTTCCTGTCACAGCAAAAGAACAGCTTGCCTGCAAAAAGACTAGAAGAAACCAGGAGATCAAACTGTGGAAAGGAGAAGAAAGAGGAAAAGAAAGAGTGGAATCCTCTGAATTGTAATTGTATGTTGCATATAACAAATGGAGGAGGATAATCTATTTGTTATTAGAGATCAGGATTGGGAGTTGAAGAGCATGGTTTCTATTTCTGGCTATGGCACAGCTCTATAGAGTAAATCTGCTCTTCAGAGGTGGATTGCTATGATGAAATCCTTTATCCTCCTGAAACTCAGGTCATCGTTCCTGTGCTCTCAGAAACATTGATGTAATATTTGCTGCTGCTCAAAGCACCCACTGCAGACCTGGGGAGTTGTAACTATTCCTTTCATATATATTTTAGGACCCTAAAAATCTCCCAGTGAAGTGGAGACAAGGAATACTTCTCCCTTCTGTAGAATTACTCCATTCTAACTATATGTGTTTGGGAATTACATAGGGAGAATGTGCTGGATGCAGGTCCTGTGTTCATATATCTAAAAAACCCCATTTTTAAGCACCTTGGAATCTTGCAACATGGGAGATCTGCATAGGACAGGAGGGAACAGCTGGAGCTGTGCCAGGGGACAGGTTGGATCTCAGGAAAAGGTTC
>JAWWLV010000038.1:2725871-2769470 GCA_035041135.1 Platyrinchus mystaceus | reverse complement strand
CATGGGAGATCTGCATAGGACAGGAGGGAACAGCTGGAGCTGTGCCAGGGGACAGGTTGGATCTCAGGAAAAGGTTCCTCCCCCAGGGAGGAACAGGCTCCCCAGGGCAGTGGGCACGGCCCTGAGGCTGACAGAGCTGCAGGAGGGTTTGGACAGTGCTCTGAGGGACAGGGTGGGATTGTTGGGATGTCTGTGCAGGGCCAGGGGTTGGACTGGATGATCCTCATGGGTCCCTCCCCACTCGGGATATTCCATGATTCAATGAGAGCATTAGAAGCTGGTCACAGAGGTTCTCTTGCCTACTTTCTGTGAGGATTTCTTCTCTTTTTAACCCTTTTCTTTTTTTTGATGGCTTTCAGAGGACATAAGGCAAAAATAAAAATGAATAACAAAATGTTCCTTTGCATCTTTTCCTCTGGAGCCACTCCCATGTCCTCAGCCCACCATGCCCAACCCAACCTCTTTTCATGCTCGAGTTCTCACCCTGCATCCTTCAGCACTTGACCCTGTAAATCATCGCTGGGTATTTCTGCTGCCTCTAATGTTTTCATTTTGAGGAAATGAAGCTCATTCCTTTTCATCTTTTCTATTGTTTGAGATACTTAATTAAGAATTAGGTCTTTGTGAATGGCTCCTGCCTGTCTGTAATCCAATGGGAACCTCTCATTTTTTTAATCTCTCCCTGTTCATCAATTCCCATGTTCTTCCCACTGTTCTGTTTGTTTGATCAGTGAAATATCTGGTGGTCATAGAGATCCAGCACTTCTTAAATATAACTCCTTGATTTGCAGTTGTTTGTAGAGGCATTTTCTTAGCAGGTATTTCTGCCACACAGCTTTCAGAATTTAATTCAGTAATCAAATATCTTCTGGCTAAAAGTGAACAAATGCAGCTCTCCCTGGTGGCATGTTTAGATCCACAGACTGTGCAGCATGAAACCAGTTTGATGCACTTGTCTTTTCCTCCTTGAACAAGACAGATCACAGTCTTTTTCCTTGATTGTCTGGGTATCATCCAAATGTCAATTAGACAAGTTTTGCAAATATTGCTGTAATATCCTTTTTGACTCAACTGGAAGATGTTTCATGCAACATCCCATTATTTCTCACTGTTGTAGATGTGTATGATGGCTGGAGTCCCAGGTTTCAGGGGGACGATAAGTGGGAATCTTGAAAGTTGTCAGGGAAGTTGGTTGTCAGTCATTCTCATCATCACCTTCTGACCACGGACAGGCAAGAGGTCAACGTGCCAAATGAAGGTTTTTATTTTTAAAGCTACCATAACAGGGCCTAAGAGCCAATTATTGTTCTTTCTGTTTGCAGATTGGGGCTTCTCTGTTTGCCAGCAACATTGGCAGTGGGCACTTCGTGGGAATAGCAGGAACTGCAGCAGCTGGAGGGATTGCCATCGGAGGATACGAATGGAATGTAAGTGCCATTTATGTCAGTGGATGTATTTGGGACATGAGGATTATCTGCAGAGCTTAATCAAAATAACATTGCCCAATAATTTAAGACTGGCAGAGTTTGTGCTTGGCAACACTTGTTTTCTGCCACAGACCTGTAAGAGCCAATATAATCTACTGTTTAGCCTGTCCTCCTCGGACCTCGTCCAAGCCACTGGAAAAAGGTGACTCTTCTCTGTTGAATGAGGCTTTTTAGAGAGTATTTGAAGCAAATAAATCAGTGGATTCTCTTCCCTATGCATATCTTCTGATTTCTTTTAAAGTATTTTGATTCTATGATTTAAGTCCATGATTCTATTTATGAAGAACCCTTTCAGACTGCAGGATATTGGGAAGAGTTTATCAGGCGTGTAATCCATGATAATTTTTACAGCATTTTTGCTCTGTAGGAGTTGTTGAAGGGGCTTTCATTTCTTCACAGGCTACTAAGAAATTTTAGGCATCCTTCACAAGCACCTGCTTTCCAAAAACCTCTTCCTCTTTGCTCTCTCCTTCCTCTAATTAGAGGTGTGTTTTTCTCAGGGTTGCGCTACAGGGTAGAGGTATCCAAGCTGACTTGAAATGAGCTGCCTGGAGTACCAGGGCACTGTTAACTGCAGGGGCACAGGGATTCACAGCAGCTACTTCAGCCCATTTCCGTGTATTCTCAGGCTCTGTGGGTGTGGGTAATAATGTCCTTGTTCTGCCTAATTCACCTTCGGGGAAGGGATTAGGCCGAGACACAAAGGATTTAATGAGCCTACACAGGTCGATACTTCCCTTGCATTTAATTCTGAGCAGTGAAAGAATCTCACCAGCCTGAGGGGTTTGGCTCGTGTTCTTTATCAGGGAGATGGTTGTTGCAAATACTCAAGTACTGGTGTGATATAGATGTTTAAGGAGAAGGACAAAGCCTAAAATGAACTGTTTGAGATGTGCACAGTTAACCTGTCAGCTTCCTCTTTTGCTTATATTAGGCTTGTAACAGACTGATTCCCCTTCTTTTTCTACCAAAACAAAGCAAAACAAAACAGAACACAAATCTCTAGGGCCCATATCCTTTTTCAGACATCTCTCCCTCTAACTCTTAATCTCCTGGGAGATGCCTTGTGAGCTCGTATCAATACACAGTGTACAACCATTGTTTAGGGAGCAGCAACAGTACATGTGTGTGTTTGAGCAGACACTGCATGTTCCTGACCTGTGACACAGTGGGAGTGCTGGGCAGGTTAACAGACATGGGGGAAGTATTGCTCTTGACTGTATAACCTGATTCTCCTCCTGAAAGTACTGCTAAGTTTGACTGTTATCATCCTTGTGTTCCACTGAAATGATTTCTAATTTGTATCAGTACAACAGCAGAAGCCAACACAGTATTTCTTGTCCATCTGATGGTTTCTATCTAGGGGCAGAACTTAAAAGGTACAGTTAAAAGGCCCTCTAAGCCCTGTGGGCAGAGTAAATACTGAGTGCAGCTCTGACAGCAGGAATTTGTTCTGTACTTATCAATTTGCATATGTACATCAGGCAGCATTCCAACCATTTACATCAGCAAACTGTGGCACTGCAATCCTTTAAGACCTGTAGTTCACAGAACACACATGGGAGCACAAAATATATCATTAAATGGGAGTGTGGAAATACAAAACCTTTTACAAATTGCATGTGCTGCATCCTGTACAGTGTGTGAGATTGTTGTAAAACAATCCATCTCACAGAGACCCTGTGCAGAAGGTATCTGATGATCAAAAGAAGTGCTGCTCTCCACAGTCCCTCCATTTGCAGGTGTGGGGACATAGCACTGCAGCAGAGCTGCTGGGAGTGGGAAAGTTCCTGCGTTAGTGGCTCTGGGATCGAGGTGCTGCAAATAGGTCCCAGGTATCAGGCTTCACCTTCCTAAATATTTCCCAGAATAGCAATCCTATGGGCTGGTTGCCTTTTATCCACTGTTAAACCAGTCCTCTGGGCTTGCTCTGAAGAGGGCCGGGGCAGTCTGTTGCCACTGGTGGAGTGGTGTTTTGATACTGAAGGGCAATCCTGTGAGCAGAAATCAGCTGTTTTTCTAGAAAACATATTACAATCCAGGCTGCATTTTACCTTACAAAGTGTTTAGCTAAGATTTTTTTACCAAACTTTCAACTGTAAACTAAAGGACAGAGCAGATCCTCCCCCACCCCCCTGCAATACCCAGGTTTATGTGAGTTCAGTGGTCTTCACCTGCTGTTGGGTCTGATAACTGGTCTTTGGGATTGGTGTCTAGAGAGAGGGACTAATTCAGCTGCTCTTGTCTCGGCTGCAGGCTCTGATATTTGTGGTGGTTCTGGGATGGATCTTTGTCCCCATCTACGTCAAAGCTGGGGTAAGTCCAAACAGTGCTTTACACTTGTCTTTGCTGCTCATGTTTGCAGACCAGGTCTGGAATAATGCAAAGCCATGATGAATGGCACGAGATCTGAGTGTGCCAGAACAGTCCTACATTATGTCTGTGCATTTGAAAAATGAGGATTCCTTGTTCTAAGACCTGAACTGAGGAGTACTTGGTGCTTACTCCTTGTTCTCCCTTGATTCCTGGAGCTGCTCTTCCTTGCAACTGCATTTGCAGCTCCCCCACTTTTTGTGCTCCACTCTCACAGTACCCGAGTACAAAAAATCTTCCTGTGATTTGATCTGCACCTGTTCCCCATGGTCTGAAACCTTCTCTCCCTCCCCAGGTGGTGACAATGCCAGAGTATCTGAAGAAGCGTTTTGGTGGGAAACGGATCCAGATCTACCTGTCGGTCCTTTCCCTGATCCTGTATGTTTTCACAAAGATCTCAGTAAGTAAAACTTCTACAGCATTTCTTCCATCCTACATTGATCTACAGAAAAGAAGCTCCCATTTACAATATTGCTCACACAACTGGTCATTTGTTTCTGGTTTGGAGTCCTTGGTTGAATTAAGAACTGTAAAAGTATGATTTTGTGTTTCCTTTATTCTGTCCAGTGAGACTCTGTAGCCAGATCTGTGCTGCCATCCAAGGTTTTTCCTTCCTGACAATGTCTCTTGATGCTTGTTGCGCTTTGTCTTTTTTTTTTAGAGTTTACTTCTACTTTTGCTCTCCTCTAGAAATGTCAGAGTGGAGGGAAACTTGTATTACAGTCTGTTACCTTAGGCATTCATGAAATCCATGGCAGGACTTTTTGTCCTTAGACTTCATATTTATCCACTTTAGCATCCTCTGGTGAACATGCCATCAGTAATACAGATGAGGGAAAAGAGCAAGAGGGCTGTGGATCAAAAAAGAATAATAGGAATTAGAAAGTGGAAGAGTAGGGAAATGCAAAAGAGGGGAATTGTAACAGCTGAGGTGAAAGGAGGGAAGAGGAGAGATTCTTTTAATGGGCAAGTGATTGGTGTAAACTTTCAGGTGGTGTGAAGTTAATATTTATTAAGTACAGGGATGTGTTTCTGTGAGGTATCAAAGGAAGCTGCTATTTCCCATATATTTTGAAACTACCAAGCCTGTAAAGAAGTCCACAGTTCAGGCAATCCTCAGTCTGTTGTTTTGCAGAAGTTGCCATGGCAGATTACTCTTTGCCCTCTGAATGGGAGCTGAGTGATAATAGTGCAATTTAAGCTAAAAGATTGGCCTTTTGCTCTCATTCTCACATCTTCACGATAACTGATCCTTAGGGAGGTTATAAATTAAACAGCTTGGTACTGTGGAGCTGGGCTCAGAGCTGGATTTCCAGATATATCAAAAGGATTACACAGTTTGCTGCAGTTGTGCTCAACCATCACAATCAGAAGTCCCAGGTATGACACAGAGTTCTGGCAGCTCCAGCACACAGAAACTCCTCCCGTGGGTGACTCACGGTCCCACTGGGAACACGTGTTTGTCACGAGCCTCTCGAGGTGCTCCCTGGGCTCTGAACTGACTCCCTGGCTTTGAGTGCCAGCCTAGGCCATTCCAAGCATCTGATTATGGGATTTTACCCCATTTCAGTCAGAGCGTCCTTCTTCCAGGAAAGACAGGTTCTGCATTCAACTTCCAGTGTGGTCATGAGTCTGAACACACCCTCTCCTGCTCCTGTGCTCCTTCTTATGAGGATCCCCCTTGGCCCCACTCTACCATTGGCCCCTCGCAGCTTCCCATCACCCCATGTGTTGCAGGTGTGTGTGTGGAGGTGCCATGGAGCTGGGTCTCTGTGCTGTGCAGGGGAAAATCTAGTGCACAATTTCCCTTAACCATTTCTTTTGTTTCCCCCCTTGTCCCAAGCAACTCTGACTGTGTCTGTCCATGTACAACGAGGCTCAGGTTCAGTAGGGACAAACAGGTCTCTGCCTCGTGTCACTGGATTCAGTGCAGGATTTGCCCAGGACTGATCTGCTGGCTGTATCTTATTCAGAATGGGCAGAGCAGTCAGTCCTTGGAGGTTTCAGGTGCCATCAGGGGATCTCAGAGCAGGTTTTGCTATGCCATGCTATGCAATAATATTCCCAAGTGGCCCCTGAGGAACCAGCTCCAGAAGCACAAAGGGAAGGTCTGTTCCATCCTGGACTTCTCCAAGTGTGCTGTGTGGAGAGGTGCCTGCCACAGGCAGATAGCCCAGGCTTCTCTTCCCAGAGACACATTGTGTGTCCAAACATACCCACGTGCTGACAGTCCATTGCATTTTACTTCCTTGACTGCTGCCTTGGCAAACACTCCCCTGTGGTCATTGGGGCTCACTGAGATGTGATAGAGAAGGATGGGTTTCTGCCCTGCCCTGCCCTGAACAAGAGCCCACACCCATCAGGGATACTCACTGCCCTTATCCTTGTAGGAGAGTGGCATCTTCCTTCTGGGGTAGTCATTTTGTGTGCTGCTTCCTTGATGTGTTAAAATATCATGTCCTGTCCTTAATAATGTAATGATTACAGTGCTTTCTAGTGAACAGTGTCACACATCAGGCCAAGGAACTCCTGCCCTGCTCCTTCTGGCACAGTGCCACCATGTGAGGGTCAGAGTCCCTCTGCACACCCCTGCAAGGTCCTCACCATTTCTCTTTCCCTGCACTTCTGCTGTGGTTTTTGTTGATTTCTTACCTTGCTGTGTGGCTAATCAGCCACTTGCCAGACAAGGCCATGCTGTGAGGTGTTCATCCTTGGGATCAGGACACACGGGGTCTCTGAGCCCAGAGGATTTCTGTCACTCAGGTGCCTCACCTGTATGTGCTTCCTACGTGTGCAGCACTTTGGGAGGAGTCCCACAGCAGCTTTCAGAGGCTTGTTAACCACTAGATAACTGATATTGGTCATTACACCAAAGGGAAAGGTCTAGCAAAAATAAAATCTTGATGGACAGTAATAGACTAAATTATGACAAGACCAAAGGGAATTAAGTTCTGAATGCTTTTGAAGAAATCAGAAATTGTAAACTGAAATTTCTAGATCTGTTACAGCATTTTCTTTCCATTCGTTGTGCATAATTCCAGTAGTAAATGTCTGGTGTAGATTTACCATTGGGAAGAGGAGAAGGAGGAAAACCTTCTCCTAGGACTGCACAGTGTAGGGGTTAAAGAGTAGTTGCTTCTCCCCTGACTCCCACATTCCCATTGCAGCTGGAATCACTCAGCTGCCATGTGATCTTGTGGCTTTGCAGGGATGGCTTGTAACGTAAAGGAAAAAGTCACTCTATTCAGAGATTAGATAAAGATTAAATAGTGACTATAAAAGAGTATAACTGGAGAAACAAGGAAGTATTGGAAGGCAATAATCTAACTGGGAAGGAGGAGCAGTGGAGCTGGAAGATAACTCAGCAATTTGAAGAAGCTCATACGTTACTCAGGATGCTCAATAATTAACTATACATTTCTTTCTGGGAGTCATTTTAAAACCATTAATATTCAATGAAATGTAAGCTAAAGCCAAGAACAGTAAAAGAGGTCTGGGACATGGGCTGACCAGTGGTGTGAAAAGATAGGGAAGAAACTACCATAGAGAGAAGGGGCAAAGGATATGGTCTGACAGCCACTGAGGTGAGAGCTGAAGGTCCCGGTTCCCAGTTCCAAACTAAAGCCTTTAAGAAATCTGCTCCAAGAGGCAGCGTTTTGGGAGTGGGAGCCTCTGTTGTGATTCACACTCTGCTCCACAGCTGTTTCCTGCATGCCAGGGCAGTGGGGCTGCAGAGGTTGGGGCCCCTTCCTTGTTCCTCAGCGGGAATTAGGAGTGAGGTTTCCATGTCTCTGGAATGAAGAGGGTTTCTCCATGTGGCATCTTCCAGTAGCCAAGCTGGAGAACTGCCCATCAGTGTGTGTGCCCAGCTGAGGCAGCAGCAGTGCTGGTGCCTCCTCCGGGATCCCAGGCTCTGCCTGGCCTCGGGAACCTCCCTCCTGTGTGGGAGGCTTTGCCCCAGGGCACGGCCACTGTCTGTCTTTGTTTCAGGCTCCTGAACCCCACTGGGACCTGCACTGTTAAGTGAGGGTAGGACTCCCTGTGCAGAGCCCTCCTGCAGTGGTGTGGAACACAAAGCAAGGTGGGCAGGTGGGGTTGGAGAGCAGCCTCTAATGAAAACATAATTTACAGTAATGCATCACAAGCGCACGGGGGCAGATTATCCTAATTGCAAACTTGTATAAAAAACACTGATGCAAATTATCTCTAAATCAGGAACTGATTTAATGTGATTAACATCCCAGTGTTACTCTGAAACCTGAACAATTCCTTTCTTACACAAGAGCTCAAGGTCTCTTCCATTAGTCAATTGATGTCAGTTCTTCTGACAGGAACTTAAAAATAGAGACAGTGCAAGATGTTTGCCTTTAATGCAAATGCACCATTTGTCCTGAACCAGCAGGACGAGCTACAGCACATGTGCATGAGCAGGAAAGGGAAGGAAGAGACTTGTGCAGTAGCACTAACTGAAGAGAACTGTGCCGTGTCCTGGAGGTGTCTCACAGTCCATCCCTGCACAGGGCAGGGAATGTGACCTCAGTTTTAAGCAGTTTTAAGCTGTCTCTCAGTTCCAAAGCACAGAGCAGCCAGGTGACTCTGGCTGTGAAAACAATCTGTTGAAAAAGGGCTGGAAATGCTTTGAGAAGTGTTATGCCCCTTGTACTGAAACTCCCAGAGCCCTGAGGGGAGACTGGCAAGTGTATGGAAGTGGCTTCTGATTTCTTTTTGATTTGTGTGTGCAGGACTATCAGGGGCACAGTTGTGTATTTCACTGCCCTCATCATGCATGTGTAATATGTCATCATCAGGAATTTAAATGTTGCTTCATCTGTGATTTTTTGTTTTCTAGGCTGACATATTCTCTGGGGCTGTGTTTATCCAGCTGGCTATAGGGCTGAATCTGTATGTGGCCATAATTATCCTGCTTGCTATTACTGCTATTTACACTGTCACAGGTGAGTTTACTGAGCAGTCTGATAAACCAGAGAAGTTGGGGGAGCCAGAAAAAAAGAGAAGAGGGAAGATGGGGAGGAGAGGAGAAATGAAAACCTGGAAGGGGAATTATTTACAGAGGTCTTTGAAAGAGAGAGGTGGTGAGAAAAGTAAAAAAAATAAAAATAAATTTCCACTGAAGCATTTGCACAGGGCTGATTGATTTGTCCTGACTTATTTGTCCTGACTTTTCTTTGCCAACAGGTGGCCTTGCAGCTGTGATTTACACAGACGCCTTACAAACATTCATCATGGTAGTGGGATCCTTTATTCTCCTGGGATTTGGTAAGTAAATCAGATGAACTAAACTGGAATGTTCAATCACAAATCCTGCAGTTGCTGTGGAAATGAATCCTGCAGTGTGAAACTGGTACCTTAACCGGCAGGTTTGAGTTCTGTTTATCAGGGAAGAAAACAGGCATGTTGCCTAAAACAGGCACACTGCCAAAGTCCTTTAGTCTCCTAAGCACAGAGGAGTGTGTAGGGTAATAAACAGCATCCCATGACACCACAGGGCTTGTGATGGCTAATGAGGTGAAAGTGGAGTTGTTTGCAGATGCTGATGATGATACTCTTGAGAAGTTCAGAGAGTATCTTGTTTTAAGAAGATTATAATTTCATAGACATTCAGATGCTAAGGCATGAAAATTCCTTATTCAAAGTGAATCTTGCATGAATCTTCCTGTTAAACAACCCAAACACCTGAGCATGGTAAGGAAGCCTTGCAGCTGATCTGTGGGTGTCACTGTATCACCAGCTGGACAAGAGACACACGTGGAATGTTTATGGATGGGACAATGTGTGTGTCCAGAAGACCACATGCATTTTAAAACAGAAATGATGCTGTTAAACTGAATTAACAGGAAGGGGTTATAAGGAAGAAAGAAGCAGTGATAAGGCTCCATGAACCTGTAGTGTCCTTTCCTTATCCTTCAAGTTACTCAGCACTTGCTTTTCCTCTGGCGAGGTCTTTTGCTGAATTGAAATTATTCCACCACTGTTACAACAGAAATCACTTTAGACTGACCTAACCTGGGAAGACCCTGCCTTAGGTTCTCCCTGGGTCAGCATGTCTGGAAAAAATGTATCTTCAATTCACCTCTCGGCAAGGTGGTGCCCTACCCAGCACCTGTGAGCTTGGCAGGAACCTGACAGGAAAGGTCACTTTGGGAATTGTTGTGGGAATACTTCCAAACTCCTGTGTGGTTACTGACACTGCCCATGTCAGCAGGTTGGAGTTTTTACATCCATATTAAGGAGGTTTTTCTCCTCATGTTCTCAAGCTCTATTTGAGATTTCAGTAACAAATCCTTTAGAGCTACTTTTATTTTCTATTTTGCAGCCTTTAAGGAAGTGGGAGGGTACGAGACTTTCATGCAGAGGTACATGGCAGCAATTCCATCCAACACCTCCTACGGGGGCATTGACATTGATCCCCAGTGCTACACCCCCCGGCACGACGCCTTCCACATCTTCCGAGACGCCGTCACCGGAGACCTGCCGTGGCCAGGGCTCGTCTTTGGCCTCAGTGTCCTGGCCATGTGGTACTGGTGCACAGATCAGGTAATGGGCCAGCAGGATGCCTTGGGAATGCCCAGCACAGAACTCCAGTGTCACCTTCCCCCCTGTAATGCAAAGCTGGGCCACGGAACTGGCCGTTAGTTCAAGACTGGTCAGTCATTTTCAGTTCCTTGTTTCTAAACCCCTCTGAGATTTGGTAAAATGGAATGGGTGTTCTTTCAAGTCTTCCCACACACCTGTGCCCAGCACATCCTCCTCCTCCTCATTTCTTGTGTGTGACCATGTGTGCAAACACAGAGACGTTGTGCTGTGAAATTTAATTAGGAAACCACGCACCAAATGACCCTTGTTAGAGGATTCCCCTTTCAGTAAGACAAATTTGTTTCCTATTTGTGCAGCTTTTATCTTTGCATGCACAGTCCTGGGGAGATGCTCTTTATATGTAAGGTCTTTCAGCCTGAAGATACTTCCCCAATTCTCCTTCTATCTCCCTAAAACCTACTGTCCAGTTTCCCCAAGAGATCACACTGACACGAGCAGAGAAAACTGTGCTCCTGCACCTGCAACATGTGGATGTGTGTCCAGTCCTAGCAAGTGGTCTGTCTGCATCCTGAACTGTCAGAAAGATAATCTTCACAATTTCTAAACAATAAAACAACCCCCCCAGTGTAACTGTATCCATTGCTCAGGCAATTCCTTTCTGGCTTTTTAGTCTGTCTGCTTTTCTTGTGAGAAAAGTCTTCGCTTTTATATGCTGGATAAGTGATATTTTGCTTTACTTGTTTCAAATATATACTTTGATTTTCATGTAGTTTTTATTTTTCCAAGTGGCAGAAATGCTAAATAGGCTTTTTTTGCTGTCACAGAGGTTATGGAGCACCTTGTATCTGGAAAGTGGCATGGTGTGATCATGGAAATGTTATAATTGCCATGTCTCACTGACAGGTTATTGTCCAAAGATGTCTCTCTGGCAAGAACATGTCCCATGTGAAGGCTGGTTGTGTCATGTGTGGATACCTCAAACTCTTGCCCATGTTTATCATAGTGATGCCTGGAATGATCAGCCGAATTTTGTACACAGGTATGCACATGGACACAGAAATGCACATTTCTTCTTGCTGCCTACCTTTCATTGCCAACCTCTCTGTCCTTTTCAAAATACCTGTTAGATTGTCGTCTGTCACTCAAATTGTCCAGGCACCTGTATGCACAAAAACTGACTGCATTGTAAGAAGCCACAAGTCTTGCTGTTTTCCCTGATCCCAGATTTCTGCTGCTGTTATTGCTGTTCACTTTAGTGTCCCTCCCCAGCTGTCAGACTGTTACAGCCCCACTCTGACTGAATGAGTGGGAAATGCTGTCCAGGTTGGATACTCCCACTGGCATTCAGAGGGACAGGGCCAGCAGTCCCAGACTGCAGGATCTGGGCCATGGCCAGTCCTGAGGGCAGGGGGGGGAATGCCCCTTGCTCATCTCTCTGACCAGCAGAGGGTTGGGCTGGGTTTGGCAACAGGCAGAGGAGAGAGCTTCAGGTTGGAGGGAGTGGCCTTTGTGTTCCTCTGGTTGTTTTGCTCCTTGCTCTCCTTGTGTTGTTCAGTCCTGGTCTGACCAATTAGTGCTGATTTTATTCTGACCTGCAGCACCTTTCAGTATTCTTTTAGAGAGGAAAGAAAGGAAAGAGGCTTTGAATCACCTTCCTCCCTGCCAGCAAACCAAGGATGATACCAAACATGTCAGTCTGGTGGTTCAACACAGAGATACATTTTAGAAGCTCTACTAATTTGGGAGCAATCTGTTGTTTACATGACCTTGTCTGACTGCCTCATTCTGCTCTCCTCAGATGTGGTGGCTTGTGTTGTGCCTGAAATCTGTAAGCAGCACTGTGGCACCGCAGTGGGCTGCACAAATATTGCTTACCCAAAAATGGTAGTGGAGCTCATGCCAAATGGTAAGACACTGTCTGTATTTGTTGTTTCTTTGTTTTAGGAAAGGTGAAACTGCCAGACTGTAAAAACAAGTGCTAGAGGAGTCCAAGACCCATATTTAGTTCCAAAATTGTTGCTAGAGCTGTGTACAGTTAAGCAAAGGGGCTGTCTGTTTTATCTGTAGCTGTAGGTGGAGAACAGCTCCACACTGACAGTGTCAGTTCTCAGCTGGCAAATACTGCGTGATGAAATGGTAACTGAGTTCCCTTTCTGTAAAGATAAAAAGTTACCTGCTTTGCCAGTGATTCATAAAAGACTGTCTGTGGCAGGACCTCTGAGTTGCAGGCCCACACCTGCAGTCTCCTGCCAAGCCCACAGAGGTGGGTGCTGGCTCAGAAGGCCAAAGAGACAGGTTATGGTCCTGTACAGACCATGGCACTTCTCTGACAGCTTTAGCACGTCCCCATCACATGGTGGCTGTTGTTCTTAGCAATGTATGCAGAACTTCCCCACCAGTGTGTGACCAGACCACACCATCTGGAACAGTGGCTTATTCTGGTTTAAAAAATAGTAAAGGGAACTTATTTTATTTTGGCAAACACCTGGTTCACAAATATACTGCAAGCAAGTGAGCACTGACCTGCAAACAAGACAAATTATTTTTATAACTCTTGGGAAAAGTCTGCTTAGTATTATTTTCTTTTTATTCCAGCATTTAGGCAGACAGCATTCACTAAAGAAGTACCTATGTGCTAAAAGCTGAAGGGTTTCCCTGTCACTGCTTTAAATAGCTTTTCCCAGCTCAGCAGACATTGCTCTGCTTGCTTTGCAGGGAAGTGTCAGGCAGGGTTTTGTGTCAGGCACAGGAATCTGCCAGACACGCTCAGAGCTGGCTGGGAAGGGGCAGCCAAGCTCCCTGGATGGGCGGGTCCTGAGGCTCTTCCCGAAATGCTCATGCTCGTTCCCGTCTCTGTGTTCCAGGTCTGCGGGGTCTGATGCTGTCAGTCATGTTGGCCTCTCTCATGAGCTCCCTGACTTCCATTTTTAACAGTGCCAGTACTTTGTTCACTGTGGACATTTACACCAAAATCCGGGCCCGAGCGTCTGAGAAGGAGTTGATGTTGGCCGGCAGGTGAGCGCGGCCGCCCTTCCCGCAGCACAGATGGTTACCGGCTGCCTGCTCCCCAAATCCCGAGGGCCGGGCGGATCCTGCCTGGCAGAGCTGCAGTGGCCTCCTGTGGCCAGAGCCGCCGTCCCACCGCCCCGGCTCCTTTTGGGAAAACAGACTGACCCCGATGTACTCGTGTCCATGCAGTAGCCAAACTAATTCTCAGTGCTTCCCACTACTATTCGAAGGGAATTCCTCTTAATTATCTTCCCAGGCTTCATGCTGCAGCATCAGTGAACTAGTTCTAGTTGATCTGCTATTGATTTGACTCTGGACATAATAAACACAGGAAAAAAAGTGATTTTCTATGTTTTGATTGCATGTTTCACTGTGTGCTGATGGATATTTGACATACACAATACCCAGCTTGGATTTCTCTTGTTTGTTCAGTGCTAATTGGCCACTATAATTGATTTCACTAGTTGAAATAGAAAATGAACATGTAAATTATTGATTAATTGCTGGGGTTTTTTTTCTTTCTGATAGATCATAGATACTTCTGAACAGATGGCTAATTGAATATCTGGCTGTGTTTACAGGGCATTTATGTTGCTCTTAATTGGCGTCAGCATTGCCTGGGTTCCCGTGGTTCAGTCAGCTCAGAGTGGGCAGCTCTTTGACTACATCCAGTCAATTACCAGCTACCTGGGACCTCCCATTGCTGCTGTTTTCCTGCTTGGCATCTTCTGCAAGCGTGTCAATGAGCCGGTAAGTGCCCACCAGGAATGCTGCATGTTCCTTGGGCATTGGGAGAACTGCTCTTTTTGGGTTTGTGTCTTTTATGGCAACTTCTTCCTGTTTATTTTGATCCCAGGGATTCTGTGTCTCCATACCCCAGGGCCTGAGGCTTCAGAGACGAGTTTGAGAGAGTTCTTTGGTAGTCTGATAGATAAACAGTCACCCAGGAATTCCTAGATAGCTCTGAAGCTGAGGTTATCTATCACTCTGCCAAGAAGAGTATAAAATGGATAATTTATGAAGACCTATTCTTCATAAGTAATCTTTTAGGATATTGGTCACCAAACTGCTCTACCAAACAAATCACCTTTTACCTGTCCTGTCCAGTTGAGTTTTTCATATTTCCAGGAATGGAGACTCCACAGTGTCTGTAGGCAACTTGTTCCAATGGTCAGTAAAACAAAAAAATGTTATGCTTAAAGAGAATTTCCCATATTTCAATTTGTGCCCAGGCATGGCTGGATGTGTCTGTTATGCTTTGGCTGGAGTGTTGTACACCAGGCAGCAAAACATCCACCAACAGTACTGAGAATTAGCTTTTAACTAATTACTAACAGGGCTGTTAGAAGATAAACCAGACACATATTTCGGGCAGGATGACACATGCTGCTGGCTGGTTCCATCATGCCAGAGCTGTCAGGGATTTAGCCCTCCAAGTTAGAAGGACATGAGAGCAGCCCTTGGGCTGGAGCCTGTCCTGTAGGAGAGGATATGTGGAGACAGCTGGACTTTGAGAACTGGGCTGGATGGGGTATCTTCCATATTCTTTCTCTGAGCTGCTGTTCATTGCCCCTTTTAGCTGTACTAATGCACTGAGCTATAAGTAAGGTCATGGAAAGTATCCAGGTTAAAACTCCTGTGCCAAAGCCAACATAACACACAACTACCTCCATGTTTCCTCCAGCAGCTAATGGAGAGTTTAGAGCTTATTTCCATGCCTGGAATTACTCATCTTGATACTTCTTGTCACACCTGTGTCTGCAGGGTGCCTTCTGGGGCCTCATTATTGGGCTGCTGGCTGGACTCAGCAGGATGATTGCAGTGTTTGTCTATGGAACTGGCAGCTGTGTGAACCCTTCCAACTGCCCCTTCATCATCTGTGGGATTCACTACCTTTACTTCGCACTGATTCTCTTCGGGGCTACTGCCATCGTCATCCTGGGAGTCTCCTTCATGACTAAGCCCATTCCTGATGTACATGTGAGTATCACTGCAGTCCTGCTGCTCAAGAAATGAAACACAATGAAACCACTAGTTTTAAAGCCTGGTACTCAGTGTATTACCTCTCCACATTTCAGCTGCCTGCAGCACACAGTTCTTCTAAGAAAGCCAAGGAAATTGTCTTCCTTCATCTGTCACAAATCTTCAGTGACTCCTAATGACCTTAGACATAACAGACACCGGGGTGCCATGGTCTTACAGCTGGTCCACGTGCTGGCCAGGCTGGTTTGTCTCTGTGTAGATCCATTAAAGTGCTTTTGTTCCGTGGCAGCTTTACCGCCTGTGCTGGTCCCTGCGGCACAGCAAAGAGGAACGGATTGATATTGATGCAGATGAGGAGAAGGACAAGGCTGATGAAAAAGATGAGGAATCAGGTAACTGTTGAATATCTACAGATTCTGTCAATGTGTTTGAGTATCCCTGTTTCATTCCTGAAGAAGCATTAACATGCTTGATATCCAAAGACGTCCTCCCTCCCAACAACAGAACCTCAGCCCACCGTGCATTTCAATGGCTCGTGAGCTGCTGTTACCAATCTGTCACACTCTGTGAATCAGAAGGGAAGGGGATTTGCAGGGAGAAGCCCTTGCTCTCCAAGTAGTGGAGTGGCAGCTCTAGGACTAAACTAGTGGCAGTGCTTTAGGTCAGAGGCATTGGCAGAAGTGTGTGTGACTCCAGCATTCCAAGAGAATTCACCTGGAAACAGTGAGTTGTAGCCAGGACTGAAGGCACCATGAAAGCAAACTGCAAAACCACCAGTTCTCTTTGCTGGGTTTTGGTTCTGCTCCCAAGTTTTTTTTTAATCAATATCCTCAAATTCATTTATTTGTCTTTTCATTAACAGTATAGAAATTATTGAAAAAATTGAGTTTAAGCTTTGCAGCCTGGTCTGCTTCTCCAATAGCAGACCAAGTCTCTGGGCTGCAAAAGGCCCAAGTGATTTCTGCCAAAGGCTCTCTTGGAACATGTGGAACATTTCCAGGTGAGCTGTGAAAACACAGTATTACTTGATCCCTGTTTTATACTCATGTGTTTCCATGAACTATGGCCATACATCAGAACTGCTGTATCAATATAGGATTGCCCTCAGCCCCAGAGCTCAGAGTGTGCCATGATCCATGTCCGTGCCATGACCAGAGTGTTGTTCCTTCCAGTTAACGAGGAAAGCCAAGAGGAACCTGGCTGTGTAAAGAAGGCCTACAACTGGTTCTGTGGCCTGGACCAACAGAAAGGCCCCAAACTGAGCAAGGAGGAAGAGGAGGCCCTGAAGAAGAAGCTGATGGACACAAGCGAAGTTCCCCTGTGGAGAAATATTGTGAATGTCAACGGCATCATCCTGCTGACTGTGGCTGTGTTCTGCCACGCCTACTTTGCATAACTCTGCTCCCAGCCCCCACACTGCTGCACTGCCAAGCAAATCGATGGCTTGTAGATTTACACACTTAGACACACTTAATGTTTTCATCATCCACACTGGTAAAAAATCCGGGTGATTTACTCGCTGATTTTATGATCATAATTTCAACAATCTAAAGATGAAGGCCACTGAGATTTCAAGAGAGGGAATTTCTGTTTAGACACTGAACCAATGCAGGGCTAACTGAGGTTCAGGGTTTCCATCCATTATTCTCTCTGCTCACGATACATTTCATATTCTAGGTTCAGAACAAGTCTGCATGAGCCATGTTTCATATCAGGGTTTGTGAACTCCCTTTTAGGGTTGATGATGCTATTTTGATTTTCAACCCTTCTTCTGATCTCTCAAATTTCTTTTTCTTTAGGCTGTGATAATTTGTTTCCAAAAAACCTACAATCACCGAGGGACTGTATTACAAATTCCAATTAAAACATCACTTTTGTCCCTCCAAACATGGGATATCCGAAGCAAAGGATTTATGTGTATATCAGTGTATTTGACACTATATCTAACTTTGCATTATCACTTCTTTACCCCCTTTTCTCACTTTCCATTGGATTGTGTTTCTCAGTCATCAGTGCAACACTAACCTCTGAATTGATGGCATTTTGAAATTGGGGAACACATCTCTCAATGATGCTAATAAGAATTCTGCTTCCAACAGATCCTCTGTTTAAGCTTAACTTCTAAAGGTCCTCCTCTCTTGATATTTTAATATGTACCTATACTTGAATGTGAAGCTTTTTATACAAAATACATATATTATATATACACAGGCAATACATTATATACATGCACTATATCTATTATATATATTTAAAAATATATTTGTGTGTGTGTGTGTGTATATATATATATATATTTATTTCTTACTGATCAATTCCCACCCTGGGATGTCAAGGACCTCATTACTGTGGGGTTGGTGTCAATGTATTGCCTCTCTCTCTGGACTGTGCTACAAACCCCATGCCCACAGGATGCTGGGCTGCATTTTGCAAATGCATTTGAGGGCTCTTTGCTGCTTTTCTGCAAAGCTATAAATCCTTCTCTGAAGATTTCACTGAGTACTAGAATTCCTGCTGGCTGGCAGCATGAGTTAGCAGTTTGTGGAGGAGAATAGTTACAGCTGTGGGATATCAGCTAAACCAGGCTGATTGTCTGCATTTGATAAGTTTGGTACCAGCTGGGGACACAGAAAAAGGCAGATTTAACACTTCAAAGCGAAAAGCAAGAGATTTTCTTTTCATCTCATTCAGCTTCCTGGGGAACAAAGTGTAATAAGAAGACGTTGGTTTGCTTAGTCAAGCTGCACCACAGCTCCCCGTTCCTTGTTGCATTGTCCCAAAGCATTTCAGAGGATGGTCCTGACTGGAACAATTGCAGCTGAAAGGGAAGGCAGTGCAGTCCCTAACGTGCCACACCACTGCTGCTGCCTCCTGCAGCTCTAATCACTCTCACTTCATAATCCTCTCACAGCATCTCTGCTTCGTTTGGATCTAACCCAAAACACTCTGGATTCCAGGACTGCTGCTCTTCAGTAGAATTGCTGCTCTTCAGCACAATCCCTGCAGTATCCTGAAAGGTTTTGCATAGACCAGATCTAATCAATGCTACAGAAATAGCAGTGCAAGCCTTTTTTTTCTTACACTTAACACAGAGTATTTTAAAGACCATGGAATTAATTATATTTAATGAACTATGAAGAGTTGTATGTATTAAAATACTTGTATATTTGTAAGTGTTTGGTGTCCACAAAGTGACGGAATTTTTATATGATATGATGGAAGACAGAGAAACTTCATTTGGTGTCTAGATTTTGGCTCTGGGTAATAGTAATGGATGAAAAACAAACAAGGAGGACTTCACACTGAGGATTGCCCAGATCCCTCCTTGTCATCCTTTGCTACAGAAAGAAAAAAAAATGATGAAATTATAGAGCGATTTGGATAAAGACAACACCAGTGATTTCCTGGCAGGCTGAGCAGCCTTTGGATGACCTCCTGGTTAATCAGGCACCATCACTTCAGTTTCCTCCACAGGACTACAGAATGTTGAAAATCTAACCCACAGTTTCCCAGGAATGTTCCCTGTATGTCCTCAGCAACCTGATTTCATTCTGCTCTGAAAACTGGATGTTGTAGAGGGAAGAGTTCAAATGTTGCCATAAGTTGGACAGCTGCTGCTGACTCCTCTCATTTTGTAGAATTCCATAGAAAAATTGCCTGATATTGTGAACAGCTGATAAAATTTTCATGTTCAGCTTAGCATGAAATGCCCCCTCAGGTCAGTAGCTGTTGCATTCAAAGACAGTTTCATGACTTTGAGGAAGAAAGTGGCTTTTCTTCAGTTCTCAGGGCAGCTCTGTCCGTGTCCCAGGCTAAACCCAGGAGCAGCTGAGGCTGTCCTGGGCATTCTCAAGCTCTAGAGGTGGGAACCCTGAGCACAGGGTTGTCCCCCACATTTGACTGAACATTTGAAATACTTCTGGGGAGTGGTGAGACTCCAAATAAATCTCTGGTTCACAGCACAAAGTACCTGTATGGCATGTACAGCGTAACACAGCTCTGCCTCAGGGGATCTTGAGACATCCCAGCTTATCCTGTCAGGTAAGATACAGGGTTACAGCTTATTTTGGTGGACTTTAGCTAGATATACAGAATTATTTAAAATGAACTACACAAATTAAACAATTCCCCTAGTAGCACTGTCAGCCAATTAGGACACTGCTCTGTAAAGAACACACACTAAACAATATCTTCCATTCAAGAATTACTTCGTAGTTCTTAGGCCAAGTCCTGAAAAAGGGCAATCACTGTTCATTTATGTTTTAATTTTTCTGTATCACCCATAAAAATGTATCCAAGTGTCTCACAAATGTTTAGTGTTAATGATCATGAGAACACTCCGTTCGTAGAGCTCAGAATTTGGGTTTATTGCTCTTTATTACTGAAATGCTGGGGGAGGGAAGGTCTGTGCCTTAACCTGGAACACCTCTGCAGTAACCATGGTCTGGTCTTAACCAAAGGGTCTGTCCCTGGGGAACCAGGACATGGCACGAGGCTGAGCCCTGCAGGTGCAGGGGATGGTGGTGATCAGAGCCCCAGCTGCAGCCAGGATTGCTGATGGCCTCAGTCCCCACTGCACCTCCTAAACTGGCAAACCCAGGAGTGTTTGTGTGAAGGAAAAGCTGACAGAAAGCTGAGCAGCAAAGGTAAATGATAAATCCGTGTGTTACCAGGGGGGTTTAGCATTTGGGAGGAGAGCTCTGGGAGCCTCACTCACTGCATTTGAAGAGCACTTGAGCTGTTTGAAATGTTGAGCCAGAGGAGGGTTTAAAGCTGACATTCCTGGGGACAGGCAGCACAGGCAAAGGCTGGTCCCAAGCTGTGGGGTCACAGCAAGACTGTAGGTGTTTTAGTTTATTTAATGACTTCATGTCCCAGCTGCAGATGTCTGTGTCCTGCTCCTGCAGTGATTTCTGGGGAGCAGGAAAGGGAGCAGTGATCAGAGAGAGCTGCCCTTGTGCTGGACTGAAAATCCAAGGGCCCAAATCTGCTAAGAGGGCAATACACCACTGAGAAAGATGGGAAATGCAGAAAACCCTGCCTGCTTATCTTGTCACCTACCATGGGCAACTGTTAAAAAGAATAATTCCCTGGAGCTGCTGTGCCCAACCTGTGCTCACCTGGCAGTGCCTGAGGCCAGAGCCCTGTGCCTGCCTGGAGCAGCACCAAGGGGCCTGAGGTACTTCAGGCCGAGGTGTGTGAGCTGGTGGCTGCTCTGTGCAGTTTTGTTGTTTACAGTATCAGAGCCTATAACTTTAAAAATGTGGCTTAGATGCAGAGTATAACAAATTATTAAAATGGTTTTTATTCATTCAAATTGCAAATTTTGTCATGCTAAAAATAGGTCCTGTGCTTTGAGCATATTAGCTTTGTGTGTAGCCACAGAGAAGACACTCTGCCCTTTTGGTTTAATGTAATTAGCCAATCTGACTTTCCCAGACTATTTTGTACTTCGACAGATATCTCACTTTATGGTTTGTTTTTTTTTTTAATAGAAAATGTAGTGGTGGGAATCAAATACATTCCCTACTCTGGAACATGAAGAGATGGAATGAAAAGCTGCCATTTTCCAGAGCAGGAGCGAATGGTTTCCAACCCTCGGCCTTGTGAAAGGAAACAGGGACAGAGAAATGAGTTCATAGTTGCAAAAGCAAAGCACCATAACATCCTTAACCTTCTGGAAACTGTTAGAAAAAATTCAAAGTGAGCCCTACCTGAGTGGGACACAAGGCTCATCCAGGAAGGTTTCATGTCCCATAGGTGCAGCCGAATTGTCTTCTGGTGTCTCTGAGAATTGTTGGGCAGAATTGTTTGAAAGCTCAATCTGTGTCAAGTGTAACTGAATTAATTCCAGTATTAACCCAGGACCACATTAATTATTTTCTGGGCCTTCATCATTGGTGGCTTCAAGCTAAAAAGACGAATCACTTTCAGTGATGTTACAAACCTGCCTTGGTTTAGAGCCATCGGAGTGGAGAGTGCTGAGGGGGGACTATTGCTGACACCAGAGACCTGCTGCTCACACAGCATTGCCTCTGAAATTACAGTGGGTGAGATCCTGAGATGTTAATATAAGTATTTGTCATGTGTACAAAGCAATTCAAAAGGATCTTTCCCAGGATAAAAAAACCCCCCACACTGGGACATTTAGTTAGGAATTTTACCTCTTTGACTACTTTCAGGTACATTTGAGATCTCAGAGGTCTTTATGAAGAATGTGAAGGGACATTTTCAGATGTTGAATTGTGGCTGAGAAACTAATTTTAGGAGGGAGATTTAGGAATCAGCATATTACTGTGGGAGCAATTGTGTGTTACATTTTAATACACCTGGAAAAAGGATTTTGTAGAGTAAAAATGTACCTTTAATTCAGGTTGCATATAGTGAGGGTTACAGGACCAGTGTGATGTCTCCCAGGCTGGGACAGGCTGTGCTGGCCAGTCCTGCCCAGTGACCCAATGGGAGACAGCACATGTTGGGACACCAAGACAGTGCAGCTCTAGAAACACCACAGATTACAACAGTGTTCTGCAATAATTAGGATTATTTCTGCATTAGCTGTGCTCTCTGTGCATCCTTTGCTTCACACAGGCTGTTTAACTCTGCCCCCGTGGCATTTGTTGGGCTGTGCTCTGGCCAGTGACCGCTGCAGGCTGGGCCCCACCAGAGCACGTGACTTTGAATTATTAGATCTGCAATCTTTGTGTCACTAAATACAGCTTTTTAAGTGAACCCCCCAACTAATAGTGGTTTATGGCTGTTCCATGTGCAGAGTTTGCATTCTGGTGTTTACACAGGCAGTGCATGGTCTCTAAAGCCCCTGGGAATTCCTGTTGTGGCTGAAGTATCATGTCATGTCAGGTGTAGCTGTGCCAAAGAATGGCTGAGACAGAAGCTGACATGTGGGAGGGCACCACCAGTGCCCACAGCTCAGAGTTCAGCTGAGGCTCTGTTCCATTTCTGTGTGTGAGACAAGAACACTGATCCCACATAGAGCCTTTTTGGGAACAGTTTAATATTGTCTTTAGAGCAGTGAGCAGACACATGCTAGGAATGCAGTTCTTAAGGTCCAAGTTGGCTGAATTTCTTCTAGTGAGAGCAGTTCAGTGTGATGGTCTTATTTCTACATTTGAAAAAGCTGATTATTTTGGGAACTCACTGAAGGGTGATACCTGAATGATTGGGGAAGGCTGTGACAAGGTTGGAACTGGGCTAAAATGATGATTGTCACTGCATTCTCCTGCAGCAGTTCTGTAAGAGCAGCTGAGCCTACCCTGTGCTGCTGCAGTCCTTTAGCATGTGATTAATCTGCCTGGCTTCTCTTATTGAGTTGGATGCACTCTGGCACCAATATGTATTACGTATGAGTGCCTTATGTGTTTAAAAGGCAGAGTTCCTCCAAGATCCTGCCTGGAGGGAATGAATCCAACTGACTCAATACTTTAAAATCACATCTTTACAGGAGAGGAAATCTGCCCTTTGGTTAGGCTATGGAGGAGAACCATTTGAACTGTAATCAGTCCTACAGGAGGAGTTTACCCTGTGTAAGCCTAATGCAGTTTGTTCTGTGACTGTGGCTTTCAATGGGAAAGCAGCCCTGACAATAACCCCTTAAGAGACCTGCTGCAGCCTCTTTGTAGCTACAACCTGGCAACTTCTAGATATAAAAATACCATGTGAGAGCAAAACCTGAGTGAAAACAAAAGGGACATGCTGCGAACCTGAGTCAGCTGCACTGTCTCACCTTCCTTGGTTGCTGAGAAGAGCCAGGGGTGCTCTGCTCACTTGGGTTATTTCTTTGCCCAGGACTCCTGTTGATGCCTCTTAAATTACACCCTTGCAACTGGAGGCACATGTAGTAGTGACTGGCCTTGAACTCACAGTGAATAAAATGCTGCTGAACTTCCCACTACTTCCACTGCCCTTCAGCTCTAACCACAGGAACTACCACCTTATTTCCTCCAGACAATGTAAGTCTGGTTGGTCAGGTTTTGCTTCCACAAAGGGCATGAATTTTGTGTGCTATCCTCAGTTCTATGAAGGAAAAGGTTTTTTAAAAACTGTTGATTTTTTTAAAAGAAAAACAAATGCAAAGAAACATATTTTTTCAAACTAGAACTTGGCATTTTCAGTTCTGTCCTGTTTCTCTCCTCACCTCTCTGTTTAGACAGCTGTTAATCACAGAATATGTGAGGTTGGAAGGGACCTCTTGAGATCATCTTGTCCAGCTCCTGTTGGACTAGATCGTAACTGTAGGATCAGTTTTCCTCTTGTCCCATCTTTCTCCCTGAAAAGTGAGCCACTATGGCAAAACTCTTCAGTTCTGACACAACACTTACCTTTCCATTATACTTGTTAATTTGGGTAGTCAAAGGACAGATTACACGTCTACAGAACTACAAAATACCAAGTACCAGCACAACCCCAGAGGTGCTTCTGTTCCACTCCATAACCAATGCCAGATATGGCCAGACCCCTCTCCTGTCAGAGGCACAGCATTACCAAGGGCTACCCTAGTGATGCCTTTCTCCTAATTCTCTCAGGGAAGCCCTTCTATGACATTGCCATTGCTTTTTCTGGCCTGATGCTCTAAATGGTTCTAATCCCACCTTCAACAAATGTTTGCAGCAAAACTCATGTAAGTTCCTGCGTTAGGTCAATTTTTCAGCACAGGCAAGACTGCTGGAGGGGTTAATTAGGAACCTCTCTAATGTAATTAGTTATTGATTAATGGTTGATAGGCTGAGGTTTCCAGAAAAAAAAAATTAGAGAACATTATGAAGAAAACAGAAAGGGCTGGTGTCTTGTATCAGGAAAATCTTGGTAACTCAGACAATAACTCCTAGTGGAAGATTCCAGACTTCCTAACTTTTCTTTTTCCTCATTATTCTGCTTTCTGACCTGCAATATAGATGTGAATCTGTTGGCAAATGACTTTTCATAGGGAAATAATCAGGAGTAAGTGAGGAAGAGAGTTTTGGTTCTGGAGGTCTCATATAATCGTGCACCTCTTACAGTCAGACAACAACAGAGGGCAACAGATCTCTAGAAAAGATCGCGCCTGCAGAAAGGTTTCCACCCGATGGCTCGGATGGCGCTTTGGGCAGCTCTTGTCACGACCTCCCGGGGATCATCCAGACACTCCTGAAAGGTGTCCGTGTGATGCAGAAGCGTCTCACGGCCCTCGGGGAGCTCAGCTAGCAGCGTGAGGGCTTTGATCGCGTTCAGACGGGCTTTGCTGGTTTCCTCAGCAACCAGCTTCAGCAGAGGTGGGATGGCTTCAGCTGCCATGGCTGAGGATCTCCCTGCAGAGAAGGAAACGGGCTTTGGGTTATGGCATCTCATCAGCATCCCTTTGGATTGATACTTGGCACTCCCTGCCCCGCTACAGCTCTGAGCAGCCCCGGGGGTGCAGTGCACAGAGGCAGGACATGCCCTTCTGCAGACCAAGGCTGGCTCCCAGCTGTTTGTATTTAAGGAAAAAGATCTTTCCCAGTTAACTTTATCTGCCTTGCACATTAGGATTTCATTTGCAACAAATTATCCAAGAATATACGAGGCATCAAATGACAGAACAAACTATTTCTTGGAGGTGGGGTGAGTGGGGTGTGTTAGATGCCCTTAAGAACATGTCCCATTCTTGCATTTTTAAAGACACTTCAGACACTGAGATCCATTCCCGTGTTGTCTCCGGTAGCCAGAGGAAGGGTTGCAGAGGAGGACTGGAACACAACTGCTGTTATTAAGAGTCTTTTATGTCTAATTACTCATTCATCACAGGGAGAATTTAGCAGTTAGTATTTTCAGTGTCATGTAAGTTACTTGGGAGAGCTGCAGACCTTATTAATATTCATTGCTCTCCCAACTGTGAGAGAAGCTGCCTGGAACCACAGAGTGTTTCCAGAAAGCAGTGCTCCTGTGCCGAGTGCTGGTGATTCAGCACAGCTCCAGGTATGTAGATCTGTGTGGTCTGGACTTGAATGGGAAATGTTCCCCCTCTGGAGCAGCACTCTGGAGGGAAATGATGCAGGCAGGGTAGATAAATAACTTCTCGACCTACTTCACGGAATGAAATGTGAAATATCCTGTTCCTGCATTGCACTGTGGGGAAGCAACAGTAGTTGTTCAAGACATATAAAGAAATGTCCTGATCTTGCAGTTTCTTGAGGAGCTTTAACACTCTCAGAAACCCAGGACTTGGTGGGTAGGGGAGGCAAATGTTTTGTTACTGAGTTGCCTTCGAATTGGATTTCCATAAGCTTTCCCAGCAGAACTGCCTCTGACTCTCACCCTGAGGAGTGACAAGAGCAAACATCAGTGCTCCTGCTGCACTAGCCTGGACTGCAGGATCTGTGTCTTCCAGCAGGCTCACCAGCACAGGGATAACCTCTTCTTCACACACCGGAAGTTTTCCTTCTGGATGAGAACTGGGCAGAAAAGATGGTTAAGTTGCTTTCTTGAACTGTGCCTGCAGACCCTGCAGCCACCCCAGCCTGTTTGTGCCACCAGCACTGCACACTCCTGTTTGCTCCCTTTGGAGTGACTGTTCCAGCTGGGAACTAAAGGGGTGCGTGTTTGTGCCTGGTGTCTGTTGAACCTACACGTGGTACAGCCCTGATGATATCACAGTAACCCAGTGCATGGGCTTCACCATTTTTTAGGTTATTTTTAGGTGATATTTGGATTTTTATGAACACTGGAGACTGATGGGCAGCAGCATGGAACAGGATGTAAGGTTAAGGATGCTGGTGGTCCCAATGGCAGTGAGTTAGAAACCTGGCTGCTGAACCCTATACAGATTTTAAAACCTGATAAATCAGGGGTCTGCAATTAATTTTTCTCCCAGGTCAATTTTCTCTCTTTGTTTCCAGCCTCTCTAATGAGGGGAATATTTAATGTGGCCCAGCTACTGCAGGGCCCTAGAATGTAGTTGATATCCCTACTCCAGGTGCATTTGACTTTCTCTGACTCATGATCATTACAGTCTCTTTTCCTCTAAAGCTTCTCTTTGTTACAGGACATGAGCAAATGTTTTGTGCCAGTTGATATATAAACTACATCATCTGCAGGCCTCTTTAAACTAGACATCTGTTGAACACTTTTATTATATTTTCTGGTTGCAGGACCATGGACTTAAGTTGTTCCTTTCATCCACTCTCTGATACACAAATGTAATATAAAGATTGCTTTTTCTGATCCATCCCTGACGTACACAGCAGCTTGTGTCAGAAAACTATTTCTGTCCTCAATCACAGTGAAAGTTTCCTAGGTCTTTTAATTTTCCGAGAGTGTTGTCCAAAAACATAAGGGAGCTTCTCCCTACCTCCACAGTGGTCAGAATCCTGTTTCTATAAGATTTTTCATGCAAGTTTTTTCTCAGCAGTGCTGTACCAGGAAAAAATCCTGATTCCACTGCCAATACTGGAAACAAACAGAAGAAGAGGGAATGACTGATCAGCATCTGCCTTTTTGAGTGATTTATAGCAGTTAGGATATTTAGAAGTCTATCTATGGGTGCATTCAGGCTGATAGTGCTTGATGTGTGAGATGTGGCAGGTTCAACGTGCAGTGGAACACTGTGAACTAATGGCATTGATTTACTCCTGCAGTGAGTACTTCCTTGGGCTTTAGCTTTATGGACAGGTTTGTTTTCCTTTACCTGATTTCTAACAACACCTGAGCTGCTTTGCTTCTGATGGCTGCTGAGGAGTGTGTGAGCTTTTCCTTCAGGGCAGCAACGGCACCAGTTGCCAGGGCTTGTGAAACCTCCATGCGCAGACAGTTGGAGAGGGTGTCCAGGATCAGCTCCAGGATCTCCTCCAACTCAGTCTGCAGTTTCAGTACAAGGGGGGGAATCAAACCAGCCTGCAGGACACCAGCAGCCCCTGAGAGGAGACAGGGCAGGAAGGTGGATGAGGGCTGAGTGCACTGACTGTCATACCCGCACTTGGAATTTCTCAATAGGATCAAATACAGATGGTAACTCACTTCCTTACACAGATGTGGGATTGAGAGGTGGAAAATATTCCAACGCTGCCCTGTTCCTAAATGTCATCTTAGCTTTGCTTCCTCAGGGAAGCTTTCCCAACACTCCTGTAAATCATGAGCCCAGGTAATAACCAACATGGCAATTGCTCTGATGTTCCCAGTTTCTCCCACTATAATATTTATCCCCAAATTATCCTTGCAAAGAAAATATGGAAAATATTTCAAAGTCGCCTTCTATCCAACATTTCTAACTGCTCTCAGCATGAACAGATGCTGAGAGAGGTTGCAATGTGAGCCTTTAGAGCTAATGCTTTGATTCTCCACTGTGGTTTCTGTGGGGGGAAGACAGGATTTTGGGAACTGGCAGCTCCCTCATGTATTTCTTTGTAGTAATTCTGTCACAGCAAAAATTTAAATTCTCAACTTTCCAGCAGTCAGTGCTCTTGCACTGGCACCTCAAAAACAGCATCAAAGGTAGAGATCATCATCTGCTCTGCAGGTGATGTCTTTGCTGTGAGCAAGAGCCTGATTTGTACCATTTCTTACCCTTTACTAAGTCAACACTGAAACAGCAATGCCAGGGGGAAACAGAACGTACTGTCCACGAGTAACTATGTGAACACAAAATTCTCCAGCTGTCTGGTTGCTAAGACTGATTCTTTGGTTGCTAAGAGAAATGTGGCTCCTTTCAAAGTGATTCATATAGCGTTAGATAAGGAAGTTTTGTGGATAAGAGTTGTCAAGGTATTTTCAAATGAATCTCCACAGGAGGCAAGAGGGAAGGAGATTTTCATGACCCTTGGTCATGCAAGGGAGAAATCCCTCAAATGACAATCAGGTGAAAAACATGATTCTAATCTGAAGGTTATTTTGTTGTACATATTTCTGAGGTTCTGCTGACACTGAATAACTTCTTATGTTACTGACTTATTAGGATCCACTTCACTAATGCCAAAGCAAAGAAATGCCTTGAGCTGATACTATTACAGCTTTACTACCTGTGCAGCATTTGGAGGGCAGTTGCTGTGAGGATTCAAATAAATAGGGAAAACAAGTTTCAGACAATTCACTCCTGAAGACTAACAATATTTTACAGGCAAGGATTTCTCCTTGTGCCACAAAGGCAAGGCAGGAAAGTGAAAAGATGTTCTTTGAAGCTGTGACTCTGTGTGTCACTACATGGGGGAGTTGGCACTTTCACAGTGAAAAAAACACAGCTGACCCTATGTATATGTCCCCTGGAGGGACAAAAGAAAAAATATGTCCAAGATCAGCTCCAGCCCATTTGTGCTGTCCCCTGGAAGGATGTGATCCAGGACTCCTGCTCTGGGAGATGTTCCTGAGGAGGAGGCACAGCTTGCACAGCTCACTCCATCCCCAGCATTAACCTCCTTGGCAAGGATTGCTGCTGTTTGGATTGTGGGTTATAGGGACAGGAAGGTTTTGGGGGCTTAGCCAACAGTAAGAATATGTCTGGAAATGCTCCATGCCTTATGGAATCCCAGGCACTAGGGAACCCACTCCCTACTTCACCAGTAGTGAACTGCTCCCAAGGAAGCAGATTAAAGCAGACTTAGATGACATTAAATCATACCCAGAATTGCTTTAGCCACCCTTCCCAACAGTCTTTTGAAACAGCTTGTGAAAGACAAGATTTTCCAAAGGCAACTTTTAAAACTCCTCCCAAAGCTCTTCATGAACAGAAACTCTGTGGCCTGAGTGTGTGAAATTGGGATTCCCCAGACTGCTCACACAGTGTGCACTTCTAAATTCTGGGTTGCTGTGGAAATCAATATAAAATCATAATTTGGGAGGTACAATTCCAGAGGAAGAGTCAATAATTGGAGGTGACAGACTTAAGCTGACATTGCCTGTAGCAAGCACCTTTGTGTGGCTTTAACTCACATGGATACCAGTCTTCCTTGGGGCAGTGTCACACCACAGGCATCGGTCACATCATTCCACAAGCAAACCTTGTTGCACAGAGCAGCCACACTCGGGCTGAGCCCAGAGAAGCCACTGCTTGATTTAACTTTGCTTTCCCTCTGTCTGTCACCAGTGCTGTCCCATTCTCTCTCCCTTTCTCGTGCTGGCAGATGTACTTTTTCCTATTTTTTCTACTTGCTTTCAAATATTTAATAAGCATTTTTTTAACCCATCATCTTCATTTTCCTTTTTAGTTTCCTGCAGTTCTCTCTCTTTCAGGACTTCCTTGCTAAGTTCTCTCAATTCTCTTGACTCTATCATCATTTAGACAGGATGCATTCAGGTTTCACTTCTTTGTGTCTTTGTTTCACTTATGTTCTAAAAGATCCCACCAATACCTTCTCCCAGCCAGGATTGCTTTTATTTTGGGCAGCCGTTAAGTACTATTTATTCTGGGATCAGATCCCAGTGTAAATGGTAGAGCGTATTTTGCATGAACCTCAGGATGTTCTCATTTCTTCAAAAACACATTCTATTTTCCCAGGCAGGTCTCTGTACCATAAGCTTTCTTACCTACTGCTTTTGTCACGCTGTCCCAGCTGAAATGTTGTCGTGCTACCAGAGGGAGCTTCCCAGATATAAATATAGAAACAAAGATGAATTGTTTGACCTTGTCAAGAGTCTCAATGTGGTGAAGAGAAAGAGGGCAGAGAGGAAAGACCATCAACAACAACAACGAGACTACCTAACATGGGGGCTGAAATTTCCACATGGAAATTTGTCAAGGTTGTCCCAGGGGAACCACAGGGTGAAAGGTCTAGAAAGGGAAAAGGGAGGAGACAAAACCAGTGGCAAGTTGAGAGTCATTTGTAAATTTGAGCAGTCTCAGATCCCTCCATCCTGGTGAGCGAGCAGTGGTAGGGCAAGGTAAGCTGGGCTCTCTAGTCCTGTACTGAACATACAGTGGCTTCCTCAGGATCCTGACTTTCCATTAAAATACTGTCCTTTCAAAGGAGATTTATCTATTGCAGGGAGTGTTCTGGATACCCTGGGCACAGTGAAGTAGTTGGGAAAATTGTTTTCAAAATGCAAATAGTTGCTTTTGCAGCTGCCTAGTTAACGTCATTATTGATCTGTTTTTCTGAGAACTTGTAATCTTCCCTTGGGCTGCTTTTTATCTGAGCACTCATCTCTTCCTTCTCAGAACCTTCTGGCCACTCTCATCCTCCCTTTCCTGATTCTTTGTTCAAATAGGCCCAAAGAGGAGTTGCCATTTATTCTGTTCTCTCAGGATGGCTGCAGGGCATGTAAACAAGTTAAATTTTGTAGAAGACAAAGGAGTCATTTATAGTACATAACAGTGGTGTTTTGTTTTGGTTTTCAATTACATAAATCAATTAAATCACATTACAAATCCCTTTCCTTAAAAATGCTGGTCTTCAACTCCAAATGTTTGTTTTAGTCTGAAGCATGAGCCTCGTGTGTGGCCACAAAGGCACATTTGGTGTATATTTAACAGTGAAATAATATGGAAACACAGATTGTATAGAATATGAGTCTCTGGTGGCATCTCGGGTGTCTCTCTGTGATGGTCACACAATGATTTGAAATGCTCAGTAAAGGCATTTCTGCTTAGGAAGGGGCACACGAGGAAAAGAAAAGCAGGGCCAGACAGGAAAGAGAAAATGGGAAGGAAAGGGGAAGGAAAACTGCTGCCTGGAGTCACAGTGTGCCACCAACACACCCAGCTGGGCCCCCCGGGGGAGCTCAGCACTGGGAGCAGCCAAATGATCCTGACAAAATTCCTAGACCTGGCAGGGCTCTTGCTCACACTGCAGCAGTTTATCACTGCTTTGGAGGGAACAGAGTGTTTATCACACCAGTGAGTCTGGCAGTGGTACAGCCATGGGACACAAGGTGAGTGCAGGAGCTCCTCTGGAACACCTTCCTGAGTGACTCCTCACTCACTGCTGTGTAAAGGGAAAAACATTCATTTATTCTTTAGACTCACTGAGAAGATCTCTGAGTCACCAGTCACAAGAGCACAGTTTGAGAACCTTGTAGTAGATAATTTACTGTTAAGATTCAGCATTTTGAGTCTCGGTGCTTCCAGCATTATGGCTGTGTCAGTGTAGATTAAATATAATACTATAAATACTATAAATACTATAAAACTGGGCTGAACTTTCTGTTAAGTCTGGAGCAGGAGCAGACCACATTCAATGAACCTGAACTCACCTGCTTAAAACCCACCAGGTTTATCCAGCCTTCTACCTAAAGAGGAGAATTTTGTTGACGTCTTTGAAAATCAGAATATTTTCCTCTTCTTTGAATTACAATAATTCTCTTTCCATGACAATTTAACAGGAATAAACAGCAGTGTCCCAAAGGATGACTGTGCCTAGAGACAGAGAATATATCTTATCTGAAAGGACTGAGAGGTGGGAAGTATCTGTTTAAATGAAGAGCTACGGGGCTATTAAGAGAACTGAGGAAAACACTGCAGGGACTGGGCCGGACTTGGAATAGTAAACAATTCTGTTTCAAGCCATTTCAAATCTGAGCATTGGCCATGTGCATTTATGTTCTGAGAGCCCTGGGATAAAATCAACCCAGGTATAAAATCAAACCTCAACAGCAGTGTCTGCCAGATCCTCACTAAAAATACAACTTCATAAAACTTCATAAGATTTGTAAAAGCCTCACGGGATCTGCTTTTGAAGCCACTGAGAATTTTTCCAACAGTAAGGATTTCGGGATGCTCTCTGAATGAAAGACAGAGCAGAAATTAAGGTTTTAAAGAGATTAAAGTCAGCAGTACCCTGCAGAAGCATGTGATGTGGCGACCTGGGGATCCTTTAAAAATCCGAAAGGTTTCCAGCATTAACAAGGAAAACAAAAGATTGGTCTGGTAAACAAGAGGTTCCTAATCCTCAGTAAAGAATGAAAGGGACTCCTGTATATCTTGATTTTGCTTTCAGAAACTTTGCTTTAGTGTGTGTGCAATTGTAATATCAAAGCACCACTGAAAAAGTTAACATAGAAACTACAACTGATATATCTGCATTGGCTTCTCTGTTTAATACAGAAATCCAAGAAAAAAATTCATGTTTTAAAAAAATAATTGTCATTTTGGTAATTTAGACCATCTGAATCATTCATGCCCTGTGAAAAGAGGGATAATATCTAAAGAACTTCAAGATTCTGGTGTAGAGAGTGTCTTTTATCACAGCATCTTCAGAAACCCTGGGGATGAATTAGACACAAAAGACTCGTGTTTCACATAGAAGGAGTTTCCAAAAATGAAAAATAAATCTCAGGTTCTGGTTTTGTACAAGAATTATCTGTAGTCCAAGATCAATAATTGATCAAGAAAAGTATCCTGGTTCTGACTGATGGCAGTGTCACATCCTTTAGTGTGAAACCACCCAAAACACGATGGTGGAAATAATGGAATGTGCTTTCTGTTGTAATAGTGCACAATCCATGAACTGTGGATTGCTGGGCATTCATATGGAATCTGAGGGTAGTCTCCAAATGAAAGCAACTTCTCCTTCCTTTAATAAAACTGTATTGATTCCTTATCATACACGAGAAAGCAAACAATCAAATGAAGGTGACACAGAAATAACAGAGAAACACTGGCTCATATTTATTCCCAGCTATAATTGTTGATAGGCTGCTTGTTCAGGGCAGGATAAGCAGTGGTGTCTTTTGCAATTTATTTATTTATTCTTCTTCTGTTTGCACCTCCCATATAAGTAATTTTCTTGAAGTTTTCTAAATTTGTAGCTTAACACATGGACACACCCATGGTCATCCTTTGTACCTAAATGTGTGAATGCACCTGCATATGTGTACTGTGCATTTGACTGATCTGCCATGCACAATGATTAGACAAATTAGGAAATTTGGCTTTTATTTCTCTAACAGAGTACCTTTATTGTGAGAATATTTCTTAAAAATCATAAAAATCAAAGGAAAAAAGTTGTAAAAATTTACACAAAGGGGGTTTTTTCCCCTTGTTCTTTTAGATGAAGAAGGAAATGTCATGCTGAAATTTATTAATTTTCTCTACAGAGAAGACTTTGCCAAAATACACGAAGGGAGGAAAACAATCTGACATATGTATTACTTGAACCAAAGTCCTCAGATCAATAACTGTAGAGAAAATTAAAGCCTTGAGAGAACTACTCCCAAAAAGCTGAGTCTCAACCCCTGAGGCTGCCCCATTTCTGATTTTCCAAGTCAAAATCTGTCCTTTTTTTCCAGCTGGTCAATGATGGGGACGTGCAGCTGTGAGATGAGGCTGGGAGGGAGCAGTGCAGCCATGAGAGACTCTGCTGATCTGCAGCTTCCCAGGTCCCTGTTGTGCCACAGCGTTCCCAGGATGCACTGAATTTACTGAATTTCTCTGCCCAACAGAGAAAACGTTCAGAGGAGAACCTGGGCTGGCAGGTTCTCACCCAAACACTGACTTAAACCTCACACTTTATATTTATCCCAAGCGTGTAGATCAGGAGAGCAGAAAGTGTTCGGGTTCCTATAGCAAGTCTGAGTCACAGAAATTGCTGCTGTGAGATGAACGTGCCATTATCAGCCTGACAAACGTTCAGTGATTATTGCTTACATTGCAGCAAATTTGAGAGATTCCTGGGGAGAAAGGGCTGCCTTGTCACAGAGGCTTGGAAAGATGTGTGAGAGCTCATTTCCTACAGATTATTGTCTGCCTGGCTGCGGAGAGAGGAGTGGATGGGAAAGGAGGAGGCAAAAAGTTTTTTCTAGTGAGTCGGTTGAACAGTTGGGAAACAATCAGAGCCAGTTTTACAGTGTCTTACACTAATAAAAACAGTTTTGAACTCTTAAGTCCAACTGCCTTACAAGCCCTTCATGTGAGAGAGATGCACAATTGCAAATTTTCAGAACTTCAGCTGAGAGAAGAGATTTAAAAAAAATAATCTCTCCTCTTTGGGGACAGAGGGTTAAAAAAGCAGCATGAATGAAGTTCAAGAAACACTTTTCTCAACTACATTAAATTTCTCTACCTGGAAGCTACACCTGTGCAACTGGAACTCTGCAAACTGGTACTGCTCAGCCAAATGACACTGTAATATTTTGGTTATCTGTAACGATCACCTTTTGCAACTCATGAATTAACCTCACGTGCTCAGGCATAAAAGAGCATTTTTGTCAGGTTTTTTCCTTAGGAGAAATGTGTCATTAAGAAGGTGAAAGCACTCTCAGAACCTCTATAGTACAACTGAATCACAATCCATCAGAAACAGAGGTATATAAATGAGGAAGTTTCTTATATAGATTTGATTATACTACTGTCAAACAATAAAAATGAGAGGCTTAAAGCAGCAAAATATCTAGAATTCATGATGTGTCAGATTCTGAGGAATTTTGTCCTGAATATTAACATAAACTTGCTTTGAAGACATGAATCATTGCACAGACTGAAAACTGAACAGACTGAAAGACTGCAAATAGTGGAAGACAACAGGAGGAAATTAATGGGAACACGAATTCAGTCTCATTGTGTAAGCACTTCTTTTTTATATTTTCTCCATTGTTAGAAGGGTGGCAGATCTTTTTTTTTTTTTTTTTTCTGCTTTAAAAAATGACCTGATAGAAATTTCAAATTAAAAGAAGCTGGAGAAGTTGTAGTGCTGACAAATGCCCTGCTCACATTTGCTGAGCAGGCAGGCTGGCAGAGCTGCAGGAAGGCAATTTTATCCTACAGTTCTCTGATGCCAAGAGGAGCACAACTGAATGGGTACAACTGATAAAAGAAAAGAATACAGTACTACAGGTGGGTGAAATCCTTTTCTGCTTCAGATTCTCTGGCTTGGCAATTTTGTTTGAAATGAGAAGAGGAGACACATCTTGATTAGAGCCACAGGCCCAGATGGCTGCACGACGTGAGGATGGGAAGGCAGGCGGAGTCTCCACTTCCCACTCATTCCTGCTACTTTGCAGAGTCCGTGTTTTCCATGGAAAGCCACGTTCAGGAGGAAAAGTACTTTATACTACTCAGTGAACATTGCATTCTGTTCTGACTGAGGTTCTCCAATAGTGCTTTCCAATATGTTTTAGTCTATATTTTATTTCAAGCAGTGAAAAATTCCTAAATATTAATTGAGTAGAAGAGAGCCAAGGTGTGGGCTGCTTTTGAGGATGATTTGTTTTTTGAAGTGCCTCCCTTGTAAATGTTGCTCTTGGGTTGAGGGCCTTTATTCCTCCAGTGAGCTGTAAATCACAGACTCAAAGCAGTCTATCACAAATAGGCCCATGGCTTAATATACATATTTTCTTATTAGAGGTGCCTTCCTGAATGAGGTTCTGAGTGAGTGAATGAGGGGGTTCTTGCAGAAAGACCTTTTGCATCATTTATTTGGCGAACAAGTAGTGCAGTAGAACCCAAGCCACTACAGCAAAATGAACCTGTTGCTTAACCTGGACTAAAATATTAAGTCCAGCTTCTGTAAACGTGGCAGATTAAGCACAGGCATTTCAACAGTGCCACTGATGTGCTTATCTTTAAGAACATTTTAGACAGAGGACTCAAAACACTGTTAAACAGAAGGAGAGAATCAGATTTGCAAGAATTATGACAGATACCAGAAACTATCAGCTGATAGAAATGACTGCTGTTTTAATATGCTTTTTAAAATAACATTGTTGTAAGTCTGAGTTGAATCAGTTCCCTTGTTAGATAAGGTTGGCACAATGTGCTTTGCCCATTCCATCCCCCAGTCAGTAGGAGAGTGGCTCAGGTCGCTAAATGTGGGTTTCTAATGTCACCTCAGAGTCAGTCTTGAGACTGTCAGGTGGGACTTCAGGCCTTCAGGAAACTTGGACTTCCCTGGGGTGCAGCTGAAGGCCAGACAGGACACCCTTGAAAGCTGCACTTGGAGACTCATCTGGAGGCTGAATTCCTCCCTAAGTCACTTCAGTTCAGTGAGTCACTGACAGAGCAAAACTTTCTGAAAGGAAAAGTAAATCACAAAAGCCAGCTGAAATTGTAGCTGCATCTCGTGGTTCTAACCTGAAGTAGAATTATCACATGAAAAAGAAGTGAAATTATCACATGTAAAAGATGGAAGTGTGTAGTCCAATCATAACATTTTTTCTAAGTACTTATAAATATATATATATATATATATATAATATTTTGAGGTCCCAATTTGATACTTCTTCAGCTGATAAGAACATCAGTGACAAAACTAAATCTATTTGAAATCAGTACATTTCTTCTTTTTGTTTGTTAAAAATTTAAACAAACCCTGAATGCCTACCTGTGTCCTCAAGTGGGAGAGACCTACTTTCAACTGTCTCTTCAGTGAATATTTAATTGTTCTTATGGAGTGGAAAGGCCTCAATCAGGAAGACTGCAGGAGGGAAGAGGGCATCCAAAGAGTAGCCAACAACCTGTTGCTCAGCCCACTTTACCAGGACATCTGTAGTTGGTACTTTTTGTTTTAAAAGCTTCAGTTTCAAAAAATTTTGGCACTCTTTAATTACCTCTCCAGGGTGTAATTCCCAAAGAATCTGTGTGCTTTGATCTCCAGTGATTTTGGCTGTTCACACTTCATAGATCTTCTGTTGTGTACTTTACTAAATGACCCCCACTTTGGGTTAAAGTTTGAGGGGTTTTGTTTTGTTATTTTCCCCATTCCTTTGCTTTTAATAGTGAAAAATGAGCAAAGAATACTTTAATTGCCCTTTTTTTAAAAAATAACATAATAATGCAGCCCTGAAGGATGGGCTCTTTATAAAAATCTATGTTCCTTTATCTTACTTCATGATATCTCTGTCTGTAGCTTTCTTCCCACGTATCCATCACAAAGTTTAGGATAAGCAGGGACTGCCATGTCAAGTCACCTCCCCAGGAGAGCCAGAGCATCTCCCAGGGCTCCAGGAGAGCAGCTCTCCTCCAGTTGCTGGATTGAGGGTTTTGTTTTCCTAAACCTGGCTTCAGTGGCAAGTGCTGATTCAGCAGCTGAGCCAATGACTGTGAGCTGCCAATGCAGCAGGTTGATTAGCTGATTGTGGTATTAACTGTAACTAATTTTCTGGGTTCACATTCCCAAATGTCTCCCATAATTTACCCTCATAGAAAGAGTAAAATTGTCAATATTAAGTGAAACCCTCAGATACCTGAAGGGTGTGAGAAAGATAAAAGGGTGAAATCCTGGTAGGAAGTGAATTTACATCCTAAATGATAAAGCCAAATGAGGTCAGGCTGATACCACCTGATGCAAGGTGCATTCATGATTTTTTCCCCACCATCTCCCAATCACTGATACAAAGCAACAATATGCCAGTTACTTATAAATATCAGGTCCCAGTCATCTGTACTTGATGCTATTTTAAACTCTTCCACGTGAGAAAAATGGTTAAAAATAAAAATACAGCCTTTTTATTCTTCTCTAAATGTTCTGTTCAGTTCTTCTTGCTGAGAGAATCACAGACCTGTCTATAAATATCTAACCCAGATCTACAATTGCTTGTTAAAAAGAGGGTGTTTGGTAGAAAATTGAATGAAATACAAAATGTCTTTTATTATATTTTTATTACAGACCAGATGTGGCCTCTCAATTTACCCTCTATCATTTGGAGATGTACATTCACTGAGAACATTGCATGTGTGCATGTAAATATTTTGATGTTGTCATGGTATAATAAAGGGTAATTGATTAGAAAAATCCCAATGGGATTTTCCACTTAAGAGCACATTGCTGTTTTAGCACTATTGTCTTCAAACTAAACATGTATGAATGCATCTATTTTGATTGATCCCAAACAAAAAGCAGCAGTAAACAGGCAAGGACTTGGCTTTTAGTCAATGAATAGCACTGGCAAGTTGAATGAAACTGGTGCAGCCAAGAGGTCCAGCAAGCTGTGTGTTCAATGCTGCACCTCACCAGGCAATCACTGCTCCCTTCAGAGGAAAGTCTGCTCTGAGATGGGATAAACAGTGACCTCCCTGACGTGGAAGGGGGAACAGAAATCCCATCACATCATCACACTGCCCTCAAACCACCCTTTACTATTTCCACCACGAACTATTCATTTTCAATAGGTATTTGTGTGTTTTCAGTCTCTCTGAATACAAAGAACAACATTTAGAGTACTGAGCTAAGGAACTGGTTTTCTCTGCTGTTTGACTTTGGCATTTAATCACCTGTAAACACTATTTGGAGACATATATTTCTTTCTAAATTCCCGTGGGAGCTTAGCTACATGTAATGCAATCAATGCATGCTGAAAGGCCCTAATTGAGAATTTCTGGATGCAGGACAAGGTGAAACTCAAGAAAACTTAGACATACCTGCTGGTGCATTTTTCAGCTGAGCTGGGATTTAATTCTGCCATTAATCAACAGCAAGTTCCCATATGGTGGTGTTAGAATAATAACCCTAAACTTCTCAGACCTGTTCCATTACTTAGGTACTGAATGTTCATAGTTCCTTCACTGCCAGCAGTTGAATTACAGGTGCCTCCCCCAAAACTGCGAGACAGCAAGTGTTTTGTTATAGCAGCTGGAAATGCCTGAAGGAGCTCTCTCTGTAGAGAGCACACGAACAAAGATCTTCCTCCCCAGGATGATGGTGGCTGGTGCTGTTATTTCTGCTACAGTTGGGTAGTGTGTGGAAGATGCCTTTTCTCACATATCAAGTACTATACTAAAGATACATGTAATGTGACAGTTTCTATAGTAACTACTTGTTCTTTATGGAATCGCAGATTAAGCCTGTACACCTTGTTATTGTTCTTTTATCCTATTATCTAGACTACTCAGTTACCACAGATACATTTTTTTTTTATTCTATTCCCTTGCCAACATAACTATATCAGGGATTTATGCACTTGCAAGTAAAGAGTGCCTATGAAAAACAAAACACTATTAAAAGTTCTAAATTGACTGTCTGATCTTACAGATGCACCAAGACATGTGAGCATGTATACTGAAAGCTAAAATTTCAAAATAAAACTGTAGAGATATTTATTACAGCAGGGCAAATTTATGATTTGAACATTATTGTTGTTTTTCTGGCAGAACAATGCAGGTTAGGTATATGGCATTTCTTTTTTAAATGCTAGGAGTTTACTAGAACAACTTTGCCAGTCCAGATGTGCTGGCAAACTCTTCTAGTGTGAACAACACCTAAGATTCTGTACTTATAGGAAAATTTCCTTAACATGATATACTGATTTTTACATGAAAGCATTTCATTATTATAATTCATCAGTTGACAGCTCTGCTGATAATATCAGTACTGGAAGTGATATCATTTACAGGAATCAGATGCCTTCTGCACTGTATTATGTTGGCCTTATTGTGGGAAAAATGCCTGCATCCCTTGTGTGTGTCTGCTGCTATCTCCAGCTGAAGTGTATCAGCAACAAATCATGCCTATAAAATTAGCAGTGTAGGGGGAAATCAGCTATTTGATCAGGGCTGAAGATTCAACAATGCAACTAGTATTGTAGCCAAAAGGAAAAAGACACAAGGAAAAATGTAAAATATAAATTGGGTAAACCCATTAATGAGATAAAATGATACTCCTCGTTAATTTTAAAAAGCTGTAGTAAATCACACATACAAACGCAAAAGGCAGAGAGGCAAGAGCAGAAGGAAACATATGCACGGTACTGAGAGCAACTGAGTGATGGAAGGAAAGCAAACAGCAGGTAAATCCCATGTAACTAAATAAACTGTTTTTTCTCCCTTCACCGCATCATTCCAACACGTATGCGACTCGTTCCCCCTAAAATACGCCTGGTGGAAGCAGTACTAACCCTCCCGCCGTGCCCCGCCGGGGCCGTGCGGGCAGAGCCCGCGGCACAGGCCGGCAGCGCGGCCGTGCCCGCACATTATGTAATGCGCGAGTGCGGCGGAGCGAGAGCCAGGAACGAGCCACAGACCCCTCGTCACCGTCGGCTCCGTTTGCGGCGGGGCGGGGGCGGCGGGGGCTGCGGGGGCTGCGGGCCCGGCCGCCCCCCGGGCGGCAGCGGCAGCGGCAGCGGGGCCGGAGCGCAGCCAGAGCCGCCCGCCGGCCGCGCCGCCCCACCCGCGGTACCCCCGCGGTTGGCGTGGAAACGGGCTGGAGCTCCGGCTCCTCCTCCAGCGCCAGCCCCGCGCTCCCCCTGCCCGGCTCCCCGGCGAGAGCGCCGAGCACCTCCCTGTCTCCCGCGGGGGGCCGCCGGACAAGTGTTCCCACCGCCGCCTCTAGAAAATCCCGGGGTTTTACGGCTGTGTTTTCTAGGGAGAAGATGGGAAAGGGCAGGTTCCTGCTCCTGCTGGGGCTGCGGGGTTAGTCCCTGCAGTCGTGGTGTGTCTGCTCGCGGCAAATCACAGATGCTGATGTGAAAAAGGGCCAAAGCAGAGGAGAGGCGTCAGTGGATGCGAGCGTTTGTACTGATGGATTGAGGAGGTGGAGGCTGCCTGGTGCTGGAGAGGTGAGTGCAATATTCTGCATTTCTTTCTCTCTTCAATCAGTTTAGTGATGAACATTTCCCTCTCTGTGTATTTCCAAAATAAAAAGGCACTTCTAAAGCAAGAAGAAAAAGATGTCATTTTGAAACAATAAGCTATGATTTTGCTGGATGGAAAAGATGAATGTCACTGTGAGGTAGGAACATTTCACTGTGTGTAAGAAAAAATAGTAAGGGGAGGCAGGCTGCTGATGGAGTGAAAATGACCTTCTCAAGGGATACTGGCCTTCTGTCAGCTGCTGCTTCATCTTGGGCCCTTTTTCACAAAATTAAGTCATCTCCCTTTCCTAGCCTGGATTGTAACCCATTAATATCCAATACCTGAGCCTTAATAAGATCCGTTGCATTCTCTTAATGATTGAGAAAGATAATCCATCAGATTCTGCCTGTTGGGAGAAGAACCTCCACGCTATGTAGCACCTCCTCCCAGGGAAACGCAGCCTGTTACTGTTCTGTCAGAAAAGACTCCTGCTGCCCAATTTCTGTGATAAACCCTCCCGGTAACAGCCACATCTGCTCATTCTAAGGCTGTGTGGCTCTGCAGAGCCTGGATGCGCTCCCTGTCCGTGTGTGCCCATGCATGTGAAGGAATGAGGAGGGTTTATATTAATCTGCACCTGTGGACGGCTCCCATCTGCAGTTGGAAACCACAAGTTTTTTGGTATCTTTGCATTTGCATTTTGGGTGAGTGATTCATGCACAGAACCCCCAACCCTCCAATGTGAGCTGGGAGAGATGCAGACAAATATGTGTCAGTTTAATTTCTGCTGATAGTACTGATCTGCTTTGGCTGTTGCACTGTAGGGGCTGTTTAACGTGTGTTCTTGCGGTATTTATTCTGGAAGCTACTGACCTATCTCGGCAACGTTTTCCTGGGAAGATCTGAGAAAAAACCCCACTAGTTTTTCCTTCAGCATTTCTTTGTATTTCTTGATATCCATTTTCTGATACTCTTCCACCCACAGTTTGGTTTTTATTTGGGCTCCGTATTTCGCGCCATTGTGGGTCACACCCTTCGAGCGGCCGCCAACATTTCATCAGTAGAGGTTATGACAGCAGGTCACATATTCACAGTGCTGTGAACATCTACCTGTGGATCACAGAGGAGTAAAAATGAGAGAGTGTGTTTTGTGCTTAGGGGAATTTTCCTCTGACTTTGTGGACACAGACATTTGAAGTCCAAGCTGATGGCTTAGGTGCTGTTAGAGGCAGGAACAGTCACTTTTCCTCAACAGGGCACACATTTGCAAGCTGAGCAGATACAGCTCTGCAGAGCTGAGAGCGTTGTGCCATTAACTTGCCTGTCTCCAACAAATCATTTGTTTGGAAGCTATCATGCAAAAAGCACAGCTCCCTGCCCTTGGGTAGAGGACACTGTTACAGGAGAGGCCTATGTGTATAGAAGGGTGAAGTTCCAGTCTTCAAGAAGCCAGTGACAGGTGTAATCAAAAGAAAACATCTTAGTTATAAGGCATATTTAGGAGAAAAACTCATGCTATCTCTCATTACCGAAGCACTGACTTGCATTTCCAGAGCAGAATCCCCTTCTGTGTGCATATACATGCTTATAAAGAAAAAAAGCTGATTAATTCTGTGTAAGCCATGGAAATTTCATTCTGACAATGGACCTTACAGAGATGAATCAACTCCTGTGCTACATACAGAATGCTGCACCTCTGGCTGAGGATTGTGTGCTTGTCACTTCATGGGCCACTGGTGAACAGAGTTGAATAACTGTTCTGGAGGTACTGCCTTGAATTTTGTAAGCCTCCAGTAGAGTTTAGTGTTTCAGCTACAGGCCTTGGTTTTGCATTTAACAATGATAATCTAAAAATAACCAGCCAGGTAGCTCAGAAGGACTGAAGTGAAAGTGTTCTGGTTGTCTCAGTTCTGATTACACACTGATGGAACAAGGTAGGGTAAATTTTAAGAAACCAAAGCAGAAATGCAAACCAGAAATTTGTCCCTTCCTCTTAAGGAATCTACCTGCTAAGGGAAGGGGATAAGGATAATAGACAATTCAGCAGGCAATAAAAGCTTAATCCTTAAATGGTGAAGTCAGCTCCTCCTCTCCAGTTTAAGTAGATAAGGATTTTGACAGCAGATAGTCCTGGGTGATACTCAGTGGTGAGGCAATAGAAGAGAACAATGTCTTCTTCTTTCTCCCCCTCCAAGAATTAAAGAAAAATACTCTCAATTCCTTTGGGTTAAATCACAGCAATTCCCCCTATTTCAGAAGAGATTCTCCAGATTCATGTAACTGAAAATGGGAGTTGAATCTCACTAGCTGTGTGTAAAGTTTTGGTCCCTGGAGTCGCTGGAAGTTTTGTCCCTGATGTCAGTGGGAGAGCCCAGGCCATCACACAGCTTCACTGACCAGGTCCTCCCTTCCCCTCTAGGGACAACAATGTTGACCAGTTTAGTAGCTGATTTCAGTGGGGTCACAGGCTCAGTGACAAATTCAGTAACTCTTTACTTGCATCACAAACTCTAATTCACAAATTATCAGTGATTTGAATCATATTCTTTTTCCTGGGAAAACTGGAGTGTTATTCCCACAAATGCTGTTAAGGTTGGCATTACACCCTCAGCAGTAACAGCTTCTACAGAAGCAATTAACTATTTTCTTTTATCTAAGAGAACTTTCAAAGCAAAGCCCTTAAAAATCAAAATATTGGCATACTTGAATAAAATCTTATTTATACTTTGAGACAAAAATTGTCTTATTTTTATAAAAAAGAAGGCTAAGTTTTGTTCCTTGTGATCCCCAAAG
>JAWWLV010000038.1:2696505-2725771 GCA_035041135.1 Platyrinchus mystaceus | reverse complement strand
TATTTATACTTTGAGACAAAAATTGTCTTATTTTTATAAAAAAGAAGGCTAAGTTTTGTTCCTTGTGATCCCCAAAGTATCCAGAATAAATCCACATCCTTTACCAGTTACAAAAGATTCCCTTCACTCTACTCAAGACAATAATTTGACTTATAGTTTGTAAGTTATATTCAAAGTTCACATTTTTATTAAACTTTCCAGAACCCAAGAGTGGTGATTAAGAAGCCCAAATTTCAACTACTGTACTGATGAGAGAATAATCCCAAAAGGGAAAAACTAGACTGTTCCAAGCAACCAAAATTGATTCTCTTTGAAAAGTCCCCTGGCAATTTAAGGTATATGGAATAGACAACATGAGAGAGAAGAGCTAAATTCGGCTTTATTTATTCTGTTATTAAATCTGGAGTTGATACATATTAGCAAGTTAAATTCTTTTAGCTTCATTCAAGTGTAATCAAGGACAGAATTTAACCCTTGAAATGAAAGCTACAGAGAAAATACTCCTCTCTCAACTGTTGCTTTCCCCTGACACTGAAGGGAAGGTGGAGTGGGATGGAAGGAACAGATTAATGATGGGGCCATCACTTCTATGTTACCTGGACTTCCAACATTTGTTACTCTTAAATACATGTAAAATCACAGCTAACAAAACACATTTCAGAAGGCACCAGCTTTCCATGTGTTTTTTTACTTCTGCAGCTCAGAGAATTTTCTGTGGTTCAGCAGAAACTTGGGTATCCCCAGGATCCCATTTTATTATTTATGGCTGGACATCCAATGTATTGTTAGAGAATAGAGTTTTACCCAACAAATCCTATTTCCCTCTGCCCTTGTTTTCTCCTTAAGCCCCTTATACCACAGAGGTGTTTCTCCTCGGGATTGCTAAGTCATCACATCAAAAAGACAAATGTGATAACATTTCCAGACAGGTCTGGGTTGCAGAAATAGCCTGTGAAATTACCAGTGATCGTGTTCGCCAATGGAAAGACATGAAGAGGCAAATCTGAAAAGCTGAGTTCAAATTCCAAGTGTTCATTTTGTTCACATACAGGAAGGATAATGACCAGAAAGCAAATAATGATTTCTTAGGAACTGCAGCTTGTTAATCTGATATTTTTACAGTCGATTTATTAAATAGTAATCCCCTGGACTTGGAAATTAGAAGGAATTATTCCCATCACTTTTAGATGCCAATGACATGGCCATGTACATATGGAGCAGTTGTTAAAGCTTTCCTTATAGGTGGTGGAGAGAGAAAGATTTGCACAATGGAATTAATCAGACTAGTTTTTAACCACTACTGTGGTGTGAGATGAGTGACCTCTGGCAGTGCCTCCTCCCCACTGCCCCGAGGGAAGCGTGCAGGGATCAGCTCTGAGGTGGCCACCCACATGCATGTGCTAAACCTGGACAGATGGATCCCACTCTTGCTGCCTATATTGTAATGTTTAACCAAGCTTAACTAGTTAATTATGAAGATATTTTCATGGTTCACCATAAATATTTGTAAGTCATAACACAGTTGCTGTTCCCTACCTACCGACGCTGTTTCCTTGGCAGTAACTAGGCTGGTGCACTGGCACCTTCCTCTGGCTGTGTCTTACCAATGGTACTGGAAAGACTGCCCTAAAACACAACCAGGAATCCAAATCTTTTATCCAGTTTTCCCTAGTAATCCAGGCAGTATTCTAGCTTACATTCCCAGTATTTTCCAACCTTATCCAGCCAGTGTGGAATAAGTACCTTTATCTTCATAAAGCGCATGAAGGCAAACACAATCAGACAGCGTATCAAGTGTTGATGTACAAATCCAGTTGACACAGTTGTGTTGTGGAAGGAAACAACACAATTGAGCTGAATTGATTACAAGTCAGTGTCATGGCACAGGAACAAAAGCCCAGCTGGATGTTTAGCTGTGAGAGGGCTTGCTGTTTAGAGGGGTCTGCACCTGGTTATTATACTTTACAAGAGAAATATCTGGGCGATTCAAAAGGATACTTATGTGCCATCTAAGGGAACATTTTCTGACAATAATACAATTTGACTTGGGTTTTTAAAATAGAGTTTCTTTTCTGAATATTACCAGCCCAAGTCATATAATCCAAATATTTGGAATGTATTAACAAAATGTGATTTCTTTTGGATTTACAATATCCATTTATACAAATCTGTGAATTAGAGTGTTATTTTCAGTTTGGATGTCTTATGAGAAAAGAAAGACCAGGGTATTAGCTGTTGCCCTTCTATGTTTATGCTTTGGGATTCAAACCAATACTACAGAAAAGTTTTTCTGTATCATTTAAAGCACTAAGTTCAGTAAATCAGTGCATATGATGCTAACCAAATCCATTCTAAACTAAAATATACCAGAATAAAGACTGTTGCACTGGAGCATCTCTCTGTACTACCAATGAGTTTATAGTGTCCCACGAAATACCTTGGCAGGAAGATTTTCTCTCAGGATGTCTTTCTGTGCCTGGCCTTGTAAATTTGGCAGAGTTTGGGGTACTCTGGCAGAAGCCATTTTGTCATCGGAAGATATTTATATATTCTTACAATTGCTAAGAACCTACTGAGCTTTCATTTTGTAATGGTCAGTAATGGGGGAACCTCACCCAGTCATTTCAGAGCCATGTTTTAAATCTCTTTTTCAGTCCATCTATGGCCATGAACAGATAAACTTACCTTAACTTGAAATTCAGTGACATTTATGTTGGTATTTAAAATTATACGGCTAGCCTACTTCGAATTTGAACACTTGTTCTAGTATCATATTGTTTCTGTCCCCTGACTGGATGTGCAATAAGTCCTCTGATTATGTTTCATGCTGGGAATGTTCCCAGAAGCAAATCTGAACTTTGCCTCATGGCTGTGCTTACATAGGTGTGTCAAGTTTGCTTTTTGCATGCATGCTCACAAAAAGAAATGGAATACTGAAGACTTTATGTATTTTATTTTTTTTTTAAGTTACAGGAACAAGTTTTGGCTACTGGTTTTAGAGAGCAATTGTTTTAAATGTGAAAAGATTTTAGGCTGCTGTTGAGATCAGTATTATATCAGTACAATAGTCTTTGATCTCACAGGTCAAGTCAATATACAATGGTCTAAACAAATGAAAGTATCAGGTATCAACATCAACAGGAGGTAGGAATCTGTGACTTTTAACACTGCAGGTTGCAATTCTCCCTTTTCCTGAGAGGCCTGGTTGTACCTGCAGTCCTGAACAGTGCAAATTCTATATAACAGAAATTGAAACATTGATAAAGTAATAACCTACCATATAGAAAAAGCACTGAATTATTGGCTCTGTTACAGTCCCGTTCTCTGTCAGTGCAAGGGGGTTATAAACTCAAATTAAATGTTTACAGAGGATATTACCCTGGCCTGTGACAGGAAAAGCCTCTCTCCTTGCTGTGTCCATGGCCTGGCAATTCTAGCCCTCTTCCTACTTCTGCAGTCAAGGAAACCAAGAACAGCCACCGATATTGTGGCCTTTTGGGATCAGGGCTGGAAACTGTTTTAATTCATGCTGAGATTTAGGCAGCCCAACCTGGCTCTGTAATGAAGGCTGGATCACAAAATATCATTTCTCCCTATTAAGAACTTAAACTTCAGACCCAGACCAGGAGTGTCTGAGTTTCTCTGCATTTTTGACTACTTCATATAACTTTTCCAGTTGTGTCTTCTGATACTGGAAAGCAAGGAACCCCAAGTAGAAAACATTGGAATATCCTAATTTGGAAATCATTTAGGCACAATTTTTCTAAGAAATCTGAAAAAAATGGGTGTTGCCTATTAAAGCAAAAGGATGCTTTACAGAGACAGTTTGGCACACAGGCATAGGGAACTCTGGGACTACCTTTAACTAATGGGGACATAATTATCAAATGATGGGAGAACTCCTCAGTGAACAGGACAATTACCTTCCTTTTTACTCTCTGCGTGGTTCTACTAATATTATTTCAGCCAAGTGGAATTCAAGTGAGTACAAAGACAGTAAGGCACTTCCTCATGATCCTATAATCTACATTGGTTATATATTGACAGTACTCCACAAAAAAAGATCCTCTAAGATAGACAAGAAATTAGCAATTACCCAGTACCACCTATAGGACTACCTTTGACACACAGGAAAACACCCTGCTCAAGAAAATACCTGTATTTAGGTGTTTAAAAAGTAATTTTAGCTGGCATTATCAGGGCTGTGGCAAATGGAAAAAGACAAGAGTTCTTGATCTTTTCAATTGATGGGTAAGCTCAGATCATTGTGCATGAAAAGCAACAGTTCCCATTCCATACCCAAGCTGGAAGTCTGAACTAAAGAATTTTTATTGGGCTGGAGGTGCCTCCCTACATTATTCTGAATAGGGTTACAAAAATGGGCTGACTGGAGACAGCTGATCAGTTTGGTTGTCCGAGTCAAGAAAGGCTAAATTTGATCAAAATTCTAAGAGAATGTAGGAACTCCTGCTGATGGTATGACTTGTTATTCCTCACTGAAAATAACTTGGGAGTAAAAGAATTGAGACACTTTGCGTTTTTTTGCTGCAAAATTGTTATTGGATAACACTGTCTTTTGATGACAGCTAGCAAAAATGGCATTAGAAGTGTATCCTCTCAAATAATACAGAATAACACAGGCAAATAGCTTAATTATTTCAAAAAGTAGTTTTTAAAATAAAATTTGACCTTGCTTTGTCTCTGTTTGCAGCTGGTGTCTAAACTTCAAAGTAAGTGATATATGGAGTGTCCAGAGCCTCCAGATTTAATCTGGTTTTATCTGCTTTATGGTGAAATGTGAAAACAGAGAATTGTGAATGTATTATTGTCTTGATACACAGTATCTGGGTGCCTTCATTCTGCATCTTACTCATGGTGTTGCATTCCTCCAATTACAGGAGCCTGTAATGAATCAAATTATCTGTACAACTCTAACTTTGGATTTTGGATACTTTATTTTTTCGTGATTAATCTATCAAGATTTATTCACGGGTCTCACTGAAAATTTACATAAACAAGTCAATAAAATAATAAAGTGCTTGTAAACACAGTTTTAAAGGAGGGCAGAAGGAATGCTGTCAATCTGCACAGCACTGTTCTTACTCAGCTATGAGAGGGAGTGCAAATGGAATTCCTCAGACATGGAGTTTATTATCTATCCTTACCTAGGTTGTGAAGATTTATATTTGTTGGAGGTGTGTGAAGAGTACATCAGTCTGCTTGTTTACTTGGTGTCTGCATCTGTTTTGTCAGACACATCAATTATAGATTCCACATTTCCTAAAATGTAATTTAAAGGATATATTTTTCCAGAGTTCTCTAGTTATAAAATACATCTGAAATACTAATTTTCACTACAGATAACTTCTTAAGCTTGTATTAGGATTGGTCAGAAGCAAGTGGAGGTCAACAGAATATGAACAGCAGGTCAAGACTGAATGACTTTAGAAAATAATGTCTAGGACTTGGCTCTTCCTTTTAACTTGTACAAAAGCCTTTAGAAATGTCACCCTTAGCAATGAGCTCCCTCCTGCAACCCACACAGAAAATGGGAAGGGACAGTTGCAATCCTTTTTGTGCTGAGCACCCATTGAAGCTACTTAACAATAGACACAAGAATTTGAAATACAAACCAAAATTGTATCTCACTGTTAGGAACTGAAAAAAACCCTCTCAGAATAGTCAAGGAGACACGATGAGTGTTATGATGACAGTACATTGACTTGTTCACTGCTGTGCCTGTGTCTCTAAAAGAGCAGAACTACTTAAAACTTTTACTGGTGGTTTCCCTGCTGCCCAGAGCCAGAGAAGTGACACAAACGGGGCTTTAATCCTCCTGAGGTGTTTGGTGCACAGTAACTTCGGGAGGAAGAGGCTGCTCCTGAGTGTGTGTCAGTGCCATTGCATCCTAATGGGATTGCTGCCAGCTGGAAGAGATTGAAATGAGGTTGGAATTGCTGTGAGGTGGGTTGGGCTGAAAGCTGTGTCAGCTGTGAGCTCTGTAACTATGGCCTGCTTTTGTGCCTTTCGTAGAGTGGGAAGACACCTTAGCAGGCACTTTCCTGGAGCTGAGAGGTAAGAAATTTTATGTGCCTTGGTTTCTGGAATGCCTGTAGTGTTTTGGGTTGATAGCAGATCATGGGTTGTTCTCTTACTACTAAGATGCATCCTGGGGGGGGGGGCAATTTTTCAGCCTAGCAACAACAAAGATGTGGAAGTTGTTTGAAAGTCACAGATGGCATTAAGAGGCAGTAACCCTTGGCATCTTTTCATAGTTACAGTACTAATTTCAATACCTCAGTTTAAAAATCCTGAGGAAAGCTGTAAATGAACCAAAACAAAGCTATGACTTTAAGCACAATTATCCTGGAAAGCTCTAAGTAGTTCCCAGGCCAGGAATGGGATGAATCCCAACCAGGGCTACCCAGGATCACTGAAAATGGAGAACCTGTCAGCTCTCAGAGGTGTTCCTGTGCTCCTTTAACAAAGCTTTCAAGATGAATCTTTGTTCTGCTGTGCACTGTGAATATTGGCCCCCACTTGGTAAACCTGCTTTCTGAGTTCCCCGTGGATTGGGAAGCTGAAATCCAGGCAGTTGGGAAGCTGGAATCCAGACACCTCCAAGAGCTTTTGCTCCGTTCTGACCTAACATGCGTTGCTGAGACATTTGTGTGTGGCCTCTCCTCTCCCCTGAAGGATGGTTGTACCCTGGGGAACCTCCACCATATGTATTTTCTTGTCCCAGGTCTGTGCCTGTTTCCCATCCTTGTTTTCTCAGAAGTATCAACAATAGATTTTTAGCGAGTGAAAAGAAATAAAACGGTGACTCATCAGCTTTCTTGCTGCATCTCATGTGTGTGAAACACAGAATGCTAACTAGGATAGTTAGGAATCAGGGGTAAAATTCCAGCTTTATGTGCCATCTTAATAGTAGGATAGAGTGTTACCATAAGTATTTTTTTTGTGGTAATATGAGAAATGAATAACTAAGGATCCATTGCTGAATAATGAATAAACTAAAGGCTCGATTAGCACCTTTAAGATAATTTTAGTGCCACAGCTATTTGAGTCATGAAGAGATGTCACTGAGAGTAAAACGAACAAAAGAGCAACCATCTGAAATGCTGCTGCTAAACCTGTGCTGTGAGGGTAGTGCTGTGTGTTTGGCTGGTTAGTGAAGCTCTCCCTTACGCTCTTAGGATATCCTCATGCAGAAGAAAACCTGCCAAATTTGGGGGGTTTACTATTAACAGTAGCAGCAGATCATGTGTGTAGTATCATAAATCAACCTGTCAATTCTCAATATTTGATTCAAGAGCCCACTTCAAACAAAATGAATGAAATGATAAGGGTCCCAAAGTGGTGAGCTGATAACTGTGTACCTTAAAGAACAGGAGACGATTCTACTTGAGAGCTGATACAAAAGGGAAACTCTTCTGACCTCGGAAAAGGAGAACTTGTACAATAGGAGAGACAAATTATTTGCAGACAGAATCAAAGGACTAAGGGACTAGTAAAAATGCTGTCACAGGTTTAAGTAAAAATATAGAAATTTTGGTTGCATGACTAGGAAGTTTGTAGGACTATAGAGAATAAAAAATTTGTAATTGGAGGGAAATATCTGAATGATGAAAATGCCCTTACACACAACACAGCTTGAAAAGGAGCAGTAATTACCCTCCTCCCCCTCTCTCCACACACAGAGGTGTACACAAAAAAGTGCTGCAGGGTTAATGGAACACCAAAAAAATCATTAGTATGTGTAACAAAATTTGAAGCTACAGCTGCTAATAGTACCAGTAGTAGCACAGTTACCAGTGCATAGCTGAAAAATAACACAGGATCAAGAAAAATTGGATTGGATTTTGATTTATCTCTAATAACAAAAATAAATCCATATATCATTTATATGTTTCAGGTTTGGGAAAAAATAACTATTTGCAAACTTGCTTGAGGCTGAAAAATAACAACTTTGCCTGGCTAAATCTAAATCGTGGTACTCCTTTGTTAAATACCAGATTAAACATCCACACAGGCTTCCTCAAAAGATGGACTTACATTTAGCAGCTCATTTTGTTACCTATGTGTTTTAAAAATAATTCCTATTAACCAGTATACAAAACCTACTCTTTTATATTTCGGTTATAGACAAAAATCTATTCTTGGAATGATATGAAAGTGATCCACAATATTGACAGAATCAGAGGAGCCCTCTGAATATGGGAAGCCATCCTGCCCAAGGTTTGTCACAGTATGACTCAAAATGTATGTGCTCAGATTTGGCTTCTGTTCCTCTAAGGTTGATGAGACTTATGAACCAACACACATGGTGAATATAGCAGAAGCCAGGCTTGGAACATGTGCACATAGGCAGGAAATCAGTGTTAAAACAATGATACCGACCCTGCTTCGATATCTCCTTGTAACACAGTAATGATGAGAGCAGAGAAAAATGGGCAGCTGGAAGTTAAACTGTTCCATTCCTGTCTATTCTTACAAGAGTTCTCAGCATAGATATTCACGTGTTAGAAGAGCATGAACCGTGCACTAAATTTTCATCAGTAAAGCCATCTCCATTGCTGGCACTTAGTATCCTGCTTGCACTGTTTTTGAATACGTTATTTTCATCCTGTTCAAAACCGGATACAGGCGTATTTCAAAACCCACTCAAGTACAAAACCACTACTTTTTATGGTAAGTGGATCACAGCCACAACACTTCACCGAGTTTGGGATGTTTTTATTCTCAATTTTCCCTCAACAAATAGCACTGTCATTGTTTCTGAGGAGGAAGAACTACGACTACCCTCACCCCAAAGTGTCACTTCTAGGCTGCCATTTCGCCACAACTGTTTAAGTTCCTCTAGCTCATGTTGCAGTCTCATTTGGTGCCACATAGAAATATTCTTCATCTCAGTACTAAAAATAAGGTTGAATAAGAACCTGAAGTTTCTTACTTAAGAAACTTAAATCTTCAGGGTGTGAGTGGGGAAAAGCACTCTGAGAATGTTGCTGGAGATTGCTGCAGTGCTGCTCGGGCTTTGTTCTCTGCATCAATCAGGCCTTCAGGCTCTTCAGATAGTTCAACCTGCATCTTCATCCACAACCAGCTTGCTTATTAAGAGACATTTTCAAAGTCTGGTGAAAGGAATTCAGCCACTCCAGTATTCTCTGATGTTCAGTGTATGTTCAACATAAGCCTCTCCTAATCTCTAGTTGGGAGCCAGCACGGAGTGACTCGGATCCCTCTGGCTTGTGGTGGTGGGTGTGTAACTGCAGCAACTGCAGCTGGGGTATGAGGAAGGTGTGATCACCCTCCAGAGACAGGGAATTGGGAAGGAGAGGCTGAAGAGAAATCCTAGTAGCTGCTAAACCTCAAAAGGATGTTGGGCTCTTTATGGCAGCAGCAATTTGTAGGTGGTGGGGTTTTGTGTTGGTGTTTTGTTTTGTTTTCAGGGGGAGGTGTTAGTGGAGGAAAAATGGTAGCTGAAGGAGTTGATACATCAGATACAAAGGCCTTTTTGCCTTACTGTGAGTGAAAAGGAATGTAGTTTCTATAGGTCTGTACAGAACTTTATCCAGATGGCAAAATGCTGTAAAAAACGTCTTGGTTTTTGAAACCAGGAGTTTATTCACCCTTGTACAATACTGTGCTCAAATGTTGGTGGCTGCAGAGTTATGTCTGAGAAGTAGACAGGTATCTGTGTTTTGGATTGGGCACAAAGCAATTTCATATCAGAACCAGAACGTGGGTAACTTCCTTCATATTCAGCTTATTAAAAAAGGTCCTTTGAATCAGAGAATAACTCCAACAAGGGCTCAGCTGTCTGAGATGTACCTGCTGAAGCTCCTGCATGCAGCAGGATTGTACGACTGTCAGAGCTTCTGAATTTCAAAAGAGAAGCAGAATGAGACCAGGCGTGGGCTGCAGCTCTAATCTGTGCCTGGTAGCATCCAAGTCCTCTCCCATGAGTCACATTTCTGAGAACATCGTGGATTCTCTTTACCCTCTTGGGATTTTTTTTTTTTTTTTTGCCCTGGACTGCAGTCTAATACTTCTTTCACTCATCTCCCTTCTGTGGATAAAGTCACGTTTAATATGAGTTGTTAAGATGAAACCTAGAAAATCCACAGTTCTGATGTAGATACCTTCTGACATAGCTCATATGGTTAATTTTATGTGTGGCCCAGGGCTGGAAATTGCTATATCTACCCTACCTACCAAATTCATCCCTGATGATAGCCCTGCCTTTCATGCTGATATCCACACTCCTTCTTCCTTTCTTTCTCTTATTAGGAACAGCATTTTAATCTGTGATTCTGTCTTGCTGTGAGGCTGATAACCTGACAAACCTGCTGAAGTTTTCTTTGTCCTTCTCCAAGTTAGACCATCATGAGAATTACTGGCTTTATTCTTTCACTGTCCTGCCTTCCTCTCCTACTCTTTTCCATTTGGAACAGTTCTCTGATGCTCTTCCTGCATCATGTTCCTCTTTCCTCTCATGCTTTCACTGAGCTGCTGTCTCAGAACTCCCTTATGCTGTTCTCTCTTCACGTAAATCTTCTATATTCCTTCTTTGCCTCTATCTCCTGTTGGTAACTTGCTGCTCCTGCATACTCATTCAACCTATGGCTGTTTTTCTGTTTTTCCATTCACCAAGGTTCTTTTGATTTGTTCTCTGTGAAACATTACTCATTCTCTGTTGCTTAGTTCCCAACTTTAACTATCATATTGCCAGTCCTCTTCCCCCGAGCTCTCACTGAGCCTTTCCGTGAGTTCTGTGTTTGTTACATCTACTGAAACAGTTTCTTCTGTTTTGCTTTCCTTCTCCCAAAACCTTTTGCTCTGCCTCTCCCTGAAAGGTCTGTCCTGCCAGCTTTCCAATCCTGATTCACTCTCAACAATGTCCTTTTTCTAGCAAAGCCATTCTTATGATGTCTGATGATCAAGGGGACTTCTTCCACTATGGATTTATTCTCTCCTCTTTTTTTCCTCCTAGTGTAATTAAATTCCATATGTGCAGACCCATCTTTACAGCTTCTGACTCAATCTTTTCCCACTTTTTTTTTCCTTCTGTGTGCAGATTTCTGATTTTCTGCCAGTGTGATATAGTAAGATGTGCCCATCTGCTCTTCTCGCCTCATCTTTCCTTCCTCTATTGGTGTCTCTTCCCTCTTCTTCTCATGGATACAGGAATTTCTCGCTTCCTGTGTTTACATACCATTCAGTTTACCCTAGAAATCCTGTCTAGCTTCTGTGTCTTTACTCTCCCATTCTTTGCCTTAATTTTTGCCTCTCGTTTGCTTCTTTCTCTGAAAACACAAAACCAGAACAATTGTGATATATTTCTGTTTGGAATCTCCAAGCTGTTTTCTTACACATCGTCACAGATAAAACTTGTCTGTTGTTTCCGTGATTCCCATTTCCTGAAGCATCTTTTCCTTGCATCTTGCTTGGCCTTGACCTTCAGTCTTTGGATCTGCACTGGCTGCTTTTCTTTATCACATTAAATAAACTTCTTGTCTTCAGGACACTCTTATCTGTACCAGGCTCCTGTGTTCTCGCTACAGAGATTCTGATTAGCTCGTACCTGTTGCTGGAACAGGCTAAAACAAGCATGGTTTTGCTCTGTTATGTGACCTTTTAGGCACAGGATGAGAGACTTTCTTTTACAAGGCTGCACTGTTATACTGTGTCAAGTCCTTATTTAACTTTGCTTTGCTGTAACTACCAAAATGTCCTTATCTTTCATAAGTATTGTGTGCAGTAAGGTTGAATGATTATGTGAAATTTCCCACTATATTCATGACCAAACTCAATGTTTGCCAGTGCTTTTCTTTATGTAATAAAATAATCTCCTTAGGTTCTGTAAGATCAATGAAACAGCAGCCCCCTGGTATGGGAGTCTTGAATCACCCACATAAGGGTTATGATAAAAGCTAGACAGCAACTCTAATGAAGACATAACCTACACCACTGTCATCACCTGAGGTGCTTACACAGCACTCAGTGGGTGCTGCATTTGTTTGGTGCTTTACTACATGTTTTTAAACGAGTCTGATGTTTGTGTGTCCCTAAAGCAGATGTTTTGAGTGTTGGTTCTTCTTGCCCTTGTCTAGCAGCCAGGATTTCTGCACACCCACTGTTAGACCCACTGTAATATTCTTGTTCTTGTAATGCTTCTTTATGGAAGTCTAAAGGTCACCTCTACAGTGGCTGCTGTGGCAGCGTGTGGGCTCAGGGAAGCGCTGGCAGCTCCCTGGGCAGTCCTGGCACTGCTCTGGGTTTTCAGCAACACAGCTCAGAACAGAACTGGTGTAGCTGTGGCTCTGTTCAAGAATCAGTCACTGTTATGTATTGGTTGAGTTGATGATGCTTCTCACTGTTTCACAATTGGTTTTGGATGTTGCTAAAACAGGTCATTATTTAAATACCTATCAGGTGTTTTAGGTATTAATGCTTTATTTTTCCTTCCTTGTCTTTCAGATTTCAATGATTGTCTAAAGAGAATGTCAGTAACGTCTGTGGCCAGTTTTAAAACAATTTTATTCTGTAATATATGGGCTTTAATCACCAGACATTAAACAGTAAACTAATTTCTGTGCATTTATTTCAGCCTTGCATTTCTAATGCATGAATGTCTGGGACTCCTTCTGGCTGCTTTCCTGGATTCAAAAATCTGGACCAATTTTCCTATTACTTTTAAGCCTGGATTCAAAAATCTGGACAAATTTTCCTATTCCTTTTAAGCCTCAGTTCCTCTCTCTCTCTCTCTCTCTCTCTCTCTCTCTCTCTCTCAGAAAAACCCCAACCAGAAAAGCCTGCTTATTAGAGCACTTGACTTCTTTGCCAGTAAACTACCTTGGGTATTTCCTGATATATCATTGTCCCTGGTGTCTTCTCTTTGGTTAATAGCATAAGAAGTGACTGAAAGTTTAAACCTGCAGAAATAAGGTTTTGTTAAAATACAGGGATTCTCAGTGGATGTGTACAATCATTAGAGACTGATTACAGTAGGTTGGCTTACACTTGTAAGTCTGAGATGTGTCCTGTGCCACTTCTGCCTACATTGACTTGCCTTTGCTTTTACCTGGGCATGTGTTTGAACAGGTGGGTCCAACACCTTTAAACTCTGGGATGAGTAAGGAGAAAGAATTGATCAGAATCAATAAGCTGGGAAAGTACAGCTTGGGTAGGGTGTTGCTTTATTCCTTCGTAATACTGTATTGAATATCAGTCCTGAATTAGCAAAGACTGCCCCAGCAACTCTAACCAAATCTGCTGGGGAAAGCTTGCTGCAACCTTTTCAACTTCACTTTATTTTCTTAAATTAGTACTACTGGGGAAAAAATTATATGTATCGTCTGGCTACTGGGATGAAAATATGGTAAAGACCCAAATAAGATTAGGCTCCCAAAGCTCTGTGTGTGTGTGGGCTGGTGGTCATGAAGCTAAATTATCAGACTACTGGTACCACTTGCATTTGAGGGATAATACAGCTTTGTGCCGACAATTCCAGCTGAAATTCCTGCTGCCAGCAGCACACAGTATGCACAGTGCTGTGCTGCCTGTGACAGTCACAGCCCTGGGCTTTATTCTTGGCCTGGGAACCAGTTCCTTTCTACAAGATCAGGGGGGGAAACATCTCTCAAGGCAGGTTCTGTAACTCTGCATTCCGTGCTGACGTGTCAGTAGCTTAAATGCATCCAGAGACAATACCTGGATCTTTCCTTATGGAAATGTTTACAACTGAACTGTGCTGGTGTGTCATTCTCCTTCCCTATCCCTCCCCTCCCCCGCCCGCCGTTACTCGGGAATGAGAAAAGAGGTGTGTGTTTATGATCACACCCAGATCAGAGGGGTCGGGAGCGATGGGTGGGGGCAAAGCGCAAGCCTAGATCAGAGAGCAACAATAAAGACTGCTTTTATTGGCTACAAATGGGTGGCCAGACGAACATGCTGGCACTGAACAGCCTGCTCTGGTAAATGGGCTACAGCAGTTTGATACAATAACCAGTGCAGCATGTTGTTCAAGTGTCCTTCCCACTCCAGAAATTAACGGTGTAGCATTCCCTACTCCTTTGATAATGGAAATAATCACTGTTAGCTCAGGCCTGGGGGCATGTTAATTTTATCTTGGGGGGGGGGAAACAACCCATTTTAATCACAACCAGACAGCCCATCTATGTCATAAGATTTAACAAGTGTGTTTTCTTAACATTATGAGCAACTTCAGTTGTCAGCAGAAGGCAGATGTATTAGTTTAAATACACATGTACAGTATAATCTGGTCATTCAAATAATGAGATTTCTTTAAACAAGCTTTAGACAAGTGTGCACAGTGAAAGGAAGCAATAGGACTTTCCATCAGAGTAACTGAAAAGACTCTTATCTAATTAGAAACTTACAGCCATGAAACACTTGCATGTTTAGTATGAAATCAGAATCAGAACAAATTCTAGACTGCCTTATTTTTTGAGTGTATTCCAAGAAAAAGTAAACCTGGTGAAAGGAAGTTCATCTGTATGTAGCCAGGATAGTAAACTGTAGTAATGTAATAGTTTGTGGAGTTATTCTCTTCCTGAATTTTAAAAGGTAATGGCTGTGACTGTGGAAGATCTTTTCACTGTACATGGGAAAACTTATTCTAATAAATCAAACTTTCTTACTATAGTGGCTATTTTAAAATAGTCTCTGCTACTCTGCTTTACAAAGCAATGTGATCTCCTCATTGTGTTACTACTTGAAATAGTGATAACCAAATATCATCGCAATGTGTGCAGTAGGAATGACTAGAAGCTTAAAAAAAAGGAAATTCAAGAGTGTAGAGCTCACTTGTGTTTACATGCTCCTGGTCTTTCCTACAATAAGGAGATCCTACTCCTTCTTTTTCTGTGTTAAACATATTAATGATGGCAAACAGAAGAGCTGATGTAAAACATTGTGCGACATGAATGATGCATGTGAGGGTGTTGTGGAAATCTGCACTAGGAAATACTCTACAGAATGTATGAGCTGAATGACAAGAATAATTTTTCCTTGAAAGTGTCTTTCCACCAAACCATTTGTTATAAGCATTTTGAGGCGAATACCATGAAGTTTAAAAAAGATCTGCTTGTCTTCTGAAGGCATAAAATCTCCAGATTTATCCTGAGTACTGGTGCATTTTGGAAGGAATCTGTTCCCTTGCTGTTTGTTGCTAGTGAGCCCCTTTTGTTCAGGATGGAACAAGAACAGAGAGGAGAGGGAGTCCCGTTTGTGCTTTGTGCAAAGCACTTCATCTGTAATCACAGAGATGCACAGAAAATGTCATAAAGAATTCAACAAGCAGTTTTATCAATGACATGAAAATGAAGCCTCCAATGATGAGGACTTAAAGGAAAACCAGTTTGAAATGTTCTGAACACGTCAGAATAAGCATGATTAATGTAACCAACTCTAATTTTTATATTAGTAAAATAAGAATCTGGCCTGATATCTAATACAGTAATTTCATTCTGTCTATGTGGCTGGAAAGTTACATTAAGAAACAGCTTCCTCAACTCTTTATTTTTCATATTCTGTGACCATTGAAAAAAGTCAATTATTTGAAGAAAGTACAACTTCTCATTTGGGAGGGTTTTCCTTTCCACATCTTCAGCGTAAGTAAAGTTGTGCTAATTACCATTCTAATAATGTGTATATGCCATTATTTTAATTTTCCGCTGCTTAATCTGTTCTTCTTGTGCTAATGGCCTTCTGTCATGCAAAGAGAAGTAAGAAGAGGATAGCTGATATTAAGAATCTCTTGTAGAATTTTAGACCAGGTAACAGCAATACATGGTGCATTTGGGGCAAAGAGTTCAGATGTCTTTAAATTTAAGATACTCAAAGTGCATTAATTGTTCCTACAGTGTGGTCCATACAGGCAAAGACCACAGATCAGCACTTCAAACTGTTATGTAGAGGTGACTCATGTGCTGACTGGACAACTAGAACAACTCAGAGTAAGATTGTCACAGTTAATTAGACAGTTAAGTACATGAGGTTGCAAGTAGCTGTAGTTTAATTTCTTCTCTCACAAAAGCCAGGAGTTCAACATCTGGCTTGGGTCATTCTGTCCCTCTCCTGCTAGTGTGGAATGATCCTCCTTAATACGTATTTCTCTGCATTGTCACATCTACATTGAAATGCTGGTAAGTTCAAGCAGGAAAAACTTCTAAAGGTTTTTAGGGCAACTTGGAAAATGGCATTTGAGAGACTTGATTTTATTAAAATGTAGTAGGAATCTTATTTCTTTAGTTGACCCTGAAATTTGCCTTAAGCCAACCTCTGAGAGTGTCTCAGTGACATGTACTTTAGTTTGTGAAAATACTCCCTGGAGACCCTCTGGACACAAAAAAAAACAGACAGCAAGAGAGGTGCCAAAGTGGGCAAGGGCCAGCAGTCGATGAGGAAGCCGTGACATCTGCGATCCTGCTGCCCACTGTGCTCAGAGCTTGGTGGGAGCAGCAAGTCCTTCCTAGAAGAGAGGCAGATTATCCCCAATCAGTTATTTATTATGTATTTTCCCTCTGTGAGAGGTAACTGCTTCCTGCTGTTGCCTTCTGCAGAGTTCCAACTAGCAGGCTTGACCCCTAATTTGGGAAGGAATAATTGCTCTAACAGTCACTGAAAAGCTGTCAGCCTTGCCTGGGATGGACTTTCCTGTGCTTTTTGTATGAAAAATTCACCCTGTAGTCACTGTTCACTTTTACTGTGTCTCAGAATTTCCTGTATTGAAAATGGAAGAGAGGAGGCTTAATAACACTTAGCTTGGCTATGGAAAGGAGCTTCCAAAGTTTACTGTAGTAGAGCATCTCTTTATTGATGAAGCAGGATGCAGGTAGTGTGTTTAACAGTGTGCTCTCCAAGGGGGAAAAAAGATCTGTTATTGTATTCTGCAAAGATCAGAAACTCTTCCTTTTATAAAATCATGAAGAAAAGTTAATCAGCTTGCCTTTCTTCCTAATTTAGTTATTTAAATGTTCAGTGCAAACAGAGAAGATGAAAGAAAACTCAGGAGGACATCTGTCCAGTACAAGATATTGATATAAATAGAGAGACTGTGAAAAGTAGTTGTGAATCTGTTTTGTTTTCTACTTCAGAAAAACCAGTTGGAACAGGACTGTGCAGGAAAAGCACTGCCATAAGCTCTTGCTGAGGGAGAAATTGGGGCACAGCTCAGCACTGTTTGTTTTCATGTAGGTTTAGATAATAAAACACAGAAGGCTGAAAGGGAGATTTGATTTACTGTTGTTCAGAAACCACATTTCTTAGGTCTGCAAGCCTCAGCTGGCCCCGTGTTTTTACTATAATTTCAGATACTTGCTTTTCCTTACGTATTTTTCCACCTGTATTTTCCGTTTGGCATAATAACAGGTTTGGAAGTCCAGAAAAGGAGAAAGTGAGTGGCTTGCTGCAAGGACTGGAGCCTCTCGTTTCATTCATTTCTTTTCTCATTGTTTGGCAGGTGGAAAGCACGGATTTACAGAGCTGAACTGGATCAGCTGAAGAAGTGGGGAAAGAGAAACAAAACGAGTACCACTGAAAAGAGCTTCAGCTTTATCTCACAGCATCACCACAGCAACCAGAGAATACGATCAGAGGACAAGGGCTAGAGCAGAGAAGGTGACAGTGTGGCTCCCTACCTTTGGACAGAAGGCAGCAAAATAATTATGCAGAACAGAAAGGGGTATTTGATGGTTCTAGACAAACTGTGGCAGAGGGAAGAGTCCCATCATTAACAGGAATGTGCCCCAGTTTATGCACTGGCAAGGGGAGTGCCATGAGATCTACTGAAGAGACTATTTCTGTGGTTGCACATCTCCATGTGTCTGCCCCCCTGCTGGGACTGAATTAGGTGGCTGTAGGCACCGTGGACCAACAGGTTCTGGAAAGTGACCTTTTTTCCCATTCAAGCTGTACCTGGCACGAGAACCGAACGACACTGCAGATCCTTGTTCAGAGACGCAAAGAGAGTGAGCCGATCTCCACCCCTTCCCTTCCATACCTGCCTGCTGTACCATGGGATGTCGGCAAAGCTCTGAGGAGAAAGAGGCAGCGCGGCGGTCGCGGAGGATTGACCGCCACCTGCGCTCTGAAAGCCAGCGACAGCGGAGGGAGATCAAACTCCTCCTCCTGGGTACCAGCAATTCTGGGAAGAGCACCATTGTGAAGCAGATGAAAATCATTCACAGTGGCGGCTTTAACTTGGAGGCCTGTAAGGAATACAAACCTCTGATTATCTACAACGCGATTGACTCTCTCACACGGATCATCCGGGCTCTGGCCACCCTTAAGATAGAATTCCACAATCCCGACAGGGCGTATGACGCCGTGCAGCTCTTCGCCCTGACGGGCCCGGCTGAGAGCAAGGGCGAGATCACCCCGGAGCTGCTGGGGGTGATGAAGCGGCTGTGGGCAGACCCCGGCGTGCAGGAGTGTTTCTGCCGCTCCAACGAGTACCACCTGGAGGACAACGCCGCCTACTACCTGAACGACCTGGAGCGCATCGCGGCGCTGGACTACATCCCCACCGTGGAAGACATTCTGAGGTCTCGGGACATGACCACGGGGATTGTAGAAAATAAGTTCACCTTCAAAGAGCTGACTTTCAAAATGGTGGATGTGGGTGGACAGAGATCCGAACGCAAAAAATGGATCCACTGTTTCGAGGGGGTTACAGCAATAATTTTCTGTGTGGAGCTGAGTGGGTATGACTTGAAGCTGTATGAAGATAACCAAACAGTAAGTACACCTTTTGCTCTTTGTTTTCCTGCCTTCTTTCCTTTCCCCCTCACTGGTATTTGGCCTTTTTTCTCCCCCTGCTCCCTACCCTCCCAAGGCAATAATCTGAGTTCCCAGCCCTTTATTTACTTCCCCTCACCCTCAGTCTTTAGGAAAAAGCCAAAAGCTATGATTCTTTTATTTGGATAGTTTTCTCCACTGGGCAGAAGGAGTTATTGAATGTTACTTTTGGGAAATGGAGGTGCTGATTTATTATTTTTTTGGTGCGTTTTAGCTAAATGTTTACCTGGTTTAGTGTTCCTTTGAACACCACTTAGAGGTAGGCAGTAGTGAAACCCTGGTCTGCAGGGATGGTTCATTTGGACACCATGTTTGTGGGTCCTGGGAAGTTTTGGAGCTCAAATAGTAGTAAGTAAGAGGTTTTTCCCTGTTTTTTACAGGATTTTCAATCAGAATTTGGGATGAAACATAATTTTTAAAAGTAATAAAATTTGGTTTTTAATTAGAATGAAACTGTTATAAATTTAAAATGGTCTTTGATTGTTTTTGGTTATATGGCAAATTTGCCCTGTCTAAAGAACAGCTGTTCCTGTTTAATACCCTTTACTGCTGCTCCCTTCTGATTTTCAGAGCAGGCAAGTACAGTAACTATGGAACACATACAAATACTTATGCATATGCAAATGTTGTTTGCTGTCACTTTGAGGTTGCCTGAGTTAAACTTTGTAGGGTTTCACTTGAACTTATTTTTTTTGACAGCCTTGTAAAATGTGCTATTTGAGAGAAGCTCTGGTGTGTGTATTTATGTTTGAAAACAGCTGCCTTTCAGGAAGAATTAAAATCTATACTGTAAAATAGGGAAGTTAACCTTAAAATGATGCTACTTCTCTTGTACTCCTTTCCACACCTTCAGCTGCAAAATGTAGAAAACTTGTCCACCCATATCAGCTCCTGGAGTATTCCAGAACTCCAGAATCCTTGTTCTGTCACAGCAGGTGTGTTGGATAAGTGGTGTTGAGGAGGAAATTGTTCCAAGACATTTTTACATTTATATTTTATTTCTAATGGGATCTCAGTAAGATTACAGAAGGGGACCTCTCAGCCAGGTCTGATGATCTGACTGGTTTGGACAGTCCTCTCTGGAAGAGGGTTACTAATCAGCCTTAACTGTTGTTCTTGAACCAAACCTAAGCCTGATAACACTTTTCAGAAATACCTGAATTTTACTGTAAATGAAATATGAGTTATGAGTACTAAATCTTTTACAGAGATGTTTCTTATTAGAAAGGAGCTAAGTGATGAGTTTGAGAGTCAGTGATAGAAGGTCATGAGAAATATCAGGCCAGGGAAACTTATTTTAAGAAAAAAAAATTGTTACCTAACTTTAGCAGCTTTGAGTTTGTTTAGATCTTTCTTTTGTACCTCCCTCATTGTCTCCATGTGGCCGTTCTGTGAGTATGGAATTCTTTCTTAAATGATTTTTGCAAAGATATTTATAATAATCCTTGTTGGCACTGTTTGAAGTGGCCCTTTTTTGTTGGTGCAGTTCATCACATATAGAATGTTTCCCTGTTCTTATCTTCTGTTGTGATTTTACAGCTTATAAACTGCACCTTCATTTTCTTCTCTGCGCTATTCTGGTGAACCATTCCACTTTCCTACACGTGGACTTACACTTCATTATCTGGAGACTCTTGTCTTGACATTAGTGCCCTCTTATTGTAACAGATTTGTATATTTGATTTTTGTTTAGTAACCTGCTCCTGACATGAGAGAAGCATTGTCCCTAATTCTTTCTCTTCATTTAGAGTTATAGTAGGAAAAGCATGTCTTTTCTATATCTAGACCCTGACTAGGAGTTAGTTGCTTTCTTGCAATTCTGTAGATTTTTGTGCCTTGCTCTTCAGATTTAAAAATCGAAAAGAACTAGGTCAAAGGGAAAAAAATCAATATACTCTGAAAAATCCTTGTGGATGCAGCTCCATACAGGACCAACATTGGTACCTACATGGGTACATCACCAGAACTGCAACACTGAGACTGCCACTCCTGAGGAAAGCCCTACAAATGATAGTGTTGCAAAGTCTAAAATGCTTCCTGGTGTAGTATCTATGGTGAAGAGAACTGTTAAATAAAAACTAGTCCTCTGCCAAACATAACTTACTGCTTGAGAGAGCGTGGAAGAATCTGGCTGGGCTCTAAACTGTGAAAGCTGAGAAATGCTCTGTAGGAACACGATCCCCTCAGTGATCCTGCTGACAGCAGTGGGTAAATGCCATGCACGAGCTGTGTCTTTACTGAAGATGCATTAAAATAATGATTGACAAATATGGTAAAAAATGAGGGGAAAGCTCAGTTGTGCACATGGTGGTTCTGATTGTGGCTGACTCGGGAGCTCTGCTCAGGGTGACATCACTGTGGTGACACTGATGTGCATAAGGGAGAACAAAAATAATGCCCCAACTATCAGTTGCCTGGACAACTTTTCCTTTGAGTGTAATTTTAAGTGACAAGTTAAACTTTATAGTCCTGAAAACAAATGACAGAAGGGGAAGGCAGAATTTTTCTGGGGCTTTTGTCTTTCTCCTGCTACGCTTTATTGTGGTAAACATCCCTTGCAGGCCCCAAATCACCTCAACTGGCAGTTTGTAGGCCTGGACAAACCAGTATTTTGCCTTGTCTGTTTAACATGTGATATTTAGCTGCTTAGTAAAGAGTAAGATAGTGAAAACTGTAATTCTTTTTTTTTTTTTTTCTTGTGAGCTTTCTTCTGTCGCTCTGTAACAATATTTTGCTTATCTGGGGTTATCTGCAAATGTGGTCTGAGTCTGGTTTCATTTCCACAGTGTCTTTGGAGGTTTTTTCCTACACAGCATATTAAATATAGCTGGATCTTTCCATGCACCACACCTGGCTAGGATGACTCAGCTGGGGTAACAGCTGCTGTTTCTGCTTTTGACACAGTGGCAAAATTGGTTTGCAAAGTACCTTTGGAATGCTGTGGATTTATTGTAAGATTATTATTCCTGACCAGCACTCTGAGGAGGTTGCCTTAAGTTTTTATATCCCCATGCTGATTTCTTCTCCGTTCTATCAAATAAATTACTTGTTGTAGTTTTCATGGTCCTTAGCAGCTGATTGACCAATTCTATCTTTTATTATAGATTAAGATGTCATCTCTGGCCTTTCATAATGTCAAATTATCAAGTGATCATTTTTTTGGCCTTCTTACATGTTGCATCCTGCACTTAGAAGGAGTTACCCATTAATATCTAAGTGTCTCATCTTTATTTAAATTACTTCTTAAATTAATGTGTGCTAGAGAATGTTAAATCATCTGTGTTCTCTAATGTTAGTGCTCCTGCCTGTCACCCTGAAAAGTTTGTTTGTAGCCTCCCCATCTGCCCTGCGCACTCAGTGTTGTGGTTCAGGCCTGCAGTACATTCTTATGGATGGCTTTCAATTTTCATCTACAGTCTACAGCTGCAACAGGGTTTGAGACTATTAGAAACACTCTTCAAAGATGCAATAATAAAGTAAATAATGAAATGAGTTTGACATGAATGTGTGCTTGAGAATTCATGAAGTCAGGAGTTGCAATAGATCCACACTGTGCAGGAGATACCAAGTAAAGGTTGTAAAGGTCTAAAAATTATGCTAGTTTATAATTTGAGAAATTTGGATGTTAAGGGAAAGCTACTTGCAGGTAATGAATAATTTTTATTCCCTTTCTTACAGCCATTGCAAATGAATGGAAAAATGACATTTTAGGCTTTTTGAGGTTATTTTTTTAGTGCAGCATCTTGTTAAAAAGGAGATGCAGATGAAAAAAGACAAAATGCAGCAACAAACAGTTCAACATGCAGTTGGCCTCGTGCAACACTGATTGCTGGGGTCAGAAAGGAACCTCTCAATTATCCAATAATAACTGGGAAGCTTTCAGATATGCTAATTGTGTGCATTTTGAACAGAAATCCTGTTTCTCACAGGAAATTTTTTATCCAGTAAACAACATTGTTAACATTTTTTCTTCTTCTTTTTTTTTTTTTTTTTATCTTTCCTGAAGCCAAATACTTAAGGAGCTTATTTACCATTCCTGATACTTCAGCTTTTTGAGTAACACAGTGTATTAAAGCTCCTTTCTGGCAGGCAGCTCTTTTCCTGCAACACTAAGAACAACAGTGAGGACAGAGGGGAAATTGTGCCACGTGTGTCCAGAGCCCTTTTAGCACCTGTGCTTAGCAGTGGTGACAACCACGTCAGCAAACACCTTTCTGACAAAATAAGTCTCTTGGGAATCTGAAAAAAAGATTGACCTAAACTGTTCAGGTGCTCTCAGTTTCCCATTTGCAGGTTTTGCACAGGGAGGTCTGTGTGGGAGCAGAACCTGACTGACTTCAGCATTCATGTGTGGAATCCCTCAGCACTGCAAAGGGAATTCTAACCTTACCTATTTTTTTCACTTGAGAGAGGAATAGATACATAGTTCCTTACCAAAGTTTAACTTGATATAGTGACCTATCACAATTCCAGCCTGAAGACTTGTATCCAGGCATGTATCTTCTGAAATATGTAACCAGCAGTAAAATAACAAATATACATAACAGAAAATGATCAATCAACTCCCAATCTGGAGTTCTTTTTACTAGATAGTCTTTCAAGTTTGAAGACTTATTTTTGGTTGCATTGTTCACTCTAATTGTGTCCTTCTCATATGGAGATCCTCACATAGAACATGTGGGACAGGAATTTTCCATATTTTGGACTTATTACCATATCCTGAACTTCATATTCCATGTAGCTTCAGACACTAACAGTAACTTTATATGCTAATAATTCTCTCCTCCAATTAAAGAAAAAGTCACAAATATGTGTCACACTGTGGAATATAAAAAATAAACTCATCTAATGCCATTGTATGATTGGATGAAGATGCCAGGATCAGGTTGTAAAAGCTTACAAAGTGTGCCGTGAGGCTTATCTATGTAATGTCAATAGACTAATTCCTAAGACAAAGGGGTCTTGAAACCTAAAGATAAGTAAGTATTTTTGTAGAACAGTGGGCGTAATTAAAAGAGATTAATGGGAAGAAATTCAGGGAGACAACGACATAAAGACTTCTACCTGCTTTGGAAAAAATGGCATGAAAGTAACACTGTATTCCTGCAGCATTCCTGCAATGGTCCTACTCAGAGGTATTTGTCTGCTTTGGTATCCAGTGTTGGTTTTCAGACTTGTCTGAATTAGGTGACCAAACTTCCCAGTGTATTTCAGTAACCAGGGAATGGCTCAAGTCCCCCTGTGACAAATGCCTGGGAGATGGTGTAACTCTCTGCTTTGGTGTCTGTCACTGGCTGTATTCACAACTCCTAGATGAGGCCAGGTGTGTGACTGCCACTGAACACTGAGGTGGGTTGTGTTTAGAAACTTTGAGGCCATCCAGTGGGTAGAGAACTGTTGATATCACCTCTCATATAAGTAGTCTGTTGTCTATTTAAAAATCACAGTGAATAGGAACATGTCAATACGAAAAAAAAGAAGAAAATTCCACCCTGGTCTGGAAAAACAGCCACTTTGGGCTATTTTTGGAACTGTATAAGCTGTAACAGCTCTCTGTGGTACGCCAGCCCTGGAGAGAGTAGTGGAGACCAATTAGCCTTAAAACAAGCAGAAATGCTGGAACAAAGGAGGATCCTTGCTGTTTAAACAGCTTCAGAGCAGTTTTGGTGGTGGTGGATTTTTTGGAACTTTCTTCCATTATTACAAGTCCATATTTTAGATAAACATAATCTTCTATAATTTTTTTTACCCCTAGTAAAATGAGTGTAATTTGATAGACACCTGAGCTTTCTATATGTTGGGCTGGCAATCCAAAACCCTTTCATCAGTATGTGTTCCCAGTACATCCTTTCTGGCGTGGCCAGAATCCTCACTCACTCAGAAGACAAGTGGCTTTGTTTGATAATCTAGAAAACATAATAATGGAACTGTGCTCACATGTCTTAATGTGTAAATTTAAAATGCTCTCCTGGCTGAGAAGAGCAGACACCTGAATAGCTCTTCTACCTGTGATGCAGATGCTGCATCCTGAAATGGAGGCTGAAGAGAATTTTTCTGGTCACTGTTTCTCAGTGGAGTTGTTACCTCACTGCTCAGAGAGCAAGAAAACAAAAGGCTGAGCTGAAATTTTACTCCTGAAATGCCACAGCACTTGTTCTTGCTGGCCAGTGACCAAGTCTATCCTATAACATTCACTCACTGAAACTATCTAGTTTAAACATTGGGAACAGAAGAACTCATAGAACATTTGACAAGTTTTAGCAAAGAAAATTGTGTGGCATGAAACAAGAAAACTGGAAGTGATCTTAAATACCAAAAGCCCTATGTGGTTTGACAGGATTAGTAACAAAGACAAACCAAAACAGTCAAATGCTACAGCTGGCAAAGTCCTGTGTGAAATCTGAAAACCCTAAGTACCTGTTTTTGAAAAGCTTTGCAAGGTGAACAGCAAGTACTTAATTGTGTTATTTATTTATTACTGTTAACATCATGTTACTTGCAATTTTGTTTAAAACAGTTTTCAAGAATATCTTTGGTTGTTAGTGTAGTGCACAGGTCAAAGAACTGCAGAGCCTGGTAACCTAGGACAGAATATGCAGACACATGAAGAAATACACACCAGAAACAGATAAGAGTCTTAGAAAGGCAAGTCATGCCTTGCAAAGTTGATAACTTGTGCCTGTTGGTCGTTGGTTTGGTGCTTTGTTGTTTTGGGGGTTTTTTTAAGGAATGAGGGAGTATGAAGGGAGATGAATGCAGAAGCTGAAACCAGTCTGACACTTTGGAAAAAGTTTTTTTGACAAAGACTCTTTCTGAGAGCAACTGGGCTGCTGTGGCTTCCTCCTACCACAGTTGGGAAGGAAGGTTTGTCCTGAACAAACAGCTGATTAAAGGTGGCAGGAGGAGGATCTGATGGGCAATTCTCTCAGTGTAAGGAGATAGCAGGACGAGCAGTAGATGGTCAGTAACTTACACTGTTGAGCATATTTCTAAGTGATATTAAAAAGTTGCTCTTCAGTCTGACCTACTACTGATATTTTCAGTAGTATTTTTACTGGTATTTATTTTTCTGTACTCTGCTTTAACAGGAAATTTCCCTTTTTCTCATGCTGAAAGACTAAATCCTTGGATAAGCTTATCCCATATATCACTGTTGTCCTTGGAGCTGGTCTTGGACTGTGCAAGGCACAGGTATTAAACAGCTCCTGTACACTTGCAGAGATGTAGTAATTTGCATTTGTTGCTGTGGTTTTACTGCTTTCAGCCTTTTTTTTTTTTTTTTTAAATGTGTGCTGCCAAGGCTGAATACGTAACCCTGCATTTTGGAAAGATTTTTGAGTATCAAAATGCATTTTTTTAGAGCTATTAATACGCTCAGTTAAACTTTTAACTTGTCAACCAATGACAGTGTCCCCTGATTATACTTCAAAATTAGCAGACAATGAATAACTCCTCTACTCCAATTAATTCAGTTCTCTAACTCCTGTCACTTATTTTTTAGATATTTAAGCTTGATACTGTCCTTTCTTTCCATTATTGAACTAATTGAAACAACTTGCTTTCAATACACAGTCCACACATTCTCTGTACTTTTTCTCATTATTTACTGGTTTGGTCATATTTTACTTTACAAATAGGAGCCAACCCCAAACGATTCATCATCAATAGAAATAAATTACCGATAATAGTTTAACAGAGTTTTGCATAAAATTAGAAGGAAGAATCCTTCAGGGCATTGGTTACAAGGAGAAAGCTTGTGACTAAACTGATTTCCTAGAGCATCATGATGGGATGTCACACGTGTGTCACACTTCCCTCAGGAAAGCCTGGCCCCTCCAGCTTCCCTGCCTGCTGTTCTCTCCCTGTGCTGTTTCCCTGGAAACACGGCGTGGGGGGCGTCAGAGCAGTGGACAAGGAGCTCCAGCCTGTCCTGCCAAACTCCCAGTGCTTCCAGCACTCTGAGCTTTCTCCCTGCAACTCTGACACAGCAATGAGTTTATTTCCATTAATATTTGCCCAAATCAGCTGGAATTCCACTGCTGTGTTTATGCAGCAGTGTCCTGATAATGCTGACTAGGATTGGACTTGTCAGAGTACACTTGTTTTCCTAATGCCTTTCAGTAGTAGGTGTACTCCAATAGCACGGATTCTCCTGGCAGGGGTACAGAGGGAATGGTTCTAAGAGCAGCCTGCACAGTGCCTTCGCTGTTCTTCAGAGATAAATGAAAGCAGAAATTAGAAATAAATAAATAACCCCCCAGCAACCCACACATGGAGAAAGGAAGGCAATTCAATTGAATTGGAAATGTGAGAGGTTAATAAAGAAGGTTAAAGATATGTGAAAAAACCCGAAAGGAAAGGTTGACAAAACTAAGTGCATTTGTGGCTGTGCCTGCAATGTCCTGGAGGCAAGTGTTCTGCAGAGCATCTGCCTGTCACTGCCATCCAGAAATCCAGACTGAGACTTAGAGCATTTAAAAAGGTTTCAAAAGGTTAATTAGTTTTGTAGAGCTAAAAAGATTGTGGAGTACCTGCTTAGTGTATAAATACCTGAAGGAGCAAAAAATGCTCAATAGTTAAAGAAATACATAATCTAATGGAGAAAGGCAAAATAAGAACAAATGGCCAGAAGCAAGGTAAGATAAATACCAACTCGAAATAGTGCTTTTTTAGTTTTATGGTTTTTAGGAAGGAGGCTGAACCAGTTGGACCAGCTTTTCTGGAAGCTGAGGTTTAGTCAGCCAGCCATGTCAGCCCCAGATGACCAGGCTTAGGACAGGGAGAACCCAAGAGATGGAAATGACCATAGTTGTGATAAATAGAAGTTAAACCAAAAGATGCAATGTTTGTGATACACTCAATTTAATATTTATTTATATAGAGATATAAGTCCAAATTATAACTGTGTTATTTTATAAATTAAATAACACAGTCCTGCTAAATCCTTCCATTTTAAGATCTCCCATCTTGATAAAGTGATTCTCTGTGTGTTTTCTCATTTTCTTCGAGGCAGCATCGAATATGGAAAGCAGAATTATCTGCATTTGGTGAAATGCATGTATTGTGTATTAAATTATATAAACCTGCTGAGATTATCTGTAAGATCACTATTTAGGAAAAATCAGATGTCTTATTCTCTCTATTCTGCTGGTTCAACTCTTCAGGCAACTCCTGATCCCTCTGCTGCCTCTGCCTCATCACTTGTGCCAGCCCCACTGCTCCTTGGGCCCTTTGCTAAACAGATATAACTCACAAACCTGTCAGAAAATTATCCAGTATTGCAGAATGGTTGACTTTCTGCTGGAATCCAGTGTGTTCCAGATCTGCGTAAGGCAACCAGTAGGATCCAGTAGCAGAGGAAAATAAAAAGGTAGATGAGTCAGACTTCATTTTGATGTATCAACTGCTGGAGAGCTGAAGTCATCCTATATAACTAAACCTTACTGTAACATTTGTTATCTGTGCATTTGGGAATGGAAAGTAGGAAAGTTGCACTGCTGTAGTTACAGGTTAAGACACCACCTCCATACCTGCATTTGACTCAATGCTCAGTTTTATGAGCTATTCAGGGCATTATTCCCAGAGGGTAAGTCCTAATGTTACCCACTGCTTTTTACTGTCTCCTGTAAAAGTCAGGATAATAAGATATGAATAATGTCTTCTCTAAATGCAATCACTTCACATACTGGGATAATAGGTGTTTGAGGATAGAAATGAGAGTTTCAGCCAATTTCTGCTGTATTTTTCAAGGATGAAACAGATTGGGGATATGTGGTTGCATGCACTGAGTGCCAGAGAAAGTGTTTGTGAGTAAGAATGAGAGGGAAGGCCAACAAGGTGGATATCATGGTGGGAGTCTGTTGTAGACCAACTAGGATGAAGAGGGAGGTGAAATATTCTACCAGCACCAGGGAGAAGTCTCACAATTACTGGTGTTTCAACTCGCCAGATGTCTGCAGGAAATACACCACAGTGGAGGAGGAACAGTCCGGGAAGTTCCTGGAGAGTGTGGAAGATCTGGTGGAGGAGCCAAGTAGGGAAGGCAGTGTGATGAACCTGTGAACAGGTCTGTGAGCAGAGAAGGACTGGGGGGTGTTGTGGTGGTTGGAGGCTGCACAACAACCACAACATGATGGAGTTTTCAGTTCTCCAGAAGTGAGGAGGGAGATCAGCAAACTGACACCTTGGACTTCTCCTGGTTAGGAGCCTGGTTGACAGAGTGCCTAGAGAGTCAGTCCTGAGGGGAAAAGGAGTCCAGAAAGGCTGGGAATTCTTCAAGCAGGAAACTTTGAAGGCACAGGAGCAGGATGTCCCCATGTGCCAAAAGATGACCGGGGGGAAGAAGACCTGCCTGGCAAAACTGTCTGGGTGTGGCTTGGACACGTGTACTGGTTTAATGAACAGTCCTGCAAAATATAAAATTAATGATAAAAATAAT
>JAWWLV010000038.1:2669965-2696405 GCA_035041135.1 Platyrinchus mystaceus | reverse complement strand
TGTCTGGGTGTGGCTTGGACACGTGTACTGGTTTAATGAACAGTCCTGCAAAATATAAAATTAATGATAAAAATAATCGTATATGTGGCTGAATAGTTGAAACCTTTATTTTACTAGAGAAGTACTAGGAAATTGTACAGAATTCCAGCAGATCATATTGCAGATGCTGATTCCATTTTATTGAAAATATTTTTCAAGTAATGAAAGTGAATGAAAATATTATTACCACTGATTTTAATATGAGCAAAACCAGGCTCCAAATTTTAATTCTTTGTACTTTCCTTTCCTGATTAATACTTCTGTACTTCTGTGCTCTTTGCATTCACTATTTGCTGTGAGGAAATTGCTGATTTTTATTAGTATGAATTTTCTTTATTAATACTGCACATTCGCAATTGTTTCCTTCTTTGGTAAACAGATCCTGGATGATACCTTGCTTTCTGATTCATAAAGCTGACTTCCCTATTTAGGGATCAGTTTGATTGTAATTGTTTTGTTGTAGTACTCAATGTATAGGCACAATATAGGTGGGGAAGCTCTTGCACAGTAGAGGAGGGTGCAGATTTGCAGGACGGGTTTAAGCTGGAGCAGAGTGTAAGATAAATCGGAGGAGAATTTGGACTGTCACGTAATTCCACAGGAAACACTGGAGCCATCAGCTATAAACACATTTACAAAGAGAACAGATAACCTACATGCAAGATTGCTCCACTTTGAAAGCAGAGAAAACAGCACCCCAGAAAGGTACATCGAAACCAGCCTGTCAATTCACAGCCTCACAAGGCATCACTGATGTGCAGAGTCTTTACTTTTGGTGATCTAAATATTATTTCCTCAGTCCCCTCTTTTCCACTTCCAATATTCTTCTCAAATCCTTTTCCATGGAACATTTTCATTACAGATTACAGCTTGCTGTCTTTATGAACAGCTTTCTTGTATGCAGAAAAGTCTTACAACCACAAATATCTTTTAAAACATCATCATCTATTTTCTACTGAAAGAATATTGGAGGGGGGGAATGGTGGTGGTTGTTATTCCACTATATACATACTTAAATGCAGAAAAAAAGAAAAAAGACACAAACCCCTGAAAAAGTTTGATTTTTTAAATCAAACTGGAATTTCAAAGTATTTGGCCATTTTCAATTTTCCTTTATTTTATGCTGTTTATTGGATGACAGACACTATCCCACAGTAACTGAACTCCATCAAAATGATTTAAGTGCACTTAAAAAAGCCTGTGAGGAAATGCAGAACAGGCCTAACACAGAACATCAGTTTGCTTGTTCACTGAAGAAGTGAAATGGGCTGATGCCTCCAGTGAGAATGGTGTGAATTCAGTCTGTTCTGATGCCCATCTATTCATAACAAACAATGTAAAATAATGTTAGAAAATAATACTTTGGGAGATTTTCCTACTCTAGATCCTGTATAGCAGTCTTGGTTGATTTTTAGAAAAAATAGAGCTCATAGCAAAGAAGAATTAATTTAGTTTTCTAAAACAGATTAGGAAAAACAATAACAACTCACTGTAAAAGCCCCTAATTAGAGGGTTCTGTACAACAGTTTTGCAGGAAAATTCACCCTATCCTCAAGAAACTCCTTTGAGAATGTTTTAATCCAGCTAATGTTAAACATCCAGTGTCATGTGCCACTTGTTCTAACTTCCATGTACTGGTAATCCTGCATTTATCCAGGGTACTGCTGCAAGATATATTTCCTGTGCCCCTCAGCAATTTGTCACTTGTTCAAGTGCCTCAGTGAACAGAAACACTGCCAAGTTTATACTATGGTATCAAATCCTTACATAAGGAAACAGAATTAGTATGTCAAATGGTATTTAAGAAGGTATCAAAGACATTTCAGGAGAAATCAGGCACTGTACAGCTAAGAAATATAAAAGAAAAAAATCTGCTTTTCCCAGTTTGATTGATAAATCAATCTCTCTCATCAATATGATTATTTTTGTGGCTGCAGGACACTGAATTGAGCCCTAATCTGGAATATCACCATTCTGACACTTTTTGCAGTTGACACAGATTGAGAAGAGTTCCTGCTAAAAGAGCATTGGTGACACAGCAGGGCAGTGTCCGGTGAGGGGAGGGTTTCCAGCACAGAGAAGATGAGTTATGAGATAGTCTCAGCCCACCCAAATGATTATACATTGAACTTGTAGGTCATGCATATGGAAGACTGCAAATATTTTTCCACTGTTTACTGTTTGGTACCTGAAGTCTTTGCCCATCCATAAAAACTTTAAAAGAATCTTGCTTTTTTTTTTCTTAATTTTTTAATCCCATTAAAAAATTATTATTAGCTTAAAGATAGGTAATATAAATTTGTTTTCTACTTTGCAGCAGAGGCAGAAAGATTCATGAATAATCTGATTTTAACATTTGTGCAGGTATTTTTGGTGAAAGAGTTCTGTCCTGTGTTTTGGATTTTTGCGCTCCAGAGCTGCCAGCATCTGGCTTCAATGAAAGGTAACTGGGAGTGATTAGTCAGAGGTTTAGTTGAGAACTATTCTGAACATGGATGTTACAGATGGTATAATTTCAGGTTCAGCTTAATCTGAAGATCTGAGAGGAATGATAATCCTTCCTGCACTGAGGGCTTTTGGAAGGTGCCTTCTCAGTTCACCTCACACAAAGGGGTCTCACTAAGGAGTGATTGTGATTTTTGGAACAGCTTGACAAACACTTTTTTTATTCTGCTGTTTCCTTTGTCATGAAGATGATCATCCTCTGAACAATAGAGAAATTATATAATTATCCAAAAGTGCAAACTGGAAACCATAAGGTTTTCCAGGCTAATAAATCCTGGACATAAAATACGTCCGCTGTTCTTAAAGAGATAAAGTGGTATCTGTGTCACCTTCCTCATACAGCTCTGATCAGGGCACGTGGTGTTTCTGGTGCCACAAAGAAGAGAAAAGTTAAAAAAAAATAGAAGTGCAATAGGACCGACAGCTACAAATGCACCTTCCAGAAAGAATGGTGGAGCTGTTGCTAAATCCTCTAACATGGTTACTCAAAGGAGCTTTCCTTCAGTGGTTGCTTTGTGTCCTGCTGTTCTTTCTTGTTGTTCATCAGACCTACAGACAGGAAACATCCTCTCAACCCTTTGATGTGAAGCTCTGGAGTCCATGTTGGGACTCCTGTCTCGCTGCCATTCCAGGAGGAGGCCCCTCCCTGGAGCTGAGCCTGAATGGCAGCATTATAATCCACAATGGGATAGGAAAGGATGTGCACTGCTTTTTAACATTTTAATTATTAAACTTCACAGATGCTGTCAAAATAGCGTATCTGCCATGACTGTACAACAATTCCTAACCTTCTCTGAAGTATAAAGTTGCTTTTCTGCGTTACAAAGCTCTCATCTCCACTGTTCTTCCTTGATTGTTCCATCAACTTGCGTCAATGGCTTAATCTCCCTTGTTCTGTCTTGCTTTTCTCACTTCCAGATCAGTGTGGCTTATACAAAAAATCTTCTGGAAGGAGATATTTCCTTAAACACTTTTGGTAGCATAGAAATGTCTGAGAGTATTTGTTGCATTCAGAGCTTGGAGAACAGGTTCGGCAGACTGGTATACTGCGCTTTTTGGAATGTCTTGCAAATAAGGATTTACTGATAAACATGCCAAAAGTCCTGCTGGTTTTATAGATAAAGACTAATAAACATTTTGATGGATCATCACTGGTTTGCACTTGTCAGCTGCCTTATGATGTACAAGTTTTTTTGAGAATAACTTCATGCAGACAAGTCAATACAACATTCTTGACTTCCACTGCTAAAAGTGACAGTGCTGTTGTTTTGACAGATTGACATGTTTATTTTTATAAAGTTATATTTTAAAACTACTCTTTTGCTCTTGGAAAATGAAAAACACACCAAGTGTCTACACAGTAAGTATTCTAATACCAAGGCTTGAAATTATACATATATTTACTGTTTGTTTTTCATAGATTTTTAGAAGTTGTCTTTCCATTATATCCTGTGTTCCATTCTCCTCAGGTTCAAAGGATTATAGTGGAATCTCCCTATACAGTGGTTTTTTAAGGACTGGAGCTTATATTTTGAATCAGAAGACCAGATCTCCTAGGGTATAAATGCTTATTTATACTATTAGAATAATTTCAGTAATGCTCAGGATTCAAATCTCTATAATGAGTAAAATAACCAAAATAATTAGTCTGAGTAAGATTCATGAACAAAAATGTAAATAAGTCAGTATATTTCCTGCTTCCAATTAGATTTTCTATGATTAAAAAATGTTCAAGTTTTATGGCTATTTTAGAACATGAAATGTACTCAGAGTTCAACTGTATGAGAGTCTTTTCAAAGAGGTGACATTTTAATTTTGTATCAAATATTCTACTTGCAATAAATGAAAGGAATTGGAAACTTTATACAGGTAACACTTTAAAAATTAAATAGTTCAGAGTTGTGAAATATTTTTTTTATTGTCAAAGATAATTCTGTAAGTTTAAATCATGGTCTGTTCCCTTGAGAAAGGTTTCAACTTCTAATGGCAAAATCTTAACTGCATTTCATTTTGCATTGTCCTGGGAAGTCTTGCATTCCAGGTAGAAATTCCTGCTTTTTCTGCAGGTCTCATTTGTACTGCCTTTCCTTCCTCCTCTCCCTGGGAAGAGTAAATGCTGGGCCTGTTCTCCCCAGAATGTATTCACTTACACATGTGAACATTTACATAAAAGGACCTTAAATCTGCCTGCCTGCTTCAGCAATAGAGCATCTGCCATTTAAACCAGCTCCTTATCCCCTTTTATGAATATTTTAATGCCAAGAATATAAGCACACTTCTCTGCTATTTCCATGGAAACCTGAGGAGGGACTTGAATGCAATGGAAAACAGAAGTTGGAGAAGGCATCTGGAGTGCTTAGGATTAGGTTCAGGACTCACTGGACCAAAAATACTCTGTTATAACTGGGTACAAAATTAATTATAGTATTTATGACCTAATGTTTAAATAGTAAGTTGAAAATACGGGAAGCAGTACACAACCCACAATATAGTCTTTTCCTTTTTAATGGATTGAATAGGAAATAATCCTACATTTCCTTAAGAAATCCAAGGAATGGACAAGTGATAAGCAGCCTTGCAAAGAATGAAACCCTTCCAACCTGCCAGAGCTGGTAACTTGGTTCGTTTTCCCCTTGTTTGTCTGGGATAAGCAATTCTCAGACTGTCTCTTTCTTGATTCGATCCGAGATCATTAATTGAGAGCTCTCCAAGCAGACAGCAGTTATATTACAGAGACAACACTAATAAGTTGATTTGTTGCAGAAGACATCAGGCAGGCTGCCAGGAGCACTGCAGTGTTACTCCATGGAGTAAATCTTAAAAAATAGTTAGTAGGACTTGTAGTTCTGTAATAACAACAGAGCAGGTACTCAGAGCTTCCTTTTTTTCCCCCCTCTATTCTGTCTGTTACCTAAATTGTCATTACTCTGCCAGCACTTCCTATGATTCCCCTTGTGATCCCACAAGAAACAATTCAAGCAACAGAGTAATTTTTTTAAAATAAGCTGATTGTGCTGTTTTTATTGTCTCCTGAGAACAGGAGAGTCCCAGGAGACACTTCCTTGTGAACAGGCACTTCACTCAGCACATCTGACACCCCTCTCGATCTCAGTTACCAATTGCAGTTGGAATTAAGGTGGCAAGATAAATAATATAGTATGCTCAGACATATGGAATCCCAAAGTTTAAGAAAAATAAATCCAGTCTCCATGAAATTCATGATGAATGATAAGATTTGGTGATGGATGTACAGGAGGAACAGCCTTATCTTGGAGCACAGCAAATTCTAGGATTAGTGTGAAGCACCACAAGAGCTTTCCCCCAAGGTAGGAGAGAAGGAATTGTAGACCAGTACAGCAGGACCAGTTTAAAAGCAGCAAAGCCAAGATCCTTTATCAGATGCCAATACACATACACATACTTTATATGCACCAAAAGGACTCTTCCTGTACCAGATTAGAGTGGAGAAAGGGACAAACCACTATTAAAAAAGAATAATTTTAACAGGATCTCCTTAATATTTGGCACAGTCCTTGTCTCACAGATGTTGGGGTTCTTTCCTTATTCCTTTGCAAGTCTGAATTATTTTGAACTGTGCAAACTTCTGTGCTAATATGAACAATTGAGACCATTATTAGGGAGATTTGATCAGCCTCTAATGGTACAAAATCATATAAGCACTGTTTTATCTGGAGTGTACAAGTCAGAGGAGGAAATGGCACTGGAAGAGTGAGAAGGTTGGTAAGTGAAGCGTTGTGGGTTGAGGATGAGGTGGAGCAGAGTTTAAGTGCTCTGGTGAAATCAAATGATCAAGAGATAGAAAAAGGGAGAATATTGTTGCTGTAATCTTATTTTGACTGTCTCGTTTCTTTATATGTTGATCCAGGCTTTAAATTGATGATGGGTTTTTTCCATGGATTTTATGCCTCTTTCAATGGATACAGTGATTTTTCTATGATTAATGAGGGCTCATGTGATAAATAAGACTGTCAACTGCAGGAACACTGCCATCATCTGCTGCAGAGGGAGGGAAATGGGAAATGAATGGAGCACAGGATTGCAGGAAAACAGGAAGTTCATATAGCTAAAGCAGTGGAATGCTACTGAAAACCTGTACTAGGACCTGGCATATGTCCATTCTCCTTTTCAGTTCCAAATGTGTTTCTTAAATGAAAATTTTCATAGGTAATCCCACATTCTTCCTTACTTTTCTCAAAGGGTAATTTGAGATTCTGTGATCTGATTTGTAGTAGGTCTAGAGCTACACCAGATATCACTGACAGCTTGAAAAACCTTTTAAACTTTGTTACATAAATAAATACAAGTGTGAAAACTTTGGTTTAGAAAATTAGGTTGGGTGTCTAGAATTACTGGGTTCCTTCTAACTATAATTTCTCATTGTACAGATTGTTTAATTCCCTATTTATAAGTTGCTTTTAACAGCACCTCTTGATCTGACTACATGCTGTGGAAACAAATGTAGTCAATGAAATATTCAGATACAATAATTATAAGCTTGAGAAGAAACCAGTAATTCTGTCTTTGGAGCAGTTCATAAATAGCAAATTTATAGTAAAGCACGAGTGTCTAAATTGAGCTGTGACTCTAAAGACAAACACTGACTAACATGTGACATTGTCCATCCTGCAAGCTGAATGAGACAGGATGCAGTGAAAATATATTCCTGTAACCTGAGACCACAATGGGGGGTTGTTTGTTTTTTTTTTTTTTTTTTAAATTCAGTCTTGATCAACCATTTTTGCTTTAGAACTTACATCTCAAATATGGGAGAAGCTTTTTTCCCCAGTATATATCACTATTTCTTTCCTTTAATTCTTCTCCAATTGCTTTGAAATGACTTAATGGAAATTATCTCTTGAAACTTATTTGATCTGAATTCCAGTAATGTTGCTTAAAACCAGAAGTTTTTAAGGGACTCCATGGTGCTAAACATTCTGCTTTTGCACTGAGCACTCCTCTCAGCTTGGCAAAAGAGGCCAAGATCAGACTCAGATTTAGACCCTCTAGTTGAGGCTGCTTTGCAGTTTTTCCTCTGTCTTGCTTTCTCTTTCCTTTTCATTCCTGACTCTGAACACTGACCCCTGTGCCCCACAGCCTTTGTTTCTTCTGGGTTAGTGGAGACAACCTCACAACCCACAGGATGGCAAGAACCTTGTTAGAATTCCAGGCAAGGGGGCTAAAAATAACCATTTGCTCCTGGCTAGTTAATCTTGCAATACAGGTGGGATACAAAGGGAAACCTGTTGTTCCCACAAGGGCTCTTGCTGGGCCAAACTCTGTAAGCATCCTACAAGCACCTGAAAATACCTTCAAAGCTGCAATGAAATGAAAAGCCAGTGTTCCTGCAAGAACTCGTTAGGGCAAAATGCATCCTTCTCCAGATGTCACACAGGCTGCTCTCAGCTTCTGTAGGAATTATTTTTTTCTTCCCTGCAGTGAATTTCTCAGTATAAAGTGGCACTTACCTTTTTTGTTGTATAATAGGCTGGTTTTATTGTTCAGATACTACTGAAGAATGAAACTCCTGGCCAACTTTTTCTGGTCAAAACTGGCTCAGCATCAATGTGGGCCAGTTTTCTTTCTTTTTTTTTTCCTTTCCTTTTTCCTTCTGTGTCTAAAAGAACACTCAAACACTCCAGCATTGGACAATGCACATTACTGGAGGTCAGTACTTCCAGTTCCAAGCCCCCTTGCCTACCTTTTTTATGAGAAACACTCCCTGCTTCAAGTGACAGTGAAGTGTTTGAAACAAGCCCTTTCTAAACTGGGCAAGCCTAATGGGAAAGGCAAAATTGTCTGGGAACTGTAGCAACAATGGGCATTTAGGAAGGACTGTGGGAACAGATGAGGCATTCCCTGATATTTCCTGCAGTTTACCCTACGAGATAAGTGAACCTCAGACTGCATCAACATCTTTCTCTTTAAGTGCCCTTTTAATTTAATTGCTCTTTGAACCCAATTACACTTCTATGACTTCTGCTGTTATCATTATTATTCTCTAACACCTCATGACAGAGTTTTACATTTAATTATGCACTGTATGGAAGGAATACTTGTCTGCTGTCAGATAAGTGAATGTGATGTTTCTTACTTCTAGCATTGTATGAAATGGTGCAAAAATCATTCACTCTTCACCATTTCCATACCATTCATGGTTTTATGAGCTCTGCTGTGTTCTCTCTCAGCCATTTCTTTTTCCAGGTTGAACAGAAGTAGTTTGTTTAATTTCCTATGATAGTCATTCCGTGCTTATGGTAATTCCTGCTGGTTTTCTCTGTTTTTTAATTCTGTTAGACTGTTACAAATGATCCTTTATCTTACATCTATTAGCTTTCATAAAGATGCAGAGTCTTGTTTTTAAGCTTGGCTTGATTGTGTTGAAATGAAAACCTATTTATTTGATAAGTCTCCTTTTCTTTATATCATAGTTCATCAGATTGGACTTTTGCCACTGACATTTCAGATTTCAAATGTTTTTTTGATCCAGAGAAAGGACATTCACAGGCACCAGATTTTGCAATCTGTCCCCCTGCCATTATTCTGTTACACAAAATTACTGAACTCACCAGTGCATTCTAGTGGCACACTAGAAGAAAAAAGTAATGGAGGTCTTTAATTTTTTAAAAAATATTAATTCCCTCTTATATTGTTTCACTTCAATTAAGATAGATAATTGTCTGTGTGACAGAAACCAATATTTACCCCATTAACACCCTTTCCCACCCTGCAATGCATTAGAAAAGTGCCTTTTTCAAAGCAGGTACAATGAAAAGCATTCCTTCTTTAAATATAATGTATCAGCCAGAGCTTGGGTGGTGCAGAAACTATCCAGAAGGTGGGTTAGTCATGAGCCTGCACCACTGAATAAACAGTGAATAAACATCTGGCACATTTCTGCACTAGTTCAATAGTTTGGGGCTACTCTCAGGACCAGAGAGCAAGAAAGAACAGAAACCAGTAAACCCTGGGGGTTCCACAAAGGCCACAACTCCATTCTTTGGCCATTTGCTTTTCATCCTGCCTCACCAAGAGATAGTGACTCTTTCCATCAAAGGGATAGCCCTGAAAGTACCCTCTTTGGGATGCAAAGTTTGAGATCTGCTCAGAACTGGGTGCATAAAATTGACTTCTTATTTAGGGATTCAACTACAAATCCGTTTTTACAATTCATGGAATTACAGAAATGTGGGCTGGATGTGACCTCTGAAGGTCTGGACTGTTGCCAGCAGTAAATCAGACCAGCTGTGCCTTTGCCTGGTTAGTCGAGTGAAAAGCCTCTGTGGATGGAGATTTCTCAAACCTCAGCAAATTGTTCCAGTGCTGAGCTGGGGTTCTAGAGAAACCCCAACATCTAACCTGAACCTCCAAGCCTCACTTATTGTTCATGGCTGCTTACTGCTTCCTCTGATGCTGCTGGGAAGAGTTTTGTGTCATCAGCTTTGAACTATGCTGCAGTCCTTGCAGGCTGTTCTTAGATCACCCTTTGGCCTCTTTGCCAGCCCAAACAAGCCCAGTTCCCTCAGCTCCTCCTTGAGGGTCAGTGCAGTGTTAAATTACTTATTCTGGGTAGATGTAGATTAGGCATTAGGAAGAAATTATTTACTATAAAGGTGGAGAGGCCCTGGCACAGGTTGCCCAGAGAAGCTGTGGCTGCCCCATCCCTGGAAGTGTCCAAAGCCAGGTTGGACAGTGCTTGGAGCAACCTGGGCTAGTGGAAGGTGTCCCTGCCCGTGGCAGAGGGTGGCACAAGATGATATTTAAGGTCCTTCCAACACTAACCATTCTATGATTGTCTAGACCCAGAAGGCTGATATTAACCTTAAAGTCCTCAAATAAGGACAACTAAAGTCCTGGACCACTTCCTGTGTAAAACTGCAACATTTCAGCTATGTTGGATATGTACTTGGAATGCTCCTTTTGCCCTTAGCTAAGTAAATAATCTAAAGGCCTGGAAGAAAACAAAAATAAAGAAACCACCCCACTTGAAAACACTGAGTAAGCATTGCAATCAATTGAAATATGCTACCAGGAATAGAAAAGCTGACCTCTATTACCATATAGACAACTCAATCTAAGGATAAAACATCCAGATATTTACAATTAAGGATGTTCATGCTACTTTGAATATCTTTTCAAGAACTATGAGATTTTAAATGAATATGCTTTTAACAAGAAAATGGTTTTAAACTGGATTTTGTCTAACCTCTAGAAAAATGCAATTTTCTTGGAGTACTGTACAATGCTTAAAAAAACTCTACCCCCCAAAGCAAGGGTAAGTATCATATGCTGTTAATTTACTTCTTAGAACCATCTTAGTTTGTACTCATGAAATCTTAACTTCCTGGCACTGTCAGAGACCATGGAGATTTATTTTTCTGTTCTTTTTATGGCACGTTTGCCCTCTTAAAACTCCTTGCAATCCACAGTGACAGCCAGAGCAGCACTGCATGTGCTCAGAGGCTTCTGTAGCACAAAGCTCTGCTGACCTTTGAGGTGGGAAAAGGAGAGTGTTAATATTTGTTTGCTGAGCAACTGAAACACAGCAAGGCCTCCTTTAAGGAGCAAAAACAAGCTCCCTGCCCACTTCAGTGATCCTCTTGGGTGCTTTTGCTGCAGCCAAGGCAGTGCTCTCCTGGCTGGACACTGTGCAGTGTGTAGGTTTAATATGTTGGCCCATTGTGCCTCTGAGTTTCTCTTGGCCTGTGCCAGCTGCAATATCATTCCTTTTGCCAATGTATCCTTATTACTGCTTCCCAGAAGTGTTGACCTGTGGTGGTGTTCCGTCAGGCACAGGACCAATATTGACTGCCCCATATTTCTCTTCTCTTGAACATACCTTTGTCTAGAACTTTCCTCTGAACTTGTAATTCTCTTATGAGTAATGATAAGTATAGCTCCTATCACATGCACATTTTATGACTCCTAAATATAATTTTCCTTTACTTCAGCTTGCTTAAGAGGTATGTACAGCTGGTCACAAGCAGTAGTTCAGTCTACATGTATTTCTCCGTTTCTATTCTGCCTCTTTTTTTGTTTGTGGAACAGCCTTTAACACCCTGGCCAGACATACAGGAGTAGCCTCTACCTGGATCTTCTGGCATTTCTGTGGAATGATGACTGTCCCACCCTTTCTGATTGTTGAACTCAGTAACCTTTTCCCTTGTTCTTCAGAGAGTTTTCTATACATCCTTTCTTTAGGTTCCCTTCAATTTAGAAGTCCTACAGAAGCACCTGTTGTCCTGCTCCTCTGCTTGGAAATCCCGTCTCAGAATCTAATCCTCCTGTCAGGAAATTTAATCAAACTTCTTTCTCAGCTCAGCTCTCCTTAGTTTAATCATAGCTTGGTGTCAGACTGTACTTATTGGGATTAACAAATCTGTATTGTTCCCAATCTAGGAATATCAAATAGTTTTGATAGATGGTATTAAAAAGTGGTTTACCCCAGCCTGTCACTGGCACGTGTATTACACGCATGTAACTACAACATATCAATGTTTAACTTAGCACAGACTCCCAAGACATGATTTGCTGCTTCAGGGGATCAGTTTTCAAAGACAGTTCAGGACTCTGTTAAAGTAATGCTCTCAATTAAATCTGCTTTGTCTTGTCTAGTCCACAGTAAGCCTTAGTAACACTACAGGGTTTTTTCCAGTCACAGAGATCATACATGATAAAATATTAATAATGTTTTCATTGTCATCCTACACAACAGCCAAGGCTAAAGGTCCTCATGTAGTTCTCATTTGTACTGCCAGGTTCAGTTATCATCTGCAGAATTTTATGTAAAGACAGTAGTAATATTCAACAGGAAATCATCATGGGAGACAGGATACTGCAGTACTGCTTTGTGAGGTTTATTTTCCCTTCCTTCTCTGAAAAAGAAGTATCAGATACTGACTACTGCCCCCTCTGCCAGTGCTACACTGTACAAACTGCATGAACGATTACAGGACATTTCTATGTGCAGGACACTGAAAGGAATTTTGGTAGGAAGGACATGAATAGATGGCATGTGCATGTATGTAACTGTATCACAGGTACTGACAGAGCTGCTTCTAATTATCCCAACCTCCCTCCTGATTTGTTTATGTGACTGCTCAGGAATTCCTGCACTGGTTTTGGACTAATGTAACATTGTTTTGGTGATGGATAATGACTTTGTCTGCTTGTAGAATAAGTTAAGCTGCTAAGTGACTTAAGAACACTTCTTAATGAATACCCAGTGGGACTCACCCTTCTATGTCACCCTTTCTTACTTTGACATTTTAGAATACCCAGCATTTTCCAGGAAAACTTTGGGATCCTGGGATTGGAAACCAAAACAATTCTGTCTAGTGGAACCTCTCTTGCTTACCCTGTCCCTTCTGGGAGATGCCAAGGCTAGAAACTGGTATATACAGGACAAGAGGGGTAGAGTGTTTTATCCCAGTTTAATCCTACCTCAGTGAGGTTCTTAGTTTCTGTGAGAAGAATTCACAGAGTGAATGGGATGAAGGCTGTTTACTTCTCTCCAACACATAGTTTCTTCTTTTTGATTTTTAAATTAATTTTTTAAACTCATTAAATTATCCTAATTTCCCCCACTTCCCTGCCCGATCCTTTACATTCTTGTAGGAGTCTTCTTCCTTTGAACAAAAGATGAATCACACAATAGTGTTTTCCCTTTTAAATCAAGCACTCAATCAAGGCTGCCCAACTGCTACACAGGAGGGACATTTCAACTAGCACTCAGTCCAGGCTTTTTTGCAAGAAAGGAATGTCTCTTTGTACTTATTCAAGTTATCTCTTGCTTTCTGCATCATCTGTAGTTTTTTTCTGCAAATTCTGCTTTCCCTCTGCCTTTATTCAAGCACAGTTTGAATTCCTGAATTGCTTTGACTGGGACTGTCTTGGGCAATGGCATTTCCTTCATTTATTTCGTGGACTGTCATTATTTCAGAAAAGATTCAATTTTGTCTGGTAACCTTAAGGAAGAAACAATGTTTACATCCAACTGATTCAGTTGGATGTAACTACCCCTTCTGCAAGTACTTCAGCTTCACCTGCTTTCTTTAGAAGGCTTTAAGTTGTGGGAATCTAAAGAAGACACTTGAAACAGAAAGGAGAGATTGGTGCCATTTTGTGCAATAGCTCAGAGCAGCAGCACATGTTAAATGTCAGCCACTATTGCAAGGAAAGCCTCAACCAGGAAATAGCAGCAGCTTCCACAGGTTCTTCAAAGATTTACTAACATTTAAAGATTTTCTAACTTCTGTGGAAAGCAAACATTGGTATTCCTGCACAGATTTGATTCATTATTGTTCATGGTTTACACAAGATAAATTTTATTTAGTTTGGTTAAGGTTTTCAAATCCCCAAGTGCATACTGGTTTGCAAATGATGATGATGAAAGAGAAGCGATGACTGAAAGTTCTTAGGTATAAAGTACAAATGGCAGTTAATTCCCTTATTTGTGATAGTTTCTCTCTTCATAATTTTTTATTTTTAATTCCAAAGCTCCCCCAGCTGAGACTAGAAAGCTTTAATGTGAAAGCTGTAAGGAGATACTGCATTTCAATTTGGCTCCATTTACCAAGTGTTTTATTTTTCTTAATTACTTGCTATTTTGATAACTGGAAGCCCTTGGTTGTTCTGAACTCTTTCCTGCTAATCACACCTCTACTGTTCCAGAGGATGACCAGGGACATTTGTATGTTTGCAGAGTATTGGAAGAATAGAAGCAGCCATCTGTTCCTTAGCAAGTTCTTTCCCTTAAGCAACCAATTCCTTGTTCTTATGCTCAGAGAAGAATTTGCAATTAGCCCCCAACAAGGCCATCTGGATAAAGCACTGGCATTATCTTGCTTATACCCCAGCTTGTATATAATTATAAAATTACAGCAGCACATTTTTTTCTGACCACCTTCAAGATTCCAGAACTGGAAAAGACACTGCAGAGAAGAATAATGCCTTTTCCTACCCTTACTTTTATTCCATGTTAATAGAAAATTTTAATAACACCTTTGGGAGTTGTACAATAATTTATTCTATTTTTATTATAATGAGCCATAACCCTCTCAAGTTCACTTTCCATATGATATGAAAAGTAGTTTTACAACATTAACAAAACCAGGAATTAGCCTGTTATGTCAGGAGCATATAAGTGAAGACATCACATATTTTCAGTGTCAGCCTTCATCTTAGAACAGTGGACATACCACTTCTTAAGTTATAGCAGAGATCACTTGGCTCTCGTGCATTGCTGTTTGAAATGTGGTTGATGCAGTGAACAAACCATAAACCACCACCTGGAATTTATAAAGGCCTTGTCTTGCTATGTATAATTTTTTCTCTTAGGTTTGGATTTAATTGTCATTTAATTCCATGTGGAAAGTGAGACTGAACACTGTTTCATGTCTCCATGTTGACAGGGAAAAAAAAAAATCAGAATAATTTCAATTAGTTTTCTGTACTTCATATGGAAGTAGGTGCTGTCTGTTTATCTTTCCCTAAACTTTTCCTGATTACCTGGATGACATCTTACTATTATTCACAGCTGAAGGATGGGATGCCATCCAGGGGGACCTGGACAAGCTCAAGGAACGGGCCATGGGAATCTCATTACATTTAATAAGACCAAGTGCAGGTGCTGCAGTTGGGTCAGGGCAACCCCCAGGATCAATCCAGGCTGAGGGATGGACAGATGGAGAACAGCCCTGGGGAGAAGGACTTGGGGTGCTGATGGGTGAGAGCTGGACATGCCCCAGCCCACAACCCCACTGTGTGCTGGGCTGATCCCACAGTGAGCGCAGCAGGGCAGGAGGGGATTCTGCCCCCTCAGGTAAGACCCCCCTGCAGAGCTGCCTCCAGCCCTGGGAACAGCACAGGAAGGACATGGAGCTGCTGGAGCGAGTCCAGAGGGGGCACCTCTCCTGCAATGAGAGGTGAGAGAATTGCATTTGTTCAGCTTGGAAAAGAGAAGGTTTAGGGGTGACCTAATTGGGGCCTTCAAGTACCTAAAGGGAGCCAACAAGAAAGATGGAGACTATTTACAAAGGCCTGGAGTGACAGGACAGGGGGCTGAGCAGGACAGGACAGGACAATGGCTTCTGTGCAGAGTAGGTTTAGATGGGGTATTAGGAAGAAGTTTTGCCCTGTGAGGGTGGGGAGGCCCTGGCGCAGGTTGCCAGAGAAGCTGTGGCTGCCCCAGCCCTGGAAGTGTCCAAGGCCAGGTTGGATGAGGCTTGGAGCAACCTGGGCTAGTGGAAGGTGTCCCTGCCCGTGGCAGGGCATGGAACAAGATGATATTTAAGGTCCTTCCAACCCAAACCATTCTGTGATTCTAGGATTTGAAGACTTGGTTTTTCCTTTCTGACACATTTCCTCACTGTCCAGTGACACATTTTCCTGCCTGGGCTATTACAGTTGAATCATGGCATGGATTTGGAGGTTCCATTTCCCAAAGTATATCATACATTTATACCATGCAACCAACAGCCCTGCACTGGTGTAACATAGCCTGCATCCTTGTTGGAAATGATTCTTGATTAACTTGCTTTTAACTGAAATAAATCCTATTTAGTTTAGCTAAGGATTTTATGACTTTCAGATATCCAGCCAATATTTTAATAATATTACACTGAAGAAGAAATTTCTTAGGTGTCAAGATGAACAATTTACTCATTTTTTTTCACATCACATAAGGGATCACCAAGTTTACCATAACTTAAAACTGTCATCCTCTTGTACATGTTCATTACATTTCATAATTTATGGAAGGGTTTTAACTCTGCTTTTGTCCCTGGATTAGAGACTGCCCAGGAGGATTTGGGAGCAGAGGGACAGTGTTATGACTCACTACAAAATACAGTAATAAACACAAACCTCTTAAAATACAATATCCCCTTGGCATGATTATTCTGAGAGTTGGCCAAAAATCTGTATTAGCTCTAAAAGATTTTTTTTTCAGCCTATTAGTAGCAAAAGCATTTTGACTGAGATAAAAATTTCATTATCAGCCACAAAATCAGGAAAGGAAAGCATATTTGGAAACAGATCTGTGATGTTTTTAGGGGATTATCTCTTGTGTCAGGATTTGCATTGTGAAAATAAAAAATAAATGCTCAAACATATTTTTAAAGATATTTTTTTACACCTACTAATCTGCCTTTACAATGGCAGAAGCAAACAACCAACCCCCAGGAGCTGGACTGTGTAAGTTTGCTTATATTGCAGTGTGTTTTTAGGGCTTGCAATATGAGTTGACTTTAGTGAAGTCCAGGGAGATGCACTAGACACAAATGACACAAATTTCAGAAGAATAATACTGTTATTTCTATTACAAGCCAAAATCATCCTGTTGCTTCCACTTTCCTAACAGGAAAACTGGCCAAAATACTTCACAGTCAAACAACAAACATGCCTGGACTCTTGATTATTTTCACAGAATCACAGAATATGTTGTGTTGGAAGGGACCCAGAAGGACCACCGAGTCCAACTCCTGGCCCTGCATTGGACCATCCCCAAGAGTCTCATCCCCCCTGAACCAAAGCCAGACAAATGGAACACGAACATATTTGCAAAGTCTTGTAAACAAAATATACTCTTTGTTTCTGATATCCCAAATCCCTTCTGTTCACTTTCTCTGGGCCACTGCAGTGACTCACAATGTACACATAACATTTCAGAAACCTAAACATGCTGGAAAACATTGGCCTTACCAAAAATGCTTGATGAAGATATTTTCTGTATCTACTTTTGACAATACTTTAGTGGTATTTATTTTAATAATCTAGAATATTTTCCAAACATTACATCTGTTTACATCCATTTAGAGGTGTGAGTAAACTGAGCCTTCCAAGGGCTGGGTACCATGGACAGCTCCAGCAGCGTCAGGAGGAGCTGTCACAGCGGCAACTCATCAGGAAAACTCCTGAGGGCGCCTGATTTCTAGCAGACCTCTTTGGGTTGTAATTCCAATTTGAAACTGTGGTAGTGATCCTCAGTTGTTCATAAATGGAGTTTACCTACTCAGAACAGCAGACAGATGTTAAACACATCTGGCTAAACTCAGCTTTCAGCTATAAACATCAGGTTGTCCCACCACAGCAGAATGTGGTTACTGTGCATTCTTTCCAGCTTATATTACACAGTAAGGCAAGGAAAAAATTCCGAGTATGTATGGCATGCTAAACTACACCTCTAACAATGCAATGTTATAACTGGGCTGTATTTATTCATCTCTACAAAAAAATTTAAAAGCAGAATGTTTTTGTGGTGTGAAATCCTTAGAAAACACTCATCACTGTAAAACAATCTGTTATCAGTGCTAACCAAATTTGAATAGAGCCATGTTTTCCCAAGTTGCACCTATGGTTTCTAAATCTTCAGTTTTAGAGTTTTCTCCATAGTTGCCAAATATTTTATAAAATAAAGGAAGAAGCAGTCTGTGGTGAAATATATTGTATGAAAATAAGTAAATTAAGATCCCTGAAATGTCATGGTCAGGTAAGATGGACAGAGTGACCAAATGAAAGAAGACTTGTTTCCAAAGGCAGATTTTGCTCCCTGATAGACAATAACGTGTTTTGTGTGCTTCCCACAGTCATGCTGAGACACCACTGTTGACACCGCTCTTTCCTCTCCTACAGAGTCGGATGGCAGAAAGTTTGCGCCTGTTTGATTCCATCTGCAACAACAACTGGTTTATCAACACTTCCCTCATCCTTTTTTTGAATAAGAAAGATCTGCTGGCAGAAAAAATCCGCCGCATCCCCTTAACAGTCTGCTTCCCTGAGTACAAGGGCCAGAACACGTACGAGGAGGCCGCGGTTTACATCCAGCGCCAGTTCGAGGACTTGAATCGCAACAAGGAGACCAAGGAGATCTACTCCCACTTCACCTGTGCCACTGATACCAGTAACATACAGTTTGTGTTTGATGCAGTGACAGATGTCATCATTCAGAACAATCTCAAATACATTGGCCTCTGCTAAGAATCCTTGGGCTTAATCTGTTTTCCTGGAGTGATAAAAAAGGGGCTAACCACTTCCACTTCTGGTGGGAAAAAATGGGGCAGTACTTAATAGCCCAAGGAGAGAAGAGGGGAAATCTGATGTATGCACACAGTTCCTCTTATGGCCCCTTAACTTGCTACATCATTTTCCACAAATAATTGTTCTGGAGAGCGAAAGTCTCCTCTCTGAGAAAACCACACACCCCCAGTGAAAAAAAAAACCAAAACAACCAACAGCTCAAAAACCCCAAAAAACAAAAAAAAAGAGATTGAGGCCTAACTCTGTGGAGATGTTTCACCACAGTCACTGCACTTTTAATCCATTCGTTTCATTCCATTTCCTACAGTGGGAGTGTTATCATGTTCTGTGTAAGAAATAATTCTTCATCCAGTTGTCCTAAAGTCTTATTGACATAAAGATATAAATCTGGTGAGTGGCAGATGAACTTGTTCCCAGGGTGTGGAGCAGAGTGGTTGTGTTGGGGAGAAAAGCCAGTTGAAACCAGAAGCTCCAGAACAGGAGAGTTTAAGGCAAATCCTGCTGTAATTTGTAGAGAACTGGCCCCCCAGTGAGGGGTATGTACACCCCCTCCTGTATGCACATGCACACGCACACAGATATGCTATGTACACACCTCTGCTTCACGTTACTGTTCCCCATGGACACCTTGCCTGTTAAAGGATTTGTTGGTGCGCAGTGTTGTGTGATTTCCAAACTGACAAGCAGCTCCTTCTGCTCTTTAAGGCTTCAAATATGCAGCAAAACCCCACAAAATTAATCTCTGACTAGGCCAAATTAAGGTCAGTGTTTCTTCTACTGGTAAGGAGTTTTATACATCGAAACAGTCTTCTTTTACATCTTTTTTTGCCAAATCTTGTGGTGTTTCACAAAAACCAAACTATATTTAAGAAGTAGGTTAGTGTTCCTTTTTTAATACAGATTAAAAAAAATAAATCACAAAGCAATTTTTTAAATTGTTGTTGTAGTGTCTGGATTGCTGAATGTGAAAGTTGCCAACGGACAATTCTGTTCCACTGCTCCAAATATATTCTGAGAATAGTAATGTAATATTTCCCAAGCAGCAGGAGCCATGGAGATTGTGTAGTATATAGCCTCCAAAGTCTTTTTTTTGTTGTTGTTTTTTTAAATTATTTTTAAAATGTGATGTATTATTAGAAGGTTAAAGATGAGCGATATGAACAATAACTAAATGTCTTGATATTTCAATTTAATAATTTAAATTATTTACAGTTTAGTGAAATTAAGGAAACTGAAGAGATGCATTCCTCAGCTCCAGGTTTCATCTCAGAAAGAAACACTACTGGATGGAGTAACATTCCGGCAAAAGTTTGAATGCGTAAGAAGCTCTGTGGGACTATCCTGGAAAATCTCTAATGGATCACACAGAGCCAAGTCTTTGGTCAGCTGATTCTTTCCCCTGCCATAGAAAAGACTTCTTAAAGACTTCAGTGTAAAGTTGGTGTGTAAATAAATGTTTGATAATTGTAAAGCACATACGTACACAGAGACACAGACACACATGCACACTGGAAAATCACCCTCTACTTTGGTTCCCCTTATGTACTATGATTAGTGCAAGAAATCTCAGCCAAGGGCTCTCAGAAAATTGAAACAAAATGGTTAACAACATCAACATTTAAATTGTCCACTTAAAAAATAAATAATTCAAATGATACTGAATGTGTCTATAGTGTGTTCATTAATTAGTGTTATGACAGTTGCTTAATCACCTGGGGTGTTTTCTTTCCTTTATGACAGGCTGCTGAGGTTTCTTTTATTTGCTCCAGATCTCCTTCCTTGGTTTATTCATTAACATTCAGCAATTTCAATATTAAGCAATTACACTTGAGCAACTCAGTGAGATTTAAGGGATGTGTTCCCATAAATCCCGTACTATCCTTACAAATTCTGGTTGCATGTTATACTTTTGGGGGAGACTGTTAGCGATAAACCAAGATCACTGGTTAGAGGATGGTAGATAATTTGACTCAGGACCCTTCGCTCCCTTAATCATTTCTGGCACCAGCTGAAAATATTTGATAGTGCTTGGATAGCTTTATTCCTTGGATTGTTTCTTGGCATTGCTGCAAAATGCATTAAAAAAGTCCTAATCTTTCTTATCTTATGTTTAAGAATCCTCTTTTGACCTGTTTGAGAATATCAAAGTGCAAGCAAGGATTTTTCTAAGTGACCTGGAGACTTCAGCTAATGATGACCTGGGACTGCCAAGAGAACTACAACACTCTTGAAGGCAGTGATTCAAGCAATAATAATTTTCAACCTTGCTAGAGAATGCAAAATAAGAAAATATTCCCTGAGGCTCAAGTCATAGGTTAAGACTCTCCAGTCCAGACATAATAATGGGGGAAAAAAATCTGTCTAATTTTGAACATGGTATTTTTAACTTGTCCTGAAGACACAGGGGCCCTTTAAGCATTCCCTGATAACTGTTCCAGCTGAAGAGGCAAACGAGCCAATGAGGCTGTGCCTTCATGGTATAAAAGGTCTGTCATGGCACAGAGGGGGGATTGAATTGGCAGTGAGAAGGTGCTGCTGCCTGGGATGTTTGCAGTCAGGCCGCTTGACTCGGTGAGTTAACTAAAAACAGTGTGGTTGGTAATTGCTGGAACAGGATCCTCTGCACTTTGTTTCTTGGAAAATTGCTATAATCTCCTTGGGAAATTGTACAGCATTTCTAGTCTGATTTGCTTTCTCTAGTGTGGTACCCTGTTGTTAGCTGGATGAACTGTGGAAAAGGTAGGAAGTTAGTCAGGGCTTCCTTTTCCAATGAAAGGTCAATGAGATGTTAGGCCTCCTTCACCTCCAGCTTTCAGGGGACTCTGGCCATTAAAGAAGGGACAAGCAAACACCAGCATTTATTACAGCACAGCTTCAAGATAAGAAAGCTGGATAAAACCAAAAGTGTAGTCAGGTTATGAGGAGGGTAAGAGACACTGTATATTAAAAACAAATCTTTATTCAACTAAGAAGACCCTTCCAACATAAGTGTTAGAGACAGCCCACAGTGAAGTGGAGAACCTCGATATTTGAACAAAGGCCTAAGGGGATTTTAAAGAAAAGCAGCCAGTTCCACTTCTCACTGAGTGAAGGCTGCCTTGGGAAGGAGAAAATAAAGTAAAACACCACCTGTGTTCCTACTTCACTTGAGAAAAGCATAGGCCTGGGGAGGAACAAAGAACTAAACAATTAAGTTTAAATAATCAATTCAAATAATTGTGTTCTCTGAATAGCAATTTTTTGCTATTAACTCTCTAATAATTTAATTCCTATAATGTTTTTGATCTTAATATTCTGAGTACTTCATGGTTACTCTGTTTTCTAGCTGAAGAATTCAAGATGTTAAAATAAATTCTGGTTTTATACAGAAAATTCTATATAAAAATTGTGACTGTATAAGAAAACTCAGGCATAGGAAAGTTAAAACTAAAAAGTCTGGAGTGAAGACAGGTGCTGAAATGAAATCCCTTGACTCTTAGTCATCCACCTGGATAAATCATGCAATTAAATTTGCATCTATTTTCTAGGTTCTCAGGTTTATCAGTGATGCAGTGCACTGCCACCTGAAAGAGCTGCATTAATACAGCTGGGATTTCACTTCACCTGGGCAACAATGACATTCACAGAAGAGATGTCCCATCTGCTGCAGTATGAATGCCATCTGTCCTCTCAGCATTTGTACTCCATGCAGCAAAACAAATTCTGAGGGGAAAAAGGTATCCTTAAACAGTCCTCATCCACACCTCCAGTTGGTTAGGATTTCTCAAGGGTGGAATAGTGGAGACACTGAGAGTCAGTAATGTAGGAGAAATATTAAATCTTGGCCTCTTCCCAGACAGAGGTCCTGGCAAGCTTAAAAATCCATTGCCCCATCCAATCTACCTCCATTTTTGTCTCAAAGAATTTAGTACCCCAAAAAACAGGACAGAGAATAGGTAAGAATTATTAAACTTTTCCAGCATTAACTATATCATAATGAAAGATGTTTTCTCCTAGAACTGTTTTTGCAGTTGCTACTGCCCAGGTCACTCATCATTGCATAACACCCTTTCACTAATGTTGTCAAATATTGTGTGTGTCAACAAATTGTTTATACGAAGAGTGGAAGTTCTGCTATTAATTTTTTTCAGTGTTCTGAGTTTTCTCTTCCTGCTGGTTCTTCTCCCTCTTTTATCCTCTACTGAATACATAGCCTACCTATCCTATTTTTGTCTTTCTTTTGCCCATTAATTCTTTTCACTGAGTTGTTGTTTCCACTAGAAATGTTACTCTTCAGGGTTCTCCCAGTCTTTTTCGATTTTCCCACCCTTTGGTTTTAACTATCCCACTGTTCCTGGAAGATACTGGTATACATCCTTAAATTTAGGAATCAAAAATAGCCTGTAACTGGATTTGCTTAAAATAACCTCATGTTCCTAAATTACTCTTGTTTGGAGCCAGACCAGGTGTCCTGGCATAGAGCTGCCTGGAGTCACTGCCCAGCTCCCAGTTAACACAAACACCCACACCTGATGCCAAGTGCATGGACAGCTTTTGTCTCTTTGTCTGGCACAGAACATATTGCTTTACTGGCCTGGAAACCTCCCCAGCTCCAGAGAACATCAGCAGTGGAGCTGTGGGATGGTGCATTCTTGCTGACTTTTCCCCCAGCTGATCCCAGGTACGTCTATCTCATTATCTGCATGAGGTGCAGTAGTAAATGCAAAGAGTAGGACAGACGGTTTCTTGGCTGAAAAAGGCTGAATTACCAAGCAGAGCTTATTTCTGTATCTGTAATTTGTCAGATAAATTGTCAGGCCTTAGGACTCTTCCTGCCTTTTGGAAAATGTGTAGGTATCTCTGATAATTCCCCAAACTGTCTCATAGCAAAAAGTTTTAGCACCTTTCTGTTTTTTTTGTAAGTAGCCATCTGTATGTGAACCCATTCTGCAGTGACACAATTCTGCTCAAGGAGTTATCTTCCAACCCTTAAATAACGCAGGTATAGTTACATATATGCATTATATTTTAATCTAAATAAATAGAAAGACATCTTTTTTTTAACGATAATTACTCAGAGATGCTTTCACAGACTCTTCAAAGAAAATCTTGTTTTCTCTGCTGATCTTCACAAGGTTGTTTAGCCCAACATAATAATATCCTTCATTTGGATTCAATTATTTAAAAAGGGTTACAAGCATGTAAAAAGGCATCTTTAGATTTTTAGGATTCAGGTACACTCATCAAGGCTTTAGAATTCATTTAATTCTTTTTAAGCACCAGCAATGTAAGAGAATTCCTCAGACAATATACTTCACATTATCGTAAAGAATATGACTTTTTAATTGATAATTTCTTTCCACTGAAACTTTAAAGTTAAAACTATAATTTTGATCAACTATAAAAGTTTAAGACTAACGTTCAGATTAGAAAACTTATGAAATTAGTGTACCATAATGAACAGTTGATCCACATCTTGAACTCAAGAGGACAAAGTGAAATTTTGATGCAAGATTCTGAAATACAAATTCAAGCATGCAGTCCACAAATCCTGTACCCTGAGCAGGGAGCCTTAACTTGCATAAGACTTAAGAAAATTAACAAACTAAAGAAAACTAAGCTGAGCAAAAATAGAAAAGATACTGGTTTTAAATATTATTTTCTAGAAAAATAGAATAACATAAATCTGGAATGTATTACATTGGTGAACTTACGTGATTTCCTCTCTGCCTTGGCTATTTGAATATTTAGCTGCTTAAAAACCCCTACCTTCAGGTAATTTTGCCATCATATCAAAAATCTGATGGGTGTTCTTCCGACAGATATCTACTGGATCATCCAAGAGCCCAGTGAGGGCAGAAATCACTCCAGTTTGTATCAGCCCCTGCCTGGAAACAGAGGAGGACAGATTTAACAAAGCATTGTATGAGATACCTAACTACTCTTATGTTGCATTTATCTTAAAAAAAACTTGGAGATTCTGTCCTTGTGTCTCACTGAAACACCTTTATCACTCCCCACACCATTCAGTACACGTGGAATTGCACCCACCTGCCGACACTGTGCACACTCATCAAATAGAGAGCTTCGGTTGTTTTCTGCCGGACGGTGTTGTCAGGATGTCCCAGCAAAGTCTTCAGGTTATCCAAGAATCCTGTGGGACACCACAGGTCATCTTAACATTTTTTTACCTTCAGCATCAATTTGAAATAGCAAGACTCGTTTTTATCTTACAATTTGAAGTGCAAACAATCGGAATTTTAAGCTGTCCTGACAGTGAAATGCTTGTTGTCGTATCTCAAGCAGGGAAGAAACTTTCAAATTTCAAGGCCTACTGCCAAAAATGTCAGGCTGCAAACAAGCTGCTGACTTCTCTGTCAAGTTAAATCCCAATCCTGTAAATATTAAGTGACATAACTTTAAAAATAAACCAGTGGAACTATTGATGTCTTTGGAAAAGCATGTGTTTGCAGGATTGATGATTTTTAAACTTCTTTAGGTGTAGCACAGGCTATGTAAGAACACACAGGGTTGCTTTACACACAGAAAGAAATGTGGTGAACCATTAATGATTCTGTGTATGCACAGGTAGCACTGACCAAAAAAAAAATCACAACCCCAAACAAAAACCAATCTTGTATTGCTTTGGTAGTTACTGTTAATCAAACGAGAACTTATAAAATTTTAAACATTATTATTATCTTTAATGAGGGAAAAATAGGAAGGAAGTAAATGGAGAAAAAAGCAGTGGCAAACTGGAGGACTTTTTCAGTGTTGCACAATGAGGTTTGTAGGTACTCAACAGACTGCTAACAATTGCAAAAAGTAAGCTTGTGGTTGTTTTTCTTTTCTCCAAAATCCAAACCTAGATCCTTCTAAGTGCTGGGATAAAGGCTTTGAAAATAGAGGTGGCCAGATGAATTGTGATGAGTCTGATAAATTTGGCTATATTGCCTTCTCTCTTAATTTCTCATGAAGTTCCAGGATTGGGGTTTTGTTTTGGATTTTTTGTTTGGGTTGTTTGTTTGGGTTTTTTTTTGTTATAGGCTTATTCTACAACCACTAAGATACCTCTGAGATGGAGTTCTGCATAAAAAGCTCTTTATGGTTTGTATCTCTGATAAAATTATATCTGGATGTGCCATTTTATTCACTGCTGAAGGAATTAATGACAGAAAACTACTTCATAGATTCTGTAGACTTGTAGATCTTTTCTGAAAATTATTAGTTACTAATTAAAATGGTCATGAGGATTTCTTCCTGTTATTATTATGGGTTCTGAGATATGAGTATTTTGAGCATCTCAAGCATGACAAATGCAGGAAGGTAAAACTGTTCTCTGTCATATGTGGTAGAAAACGTCTCATGAAGGAAAACATAGCCAAGGATTTTGTCTTTTTTTCCCTGTTCTAGGATAACTAAAAACCTTTAATTTTCCCCTTTCTAAATAAAATATATTTAGCAGTTTTATGATAATAGAAATTTATAAATTCACTGCTTTATGTCTGAAAGGTAAATGGATAACAGAATTAGACAAGATTACAGGCAAATGAAATTTAACTAAGTGACAAAGGGAATGGTGATGGTGGGGATTCAAACTTTGGACTAATTAAGCTTTTTTTTTTTAAAATTAGTCTATGTTAGGAATTAGCTAAATTCAGAATAAAGACTGGGGACAAGGTTTAGAGGTGAATATGGCAGTACACAGTTAATGGTTGAACTTGATGGCCTTAGAGGTCTTTCCCAACCTTAATGATTCTGTGGTTCTATGGAAAAAAAGATTATGAACTAGTTTTGTACTTAAGGGTTGAGAAAACTTACAGTGAGCCATTGATAAATCCTAAAGTGAGGATAACTCTTA
>JAWWLV010000038.1:2617900-2669865 GCA_035041135.1 Platyrinchus mystaceus | reverse complement strand
TGAACTAGTTTTGTACTTAAGGGTTGAGAAAACTTACAGTGAGCCATTGATAAATCCTAAAGTGAGGATAACTCTTATCCTAAAGTGAGGATAACTCTTAAAATACTGCCATGTATATGGCACTATAATATTCTTTACCTTTTTAAGGTAAAAAAACCAGTAAAATTTTCTTGGGTGTTTTGTGTCATCAAAGATATTCTAAGGGAAAAGTAATTAATGAAAGTGAAGATGGGTTCTCCTCTCAGACTGCCCTGCTGTGTCAGAGCTTGTGACAACACATCACTTACCTATTTCTATTGCCTGGTAGACCTTTTCTGGATCGTGGACCAGATCGCAGAGCGCCATCAGTGCCCGCTGCTGTGTCAGCAGCTCTGCCGACTGTAACTCCTCGTTCAGCTTGGGAAGGGCCCTCCTCCCAAACGCCAGGGCAGCTTTTGTGGGATCTATATCAGGGGGCAGGTAGGCTGAGATACGAGGCTGTGCCATCCCAAAGTTTCCTGGGAAGGATTCTCCCTGTCTCTAAAAATACTCCAAAACAGCCGTACTTGGTGACTGGGCAGAGAATGTGCCAAAATGACAGCTACTGACTTTCAACAGTGCTCTGTGTCCCAGAGGAGCTATTTTAGCACATACACACTGTCAGGAAGCTATGAAAGAGGCTGGACTGGTGCACAGTCTTCTGGTTTAATTCTCGACTGGACACTGTAGAGAAAAAAAAGGGAAACTTAAAATTTCAAGGTGATGGAGGTAATGTTTTTCAAAGGATTAAAACGAAGCAGCCCAATGCCCCGAACCAGAGAGGGCCTCAAAATAATAATATCAAAGCAAAAGTAAGCGAAGTGACATTGTTTCAAAAGGGATCTAGTTTAAACCCGCCCTCAGAATTCGGTAACGTTTGATAGAATTGGCGATGGCTGCCCCCCTCCCCCCTTCCCTCAGCACGGAAAGCGGTTCTGCTGACAGAACCACACGACCTCCAGTATTGAAAACTGCTCCCCCCCAAAAAAAAACCCGCATACTGCTGAAAAGTTAAAACAACCGCTAGACAACTCCACTTCTCTCTTCAAAATAAAAGAAATGCACTCGATAACCGAAGGCGCCGCGTCCCGCCGTGTCCCCTCGGCTCCCGCCCCTCAGCCCCGCACCGCGCGCGTGCCCTGGTTTCCACAGCGCCCGCTCTTTGCGTACGCGCCGCTTCGTGAATAACGGCTGCCCGGCCGAGCACCGAGTCCGCCCCTGCGCCAACAGCGTAAGTGCCGCGCGCGGCCGTGGCCGCCGTGAGGGAGTTACGCCGATGGCGTAGCGGGGCGCGGGCGCGGCCGGGGAGCGCCCGCTGAGGGGCGGCCGCGCAGGGCGGGGGGTCTGTGAGGGCGCGGGGGGGACGGCGCCGTGGGGTCCGGGCGTGAGGGCAGTTCTTCCTCGCTTCTCTGCCGAAGTGTGCGGTCTCTCTGCTCGCCCCCTGTTTTCAAAGTAAATACAGTTGAGAAAAATTTGAGGAAAATTCAGAGTGGACAAAATGGTGGTCGAGTTAAGGGCAGAAAGACAGTAGGCGAGCGCCTTGAGGTGCAAGGGTCGAAGGGAGCCCAGTGAGTTTTGAATCAGGTCTTTTTTCCTAATCTTCTCCAGAATGTCACTATGAACAGCTAGAATGCATAGTAACGGTTTCTGTTACCATTATGTAGTTTCACAGATATTCAGAGGAAGGGGCATGGGAAGAATATACCATTGCAATGTTGCTGGCAGAGCTTAAGGGTGTTCTGGGTTCTGAGATGTGATCTGTCATCAGGAAAAAACTCTAGATAGCTTGTACTGTAAAATATTTGGGCTTGGTGCAGATAGTGAAATTGTCGAGATGTTTTTCATTATGACTGAGTAACAATTATAATAATCAAAGTTTTTAAACTGGATTCTACAAATCGAAAGTAATTCTGATCAGCCGGATTAAAATACATCACAGGAATAGATTCTGCTTTGTTGATTTTCAAAGTCCATAAAAGAAAAATTAGTACTTTAAAAAATATTTTCTGGAAAGGATTAATTTTATTCTGCAATATTTTAGAGCATATTATTTAAAGTAGAGTTTACTTTCCTAACTACACTTCTGCTAACAATATGTTTGTAAAGTTTCATCCTATTTCCATAGGAAGAACGTGAGCTTTTTTCAGGGTGGAAGAGGCAGGAGAAAATCTGAGGCTTCTTTTATCCTTCTGTGTTGACTCTTCTTTGGGCATGAGTTTTGCTGTCTTGTCCTTCACCATAGCTTGGAATACTGATGTTGTTAGTGGTCATGACGTTCACTTATTTTATGTATGCCTTCTGAATGTCTGCCTCAAATCCTTTGTCTATCCACAGAATCTGCTGGTGCTCCTGTTCTTGCAGCGTTGAGATAAGGAGGGTTGTGATGCCATGGAGACAAAGTGTTCCCAGCCCTCCCCGGTGACTGAATCCCCTTTCAGCTCAGTAAGAAGAGCAAATCTGGATCTCAGCACCGATCATTCTTAGTATTTTTAGCAGCTTTGTGTTTCCTATTTTTTTCCCTCTAATGGTCTGTCTAGTTTGTTGATTTGGTAAATTGGGATATGTTTATGCACATGTGAGATTCAGATTAAATACAATAAATGTAAGTGAAGATGGCCTCTCAATTTTCATATATTTCTGTTTGGTTGGTTTGGTTCCTCCTGTACTTTTGCATTCACTGAGATTGTTGAACTGGGGTGGGGTTTTTTTGTAGCTTAGTTTGTGAAAGAGCTCTAGGAGATGAGCAATGAGTCAGCCTGTGTACACATGACAGGAGCAAGTTACTGTTTGAAACTCTTACCCAACTAGTAGAGTTTTTCTTTTTAGAACTATACTTCCAACATTAATTTAGACATTAATACTGCCATACAGTCATTCAAGCTTCCCAAAAGGGTGGGAGCACACCATAAAAAGGCTCTAGATCTCTCAAATTTTATATGGTCACAGGTAGCACAAATTGAACTATCCATATGGTAATAGATAAATACTGTAATGTTGCCTTTTTGGTGAATAACCCATCAGCTGCAAATCTGGATTCTTTGGGGGAAGTGGCTGTTCTGGTATGGTTGAGATCATATGGGTGTCTGAAGTGGTTTAAAAGCAATTCCTCACAATAGAGAATAAAACATTAATTCTAAGTACTGGACTAGCAGTTTTGTTGAGCATTATTCTTATTGTAGGGTTGTAAAACACAACTGGAGGTTTTTTGTTATGTACTTGCTCACTGTTTAAAATTACTTATCTGCATTCATGTGCCCTTTAACATTTTTAGTCTGCTGCAGGAGTGGGAGAGGCTTGTCTCCTTGTTCCAAGACAGTTCCAGCTTTATCAAAATATGACTGTTAGAATGGGAGAGCTTTCTTTTTCCCTGAAATCTGGAAATTTAAATCCTAATAAAATACATAGCAGAATCTTTTAGCATCCTAAATTGCAGTCTGGCATCCTAAATGCTGCCTAAATTAATGAGTCCATTAACAATACTTAGGTCATGCAAAAGAGCTGTGTGATTTCTTATTCCTTGTTTTCGGTGTTTTGCAGGTTAGAAAGCAAGATTACTAATGACTAGAAAGACATTTATGTAATTCAGAATGTCTCATTAGTGGCATGAGCCTCCTGACTCTAAAGCTGAGATGAAATCAAGTTGAAATGCTGAAAAAATCCCTTAGGAGTTTCTGTATAATTGCCACTGTGCTTAATATTAGCACTGTAAGAGTTTCCCACTCCCTTAGCTCCTCGTCAGTTGTGTTAATCCTGCTCTTTGTATCCATATATATATAATTATATTTAAAATGAAATGGAACTGTTTCCTTATACACGATTTGGGGCCGTGGGGTTTATTGTGGAGCAGTTTCTGATCAGAGGAATCTGTATGACAACTTAAACCCAGGTTTTTTTCTTCTAAACCCAGGGTCCTGTGTGTAGTTAAATCACTCCAACTCCGCCCTCCCGGGCTGTGGAAGAACGGGAGGAAGGGAATTGTTTCGAGCCTGTTGCTATGGCCACGTAGCAGCGGGCTGGGCTGTTTGTGTGGCTGCAATCCCGCTGCATCAGCTGCTGCACGGTGAGTCCTTCCTTACGCTTTGCTACATGATGGAAATGCTCTGATTAGAAACGTTCTTTGAACGCCACTGAGAAATTGGTACCCTATTAAGGGTCTCCTCCCCCAGCAACCCACGAGGTTTTATTGCATAACCAAATTGATATGTCTCAGGTGAGACATCTAAATGCATTTGTGATTTGCATGTGAACATTATTCTTTTTCCATGTCAGACTATCTACTGATTTCATTCTTTCTGGGCTGATCTTGGATGAAAGTTTGATGTTGTGCCAAGAGATGTGGCAGCTTCATCTTTCTTCCTTTCACCTTCTGACCAAATGAAATCTGGTATCCCCTAACATTTATTGCTGTGCTCAGTGCAGAGGCATTTGAAACAGTGATGAGCAAGATTTTGAAATTAAACACTGCAAAATCCTTTGAGGGCCAGAGCGCAAGCACTTGTGTTGAATTAAGTGAGCAATTCTCTGCCCTCCCGTGGAATTAGAGTTGGCTCCTTGTAATTTCAGAAGGTCACTGTCTGGTACTACAGCTGTGCACACTGAATTGGTCCCTTTTCCATAAGAAACAGGTTTTCCTCAAAAGGAAATTAAGTCAAAGAACTGCCAGTTGTACCAAACAAACAAAAACCAACCAAACAAAAAAGATAACAAGTCTGTAAGAACTTAGTTTTTGTTTGATCATATTGTCCCTGTATGGAGGTAATTCCTGATTCCTGTGTTTCTCTTTGCATGTTTTCTCTCTGGTAGTATTTATCTGAATCTGGAGGATGAAGTCCAGCCTAATGCATTTGGTTCCCCCAGTGAGTAGGGACAGAATAATCTCCCAGTTTCCCAAGGTAAGCATTCTTTATAGCCCATGCCACACTGATCTATCTTTCCCTTGTGCTAATACTATTTTAATTTAATTGAATGTACACTTGTTTTCTTCTGTTAAAATTACAAATTATTTAAGAATTTCTTTTGAAGTTTAATGTGACCTCAAATTCCCATTCAATGCTGACCTCTTTAATAATAATCCTCACTTCTTCTTTTTAACCTTTACAAAAAGTGACTCTTGCCACAAAAGTGTTATCCTATAATATTTATCTTGTTATTTCAGCAAAACATTAATAATTACATGCTTAAAGAGCTCCAACACTGAGGGGAAATAGGAACCATAGCTTATCTTAAATATGCAAAAAAAGGCTAATTAGGAGGCTTTGATTGAAGAATTTGAGGCAATTTTAATTTTCTGTTTGTATAGGAACCTTAGTCATACAGTAGATCAAATGTAGGCACTGTAGAAAAACAGACAAAAGCCCTTTGATGTCCCCAAAGACTTTTTTATTTGAAGTACAATAGAAGAGTAAAGGACAGGGAAGGACAAGGAATTACCATTCCATTTTTTCAGTCGTTCAAAAGATCATTTTAAAGGTGTTAGCATTTTTTTCCATGTTTGATCTCAGCCACATATTTTGCTTTTAATTTTATGAAAAATACAACAGGTATTTTTAGCAAATACAAGGTAAAATATGTTTTCTTCGTTTTTAACTAATTCTTAGTTAAAGGTTAATAATAAAAACAGTGCTTCACACTTATTGAAAAGACTTCACAGTAATATTGACTTGCTGGTGGTGTGCTCCCATCTGTGCTTGTCTTGTGTGTCTGAGATCACTGGGATAATTCAAGGCACTTACTGTGGTACAGAATGACAAGCACATGTATTTGGCTGTGCTGACACTCACAAAGGTGGTCAAATGATGGTCCCAAGGAGTTTCACAACACAGCTGTGGGGAAGCCTGACTGCCTTCTAACCCAAGCCACCTCTTTTCTCATGCCAGGATAACTCAGTACTTCACAAACTCTTTGAATAATCTTCTTGCCTGTTTTTCCTTGCTGATTTACTCTTGCCAAGCAGCCCTCAGCCAGTGTGTGCCAGCAGCTGTTCTCTGTTGCAGTGGTACACACCTGAGGCCTGTCTGCAGCTTAAAGAGCACTTCCATGCACAGGTCAGGACTGCTTGTCAGCAGAGCACTGCAGCAGCAGGGTGAGTTTGGAATAAACCAGGTATGCAATGAAGGAAGTATTTTAATTCTTGATAGCTTGTTTTCTTCACTGGCTTTTCCTGCCTCATTCCTCATGTTCCTCACTCCAGTGTGTTTCAAGGCAGCCAAGCCCATGCACTTGACAGTTCTCTGACCTGTTTGACAGTAAATGAATAAAGTGCCTTGTCTTCCTGTAAGTGTCAAAGATACTTTTACTGCTGGCATAAGTAGCACTGAAAAAGGGTGCAGCAGTTTAGCAACAAATAGTTTTTCAGCACCTTTGAATTAAATGCTTCAAAGTATTTACTTCGTCCAAAAGATCCAGCAGATCCAGCCTTGTGTTCTCTGTTGGTGTTCCAAAGGAGCAGATAATAAAGGCTTTCGAGTGACAGAAACACACCAGTTCTAAGTTTCTTTAAACAGCTAAGAATCTAGTTTTAGTCTTTTTTGAAGTTTACATGCTGAGAAGTTGTCTTAAATGATTCCTTAAAACTGGAGCAAAATTCTGGTAAATATATAGCACTGGAAAATCCAAATAAGCTGTCTTATGCCCTAGTAATAATCTTGATGTTATTTTCTTCCCCCACTTTCTCTCTCTCCCAGAACTGTTACCATTACTGATTTAAACTCCTGAAGCAAGGCAAGAAAGCTAAATTATGTTAAAAATCATCACTATTCAGTTAAAATAAATAGCTGTACGTTTTAGTGATAAATGCTTCTGTGCTTCAGTGTGAAGGATCTTCCATAAAGTGGAGCTTCTACGAATGCTGACAATTAACTCACTGTTCTTTCCGGTCTGGAGTTGCTGATTACCACAAGACTTGTCATGATGTACATCTTTAAATGCAACATTTTATTCATTTCACTTGGGAGTCTTGCTAAAAAAAGAAAAAATTAAGCTGAAATATGTCACCCTGAGAGACATCAGTGACTTTGCTACTTTTTTAGGAGGACAGTCACTATCGTAGTTTCATGTAAATTTGTTACTTCATTTATTGAACTGAGGCATTTTCCCCTTCCAGTATCAACATCTATTTGTTTTGAGGTTTGGGTTTTGGTTTTTTATTTGTTTGTATTTCTGTTTTGCTTTTTAATTTCCTGAGCAAACCTGCTCTCCAGTTAACTTATTCTGGTAACAGAGTACAGCTAAAAAGCTTTACATTTTGGCTTTGTGAATAAAATTAAGCACTTTTCTGTCACTGCTCTCTAGATGTGATTATTATTCGGTCATTTAAATAATATTTTGGTGGAATGGGGGTAAAAGAGCAGCCAGAGTGTTTTGTACAGTACTTGTAAAGCTTGACAGGAATAACCATTATCTTCCTTTTCCATTATCTCAAGTAATAAAATATTTCTTTGTCATTTGGAAAACTAGTCTGAGAAATTCAGTAGCTCATGGCTGTAGTTACGACTCTCTGGATATTCCATCAGTGTGTTAAATTGTCTAATCTGGGCAGTTTTTTTCCCCAGTACAAATTAATGGAACACACACCTCTAAACCATCACTTACTTTTCTGCTTTTCCCTGAAGGTCATTGATTTTACTCAGTATTTTCTCAGTAACAGTTAATCAGGCAGAGACATTTCAGCAGCATAGGGGCCTGTGGCCACTCAGTTATTGTTGACTGGCAGCAAAACCACCTTCTTTTTTTTGGAAATATTAGTCATGTAGCTTACCAATCAAGATTTGGACTATTTAGAACAGGTAACTTGGAATCAGCATCACATGGAAATCTGATGTAACCAGAAATAGTATTCAGTAGATTAATCCCTTTGTTTAAAAAAACATTCCTTGATAGAAAAGAACATTAAACCTCTTAAGCCATTTTTGCCAGTCCAAGTTTAGGTCAGCAAGTACACTTACATTCCCTTATCCACCTGTGTCTCCTAAAAGGTACACTCAGATTCAATTTGAAGAATGCAGGCTGAGTCACCTAAAGCCCATCTGCTGTATCCTGGGGGAGGACCCAGAGCAAAGAGGATTATTTACATGAAGCCAGCTTCAGATTAATATTATTCCAGGTAGTCAGAAAATGTATTGGCTCTAACTTTGTGGGTTATTTTTCCCAGAGACACATTCTGCAGTGGGTTATTTTATTATCAGCAATTTTTTGTTTCTGCACTTAGGGCTTTATTTGTACTGGTAAAGTCAATGAGAAACTTGTGATTAATTTTAATGCAAAGGATGTAGATACTCTATGGTCTTATGTGTAAACTGTCAAATGTATACACCTGTAGTCAAAGCAATTTTACTTGAATAGAAGCTATGTCCCACTGGATTAAAATTAAGAAAAAAATATAGAGAGTAATAAAGAGACTGTTTCTGCTCCAGAAGGGTTTGAGGGTTTTTTGTGACTTTCTTTCTTGCCATTTAAGGCTCTGATTGTACAGCACAGTGGCACTTAGGGAAACTTATGTCACAGGTACCTGTACTCATCACTTGCAATTTAAGGATCCAAGTCAGAATTTTTAGAGAGAGATTGTTGAAATTGCAACTGAAACCATGTAACATTTTCAAATACTTATAACAGGCTGAAAATATCCAAAGTGGTTGTGGTAGGAGACCTGTATGTTGGGAAAACCAGTCTTATCAACAGGTACAGTATTTCTCAGCAGATGGTTTGATTCTCCTGTTTCTCAAGTAAGTGTCATAACATTTCCTTGCTGTCCACTTAGAGTGCTTCATGAACCTGAACTTCATGGTTTTGTTATTAAATGAAAGAAAAAACTAAGTCTATGGTATGAGAAAGGCTGAATACACCAGCACAGAAAGTCATGCTCTAGCACTTCAATCAGTTTATGTTACATTTTGAAGTAATTTTATCCAGTCAAATAGGATACGTTGTTTTCTCAAGACATCCAGTCTAAAGGCTAAACAACTGGAAAAAAAATTCAGTGTCTAGGTCTTGGTTTCATGTTTTCTCCTTAGTTGCAGGGCTGTTCACTGAACCCTTTCCAGCCATCCTTGTGTAGGTCCCTGTACTCATTTCTACAGCTGCAAGCCTGTAGGAGAAGCTCGAGCAGAGGGACCTTTGAGGCAGAATGCCTTAAAGAATACTTACTTTATTCTTTACTGAATGTTAAAACAAGCCCTTATGCTTTTTGTGTTTAAGTCCAGTGAACAGCTCACTGAATTTCTCTAGCTTCTTATCACTGTGACAACTTTTGTCTATGCTTGCAGCATTGTCATCATTATTATTTCTTCAAGTTCTTAAGTAGAACTTAAGAACCCTAATCTCATTGATTAATCATTTGAGTCATTACTTATGACCTAAAATATATTCCCTTGTAAGTAAAACTATAAGATACTGTACGTTTCTTGACAGCCCAAAAATGTTCTCTCATCTCATCCTGAGAGCTTTCTGGGTGTTTGTGCTTCCTAATTTGTTATACAGTTTCTCCTATTTTTTGATCAGTATATTGGTGTTTTCATATATGCTTCTACAATACACAGCCAATCCACAGTTAGTTAATTATTTTCTTCATAATTTACCCTAGACAGTGTTAGTTTTGTAGTTATTTGTAGTTGTGTCTTACTAGTATTTCATCCCTTTTTTTTAAATGCAGATTTTGTAAAGATAATTTTGACCGAGACTACAAGGCAACTATTGGAGTGGATTTTGAAATTGAACGTTTTGAGATCATTGGAATCCCATACAATCTCCAGATGTAAGTTGAAACAGCAGGGGTAAGCATTGCTCAGAGCACAGTCTCAGCAGAGCTTTGAGTGCTGCAGGCTCCAGTGAAATAAAGATTTTTTGAAAATAATAAAATTGCACACAAAGATTAATGTGATCTGAAAAAAAGGTTCTGTACCTGGACTTGCAGTTTTAGTAAAAATTTGACTGTCTTGGATTTCTCATCCCTAAAAAATGTTACAAGCTTGCTAATGACAGTTCACCTTGGATGTCTTGAGCCATTTCAGTCGAGTTCTGCCTCTTTTACTCAACTTTCATAAAAGAGAAGTGGAAGCTTTTGACACAACCTTTGTCCAGTTCTAGGGTTACCCCAGTCTGTCATTTGGGTTTGAAAGGCATGATGAGCACTGAAACTTGGCTTTACTGGGAGTTTTATTCCTGCAGCCATTAAAATGAATGTTAAGGTGTCCAGTGATTTCAACATCTCTTAGTTAGGGGCTAATTAATTATCCCCAAGTCATAGAAAGACCGGAGTGTTTTTATTAGTATGTGAACCTGTTATCTTTGATTTTCATCTTCATTTGTCAGACTAGTGGGAATCCTACCCTTCTTTCACCTGCTTTGGGTCTGCTGAAGGGAATCCTTTGGTGTTTCCAGTGGCTGGCAGTGGTTTTCTGTAGAGGGCATTATGGAATTATCTGTACTGTGTGTAGAGCAAAAATAAGATGCTTTGCATGAGGTATTTTAGTGCATGAATATTAAAAACCTTTTTACTTAGGAACACCTTTTTTCAGTGACATCACTGATGTAAATAGATGGTTCATGGTATTTATTGAAAAATACTTAGGAATCCATTTCTCACACATTTCAGTGCAATTGTGTCTTGGAAAATTCTGCCAGGCCCTTGAGTCCCTCTAAAAATGTAGATTCATGTATCAGTGTTTTGCAAACTGAAGCTATAAGGTTCATGAGCTACTGAACATCAGGTTGCATTATGTACCAAGTCCTCAGGAGCTGGGTGGAACATTTCCATGTGATAAGCACTAGTGCCCCCTCTTGCTGAGAGATTTCCATACAAGATAAATTTGCAAGTATCTGTGAGTGGCAGTACTGGGCTACAACAACCCCAAACTCTGCAGTGCTGGCAGTGCCTGAGGACACTGCATATCATGTTCATTAATAAAAAGCACTGCCTTGATTTTATGTAATGGTCTCATTAGTACCTGGTAGACTGAGCTGTAGGTCTCTAATTTGTAGTGTATGGACAAATATCACATCTAGCAGATGCAAGACTCTACCATGGGTTAATACATGATTTATTTAGTATTAGCACAGGAAATGTGCAAAATTAGATTGCCCCAGAAATCCATGCAAATGGCATAGATGAAAAAAAATGTTTTAAGGAAAGGGTATTACCATGCAGAATAAAAATATTTGGATTGTGTCTCCAAAATGAACAGTATTTTAAAAAAAAAAGTTTAAAACAGAGTTCACATCTTCATTAAATAATAGAGCTTTACTGTATTTCTATCAGGAGTTAATGAATAACATGTTCCAGATGGTGACACTTCCCTGGTATCACATTCTTCTCTGCCTTGTACCAGTCTGCTGCTTCATTACCATGTTTACTCAGGTTACTCTGGGTTTCATTAACCTGAAATTTCTTTTTTCCCCCCATTGCACAGATGGGACACAGCAGGTCAGGAAAAGTTCAAGTGCATTGCATCTGCTTACTACCGAGGAGCAGAGGGTGAGAACAATATTAATTTGATCCTGGCTGTGTCAGGAGGTTGTATTTTATACAGAAATGTATATGCCTATGTATATGCTCCTTGGAAAGGTACCTGTGGACACAATAGGGTAGAATGGATTGGCTGTTACTGCAGGGAAGAAGGAATGAAGAAATTCATGAACTGGTGTGTTGTCACATCTCCAAGCTCTGAATGTTTTGATGATGCAGTGATAAAAATTGGCACTTGTGTCTAAGGGGAGAAGAATTTGGGTTTGGGTGAGATTAATGTTGGAGTTTGAAGGGGGTATTTCTGGCATTTTCTTTGGTAAGAGACAATTTCTGCAGGAATTAGTGGTCCCAAAACAAAATGGTTAATAGCACTGTAGACTGCAGACTACACTACAGGTAAAGATGAAATAAGGGTGAAGACTAAGGACTTAAGTCTTACTGGTGCTAGAAAAGGAAAAGAAATGAGCAAATGGGTTGTCTTCCATCTCCTGTGTTAAATCTGTTCTTGCACCTTATATGTAAACATTCCCTCTGTTTAACAAGATGGGTTGGAGAGAATTCTGATACACCTTCTAACTTAATTACTTTTTATTCTGTTCTTGTCTTTTATTGCAGTTATAATAACAGTGTTTGATCTGGCTGATATCCAAACTTTGGATCACACCAAGTAGGTTTCTGCATTTTGGCTTATCCTTGAAAGGTTTTACAGCAGGTTTAATTGCCTTCCATATGTAGGTGTTGAGAACTTGCTGGATCATGAGTGTATTTTCTCTTGAGTTAAGAAATGAAAAACGACAGTCACTTGTTTGGATTGCATAGGGTGGGATTTTTCTGAAGAAAATGCAGGGCATAGATTTGAACTACTTACACTTGACTTCCTTTAAAGTCAGTGCAGAGAAAAAGGCACTCCAGTCAAAGCTTGATCCTTCCAAAAGTAGACATGCAGGAAAAGATGAAGTGCACCCCAAAAGCATTCTTTTTTTACTTCATTTGCTATAAAAAGAATAACAGGCTGCCATCTAATGTAAATGGTGGAAAGGATGAGATGCATCTCATGCATAACGTCTCAAGAGCCTCTCGTTTTTAAGGTACACTGATATCCCCTAATGATTTTCCTTAATTTCTGAAGTGATTCTGTGGGAAGGCAGGCTGTCAAAAAGAGGAGAGAAAATTAAGAACTCAAAGTGTACGTAGATACAGCTAAACTTACTGGTTCAGATACTTGTAATGGTTTGGTTACAACAGCACATTAATTGTTTTGAATAAACTCATTCTGCTTTCAGTGCAGGATGTGAAACCCTCCATGGATCTGTGATCCACACCGCTGTCACACTGCAGAGCATACGTATTTCTATGTGCTGTTTTGACTGTAATGCAGGTATAGGCTTCTTTACAACCTGTTCTCATCTTATTTGAATGTGTACTAGGGTACTCAGCTCATTTACATGGGACTTTGTAAAAGAATATATATATTAGTGTCTCTGCTTGGCTGAAAGTAATTGAAGCCTGTGAACCTGATTTCCCACACACGTACACACTCCCTTCCCTCCCTGACTTGTGTTGGATGACTCAAGAGAAACTTGATTGCCAGAGTAACAAAAATATAAAAGCTTGTGAGACAAGAATCATACAGCCTTCATAGGGAGCTGTTTTATAATGCTGAATAGGTTATTTCACTCTTTATTCCCTTTTTTATCTAATCTGCTATGTGGTTCAGACCTTTTCCTTTTTTTCCTGCTTTCTTATTCCTTATCTCGATCAAAACTTTATCCCCTCCTTAATACCAAGAAATGCCCTCTCTGGGTGCTAAAATTATTGTTGAATTTGTCCTCTGAATGTGGATATGTTTGAACTTTGTTAGTGGAAGACATTGTATTCAAAGGAGTTGGAACAGCTCCTGATCTCTTTCTGTCTGGAAAAAAAGGCTTTTGATCCTCTCCCATAAGTTCATCCTCTCACTTTTCTTGTGACCCCATTATCTGTTACCTTCTCCTACATTCCTCATTCCCTCTGACTGATTCTGTCATTTCTCTTTTGTGTTTCAGACAGTGGCTGGAAGATGCATTGAGGGAGAATGAACCAGATTCCAGCCTCGTCTTTCTTGTTGGAACAAAAAAAGATTTGGTGGTGAGTAAATTGAATGCAGATAAGGAAACCAGATTTTCCCTAGTTCCTCTCATGATTTCCCTTACAAGTTGTACATAATGTTGTTGAGATAAAGACCTTGAGCAAAACCCTTAACGAGTAAATAGAACAGTGTACTTGGAAGCAATTTAAGAAGAGGCTTTCTGAAAAAACGGGTTAATATGAAATATTTCTTGCATGGTGTTTTTCAAGCACATACAAACACACCTAATGATCTTGAAGGGGGTTTTTTTATTTGGGTTTTTTTAGGGACAGTGTGTTCATTATTCAGGAACAGGGAAGATTTCTTCCTTAGTTGAATATGACATCATTGTCAGAAGAACAGGATATAATGCACCCTCTCTATACCATTCTCAGTCTTGTGTTTCTCTTCCTGCAGCTATCAATACTTAGCTTTTAAAGATTTCAAAACAAACTTGTTTCATTTGCTGTTTAATTGATTTTTTTTTATTTCCACCCAGCTGCCACAATATCACTTCTGCACTTTGTTTCTTACCCTTCAGTGAAAATAAGTCCTAGAAAACTTCATGTCTGTCAGTTTTTCTGGTACTTTTTGTAGTTTATGCTGCTTTTTCTGAGTTGCAGTAAAAGCTAAATGTGCCAGACCTGTGAGGACATACATCTGAAGCCTTGTCTAAGCTAGAATACCTTACTGGAAGTTAGTTTCTGATTTTAGAATGTAGTGCTTTCAACTGAAAGGGAGCCAAGAGCAAAGCAAAGGATTTTAGGTTCTAGGTATTCCTTCAGTGCTAAGCCAGTGTCTTCCCAACTGGATTCATTCTACTTATCATCTTGATGTCACATAATCATTTCCAAATTTTTAGATTTCTTCTCAATTTTGCAGGGGTTCTCCACTGTAAGACAATCTACAGAAAACTGTACAAAGATGACTGGTGTCATCCATCCCAAAAAAGCTAGAAATGGAAAGCAAATAGCAGCATACTTATGATTGATGACAGAACAAATGAGAGGGTGAAAAGGCCTGAAAATTAAGTGCAAGAAAGCAAAATCCCTTTGAAAGAAATTTTAGTCTTAAAAGAGAGCAAAAATAAAAAGGGGAGGAAGGCCATTGTGTTACAGCACAGTAAAAACTGATGCAAGAGAAAAGTGGATATGAGACAGAGGCAAAATAGATTAAACCCAGAGAACTGTTGTGATTAGTTGGTCCCATCTGCTGAGAGTGATGGAGTGACAAGGATGTAACTGGGCTGTTGTCTGTCCAGCTCCCTACAGCTTATATATTGGTACAATGGTTACTCATGTTACCCTCACTTTGTCTGAGGGCTGTGGGAGGTCAGTGCAGACTCCCTGTTAAAAGTAGTCTAAATCTGTGAATGTTCTCACAGTCCTATCTGACTGCACAAGTTCTAATGCCAGGTCAGACAGGCTGCTGAGAACCTGGAAGCCTCCCAGGACAGGTGCAAGCAGCACCTCTGTGCTGTTACCAGCCCTGATGAACTCTTCTGTTCCAATTATTCCCCGTTGTTTCCCCAGTCAGATGCTGTGTGTGAGAGGACAGAGCTGGATGCCATCCGCTTCGCCAAGGACATGCAGGCAGAATATTGGTCTGTCTCAGCCAAAACAGGTAAATTACTGCAAAACATGTAAAAATAACCACAAGGGCTGATGCTGAGGTGGGAGGAACTTATTACCACCACCACCCCCATTCCCGTTTTTTTATTGTCGTTCTTGCATTTTGCTGCTATTAGAAACTTCAGGTTTATTAATGATCAAATTTTATTTGAGCATTTTTATTTGTGCTCACACTTTTCGTGTTGGCAGAAAGAAGTAATTGAGCTGCTTCGCAGTGTCTGAGCATGTTTAATTCATAGATGGTTACATAAATACACATGTGCACCGCTATTCAACACTTGCAATGGAAAAAGATTATACCACAAACTGAATTCTCTCTGTTGCTGGCTAAAAATAAAGGTGCAGTACAGGGTACAGTATTCCAGAGTAAGAAAATTAGAAATTCTCTCTGCAGTGATCAGAATGGAAGACAGATTGATGGAGAGGCCTATTCTGTCTCAGTATTGAGCAGTGAGCTGTTCACAGATGTGCTTGTTATGCTTGATCATCTGTTGATGTGCAGTTGTAAAAACACACAATTTCTGTTTTGCTCCCCAGGGGAAAATGTCAAAGAATTCTTTTCCCGAGTTGCTGCCTTGGCCTTTGAGCAGTCCATGATAAAGGAGCTGGAGAACACTCCTGGGCATATGGCCCAAATTGGGGCAGGAAATCTCATCAGTATGTGAAGTTTTGTTTTTTCTGTCTATTTTCCTTGTTTACAGTCTGAAGGACTGGGGAGGTTTTTCAAGCATTAAAAGGCAGTTTCAAACACCTCCAAGCCTGTTCATGTCACTGTCTCCCCAGGTCCTACCCTACAGGAGTGACTGGGCCTGCATCCTGCTTTTGTTACCCTTAGTACTGGATGGTATAATTTCCTGTGAATTGATTTTGTAACTTTTCTGTTTCCACAGACCTGGAGAACATTATGGAAATCCCAGAAGGCAACACTCAAGTCAGCCCGAGTTGCTGCTAATTGTCAACTGTTCCTTCAAGCACCGTGCTTCCCTGCAGCACAGCACAGAGCACCTGCAGCAGTGCAAGCTCTCAGGCCAGAAATACAGAGCTTTAATTTGGGAAACAAGGGAGGAAAAATGTAGCCAAACTTTCCTTCTGAGAGTTCCCTTCCTGCTGCAGGCTCCTTGTGCAGGGTGGTACAATTGTTACATAAACCTTTCTCTGTGTAGTGGAAACATAACATCCTTAATGCAAGAAGACATTGCCAGTGCCATGTGCTCACCTGTCTGCCAGAAATGCTTGTAGTCAAAAATGATGTCATTTTAGTGTGTTGTTTTGATAATTCTCTAGAAGTCTTAGATAGTGAAGTTGCATTCCCATGGGGGCAGGAAACAAGGGGCAGTTAAAGTCACAGTACAAAATAACTCTGATTTGCTTTTATGCATTCCAAGTATTTTGAAACTATTCCAATATAAATTTTTTTAAGTATCAGGTATGGAAGTACACAAATGCAGACTGCATAGTTTCCACTGTGGTTTCTCCATCCAGGAAAAATCCGTATTATTTTTCCGCTTGAGAATCAGAGCCTGGTATTTAAGTATTTCCAAGCCTAGGAGAAGTCCAGGTAGGAACTTTGTTGTTTTATCCCATCTGTCTAATATTTTGAAAATGTTCCCAGATAAGAATGCTATTCTTTTCCACTCACTTGAATAAGAAAGAATGGTCTCACGAGTGCATAATATGGAGCACATATTTTCCAAAGAGATGCAGATCCCTTCTCTGCATTGATCTTCATGAATATTGTCTACACTGCAGTTCTACTTTGTTGCTAAGAGTAATTCACAGATTTCACAGAATATTCCTGTTTGGAAGGGACCCACAAGGATCATCGAGTCCAGCTCTTCAATGAATGGCTCATATGTGGATTGAACCCACAACCTCGGTGTTATTGCACCCTGCTCTAACCACCTGGGTTGTTTGGGGTTTTTTTTGTAATAATATAGTAAGATTTTGGAACCACATGTGGTCTCAGTCATGAACCTGATCATCCCTGTCTGAGGTGAGATCTCAGCAAGGTTGGATTCCATACTGAGGTAAAGCAGCTTTAAAAGGCTCTTTTTTTCTTTGGGCAGCAATGACTGATGCCCAAAGACATTCCCCTTTCAAAGGTTATTCCTGCTGACAAATGCCATTGCCAGAAATTACTGTAACAAATACTTGGCCAGTATTTGGGAAATTGTATTAGTATGCTTGATTATGCTAATTAGGTTTAAACTGCAGAAGTACAAAAGAAGAGGAAGGGAAATGCACTCATTTTATTTCCCTCTAAGTTTTCTAGTAGCTCACTGAATTCTAACATTCAGCTGTGGGTATCTAGTTATGATATTTCTCTAAAGATAAATGAGATGCTATAAATCTTTTGCTTGCAGTAAACTGTTCAAATGTATGGCCCTTCAAAATTACTGTAAGCACTCAGATCATAGAACTAACAGAGGAATCAAGGTGGGACAACAGAAACACTTTTTCTCTAGGAATCTATCGGCAGCTTAGAACTCTCATGTTTCTAAGATTTATATCCAGCACTTCATGCTATGCTGGCATTAAAAAAAAAATATAGTATTTTAAATTTCATACTGCAATAATTTTAAATTGAGAGGAAGAAGAAAACTTTTATGAACGGTTACAAGTTACAGCTTCTTAAGATATTAATTCAATCACTGCAGAAACAACAGTATCTGGAAAACTAATTATAACAGGCCCTTTCAGATTTGAGCTTGAGCTGCTCAGAAATAAGGACATTTGTTAATAAAGCAATGCATCAAACTGAAAATACTCTGAATTCTTTGACATTTTCCCCAATTTGTTTGATAAGACATAGGGAAAAAGTGAAGAAAAGATGACTTAAACATCTTTTTTATTACTTTTATTTCTTTATGATGTAAGTTACAGCAGCTTCGCAGAAAATGATGAATAGAGATCTAAGAACTCTCTGTCTGTTTTATTGGACAACCTTCACTTTGGCAATTGTGCTGACTGTTGGCAAAGGCACAAATGTAGCATTTGGTGGAAAAAATGAATCTGTGAGGGTATGTAAGGAGCTATTTATCCAAATGTGTGATATTTTGACCTTATGGTGTTCCATGGATCAGTCCAGCTCCCGAATCTGCTTCACAAGGATGACAAATACACTCTGCCTGCACCCTGTGCTGGGCTGAGCGGGCAGCACGGCCTCGGCCTCGTGTGTGCTGAGGCTGACTGAGAGGAGGAAAGCTGCTTCCCTCTGCTGCAGCCAGTCATATTGGCTGGGCCTGGTGCTGGGTGTCAGTGCTGTCATGCTGGTTTAGTGTTTACAGTGCAAAATGACTTGGTAACAAATACAAGAAAAAAATCAGGATTTTTTCTCCCCCTCAAGAAATATATCTCCTAAGGGATTCTTTTGTTGGTGAGCTCGGTTATTGTATAAAATTACAGAGATGCAATCTCTTCAACAACACAATCATGGGACTTGGAAAATCAACTGGGACAGGTTTTCTTCTAGTGATTCAGAACATTGCTTGATGTCATTACTGTTTAGTATCATCTGGAGCTCCAAAAAGTTCAAATACAAATGCAGTCCTCTGTCAGTCATTAACTGTGACTTGACAGTGGCCTGACTCCATCTCTAGTATACGATGGATGCTTTGAGACTGGAGTTTTTTGTTGTTGGTGTATTGGTTTTTGTTTGGTTGGGGTTTTTATCTCCTGGTTGGTCAGTTTTAAGGTTGCTTTTTTTAGTGCTACTGAGATTTCCCCTGCAACGAACTCAATAATTGATCATCTAAAATGAATTTTGGATCATGTTGCAAACAATGAGTTGCTTAGGAAAGCACAAAGGAAACTAACTGTAGAAAATAAATATAAATTTGCAAGTTCTATCTGGTCAATGTTTTATCTACGTATGTTAATCCATTCTGTCAGCAAATTAATTGGCTTTGAAGGAGCCTTAATATTATGGATAACACTGTTGAAAAAACTGTAGTAACTGTAACCATAGGTAGGTTAACCACGATCTCTGTACCAGTTGAAATCCCCACAGTGATCATGGCAACAATCACAGCTCCAGCTTCCTTGTGAAACTTTCAGGTGATAAATTGAATAAGTGAAATTTGGAGTCAGTCCAAAGCAAAGGTCAAGAACAATTGGAATAATTAGTTTCCCCCAGGAAGAACTAATGTTTCTTGCTTTAATAAGTAGAAGCTTAACGTGTTAATGGTTTCCTGGTTATATAAAGGTGCATTTGTGCTCAGCAAAACTACTGGCAATGGATCAAAAGCTATTTAGGAAAGTCAACCAACAAAGTTAATTTCTTACTTTAAAAGCCTTTTCATTTTTAATCATGTTGTTTTGCCTTTTGAGTGATTATTTGACACTCGGGATATGATGATTTATGGTCACATAGGTCATGTGATTCAGCTCTTTCTGAATCCTGTTGGGTCCCAGCTCGGGTTTGCCTTGTGGTGTGACTGGAGTCCATTCTTCACAAACAAATCTGTTCCCTCTGTGCCTTTTCAGGTTTCCACCAATAGTTAGAGGTTGTTCTAATATAATGCACTGGGGAGTGAATGTTCTGAACCCCATTCTTTATCACATCCTCTGAGCAGGAGAGTTAAAATGAAGTGTTTGGCAAATTGTGGGAGAATCTGCATTTGGTAGTGGAGAGGGCTGCTCAGTTTCCGAGGGTTGTTCTTACAGCAACAAATTGCCATTCTCTGAATTTGAAGGAGAGTTCCTTTATTTCTGGGTTCATAGAATGATTTATGCTGCATGGAACAATCTCAAGACTTGCCAGCCTTGTCAAACTCTCCCAGGGTTCTGCTTTGTGTTCAGAAAAATCCAGTTGCTTAGTTTCAGCCACAGACTAATCAGATAGCATATTTTAATTCTCATTTTAAAAGCTCAGCTTATGTCCTACAGTTATTTTCTTTCGCGTGGGATCAGGCTGAAGGATCGTTCCTAAGTGACAGCTCGAGAGCTTTTCCCTAAGCCAAGCGGCTCCTCTTCCCACAAGAGGGAGCCCGGCGGTCACTGCAGGATGAGATCCGTGCCGGTTCGGAAGGGCTGCGCGATCTCTCGCAGGCCAGCAGAGGGGATGTGCCGGGCACTCTGTCCATAGTTTAGCTCCTCATCACAGGATTCTCAGTCTCAAATCACAGGTATGTGTCTGCCACCATAGTCTTAATGAAATTTTGTATCCTATTAAAACGCCAAATGCATAAAGTGTCGGCAAAAATCAGAGAGCCCTTCAATTCCCAGAGGAATTTCTGATGTTGTGGTACCTCAGTAGGAAAAGAGGGTGCAGTAAGTTTAACAGTATTATTCACTTAAAAGTTAAGTGTGCACATAGAAATCCCTCATTTGACTCATAGGAATTCTTAGTCCCTCCAGAAAAGGCACCAGTGTGGACTCAGATAGAAAACAGACATAAAAAACCAGGATGGTGAGACCTCAGTAAAAGCACTGTATGAAATCAGAACACATCCCTGGGACGTGACATACCTGCCATTGTCACAACCATCTCAGTGCAGTCTGCAGCTTCAGATTCCAGAAATAAATTGCATGTCAGAATTTCATTGGTCCAACTGGCACTAAGCAAATAGTATCAATGGGGAAAAGGCAATTTATTTTATTTCTGTGATAGAGATTTCTTGAAAGATTTACAGAGTTATTTATTGAACATATAGGTTTTATTATGATTTAGATTATAATCTGTTTTCCATATAGGTCAGCCAAAGCCTGTTATGTGTTAAAAGCTGAGGAAACAAGTGCAGGAAAAGAGGTTAAAGCCAGGAAACAAAAACTGAGAGGGATGAACTATGCAAAATGGAATGATTAGCCATTTGTGATATGTCTGAAAATACCCAAAAATATTTTGATTGGCATATAAGTATGGATGAAGAGAAAAACTTGGATTTTGAAACAGTACATGTCTCAAAGGTAAGAGAGCTACTCCTGTGGAGTCGTGTTTTTCATTCTTATGGGATTTTATTAGTTCTTGTCAGGGCTGTATCCCACTCTCTTTTCTAACAACAAGTGCCAGAAAAGATCCACCTCACTGCAGATATGAAAGCAGCAGGTTTATGGAGGATATGAGATGTACATATCTCACCTTTCCGTGTCATCCAAACAGGCAAGATGGAACTTCAGTTGTATTTGTTACCATTTTTTCAGAGTTTGAGTTAATACATAGAAGGGACACAGGGCTTAAGCAAGATCATAATCTGATCATATTTCAGAAGGTGTAGTACTCAGCAGCCAGACTTTTGTTTAAATCATTTGTCACCCTTCACCCAGAGCTGGGGTGTGGGACTCTGAGTTATTTGGGCTAGGATAATACACAGGACAAAAGTGAGACTAATGCAGAACAAAGCAAGCCTTATTGCTGGTATCATAGTTATTTTGCTCATCTCAGAAATCCAGGTTGTCATTTATTGGCAAGGAGGGTAGGATTGAGGGAATGACAAGCCTGCTACCAAGCAGTGGGGGAAAACGTGACCTTTGAAGGTGAGCTGCATCAGTGCCTGGGGGGAGAGCCTTGCTGCGAGCACAAGAGAGAGCAGAGAGACGTGCTGGTGTTTATACATAATATATGAGGGCATGGCTGTATGGACCAGAATGGATACCTCCCCGTGCACACTGTGGGCATGCTGTGCACTTGCCTAGGCTTAGGCATAGCCATGTCTCTATGATGCGATGATGTCCAGGCCTGCGGCTGCAAGCGCGACTTCGCTCGTCCCCGCCTTTGTCTCGGGGGCAGCCGCGGGGAAAGGGCAGGGCCCCCCCAGCCCCGCGGGGTCCCGCGGCCCGGCCGGCCCGGCTGCCCCTTTAAGAGGCCCCAGCGCCGAGTCAGTGCCTGCGCCGGGTCCTTCCCTCTCCTCCCCTTCCGCAGCGCCGGGGCCGGGCCGCGATGGGCCGCCGCGGGCAGCGGCTGCCGCGCCGTCGGGGGGGCTCCCGCGGGGCCGCGGGGCGCCCGGGCACGGCCGGGTAGCGCCGGAGCTCGGCCCGGACCCGCCGCCGCAGCGCCGCTCCGAGCCGAGCGTGTGCGCCCGGAGCACAGCACAATAGCCGGGAGGAGGAGACAGGGAAAGGGGCAGGGGGAAAGGAGGAGAGAGAAAGAGAAAGCACAACACGGGGGCTGGCGAGGCAGGACGGAGCGGAGGAGGACGGAGCGTGGCTGCGCCGAGGACCGTGCCCAGGACGGCGGCGGAGGTGGGTGGGGGGCGATATTTACCTTCCCTCCCCCGCCCCGAGCCTGCTCCTTTGTCCACCCACTTTGAAGTGCTCGGGGATCGCCGGGGTGGGAGCATTGTTGTTCGCCAGCAAGCGATCAGTCATGCCGGGGAGAGAGTAGAGAGGGGACGCGGGGCTGGGGCCGGCAAAGGCTGAAGGAGACGGAGAGGAGAGAGGATTGCGAGAGAGGATCGCCGCTCGCCTCCCAGTGCCCCTGCATGGACCGTGAAAGAGACGCGCTGAGTTGACCCCGCCGGAGCTGTTTCTGCTTCTACATGTGAGATCCGGTTGGTTTTTTCTCTCCACCTCTCTCTCTCCAGCTTCCTTCTCGTATTCTCCAGTTACTCCTGTATGCAAAATGGTGGACCCTGTGGGGTTTGTGGAGGCTTGGAAAGCACAATTTGCAGATTCTGAGCCTCCTAAAATGGAGCTAAAATCTGTGGGAGATATTGAACAGGAGCTGGAGATGTGCAAAGCATCTATCCGGAGACTGGAGATGGAGGTGAACAAGGAGAGGTTCCGCATGATTTACCTGCAGACTCTTCTGGCAAAGGAGAAAAAAAGCTATGATAGACAGAGATGGGGTTTTAAACGCGTTTCTCAGTTGCCTGAAGGGGGTGCAGAGCAGCAGATCCAGGACCTGCATCATCACCAGTCTGCTGACCAAGACGAATATGAGAAAAGCAAGTCACACCACGGGGAGGAAAAGTTCAAACCCAGGATCCCCTCTCTGCGGAAGCTGTCTACCCAGAGTGATGGGTCAGACCTGTCCCCTTTGGACAGCCCCCATCACGGAGAAGGAGAGCAGGACAGGTCTAAGTACTATGGGGAGGAGAAACTGAAGAGAGTTGTAGAAGATATGGAGAATCGCTGTGATACAGATGGCTCTCCTTCAAAACACAGATCGGCTTCCACTCGTAGGCTGGTGGGATCTGCTGAGAAGGAGGGATCATTTGAACCTAAGGAGAGAGGGAACAGCACCAGTGTGGCAGCCCTGAGGTCCAATTTTGAGAGAATGAAAAAGGTTAACTCACATTCTTCTGGAGATAACAAGGATGTTGTTGAAAAGCCCTTTTATGTGAACATGGAGTATCATCATGAGAAGGGTCTAGTAAAGGTCAACGACAAAGATGTTTCTGATAAAATAAGCTCCCTTGGCAGCCAAGCCATGCAAATGGAACGCAAGAAGTCTTTGCACTCCCTCCCTTCTAACATGGTACCCAGCTTCAGCGAGTTCCAGAGACCTGCGTACAGGGGAAGGTCCTCGGAGAGCAGCTTTGGCTACGATGGAGAATATGAGGATGCTGAACTGAACCCCAAGTTTCTCAAAGATAACCTGATTAATGCCAATGGCAGCAACCGCTCACCTTGGCAGCCCATGGACTTCCAGCCGTATCAAAGTATCTATGTTGGTGGAATGATGGGGGAAGGAGAGGGAAAAGGACCTATTCTGCGAAATCAGGGCACAACTGACCAGGAAAAACATCTCACGTGGCCCAGGAGATCTTATTCCCCCAGGAGTTTTGAAGATATTGGAGGAGGATATACTCCTGACTGTAGCTCTAATGAGAACCTTACTTCCAGTGAGGAAGACTTCTCCTCAGGACAGTCCAGCCATGTCTCCCCCAGCCCCACCACTTACCGCATGTATCGGGATAAAAGCCGTTCTCCCTCCCAGAACTCTCAGCAGTCCTTTGACAGCAGCAGTCCCCCAACCCCCCAGTCTCAAAAACGGCACAGGCAGCAGCAGGTCATTGTGTCTGAGGCTACTATTGTGGGTGTACGAAAAACAGGACAGATCTGGCCAAGTGATGGAGATTTGCCCTCTGGGAGGTGTCACCAGGACAGCTGTTTCCATGGGGATACAGGTGCGTACCAGCTTTTTGTTGAGTCTTTTAAATGTATAGAGCAGGGAACGGCATTGTGGAAAAGAATGGGCTACCCTGGGTGAATTGCTGTGAGCAGGCAACTGTTTCACGTGGGAAATCTGAGTTTATTTTGTAGTTCTGCTGTTTCTGGAAGGTCCTAAAGAAGTATCCGTCAGGCTGCGTTTTAGGAAGTCAGCCTGGATTCCCAGAAGGGTCAGTTGAGGCTTCTCTGGAGAGAATCAGTGGAGTCCCACGTTAATCAGTTCTTAAAGTTTCAGTGTGAACACTGAGGTGAAAGGGGGCCAGGACTTTAGCAGGTATTCACCAGCTGTGGTAAATTCACCGCCAGATCATTCCCTCCCTCGTGTTTGTGCACTGAGGAGTAGTTAAACTCTACCTCAGAGGTGGTAGTGTGCCAACATGCTACAACCTGAGGGTTTTGCTGGAGCTTTCCCGGTAATGATGCTGCTCACACAATCTTGTTTTTTCTTGTCTGTATTAATTGGACTACTCGTTTCTCGTTCTGTCTCGTGTCAGCCTTCAATTAGAGCTGATTGGAGGTGATGATTGTGCAACCCTGTTCTTGAAGCTTTCTGCTATCACTGAGTGAAGGAAGAACTTGGAATATTAGGAAGCCCTGAGGGAAAGATGTTAATTTAATTTCAGCAGAATCTCAATTTTTATTTGGGGAAGAATGGGCAATGTTTGAACCCGTTCCTATGTAAGCCATTCAGGCATGGAGGTGTGTCTGTGGAATCACAGTGAATTTATAGTTGTTGGAAGAGACATACAAGGAACTATGTTAATTCAGATAGATTTATTGAATGTATGTGGACATCTGAATCTATTTAGCAAGGCAAGGCATGCAATGTAAATAGTATCTTGTGCTAACACCAGTAGTCACTTATGCAGTAAATGAAAATCAAATCCAGGAATGAAAAAAAAGTAAGGTTGTTTGTTTTGAAAGACTTCTGTAATTCTAAATCTGTGATTTCTCTTGTGGGTTTTCTTTGTCTCTTTGAATCGCTCATTTTAATAAGGTGTTAATATGTTATTTGTCAATGGGACCAAATTCCTGAAGTAGTAGGTGAATTGAGAGGCCTGTCAAATGCTGTTGCTGTCTCAGGTTGTGTGAGTTTGCTGTATTAATTCTTAGAAGAGTAACTGTGCTGGTAGAAGATGCCTGGTTCTACTCTCCCTGCCAGTTGTTCTTGCCAGCAGTACTTTTGGGAGCAACAACAGAGGGACAACTCTTCCCTGCCCCACCACCATCCTCATATCCTTCTGTGTTATTGGAAGGCTGGATGGTTGTGGGGGATGTTCAGTGGCCATGGAAGCTCTGCAGCCTGTCCTCACATCCTTCCTTCCCAGATTGGGTGTACACCCCTGTTTTCTCTCTGCATTCTTGCTGGGTTTGCTGCCCGTTTGTATCTGAGGGGTGGCACTTGCAGTGCAGGGGAGAGCCTGAGTCTTGTGCTCCTTTGAACTGAGCTGCAGCCATCTGTCTCTGCTCTTGTTTACTGATGCTCTTTAGATGACTGGGAAGCCTCCTGGCAGTTTCAGTTTTTGCAGAAGGAAACAAAGGGGCGAAAAATAACAAGGGTTCATAAAGCTTGAGGATAAATTCAGCTTTGAGAAAAGCAATAAATTATTTTAAATAACTTATCTGGGATTCAGTGATTAAAAAAAGGGCTGCTGAAAAGTCGAAACACTTAGAATTCCTGGTTGTGCTGGAAAGCTTTGTGTCTCGTTCCTGAGGATGACCATACATTGCAGGCAAGGACAGAGTGTAACTGATCCACCTTCTGCTTTCCTCAGTAAAGGGGTAACATGGCAAGCTTAGCAGGAACTTTCACCAGATGGCTAATCAGTGCTGTCTTGCACATTAGCTGGTGGCAACTTTTTACTTAACCAAAAAGGCTTATGCCTTTGGGAGGACTGTGTCTCTGATTAATCCTACTGAGCATCATCTTATACGAATTTTATTTCTTTCCTGATTAGGAAGAATTTTGATCTGAAACCAACTGGCAGAACCTCTCTTTCGTAAAACAAACAAAAGGCCTGAGAGACCCCTGTGTGATTAGCTGGCTGGCTCCCATTCCCAACTACCATGCTCTGATGAGGCTTGTTCTCCATCAGCACATGACACAGAAGCAGTTCACAGATCCAGACAGCTTTCCCCACACCTGTGGCTCAGTCACTGGTCCTGCCAGGCTTCCCTGAAGTTTTGCTTGAACGGAGAGTGCAAGTTCAAATGACAGTGGGTTCTGGCCAGCCTTAATGTTGATTAGCATCAAGTGGGGTTTGCTCAATAGTGTTTGACTTCTCTGTGCATTCAGATTTCTGTGTGCTTCCTGGCTTTGCCTTTGATGGCTCTTCCCATCATAATGCTGACTGTGCTGTGGGCAGGTGCAGTGTGACATTTCTGTCTGCATCTGCCATCCCAGTGCACCTTCAGCTTGGCCAGCAGACACATGCTGTTCTGTCCAAATTATTTCATGAGTTCACAGACCAGTGATGTTTTCCTTTTGTACTACAAAAAAAGGACCTAACTCTCAAGTGAATGAAATCCAAGCCAAAGTTTTAATCTGGTTTCTTGGAGATGGGTTATCAGACCAAGGTAGGAGCCTTTCAGTTTTTCTCAAGGAGCAGAATCAGAGCTTTAGGGTTGAGATTTGGTAATAGCTGTACTTTCTATTAAATGTACTTAATAGAGCCTGGGCAGAGATATTTATATTAGGATTAATTATGCATCACTAATTTCCTGTAGTGGGAATAGAAAAAAAAAATCACATCTTAACTTTGCATTAAGCTTGAATATCTTTACTATGATTGTAAAGGAAGAACAAAATTTTTAAAATTCAGCCTCCTGTTAAACATTAGGTTCAGACACAGCCACAAGAAGAGCCTCTTGTGCATTTGTGCTTATAGTCAAGGGGAAATTTGCACAGTGCTGTTATGGAGTGATGGGGCCTCACAATGGCCTTGGCTGGGTCAGTTTTTAACTAGTGGCAGTTTGCTAATGAAGGAGCACACTGGAGCTGTTGCTTGGCTTTGTAGCTTGGTTCCTGCAATCAGTGCATGCTGTCTCAGCTCTGTGTGTGAAATGATTTTATCTCATAAAAACGTGGAAGCTATCTGGACTCCACATAAATAATATTTACCTGCCCAGCTGCTTCCCTCAAGGTGCCCCAGTAGTGACTTCTGTTCACGTGAGGAGACTTGATAGTGCTCTGAGTGTTCTGCCAGGCTCTTTAGACAGCCACCAACAGCCATAGTGTTCAGTGCAAGGTCAGTTTGGGATATGTGTCATTTAATTCCATTGGGAGTGAAGTTTAACTTATTTTAGCTGCTACTAAGCGTGGGAGTGCTGAATGTCCCTTTCTGGAGAGCATGGAACATTCTCTGTATTTTTAGTGAGTTTAATGTAGACAGAGAAAAGAGTGGTGAAATTTATGCATGTTAAGCTGCAAAACTCAGAATTCCTGTTAGCTGAGCAGAATGCCATTTTAAAACTTCTACTTACCTACAGCTGTAGATTCTTCAGTTTTTGTGTGCCTTAAATGCCAGACAGATAGGCAAGCATCTACATTTTCTGCTGTCAGGCTAAACCTTGACACCTCTTATTTGCAAAGCCCCAAGAAAACATTCAGTGATTTGTCATGGAAGGGCCTTGCTCTGTACCAGTTTCTGCAAGGGTCTGTTCCTGAGTTACTTGAATCTTCTGAGGTCTTGGACAAGTTCCTTAATTCTGCACTTCTTCAACTCACTATTGTATTCTGCAGATTTTAGTTTGAAGATGTAGTTTGAAAAGTTCTTTGCAGTGTTTTAGTGGTACAAAGACTCCTGAGGCAACGTGCCAGTCCTGTTTAGAAGCACAACTTTTCTTTGAGCAGCTGAGACAGACTTCAGTCCACAGTGTAGTGATTCTTCCTTCTGAGGGGCTGAAATGTGGGAACTTCCATAATGTGCAGATTTCTTGTTAATATTAGGGGCTGCTGGCCACAGGTCCTGCTTTCCATCTGTGACTTACATTGATGACTACAATAATGAGATTTAAATATTCTCTGAAACTTGTTTTTGCTATTACTTTCTAAACAAGTTTTAATCCTTTGCTGTGATGATGAGTGGATTTCCTGGGAGCAATGATGCCAGGATGCTGTTTAAATGCAACCCCCCACCCTGCCTTGCTTTTCAGCGATTTAGAGGCTTTTGAGATTTTTGAGATTATCAAGATGCCTTTGCCACCACTCCCTGCTTCTTAGTCAGGGGGAATGAAGAGCTCCCTCTCTTTCTCTGCCAGATTTCTCTTTTCCTCTAGCTGAGTTTAATGGAATCCATGGAGCTTCTGCTTTATGTCCCCAGTGATTATAGTGGACTGAACTCCTGTTGGTTTTGTTCCTTCTTCCACAGCAGTTGCTGATGTTGTGGCCTTCCATAGGTAATGGTGTGCAGATAGATTTATTTTGACTTTTCTTAGGTTCACCCCTGATCATGGAGTTTTTCCTACCCCAGTGTTCAGGTTCTTCTGCAATCACAAAGCACCTGCCTTTGAAATGAGATTGTAAACCAAGCCAGATAGTTGTTGTCTGGTACTGGGAAGCCCTGGGGAGTGCTGGTGTCACCCCGTGTGTCCGTGTGAAGCTCACTGTCATGGTCCATGACACAGAGATAGAAGTGAGGCTGACTTTGCTGTGGAGTAAGCACAGAGAGATCTAGGAATTCTGCAAGTAATGGGTCAGGTAGAAAGCTGCTTATCCCTGCATAAGTACCAGCAGTCTCTCTGGCAGCAGAGCTGAGCTCACTGTGCAGCTGCCATTGCTGTCTGAGGGCCTGGGCCCGTTGCAGTCAGGCAGTGAGCTGTGGCTGGGCAGGTGAAATACATTATTAGTGCAAGCTTAAAGTTTGGGAGTGTTGCAGGAGCTCAAGTAGGACCAAGCTGCAGCAGAGCCATAGGGATACCCATCCTGTGATGACCACGGACTGGAATGCTGTGCTGTCTGTCCAAACCATTGGACCTGGGTGATGTCAGCGTGGTGATTTCCCAGAGCCAGGGGCCAGAGCCCTAAAGCTTAGCAGTGAGCACCACACAAGATGATGACAAAGAAAGCCATCTTTCCTAAGTGCTTCCATTTGTCTAATATCCCTGGTTTGGATATTTGGATAAAATGCTAAGTAATATGTTTAGTCACTTCATTGACAGCTTGCTTTTCACTGCCACCCCAAAGTTTCACTGAGGCCTGAGCAAAAGTAGTAAAAAGAGTTGAGTGGAATGGCAAGTAGGTATTTTTGAATAACAGATTTGGGACAGAGGAAAAACAAGGTTTCATTAGAAAATTTGCTAAACCTTCCAGTGTGGAAATGCTTATTTTAATACCGGGCAGCACACTACAGCTAATGATACTGACTCTTAGAAGAAGTGCTGGGGGTGGGGAGTGTGATTTGTAATCCAAATTTGGCATTTCAGGCTGTCTGAAAGATGGGCCAGCAAAGGTGACAGAAGCCTATGGAGGTTTTGGTCCCAGTACTAGCCTGGAAACAGCTTTTCTCCCAGTTCTAGCATGTTTAGCTGTTTGCTCTCTAATGCCCTCCCTCTCTCCCCAACCTCTTAGGGGTAAACAGTTATCATGCAGAGGCAAGGGGGACCTGTATTTCAGCTTCAAGGAATTTTGGAGGTCAGTCCATAAAGGGTAATGAGGTGAGACTTGGCAAGCTGTTTGAGAATTGCTCCATTTCAATTACCATAGGGAAGCATATTGCTGTTCATGGAAATCAGTGTTGATTGGAGGCACAGCTTATCTGGAGCTTGCTTTCCCCCAGAGAAACCAAGACCAGCACTTTGGGGTTTTTGACTGTCTCCTCTTTGGTTTGTTCTGCCCAGTCAGATAAGCTTGCAAAGAATAATAAGGGCCTGATCCTGTTCTTTCCCTGGTGAAATGTCACTGACTTTAGTAATCTTTTGCTGGCATGTGTAGGAAAAGAAATGGTGTTCTGGTGCAGGTTCAGTGGCAGATAAATAGAGGGGTAAACTGCAAGGGACAAGAGAAATGCTGGCATGGATCAGCTTGGGTGAACTGCATGTGAATGAAGTACTTCCAAAACAACAATTTGAGTGTCTTGGGTTACAGAGCAGGTTTTGGCCAGCTCACTGATGACACAGTGGATTGCTTTCCTGATCATATCTTTAAATTACATGTGATGTGAAAGTAACCATAAACTGTAAGTAAAAACGTTGGTCTGTCTTACTGCTGAGACAGTTTTACAAATGCATAACTTCTCTAAACTTTTTTCAAATTGTACTGTATATTTTAAACAGTAAAATTGTCCTTTGCGGGGCAACGTGGTGTATTTGTGTCACAAAATCTGCTTGCAGTTCACAAATCTTCCTGTTACTAAAACAACAAAGCACGTCTCCCTTTTGTCTGCTTCCCAACTGCCAAAATGGTATCTCTTAGGCCCTTTCTTAACCAGGTTATGGCTGATGCAGTAATGAGATTATTGCAAATGTAATTGGAATCTCTGCTTTAGAGAAAGCTCTGTCCAAACGTGGCAGCTGGAGCCGAGTGAGTTGCTCCTGGCTATGTGAATACACGAGGAGTGTTTGTGTGAGAATCCACAATGACTGTGCCCTGTAGGAAAAGGGAATTAGTAAAGTTCAGTGTGTTGGTTTACACAACTCAACTGTGCCTGCTGTTATTCTGTTATTTGCAGTCAATCTGTGTTACTTCTGGGTGTTTTTTTATTAATTTTTTAACCTTATTTTGCGGAGGATAAGGATTCTTTTCTGGTAGAAGAAATCCACCACAATTTTCCTTCTTTTAAAAATAATTTATTAAAAAAAACAAAACAAAGCACTCCATCCTCTTTTGGAGATTCTGCACAGGTTCTGAAGTATCCGAAAGCCCCAAGTTAATTGCAGATTGGTCTGTGACCACAGCACAGCAGCAACTGTAGCAGGCTGCTGTGGCTCACAAAGTATTATCTGACATCTAAGCACTCAGCTTTCTCAGGAGTTACTCAATAGTGAGCAGCTCCTGTGTTTGGACTCCTGGATGTGTGGGGAAGTGACTGCCTTGGCTCACTGTGTGTGTTTACTTCTTAAGAACTTTAGAGTATCCTCCGCTTAACACTGAGATGCAGCAACTTCTCTGATGGGATGTGTGCCAGGTATTATGTTATCAGCAATTACACACTCCCTTGGCTGCAGAGCTGGGGAAGGAGTGCCCATTTTGAACCCTCAGTATGGGTGAGGCTGGAGCAGACTCTGGTTGTTAGAACAGCTTTAAAAGAACCCAACACAAAAAAAGCCACAAAAAACCCCAACAAACCCCTCGGTTGCCTACAGTCACATCCGTGTGTGTTCTTTTAAAATGGGCCAGCAGCTTCCTAGAATAATCTGTTCTGAAGAAAAATACCTCATTCCCTGGAGCATCAGACTTCAAATGTGTCTGAGCTGCTAAAAAGTAAATGTGATTGGTCTGTTGTCAGTAGGGAGGTGTCACACACACACACAGCAGGGATTTGCTGCAGTCTGCAGTTCCATCGCACGCTATGACTTTGCCCAGGAAGACAGTAAAGGCCTGGCTGGGCTCAGGGCTTCCCAAAAGAGATTAGATTATGGTGCTTAGGATGAGCCAAGGCACAGAAAGCATGTTTCTGTGGCTGTGAGCATCCAGCTGCCTCAGTTCACAGCTCACTGCCTCATCTCATTTCTGCTTCCTGCTAACCCATATCTGCCCCGGAAATTTTTGCATAGTGGTCTGAAGTGACTTTACCACATGAAGCTTCACAAAATAATGTGCTGGGAAAGTGAGTTGATCACTGTTGGAAGACTTGTGTGTGTTTCTCCCCTGTCTTTGCTCTTCACCTCTTCTACAGGCCCCTTTGTTTGAATCCTTTGAGGTTGAATCAGTGTGGGAGTTCCCTTCCCCTGGGTAGGACACTTTTGCTTTACATTCTCCTGAGGTGGTCATTGAACCTCTCAGTCTGACAGGGAAGGAATCACTGACATCACTCTAAGAAAACATAATAATACCTCAATCTGACAACTGTCTTTGAGGAAATTGTGGTATTTGGATGAATATATTTGTCCTTGCCAGTTGTACTAATTACTTGCTTGAATTTGTGGATTAGCTAGCAGAGAACATCCAGTTGTAAACTTCTATTGCAGTTCTTCTGTCTAAGCCTAATTGTGGTGGATACCAAACCCACTGCTTTGCTGGGATTAAAGGTGTCTTGTGTAGGTGATGGCATCCTGCACCACATCAGTGCCTGCAGTGAGGAGCAGCACATCTTACACACTGTTCCTTGTATTACTTTTCTTGTTTTCCTTTAATAGAAGGCTGATGAGTGAAATCTGAATTGCAGCAGTTCAGTTTTTTCTGGCAAAAGGGCCAAGAAGTCCTCATGCTCTTTTCTGATGATAGGGATGAAGAAATTTCCATGTTTTCCCTTTGGTGTTTCAGGTGGAGTATTGAGCTACAGGCCTGACTGCCTTCTTGAACTGATCTGTATTGAATGACAGGGAGGAGAGGCTGATTGTGATTTTGAGATTGTTTACATGGTCTGGTGCTCTTACCATTCAGATGAGGGCTGGGTTGTGCTTCATGTGAGAGCAGAAGCTCTCTCAGATCTTATGAATTTATATGAGGGTATCCTGAAGACAATTATTTTCCACTCCCCTGTATTGTTAAGTGATGTTTGAACACAAAACCCAGAGAATGCAGACCTGTCACTGCAGCCATTTCGGCTTTGGGGAGGCACTTCCTCAGTTTGATTTGCAGAATTTCTTGAAGGTTCTCCTAAGCACAGCTGAGCACTTTCACAAAATCATAAGCCTTTCCACTTGCAGTTATTGACAAACTATGCTGCTTTATATAGAAATATTCATATAGGGTTTATACATCACTTTGACCCTTCCTAATCCACATTGATCCATTGCAGCAACTTCTGTATGCGCTGAGTGAAATAACTTTGTTAGTAAACTGATGGTCAAAGGAGGGGGTGTTAAGGTGGGGGATGTGTATCCCAGGAAGATGTAGGAGACAAAAGTCCTGTTGCAGCCTCCATTTCAGAGTGAGGAGCACATCCTGACAACTCATCTCAGCAGAGTTTTAGTAGATGGTTGAGAGTATCACGCTTTGTTTTGGGCACTGTTACCTTGAGAGCTCCGTGGCAGTTGATTTGATTTTATCTTTATGCTCCTGCTGGCGTTCAGTGTCCCTCACCACTGAAAAATTCTGACTTGTACTGAAAAGGTCCACCAGGGAGGTGAATGGTGAGATAATGCTGACCCCAGCAGAGGAGACAAGCTGGCATTGCCTGAGGTTAATAAAGAATTAGCCGTGCCTGGAAAGAGCAGGTGCCCGCATCTGTGCTGTGGAGGAGAAACAGGTGCTGGTGCATCAAATTCAGCTTCCAAGGGAGCCCCTTGGGTACAGGCAGGGGAGTGGGGCACTGAAGGGACCCCTCCAGTACAATTCACCTGCTGAGATGTTAAGAATATGAATTCCTACCATGCAGTCACAGAGCTGAAGTCAACTTTCTATTACCAGAGTTTTTCTGTATTGCTAAAAGGGGCACTGTTCTCAACAGGAAAAAATATTATCAGGAAAAGAAGTGTATGTTTGGAATAAGTAGCAAGGAAGGAACAAGAGAGTTTAGTGAATTTGGTTTGGGGTTTTTTTGCTTGGATTATTGTTTTTGTTTTATTTAGTAGTTGAACACATCTGTGGCTACTCTTGAGAGCTCCAACATATCTTGGGAAAGAGTTGATCCAGGTCTTGCCAATGCCAGGGGATTTCTAGTGACTGTTTCACTGTGACTGAAGCTCCCCAGCACTAGTTGTTTGCTTCTGTAATAACTACCTGAACCAGATTTTCTCAAGGTATCTTGATTTTGAAGTATGGGCTTGATCTCTGACTTCAAAAGAGCTGATGGGGTTTTCACAGGCCTAGGTTATAAATGTTTTAAAACTGACCTGCATGCAGCTTATGCTGTTGAGTTTCAGCAATGCTGCTGTGGCTGAGAGCTGGCTCTGAGCTGTGTTGGGCAGGCAGTTCAAAAACAGAATTCTGGTTTAAAGTTTCTCTTACCTCTTGGAGAACTGTGTTAGCTGTCCATGTGCATCTGCCATGCCTCCTGGATGGGTGCTGTGGAAACACTAATGCAGTTTGGAAAGCATTTTTACCTTATTTAATAGTTCTTTTAGTGCTGCACTGCATGTGCCATCTTAAAGGTGGAAAATGGGAAGACAAAGTGATAAAGTGGGGTTTACATCAAAATGCTGAAAAGTATGTTCTTTCCAGTTTGCTCAGCACTCTGAGACAGGACTCTCTCAAAATGAATTTTGGTTTGGTAGGGGTTTTTTAGTGTGCATGGAGAGAAAAACACATCTATTATGTTTTCAGAGGATCTGAGACAACAGCAGAAGGCGCCTTCCTTGAGCTGATGATCTGCAGCCAGCTGAAGTCGTGTCACACGGGGGGTGATCTTTGCTGTTCCAAAGTGACTGACCTGTCATGTGTGTGTTCAGCAAACGTGTCCTAGCCCTGACCTTGACTACCCCCAGTTTATTCTGGCTTGAGCACTGACCTATACATAATTTGTTGTGGTCTCACCGTCTGTTCAAACTAAAATACAAACTAATGTGAGCCAAGCTCTGCTTCGTTTTGGGCTCCATATGTAAATGTGATATGTGTACTGCAGATAAAGGGTTACACATCTTCCCACAGTTAGTGCCTGTCCTCCATCCCAGTGCTTGGAAATCTCAGGAGGGAGACTTGATTATCTGTTATGTAAATGTGTTCTGAATTTATGTGTGCACAAGAAAAATCTGAAGAGGAAGTATTTTTAACTCAAGTCTTTTATTCTCTATATAGGTGTTTCAGACTGGTTTCAATGTATGCACTGATACAAAGGTACAAGCAACCTTACAAAGTTCTATCTCAGCTTTGTAACAAACTTTTCCTTTTAAGCAGATCAACAACTGGTTAAGGAAACATTCTGATGCTAAAACTGGTATTCTCATTAATAGACACTTGCCATGTAGGGCTGATGCACATTGCAAACAGTCCTGTTTAATAGTACTTAATAGCTGGTTGCTTTGTGGTTGTGTTTTTCTCTCTGTATGGAAACGAGTCATTTGCAAGCTTTTTTCCAAACATATGTAAAGAATGAAAAGTGAACTTTAAAAGAAAAACAGCCTTAGGTTTATAACAAGCTTTTATCTCAACATAGTGATTTGCATAAGTAAATTTCCAAGTGTTTTAATGAGGAAGTATACAGGTCAGCCTTTGGAGATGCTGAAGCTCAGGGTTTTAGCTGAATTTTGGGGAGCTCTGGTGTCCTGGAATTGAATTTGGTGCATTTCTCCCGGGTCATGCTTCTTTTAGTTAGTAAATTGATCAACTTCCTCTGTAGGTATGTGCTTAGAAATTAGTTTATATCCATATATAACTTTTAAAAGAAAATACTGTAAAAAAGGAAAAACAAAACACAACCTCAGTTATGTTGCTGGAGGACTTGCCTTTTCACTGATTTCTACAATTCGTATACCTGCTTCCACTGTTTCTTTCTTTCTTCTTAATTCTGTGTTCACATTAACTCGTTTAGTTCCCCTTTAAGTAATTCAGTTCAGCACCTGGGTTGCATTTGCCTGCCTGTGGCTTCATTGATTCTGCTTACGTGTTTCTGCTCTTGCCACTTTTTGCTGCGTTTTGTTTTTTGGTTTATTTGTTTAAAATTCGAAGCAAGCGCTGCCTTGGCTTACAACATGTATTTGTATATGTCTTCCAGTATTGTCATATTATGCCCCTTGAGGCTAAGTCTTGATTTAAGTTGTCTCTGGTGATAAAGCCTCATGCCATGGCATGCTGCCCTGTCAGCCCTGCCAGCAACTGTTCCTTTGTAGGGTCATGCTGAGAACTGCATCGGGGAATTCATCTGTGGTGCTTTTGGGGGTTTGTTTGGTTTTTTCCAAGACAAAAATCAATCAAACAGAAACCACAAAACTCCCCCAACCAAAGCACAACCCCCCCCAACCATTAATCCCATCCATCCCCCTGCAAATGTTTGTGTTGGAGCAGCAGCAGATTGGGGGGTGTTTGGGGGAAGAGAGAACAGTGCCACAAAAGACAATGTTCCCTTAAACCCCCAGTCCACTGGGACTCTGAGGCTGTGAATTCAAATAACAATGGAATGTTAATGCTGAGAAGTCATGTTTAACTTTAGCAATTTCACTTATGATTATCCAGCTGTTTTGGGATTTCAGGAAAGGGTTTGGGGTGTCCTTTGAGCAGAGTACCTCGTCCCTTGGCAGATGCTTTGTTTCTGCTGTTGAAGGTGGGGGATGGGAAAAGGCAGCCTAGGGCCTTGCAGATATTTGAAATGGTTTTGTAGAATAAATCTAAGTGGAACACCAGGACTGGAAATGGGGAAAAAGATACATTTACAGTCAGTATTTGCAAGACAGACCAGATGACATCCTAGTCTGTGTGACTGACTCCCCTTCCAGTTGCCTGTGTAAGTATTTTGTGGTTTTAATTATTACATCAGCAAATACATTGACTGTTTATGACCAGGAGAAAATGGAAAAGAAGATACAATTATTCCTTTTTACTAAAACTTAAAAGGGTGTCCAGCTTCTGCCAAAAGGTTGGTTAGGTCATAAATCATCTGAAAGGAAAACAGTGTGGATGTCAGGTCAGCACAGCTTTTAAAGGTGAGTGGATTGCCTTCAGTAACTTGCATTTGGTTTCTCAGAGTGTGTGTGTGAATGTTCATGGGCTAAGATTTCATGTAATTTTTTAAATGATGTAATTACTGTAATGAGGCATCTGCAATATCACATCTCATAACTACAGAGTATGTCAGTATTTTCTTTTGATGAGTGTTTTTGGGAAAGGGAAGTTTTAGAGGGTTTTGCCAGGCCTTTTTAGACTTGTTTGCTTTGAAATATAAACTGTTGTGTCCTGGCCTAATAGTGGAACTAAGATTTATGTCAGATAGGGCGTGATTTGCTTAAAAAGCTCAGTCTTGAACAAGGAGAGGGCAAGGGTCATCAGAAGAAAATACACATAGCTTACAGCATTGAAACATCTTTCCAGTTTCTCTGTTCAGTTTTATTTAGGATGCTTGCTTGACTCCCAGATAAGACTTCTATTTTTACCTGTGACTGCTGGCTCTGCACTTAACCCTGCTGAATTCCTGCCTGTGTAGCAGCCAGGTGCTACATTTCTGGCTTCCAGCTTCTTTTACTTTTTCTGTTCCTGTTCAGTCCACAAACATGGAAAAAAATGCCCCACCCTGCTGACTCATTGAGTCCAGAGCACTCCCTGTATTCCTGAAATAGGATTACTATCTGAGGCAGTTTGAGCAATTCAGCAGAGATGGGTCTGGTTCTCTTCTGCTGAACCTTTGAAAATAGCTGGTTTCTTCCCAGTCCCTTGAATCCTGGCTTTGTGCTCTGCCCCAGCCCCAAGGTGATTTCCCAGCTCGTATTTCTTTAAAGGGCTTTTGCAACAAATACAACTGTTGTAGAAATCAACTAATATGTAGAATAATCCTTTTAACAGGTTTATTCTGATACTCTGTTGGGTATTTAAGTGGATTTAACTGCATCGTTTAACATGTCCTTGAAGATGGCTCCAAATGGACCCTGCTGCTGTCAGGGTCTGTCCTATCTCCCTGTGCATTCCCAGTGCACCTGGGAGATGTCAGGCAGTGCCAGAGGCAGTGGGGAGGGGTTGCTATTTGTAGGGGAAGACCAGGAGTAGCAAACCACTTAGGCTGTTTAACATTGTGCTGTCTACAACTCGGTCTCTCAGATAACACTGAGAAAGTCTGGTTGCCCCCCAAGGACTCAGAATTCTTTTCCCTATTCTCTCCACCTTGCCCGGGGTGCAGTGGCTCATCCCAGGGACAGCTGTGCTACTGGATGTGTCCCTTTAGCTTGCTTTGCTTTGGGATCAAAGGACTGTGTGAAGGCAAATGTCAGTTATTAATTCTTGGTTTCAAAAATACCCAAAGTGACACACTTTTTCTCTCTGGTTGAACTAAACAGCACTCTGCCTCTTTCTGCCAGCAATGCTGAGCAGCCCTGTTGTAATGTCTCGGGTTTTGAGTTCTTGCAGACAAGTGCATCCTGCAAAGAGCCACGTTTGGCAGTGAAATGGTCAGCAAAATGCCTGGAAAAGAACATTACAACCTTGAGCACAGCCCTTTGGAATGTAGCAGGTTCCTGATAAGGCCAAAATTGGGCGGGTGAATGTTTTTCAGAGTAGCAGGCCTGGAGAAAGGAGGAATAGTGTGTAAGATGCTGGGAGTCCTGTCTTGAAAAAATCTTGGGGTTTGTTTTAAGTATGTTGAAATAGAGTTTTAATGATATGACAGCCTGCATGAAACTTGTGAGTAGGGTCAGGTATTTACTTTTAAAAGGATAACTTGCAATTTTACATTACAATGTGCTGTGCTGGAGGTTGGCTTAAAAAATGCATAGAAGGATCCTATACCTGAATAGGGAGTGGGGAGGAGAAAACTCAGTCTAAGATTTTCTGCAGAAAGAGGAAGGATGCACACTATTAAAATGGGATTTTTCTTTCAAAATATTCTCGTGTACTATTGTAAGATATGGGTTGGTCTGCTCTTGAGATCTGCCGGTGTTTCAGAAGTGTGTCAATAATAATGGGTCAAACTGTCAATAATACCCTGTCCCTTCAGGGAAACTGAGGCTCTGATAATCACAGATGAAGTGTCCAAGATCATCTACAGATGATAGGTCTGGGATCTTGACCCTGACTTTTGTTTTTAGTTTCAGAACTTAACCTGTAAGACAGTCTCTACTGTATACTTCTCATCCCTGCAGTGAGGTGGTAACATCGATGCTGAATAAGCTTTATCCCAGCTCTTCTCTGCCTGTGGTGGTTAGATAAGTATGGTTTAACCTTTCTTTTCACTGTTTCTGGTGGAGCCCTGCAGTGGATCAGGCCTAAAGGGAAAAGTTAGTTAAGTCTACTGGCTTTTTGTTGGCTTATGCTGCAGTTCTTGGATGATAAAGAACCATACTGGTGACCACAGCTGCTTTTATGTAACCAATCAAACAGCTATTTTTTAATTACCATGTAAATGGATGAAGCTCTAAAGTTGTTTGTGCCTCATCACCAGACTCCTTACTAGGAAGCTCTTCTGTCTTTGTTTTCCTCTCCAAACATTTATACATCTCTTGGCACAGTAGAATCCAGGCCTTTGCCTTTTGTTCACTTACTACAGTGCTAGTGACACTTCTTTTGCCTATAACTGTTGTTAATTGAATGACACTTTGCAGTACAGAAATTTTGTGGCAGGAGAATATTTCAGGAAAGTCCAGTCTCTGAGCTTGCTTAAAAATCAACCCAGGCTTTAGCTGGCAACAATTAAGGAGACAGGAATTGAAAAAATTCCATTTTTCCTGTGCTACAGGATTGACTGCTAGACTAACCGGCTTTTCTTATTTACACTACTCCAAAGGCAGAGATGGGGTTTTTTGGAGGGTGGGTTGATGTTTGGTTTAGTGGTTTTTGGTTGGTTGGTTGGTTGTTGTTTGTGTTTTAACTGCTTGGAAAGGTGGGTTTACAATAAAGGTCATTTGTGTTTCAGATGCACTTACTAACTAGTATGTTCCTGCCAGAACACTACTCCCCTAAATTTTAAAGCCTTCCAGATAGTCTCATTAACATTCTCAAGATCAGTGAGAGGAGCTGATGTACTTACTCATCAAAGAATAAAACTGTGTCTGTGGTATATTAGTGAAGCCTAGAAACTTTCAGTATCTTCCTTGTAGCAGCTTTGCCCCGGGTTTTCACTGTCTAGATTGTCTAGTTACACTCTTCATACCCATTATTGTTATTATTATTATTATTGTTATTTCCTTTACTGGGTGCTCTGCTTGTTGTACCTCTTAAGGAGAACTTTAAAATCTGAAGATGCTAATGCTGTGCATCGGCAGCTCCCTAAACCAGTCTTTGTGGTGAGTCTGTTTACAGCAGTATCAAGAAATAAGGAAAAAGAAATCCCCAGCCCTGAGGGAATGTATAGTTTGGGTGGATTAGTACCTGCACCGCTCTTGACTCCGTGGAGAACAGCCCTGCAGTTCAGCCCTCCTGTGTGTGCACCACCTGTTACCCACCACAGGCTTTTCAGCAGAGAAGTGCACTCTGCTGCACAGGGATGGTGTGAAACACTTCCACAGTGGCACAGTGTGTTAGGGAGGACTGCATTCCTCTTTTAAGCTGGTGTTGGTAGGATATCTGCCCTTCCTAATGCAGTGGGAGGGAGAACTTGATTTCTGCGTTGGGAAATTGCTTTTACCTTCAGGGCTGTTGTCCCTTCTGTCCAGCTGTGCAGCCTGAGCTTTCAGATATTGAGCTTAGGATCTCCTGATGCTTTGCTATGATTTTAGTTGCTTTTTCCTTAACCACTGAAATATGTTCATTTTTGCAGCCCCATAAAGTGAAGATTACTTCTACCTGGGAGCAGAAATGTATCTCCTTCAGAAGTGGTCGTGGCCATCTCAGATGTTGACTGCCCTCTTTGTAAACGAGTTTTGATTGTGGTGTTTTTCTCTCATCTCGGTACCCCTTTATCATTCCAGTCTCCCTGTTCTGTATGTGCCATGCATGATTCAGTTTCCTTTTTGGTGTTGATTTCTCTGTCCTGAGCCTAATTAAACCCTAATTGCTTTCTGATACCTGTGTAAGGATCCTTTCTGTGTATGATTTGCTGCTGCACAAACCCACACTCGCTCATTAGACCAGCTTAGCCATACCCTCAGCTGGCTTAAAACCAAATTTGATTCAGTCTTTGTGTTCCTGTCTCAACATTTTGCTTTTTAGTCTTTGTCCTCCATCCCCTGACCATCATCTGCTGCCAGTGCAGTGCACTGTCCCCTTTGGGGCAGCCCTGCAGTGTGACTGGGAGGGAGGAGGGTAGGAAGGGTGCAATTATAGCAGCAGCCTTGGGGAGTTCCGGAACCATGTGAAGAGGAGCATGTGAACTGTTGGAGGGGGCTAATGGACTTGGCAGAGATGCTTCTGACTCCACTTCTGCTAAAATGGTTGTTCTTTATCCTTCGTGGATGGCACTTGTGTTTGAGTCTCAGGTGATGGATGGGGGCCAGGCCATAGTAAAGAATGTATGAACAAAGAGCAAATAGCTTTGAGATACCTGAAAAGGTGTTAAAACAGTAAAACTGCCCTTTATCTCCTCAAAGCCATTTGTTCTGTTACCCTTAACCTTTGATATCTCATGTGTTTTTGTCCTCAGGGGTCACCATACAAGTTGCAGAAGAGCTGTACTGAGTAGCAGTAGAGTTGTAGGAACTACACTGCATCTGAGTTACTCAGTGAGTACAACCTTCATCAAGAAGGTTTGTAAGACTGCTGTCAGAGCACGTGTAAGCAAAGGCTTAAGGAAGGGGCAGTAGTTCTGTGGATTGCATCCTTTTAAATTGTTGCCAGGCCTTTTTTTGTTTGTTTTGGTTTTTTTTCTGACTACATTTCCCTGAATATTGGGCACCCAGCACTGGGGTGGTAGGGAGACAATGTCTGTGAATCAACAGCATAACAAGAAAGAGTATCTGGGTTATATTGCTCTGCTTTCATCTCTAGAAACTGCTGTGGCACCATTTCTGGCTCTAAGAGACAGGCAGGGGTTTTCCAGAACAAGTTGTTTGTGATCCAGGATGGACCAGCCAGAGGGGTGGTGAGTAGCTGCCACAAACTGGGATCTGATCCCTCCTGAAATGTCTAATCTGTCAGAGCTGTCAGAACCTGGGTATATGCTGGAGGATGAGCCATATTTACATAACATCTTCGAGGCTGTGCAAGAGAGAGGTGGGGTTGAGGAGGGGAAGAGGTGACATTTAATCCCTTGCTTGCTGAACCCTAAAGGTTTGCTTTGTGTTGGTTTGCTCCCCTGTGCTTCCCTCCTGTTTTAATGGCTGTGATGAATGACAAATGGAGGCAGAGCAGTGAAAACAGGAAACATAATCCCTTAAAAATAAGTGGTGGGAAAGGGAGGAAAGAAACTGTGACTAAAGGAACCCCTGCTTTCATGAGGCAGCTCCACACAGCAGCTGCTGGCTCCTCAACAAGAAGGAGCTGCTATTCTCGGAGTTCAGCAGAGGGTTGTTTTGAATCTTGGAAGGGTGAGGAAGACCTAAAAGTAGGGGAACTGTGGTCTGCCCTGTGTTGTTTTTGTTTTTGGTTTTGTTTCTTTCTTAAAAGAACATTTAGAACCACTTGTCTTGATTACAGGGTGAGGTTTGGATGGGATGTCATTTACAGTCACACAGTGTTATGGGCTGCAGAGGCCCCCAGTTCTCTCTGGTTCGGTGTTGCCGTGCAGTCACTGGGAGCAGAAGGGGTGGAGGAGAGCTGACTGCAATACTGCTGTTCAGAGCAGTGAGAGGCTGCTCAGCAGGAGCTGGTTTGCCTCAGATTAGTTTTCTCACTTGACTGGCTCTGGACCCTGCTTACTGTTCCCTACTATGTAAAAGGAGGGGGAGCATCACAGTTATATTGCACACCGGCAGTTACTGTTTGGGGGTGGACAGAAGGAGTTACGATGGGCACAGCAAAAGCCTCTCTGCCTGTGGAACATTTTAGGAGTCATCACACTGCTGGCTGGCAAGGCTGAAGGCTCAAGATTTCCACAAAATGATGCAAGACAGAGAGACATCCTACCAGTTCTGGTGGTTTACCTTATCATTCTTTTCGTGCTATAGCTTTGAGTGGGTGTTGGATGGAGTGTCTGCAGTGGGAAGTTCTTGAGGTTGAATGAAAGTGAAGAAGCAGAAAGGGGAATCTCTGGATCACTCTTCCACCCTCTGTAATAGCAGGTGCTTAGCTGAGTGGCTGTTGGAGCAGTGAAGCTACTTACCTAAACTGCTAAACAAGGTTCTTTTAGAGCAGGGTCCAGCCCAGCCTTCCCCAGCTCCTGATCTTCTTACCTGGGACAGTAAAAAGCAATTTGCCTTCTGCACCCAGTCCTGTTGCACTGTAACACAGGAAAGCCTGAAGGGAATGGGATCCCCTTAGTATGGCATGGGACAGTGGAAGAAAGTGGGACCGTTGAGGGGAATGTGCTTCACCTCTTTGCACTTTCTGTCCTCCTTTTGCGGAAGATGAAGATTTTCTCTGTAAATTGGTTTGAATGTCACTTTTGCAAAGGGAGGCCAAATCCAAGCCAGAATTGCCTGTGGATGTGTCTGAAGTGTACCCCATGGCAGCTTTTCATTAGGAACAGCCAACTGTAATAGCCAGAGGGAGAAAGTAAGTTCTGTGGATCAGTTCTTGGAGCCTTTTGTTCCCTAGTGGAGCCAGTGTTAATGGAAGGAGCTGTTTCATGCCTCTGTGCAGGAACTGTTGGGTGAAGGCTGGTGGCCCACAGGTGTGTGGAATGTGGCAGCAGCTTGGATGCTGCAGAGTCTGGGTTCGGTAAAGGGATGCAAGAAGGGTAGGTAAAAAAATCAGATGACTTGCCTGATTATTTCCTGTTTTCTTAGGACTTTGTTAGTGGGGTGTGGGTCTACGTCAGTGCAAATTTAATTGTAATTTAGTCAGTGTTCGGGAAATCTACCTGTGCATAGTTTTAGGGAGTTTAAGCCTATTTCAGCAACTCTTGGTATGTTTGTAAACGTTGAAAGAATTTGAGAAATATTGTTTGGGTGGCTCTTGCACACAGGCTACTATGCAGCTCTGCTTCTACTCCTGACTTCCTCAGAGTGCTGCTGCTTATTCATTTGCCTCATCTAACCCCTTTTAACCCAAGAGTTTAGTGCTCAAACTCATGCTGCCTTGCCTGCCTTCTTAAGTTTGCAAGGGTACATGCAGAAAACAGCTGGTAGACCAGCTGTGACAGCATTAAAAACCAGAAGGGGCTGTCAAAGCTGAGCTGATGTTCATTACCTGAGCGGGGCTGGAGAGTGAAACTCCCTACTTGGCTTGAAAACTGCCAGCTGGGCCTGAGAGGAGTGTGATATATATCTACATTTGAGTTTCACTGCTTACTTGAGTTTTAGAGCAGTAGTGATTGTTTGGCTGGAGGAACACTGAGAACCAGGGAAGGCACAGAAAAATCTTAAAAAGGGCACACACATTTCGTGTGTTACCACTGCATGTGGTAAATGTTATCCAGGCATGTTCCATTGGTTCTCCTGTTGCCCCTCCTGTGGTTACTCTGCCACTTTTGCTTACTTTTTATCTTAAGCTTTAAGGACTGAACTTGGAGGATTTGGCTCCAGGGAAAGCTGTAGTTTTTCCTGCTGCTCAGGTTCCCTCTCTGAGGACAGCACCCTCCCACTCGCTGCGTTGGGTCCCAGCTGGGGTCTGCCGAGAGCTTCCACCTGCTCAGCTGCTGCTCCCCTTCTCTGCCTTTTTCACTTGCCACTTGCTTGGACCCACCTGTTGCCTGTGGTATGGGAGCTGTCACACACCCCAGTGTGGCATCTGGTGCTGGCTGTGGGCAGGACTGAGGCCCCCTGGCCATGTGCCTGTGCTCAGTGGCACTTGGGGTCTGCTCTAGTTGTTTGTCACCTGGATCTTGCCGAAGCCTGGCTGATGGAAGCTGCGGGGTACTGTGGCTGATTAAGATGCTTTATCAGACAGGCTTTTCTCCTCTCCTTATGCCAGAAAGGCTGCAGGCAGGTAAGGTTGTACCGTGCTTCACATTTTCTTTTTAAACTCTCCAGCCTTAGGTGAACTTGGAATTTCCCCAACGTGAAGCCTTAGCCCTCAGAATAAATAGCTGCAACCTGAAAGGAAGGAGAGGATGTCAATCCATGGGCATCTGTGTGCTTGATCTGTTGCCCCTGTATTTTTTGGAGTCCTTTTTTGTTGTGTTGCTGATGCTCCCCCCGGGTGTGCTGGGGAGAACACCCTGCTCCCAGCCCCCACCCCTCTCCCTGCAGCTGCCCAGGGGAGAGGCACAAAAGCTGTCTGTGTGCTGGCTGTGTGGAACAGCTGATGGCTCAGCAGTGCTTTAGGAACTTATGCTCTGCTACAGGTGCTGGGAAGGGGAGGCAGTTGGGGGCAGAGGAATGAATACTCTGCTGCTGTTTCCTTGGGCACTGGTGGGAATTTCAGAGGTTTTATCTGCTGCAGTGAGGAGTGACAGAAAGGGATCCTCCACATACATGCTCTGAAGGATCTTCAGCCCTTTCCTGCCCAATGTAGCAAGATGGGATTTCCTCTGCCAGCCACACAGATTTGTTTGTTAAAGAACTGTGGATTGATTTTAGAGCACAAGTGCCTTTGTCAAGATTACTGTGCTTGTCTGGAACAAAGGTTATTTCTCTTTTAATGGAAGAAATTTGGAGTCTGGTTTGCATTTTTGTCTCACTTGTAAATATTCATCACCTTCAGAGAGATTAATGAAGGTAGATCGGAGCCTTTCATAAGAAACCTACCCTAGAAATACATGTGTCTGTTCAGCTCTGATTAACACCATTTGGATCAGTTTGGAATCTAATTTGTAAATTTAAGTGTACAGGCAGACTTTGTCCTTCCATATTTTAGATAGAAAAGGTGGAGAGTGGTGAGAAGTATGGGAGGAGTATGGAAGACAATATCATTTTTGATTGTGATAGGGATGCAAAGAAGTCCTTTGGGTAAAGGCTGAGGTAAAGGAATATTCATCTTTGATAACGTTGTGTTTAGTGTGTTCTCTCCGGGTACAAAGGAGTGAGCTAAGGATAGTGTAAAGTGTGACAGAGGATTTACTGCTTGTGTTTTAAAAAGGAAAGTGTCACTTTATTGCACAAATATAGTTGGATTTACAAAGCTTGAGAAAAGCTCTGAAGATGAAACAAAACTGAAATTTTCTTTTCCTGTGTTTTTTTGTTTGTTTGTTTGGTGGTTTTTTTTTTGGTTTTTTTTTTGTTTGTTTTTTTTTTTTTTAGTATGTGGTTTGTTTTTTTTTTAAAGCTTCATGCATCATCTGCCAAGAAATTAGTGGTCAACAGAACAGAATGTTGTCTGGCTCTCCTGAGGTGCAGTCAATTCTGTAACTTTTGCACAGCTGAAGCAATGACAGGGAGGATGACACTTAGTATCTGTTACCACAGTTTCTGGTTTTAACTTACTCTTGCTTCAATCTCCCTGGCAAACACGAGGTGGTTCTTGCGTTGGCTTGTTTCTTTCTTTCAGTTCAGTGGTAACCACACCCAGAGTTCAAGTCCCAGCACACTTTACATTCCTGATTCTTTAAGTGCTGAAATACTGGTCAGAAAGTGCCAATAAATTTGTTTTGGGGAATATGTTTTTTATGTACTATTACCTTGCAAATCTAAATGTTTCACAGACACCTAAGAAATCCTGATAAAGAAGGTTGTTCAAGGCTCTCTGCCTGTCACATTTGAAGCATTCTCTGGGTGAAACTCAGTGATTTAGGAAAGCCTTGTAGTACCAGCTCCGAAATCCTGTTTAATGTCCCACATTGATCAGTGCATGTGGACACAGCAGAAATCCTTCTTGCTCAGAAGAAGTTGGTCTGCAGAGTGTGACACCATATATTAAAGGCTGATTCTAGAGTGTTTTAAAGCTAAATTGTTACAACTGAATCAGGATGTTCCCTTGTGATGCTGGTTAACTGGAAATACCCTGTTCTTTGGGAGGGAGTGTTTTCTTTTAGCTGCAAAACTGCACTTCCAAATGAAACTTAGTGGAAAATCTGTATCTCTTGGTTTACTTTTCTGTAGCATTTCTTTACCAGGGCAATCATAATCAAGGTCAGACTTTATACCGCAGCTGAAAATTGGTCTAGACAAGGGTGTGATTAATAAATGAATTGTTACTGAGACTTTCCAAAGTAACGATTTATCTCTGAGCAGGAGGCCAGACCCCTTGTGCTGGCACAGCAGAGTGATGTTCCCACAGCGCTGTCCAACTGGACTGGTAAGCTGTGTCCTCCTCTGCCAGAAGATGCTGCTTCCTGCCTGTTGGTGTCCACTCCTCTCTGGGAATGCTGTTCTGCTGTGGGCAGAACTGATGATGCAGAAATACCTACATAATTCCTTAATTCCACGTGTCAGAGAAGCAGCATATAAACATAATGTTGCATTATATTTATTCCATGTGTCAGAGAAGCAGCATATAATGTCTCTTTTTCCTGTAGTGATTTGTAATCTGACTGTGTGTGGACCTGTCAGCAGGCAGGTTCTTCATTGGAACTGGCATCTATTCTTTCTGGTCTGTGTTGCCTCTGGGATAATTGTTTTCAGAACCATCTCTTTGCCACTCTCGTGCTCCACAGTTGTCTATTTAAACACTCATGGCTTGTCCATTGTCCCTTCCTTTGATGCCCTTGCTGTCACTGTAAGGTGATATAGAGGGAAAGAGGTTTTTATCACTGCAGTAATCCTCAGACAGCTGGTTCTGCTGGTGGGGAAAAACTACTTCATACTCTCCAGGAGGCTAATTCTTCAGAATTTGCTGAATAACTGTGTTATGACTGCAGCTGTAATAAGCCATAATTGCAGATAAATGCACGTGCAAGTTGGTGGCTGACACCGTTTTTGTGCATGCATAGTGTCCTTATCTGTGTTCTTCTGGGGAGCTCTTGCAGTTTGGCCTCATTTGCTGCACTGCAGCGAGGTTGAGAGGCTCCTTCCCTAGGGGAGCTGGTTTTGTGGTGTTCTGACAGCAAGGCAGACACGCTGCTTCACGTGTGCCATGCAAGGTGCGGTTCTGATGTTACGGGTTGCTGTGCACACGGTATCAGATGTTTTAAATGTCCAATGCAGTGTGGTAGCGATTTTTGTGGGGTTTTTTTTGGTATTGCAATGTGCAGAATATTTTGTGGTTCAGCAGTAAGGCCTTTTCTTCTCACATTTGTGCAGTGCATAAAGTGTGAGTTTCAGAAGATACACAGTCTCATTCACTGACATGCCAAGGTTTTGGCACCCAGTATTGTGTGTGTAATGCAGGCTTGTTTGTTTAGTCATCATAAGAGCTCTAACCCTCTAAGTCTTTGCCACTGCATGACTGTTTCCTACTTTCTAAGTCTGTAAGACTTGTGTGGAGTGGTTTGGTCACCTGGAGCATCACGTCTCTGCCGCAACTCCCTATGGAAATGTCAGGAAGGTTGAAGTTACCCTTCCTGAGGGCAGAGGCTGCTGCATGGCTTCCCTTCCAGAGTCAGTGTGAGGAGGCAAGGGTGCCTGCAGAGCTTCGTGCAGGCCCTGATTTCCCTAAATATTTAATTGCAAGATGTGGGTTACCCACTGATGTGTGTGTGGAGTGGTCTTCCTTAGTGTGTGTGCTGCACACACTGTGCTGCTTGTACAGCCCCGAGCACACTGTGCAACTTGGCAAATCCAAACCCCTTTTCAATGACTTGCCCCAGGGTTACTCCTTTTCCTTACTGAAGGGTACTTTCCTGTTTATTTTAATTATTAGTGTTTCTTCTTTCTATTTTAAATAAAATACTGTGTCTTTTTTTTTTCCTAAATTGACAGGCAGTCTTGTAGCACACTGCTGGAGGGCATTGATTAAACAAAATATTTGGGCTTGCTTATCTAAGTGCCTTATTTTTACAAAAACATTATAAAGAATTGCAATAGGTTAAATGATCTGCAGATCCCAGCTGTGCCTGCTTGTACATACTGAGAGCATCTTGCTTTGTGTGCTTGTGTTTCTGGAGGAGTGGTTTTGTTGTGTTTTAATTTGGATTATTTTGCAAATTGCTTTCTTGTCTCTTTTAAGTAGCACATGCTCCAAAGCACTGGAGTATTTGACTTTTTAGTGTTTCTTCTAACAATATGTTATGGAATATAGTCCCACTGGCTTCAGTAAAAAGAACTTTTCCAAATGAATTATAAGAATTTTTTTTTGCAACAATTTCTTTCGTATTTCTTTGTTCTGACCTACAGATATCTCGATATTTCATTGGGGAAAAAAACTAGTCTCTGAGGGAGAGACCAGACCTGTAAATTTTTAAGCCCACAGTAAATATTTCAGTGCATTGTGTGTAGGGATCACCTCGGGAGTTGAGTTTAGAAACGCCTCTGAAGTGTAAACTATCTGCTGAAGATCAGGGCTGACAAGCGTCCACATAGGATTTGTTTTAGCAGAAGAAACCAGCTTGGAAGTGGAAGGACAGGGAAAATCTACATAAAGCACTCGGCAGCATTTCGATGAACAGAGCACATTCTTCCAGGGCAGAAACATTGTCTCAGCTGTTTGACTAAGAGTTTCCAAAGCTTTGAAAACAGGCTTGTTTTCTTGCATCTTGTTTCCGAGACCTTATTTCATCTGAAGTCTAAAGACAGAAGTCCAGATTTGTAGTGGCAATTGCCGTGCTGATAGCTGTCTTTAGGAATGTGGCAACAATTAGAAAACAATGGAGAATGCAGCTCATGAGCATAAATGAGAAGCACAGTTGTTGAAATGGGTTTAGGAATTCATTTAATCTGCTTCAGTATTTCTCCAAATGCTGTCTCTCGTCTTTTATTCCAGGGGACAGGTTTTTCTCTAGCAAGACGTGCAGGGTGATGTGGGTACAAGATATAAAGGTGACATGAGTACAAGATAGAAAGCAAAAGCAATATTAAAAGTGCATCTGTTCCATCATAGCTCGAGGCGGTAAGAAATCCAGACTTTGCAGTGCATGTTTGGAGCACAGTTTCTCTGCCTGTGGGCAACAGCATGTGCAGTTAAGGGGCACCAAGTAAATTTTCACACACCCTTCTTAAATCATACCATTGTATTTTGGGACAAAATGAGAGGCAGGACTTTGGAATTTCCTGGTATTTGTTGAAGCATTAGAACTACAGTGTGTTTTTAAGTCCTTCTCCTTTTCTTTTTTGCTCAATCTCTTTGACACTCCTAAGCGTTGCTACCTGTGCCTGCCTGCAAAGGATGAGATGGCAAAGCTTCCTCATCTGTTAGACTGTGGTCTTCACATTCCATTGTGTTAAAGGGAGTTAATGTAGCTAAAGGCTGGCTTGAAAAGCTTTGCCAGCCTGTGTTGCTCTCCAAAGAATGGTTATCCACATCTGTTATTCACCCTCAGTTTTCCTAGGGAGGAGAACTAATTTTCTTTCCTGCGGAATGATAAGATTTGGTTACTTCCTGAGCCGAAAATAACGTGCCCTGTTGCTTAAACCTCGTTAGCAAGCTGAGACTTGCTGAAGAAGCATTTGCTTCTTCCACTCCTCAACCTGTCAGGTTTTCAGATTATCCTTGCTTGTGTTCTGCTGGTGGAGCCAGGTGGAAAATAATAAAGCCCCTCTGCTTATCTATGGTCAGCACTGACTGAAAGGGAGAGCTTATCTCTCATCCCCATGTGTCCTAGAGGAAGCCAGGCTGAAGCAATGAATCCTCGTTCTTAACAACAGGAAAACCCAGAATTTGACTTAAAGGGGATGATTGATTGGAGAAAACAAAAAAAAAGACACCAAGTAATGGGGATTGGTGTCAAGTGGCTGAAGCTGTGTTTTGGTGTGCTGAGGTGTGGCAGTGCCCAGCTCCCTTGCCACTGCAAACAGCTCCCAGAGCAGTGCAGGCTGCCCAGGCTGCTCCACCAGGCTGGCTATCTGTGCTGGAGGTCACAGCAGCATCCCATAGATTGATTTTTATTTGTTTATAGGCATTTCATTCAGTAGAAGCAGAGTGGGTTTCAGCTCAGTGTGGAGCTGAGACTCCAGGTGAGAGCACAGGGATGGTGGTGGGATGTGTACAGGAGCTGGCTCAGCCTTTAACCTGCTCATGCTGCAATACCGTGACAGCAGATGTGCCGTTGTGTTCCATGATTTCAAGAGAAGTGGAGGATGTGTTGGAGAGATGCCCTTCTACAGAGACCTTCCTACCTGTAAGCTCTCAAAATAATAATGCATAAGTGTTCAGGAAGATGTCAAGGGAATTGCTGTATAAGCTTGTCCAAAGACCTGCTGCTGGGACTGGCATCCATCACACCTCAGCTGAAGGGAGCGTGCAGGGGCTAAAACCGTAAACATTACTTAGTGACTGATGCAGTTTTTTCTCCCTTGCTTTGACTAAAAGATGGGGTAGAAGAGGTAAAAGAGGAGTGAAGCACGGTGTCCAGGAGAGCTTGACTGCAAAATAGTGCATTGCAGCTTAGTGATGAGGGGGATATATGCCAGATTTTGTGGATCTTGAATTGCTGTAATTCTGAACTTCTGCAGTGGTGTGTGGCTGTGTGCTTTGCTTGTTTCTACAGTAACTTAAAGGTGTCTAATATTCCTTGTCTGGGAAAGCTGTTCCTGAGTGATGCTTTGGAATTTCCCTTATTTGCAGTTGAATAATTCAGCCCTTAGCTATATAGATTATCCAAATTCACCTGCCAAACCCTTCCTGCCATGAAAGGTGCAAGTGGCTTGCCTAAGAAGAGTTAATGTTACCTGTAATAACTGACTTTCACCCAAAAATCTGCAAATATATTTTATTTTTCTAACCTTTACTTTAAAGTTCCAGGTATAGGTAGATGTTATCTCAGTTTAAAAACTGAGAAAGTGCAGGCATGGCTGGATGCTAATCTGGCTCTTCCTAGACTCAAACTGTTCACTTGCAGGACAAAATACCCTGATCTCCTTAGCTGTTGCCCTTCTGTCACATGTTGTGGTGGGGGAAAACAGTTTTTCCCCCTCTGAAGGTGAGAAAATGGTAAACCCCCAGGGGGTGGTGATCTTT
>JAWWLV010000038.1:2543656-2617800 GCA_035041135.1 Platyrinchus mystaceus | reverse complement strand
CCATCTCACACCGGGTTAAAATTGGGGAGGGAGGCCTGAACTCGGGATTGGATTTTTAGGGCTCTCAAACCACGACACATGTGCTGATAGTAATGAATAAATAGTAAACTTAGTACATCTGTAAATTTGGAAAGATAAGAAACAATGGAAAAACTTGGATGTTGGACAAACAGCCACATTTCGAAAATGCTGGGGCTTTTGCCTATTGCATGAAAGGAATTGCTGTCCCAGATGGTTAAACACAAAGGGATTAGGTATACAGCAGGATTTTGTGCCATGTATTGTCTTAGTAACCATGGTGCCATGCTCTGCAACCTTGTAGAAGAGTTTCCTAGACCCTTTTCCAGTGATTGCTGTGAATCACTGCCTTGTTTCTTTTTTTTTAGTCAGACCTTGTACATCTGCAGGATCCACGAGTTTGTCGTGCCACTTCTCCTGAATAGTGATCTGCCCAGGTGATCCTGGAGGTACTGATGGGTTTTGCCAGTTCCCAGAGCAGTCTGATTGCATTCAGAGAGCTGTGATGTTTTAAGCAACTGAATTTAAGTCACTGGAAAACTCCTAATTTCCAGCAGTCCTGGAGGTGTGGAAAGTGTTTTCTGGATTTCCTGCATGCCAGAACTTCCTTTCTCCAGCTGTCACGCTCAGAGAAGCCACCTTCTCTTTGCCATCCGCTCTCTTTGGGTTGATTTCCCTGTTTGTCACCAGCACTTCTAGTCTTTCTTTTTCTCAGCAGAAATTTTTGTTCTTACTGTTGCAGACAGAAGCAAACCTAAATTAGGCTTTAGTCCACTTGATCTGCAGCTCTAGCTCACTCAGTGCAAAGCTGTTGCCCTGCAAGTTAGTTTTATCCTTTGTGGTGGAATTTTGATATAATTCTGATGCAACTGGGATCATTTGCTAACTATTGCCAGGAAAGGCATTAACTCCCATGCACATATAATCTGTTACACAGCTGACATTAAATGTGTTCCCCATGTAAGGCAGAAAAAGGTTTCAGTTCTTTTAATGCACCAAAAATCTCTGTAGCTAGAAATTCCTGACCCCTTGGGTGGAATACTGAAGGAACATTCAGAAATTATTGGGATTTATTTGCTTGTGCAGAAAAAAGTTGTTCGAGTTTCCGTTTGAAGCAACTGCTTTTAAAATTCTATTTAAAGCCTCTCCTTAAAGTCTTCTCTTCCATTTCTTCTGGACAGTACTGCAGGATGTCTGTGCTCCATTTCTTGCAAGGAATGACATCCCAAGAAATACCATATTTTTTTTCCATGTGGGAGCTCTTTTCATCACTGATGGAGAGCCTTGCCCTGCAGGACCACTCTCATGGGCTCTGCTAGTGAAAGAATGGAAGAGGTTTGGGCATTTGTTGCCATTGTGTGTAACAATTCCTGTGTCTGGTATGAGAACAGAGGGAAAGACTAGCACTGGAAACAGGGAAATAGGGTTGACTAGACCTGTTGTTACCATTTATAGAAACTAAGCAGAAGGGGCTTGTCCAAGGTGGTTTCCTCCTTCCCTTTTATTGAACTCAATAATCACGGACAGTGGAGGTGGAGAGATTTAAAATACCCAACAACTAGATAGGGAGTAACCCCTGACATAAAGGCTTCCATTCATGGCTTCTCCCCCTCCTTGCTTCACTTAAATAATATATATGCTATACACAACTTTTGGGCCTATTAACTGAGCTGGTTTTGGTAGGTTCAGAAGGAGAATGTGGTGTTTTGAGGCTGGGCACTAAACCACATTGCTGGCTGAGCTCACTGGAGGGTGCCTGAAGCTTCATGGCCTTGGCCTCCCTTTGCTTGAAGGCCTCCAGATGTGCAGGGCTGTGCAGGACCCACGCTGCATTCTTGGGGTATCTGTAATGTATGGACAGCATTCAGTAGGAAAAGTGGATTAGTAACAGAGCTTGAAGGAGGTGGGAATCTTTACTGGAAGTGTCCTCTTCCAAGTTTCTTACCAAGCTGCAGGTTTTCTGGGGTGTAGCATTCTTCCCAGCATTTTTGTAAAACAAGGATAGCAAAATAGGAATATTCGCACACAAAACTTTTTCCAGCCCTGACTTCTTGGCAGGCCTTGTGGGCTGAGCAAGAGATGCCTCAGGTTCTTGGAAGGCAAGAAGAAGCTTTACATTCTGGTCAGAAGCAATGGGGAAAGGCAAATCTGTGCTATCTAGAGGGCAGATTGGAGAGAAAATACTGTTACTGGGAGAGAGGGACATTTTAGTTCTGGACTGTTCACATTCCTGAAAGGTGAGTCTGGGTTTGAATAAGAAATTGTATACCCAGAGGGAAGCGCATTTTGCAATATGGTCTTTCCAAGTTTTTGGGGAGAGGAGGATTTCAAACCCGTCTTCTGAGCACACAATCCTCCTTAATGCCTGGCAGTGCCCACTCTCCACATTTCCCCATGACTGCCTGTGCTTCCACGTGCCAGTACTGTCTGCTGGTTGTTTACACACCTGGTGAGAAACAGCACTGATCAGTAATGTCCTTGTGAGACCAGTTCTGGGGATGCCAGGGCACGATGATCTCTGGGAAGCACTGGTTCCACCTGTGGCATTTGCCTGCCCTGGAGCAGAGCAGTGGGGCCTGAGCTCCCATGTGGGGGCTGCCCTGGGGTGAAGTGCTGTTTGGTGCACTGTCAGTGGCTGTGGAGTTAATGCTGTGCTTTGACAAGACCCCCTGTTGCAGTAACTGCATTTTCCTGGTTCTCACAGGGGTTCATCCCCAGTGAGTGCACGCTGGGTTGTTGTGTCTCTGTCACCTCGTGTCTGTGCCAGCTCCCAACACCTCCTGCCAGGACAAGGGCCAGCCTCGTGTAAAGAGCCCCCTCTGAGAGTGGCTGGTAGCCAGTAATCCCTTTAGAAAAGTCTGTGCTCTGAGAGTGCTGTGTGGCAGATCCTGCTGTTACTAAATTTTGCATTTCACCCTTGGCTTTTTGCCAGGTCCCACGGGGAAACTTGGTTTCCAAGAAGCAGTCAGAGAATAAGGAATAGTGGCTGCTCTTTGCTGGGGACCTGCCAGGCAGTGCTCATCCTTCCCTGGGAGGAGAGGGGGGCAGCCATGGAAGGAGGATCCCATGCTAAGCTCAAATCCTCATAACCAAGACACAACAGCAGCAGGAATACTTTGTGGTTCCCTATTAAAATAGTCCCTTGTGTGAGCACTTCAGGTCCTGAGACTCACTGCCTTTGCCCCTGTGACCCTTTGTACCTCTTGGAGGCAGAACAGTGTGTGCATGACTTCAGGGTAACTTCAGGTTCAGTTTAAGACTAAATCTCCAGCCTTTGGAAGAGGGACCTGGGAGTTGAAGGTCCTGTAGTGACTAGTAGAGAACAGGAGTAGTGACTAAGCAACCAAGTCCCTTGGTTAACATCCAGTTTGTGATGTCCAGATCATTGCAGTGCCACCCTTTGATAAGGGTCAGCTGTGCTTTTTGTTTTTCCTCTTCTTATTCCCCTCCCATTTGTCAACATCAGGTGCTGGTCACAGGTGCTGGAGAGCCTGTCTTGTTGAACAGAGTGTGGATCCTCCTGCTCCTGTAAGGGGGACACACTAATTGAAGGCAAGACATGTTGGCTTGACATAAAACTGAGGAGTGAGTACTGTAATCTTTGAGAGGGAGTTGATGGGCACAAGAGTGCACTGGCTTTACCTAGGAAGTCCTCATCTTGCTCACTGAATTTGGCTTTTAGCCTCATGAAAACTCTGTGTTTAGATTCATTAATGCACAGAGATCATCAGTGCAGGTGCTTATGAAGCTTCATGATTTTTTCTTGGTGGTTGCATTCGGGAGTAATATGCAAAAGGACTGAGTTATGTTTGTTTTGTTTCTCTTCTCCTCATTCCCATCTGTTAAAAAACAAACCCGTAAACAAAAATGAGGCCATTCCATCATTTCTCATCTCTACCAGGCTGCTGTTGCAAGGCAGCTTTCTCTTCATGAAGTGTTCACTTGGTACTGAGGTCCAACCCATTTCTATTTTGGGATAGAAGAGACGGGAGAGGGTGTTTCACTTCCTGCAGCTCCTGCTGAGTGAAGCCACTTGTGGTCCCCAAGGCCTGGGCTGCTGATGTGAAACTATCAACTTAAACGGTTGTGATTATTGAGAGGAAGAAAGTGCCTGAGGATATTTGTCATCTCTTTGTGTGAACTGTGTTTCTTCCATTACAACTTGATGTCATTCTCTGTGGCATCTTTAACACCTGCTGTTTTTATAGTCTACACTTATTTGATGGAAAGCTTCTTGGCCAAGGATCTGGGCTAAAATTTGCTCAAACAGCTTGAGACTTATTTTCATGAATTGCTTGGGCTTGTGAGGTACCAGTGTGGTCCCAGAAATTCCCCATGTCCTGTATTAGTACTCCCCCTTTAATTTACCCTCCCAAGTCACATCCCTTCTTTTTTATTTTTAATGATTTTGGTTTTAGAAGGAGAAATGAATATTTGGAACAAAAAATGGAGCCTCTTGAAGGCAGTGGTTGTTGTTTGTGGTAGTGATGTCCTGAAGAGGGTTTCCATTGCCACACAGAGCTTTTGTAATAAAATATGGGCCCACTGTGCTGGGTGGGTGCAATTTATGAACTATATAAAATCTGTTATGCACCACTCTGAGGAATTAAAACAAATCCCAGGATAAGGGGGGGTTTTTTGGGTCTGTCTTCCATTCTGGTCAAACCCTGCTCTTGGGGCAATGAGTGAATACTCTGCTTGAAATAATCAGCTGGCTAGTCCCGTTTAGCAACTTAGCAGTAACGTTTCTGTCTTTCTGCTGTAGAAATATTGACAGGAGTCTTGTCTTATTCCATTAATTCTTCAGTCATCTCAAACCTATCAAATGTGTGAGTCTGTCAGACAGTGTAGTTGTTGTTTAAAATTGCTGCTGAAAATTAAAGGGAAGCATTAACCCAGGAAATGTAGTGGCATGCAGAGGTTTTGTAGAAAACAGTTACTGTGCAGTTGAACAGTATCTGCTCTGTGCAGCTTGGAGTCTAAAACGTCAGAAATTCTATTTCAGGGCTGTGGCAAATTGCTTGAAGCTTTTTAAGGCTGGACCAAGCATCAACACAACACGTCTTCCAAGTTTCTGTAAAAGTCCTAGTAAAGCAGTATCTAAATATAGTGCTGAAGTACAAGTGTTCCTTTATTTTTCCCCTGTTGTGTTTTGCTTGCTCCTCACTGTACGTGTACTCCATGTAGAGGGGGTTTGGTTTGTCTGTGGAGTTTTCACTCAAAATATTTGACTGCCTACAAACGCTAAATGAAAGGCAAGAGACTAAAACAAATAAATACATGTCCTATAAAAGGAATGAAGATGGGAGGCAGCTGTGCTGCCTGGAGGAGAGCAGCCATCCTTTTGGGTGTGTGCTCCCTCACTGGCACAGAGACCAGCTGTATGAACAGTTTACTCTGTTCAGAGTGAGTATCTGTGTCTGGCTAATCTTCTGCCCTTCCAAAATGGTCTGGTCAGGTCAGAAACCATGGCCTGGATCCTCTCCCTCTGATAGGGGGAGCATAACTGTGAGGATTTCTCCTGTGGGCAAGTGATTGATCCCCTTCCAGTAAGCAGTTTATCCCATCTAAGATTTTTGTTTGCTTCCGGATGTGCTTCTAGACTATATTAAGGAGTTTAGGTTGACATAATTTCTAAATCAGTTCTTTGGGTGTAGGTGGGGTGAAAGCAGCTTTCAGGGCAATACAAATTGCTGTGAATTTGTATCTTCGTTCGCGAAGACTGGCCACGTTCGTATTTCCCCACCTCTGTTAACTTTAATTGAGTGAGGCCAAAGAATCATTCAGGTCTATATTCTTTCTAAGGTGTCTGGTTAAGGTGCCAAGACTATATGTGTACTTGTAATGCATTTGGGCACAAAGTTCTCTTATCTCTTGCCTGACTTGGGCTTTTGGAAGCTCAGTGTTTTTAAGATTTTGGATTTTCTGTCAAAAATTTGAGAGTTCTCTCTTGGTTGTAGGTGGCCCTCCTTAGAGCTTCTCTTTGTGTTTCTTGGATTTGTAGATTCTTTTTTCTGTCCAAATAGAGAATTCAGTGTCAGTTCATGCAGAGCATCGTGTAGGCAGGGTTTCCACAGCCACTATTCAGGTGCCAGTCACAGCTGTCCGAGGCTGTTCACAGCTTTGGCTGGTCCCAATGAGCTCAGTGACCAGCAGCACAAAAGCAGCCGGTTCCCATCACCACCTGCCCCTGGGAGCTGCCCGGGGCAGTGATGTGGGTGCTGCTGGGGCTTGAGAGCTCCTGCGAAACAGCCCCCGTTCCAGCTACTCCCATATACTTTCCTTTTTAATGCTTTGTTCTCCAGCAAAATGTTGCTTGTAAAGGGAGGAGGGAGGAGATCCCAGGCTATTATCTGCTAAGTAGGTCGTAATTCTGGTAAATAATTGATTTTTTTTTTTTCAGTCTTGAAGTCAGAAGCAGGCCTTAAGTGCCAGTGTCAGACCACTGTGATTATCACTCCTTCTGGAATTTCAGTGCTTCATCTTGGGGAATAGTTGTCTGGCTCTTTTGGGAGGGGCATGCCACTGGAAATAAAAGGAGAAAAACTAATTCTAAAACCACATGGAAGAAGCGTTTCTTTTGCTGCTACATTGGTTTTAAAGTTTTCTTGCTTTAAGCTAGCTCCTATGGGAATTCCCTGCTTCTGGCTTGTGTTATGCTCTGGATTAGCTGCTCAGACTCTTTACCTGTTTTTATTAAGCAATGGAATTTGGAAATGAAAGTGTTAACAGCAGCAAGCGTCAGCATTGGCTGTGTGTGCTCTGGATGTGACTGTCTGTGCTGTTCTGCTTAATCTTTGAAAATCTTATCCTGCTGTGCAGACTGCTCAGGAGGAGTCTGCTCTGGGTTCCTTGGGTTCAGCCTGTATTTTGGCAGACCAAATCCTCTTCCCAGATAGCTGGATCAATCTTCTGCTGTGGGGAGTGCATAGATACATCTGTTTATGTGTGTTTATGTACAGATATTTGGTGTATATATTTTGTGGGGTTTTACCTCTTTGTAGCCAGAGAGTTTCCCTGACAAGCTTCCTTCACCACGAGGGAAAGAGAAGGTCTTGTGTGGGGAGGTGAGGTTTGGGGACACACTCCCCTGAAAATCTGTTTATTTTGTGTCTTGCCTGGGAATGAGCCCTGACTGTTGGCAGTCCTTAGTTACTTCCCCTGCACTACAGCAATAGTGCAAAGGCTTCTCTGGGGCCTGCAGTGGAGAGAGCTGTTCTCACAGGTAAGTCCTTCTGCTTTGCCCTCTTCTTCTGCACCAGCTGACCTGAATTGCAGCTTATGAGTGCCCTTGAAGTGTGTGTGTGTGTGGCAGTCACAGCTGTGATCCTGCCTTGATCTGTGTGTCCCTGTATATCCACAGTTCCCCTTGAAATATTAGGGAGCCACAAGAGCTCAGTTCTTCCCCTTTATGCAAAGTTACTGTGTGAAACTGCTTTGTGACCTGCTGGGCTTGAGAACACATAATAGTTTGCTTTGAGAGCTGCTGTATGAGCAGGAGCTCTGCCCTGTGTGTACAAGTCTGGGTACAGAACAAAGCTGTTGGGGGACACCAACATCCACACAGGTTGTTTAACTTTGGGACTGGTGTGGTCCTGTTTTCCTTTGGTTGAAATTCATTGGCATTTGAGTGCTTCCCCTTGGCAAGGCTTCAAAATCACTTGTAGGCTCATTCATGCTGTGGGATGTCAGGGCTTAACGAAGCGGTGGTGTTAACACATCTGTGTTACCAAAATAAGCTCCCTCTTATCCCATGTTTTAATAAAATCTGAACAGCAGTGAATCAGTCGATGCTGGAGTGTAAACCAGCATTGTTGGTGTCTGATGAAGTGCACCATGAGCTCAGACAGAGAGGTCTTCCCTCTCATCTGCTTTTCAGCTTCTCAGAGAACTCTGGCACCACTGTGCTGCTTGTTGTGGAATCATGTTTTTCTAAATTTATTCTTCACAATCATATAATTAGAGGAGGACTTCCACTTCTAAAAGCAGATTCTACGAAGAAGTCCACAGTTTGTGAAGAAGGGTGGTATGGTGTGTCAGGTGAGAACTTACTAACCCTAAACAACCATGTGACACCTTCATCTTAACTAGTAGTTTCAGGGGAAGAGCTGGGGGGAGTAGATGGTGCTTATTATTGCTGGTAGGGAGCAGTGTTCTACCTTCAGCATTTTTGATTTTAAAAAGTTTCTATAACTACCTTGCCGTGACTGTGAACGACACAAAACTGTTGTTTTTTCTTCTCCAGCCAGATGACAGAAAGACACTGAGCTTGGGCAGCAGCTGTGTTCAGAAAAGGTTGTCAGTGGTGTAGGCAGAGCCATCTGCCTACCAAGGCATTTAGCTTGGATTGCATGTTCTAGGCCAAGATAGTAAATCAATAGCTTATTTTTCAGAGTGTTACAAGTAAGATGTCAGTGGCAAGATTTACAGTGTAAACAGGAAAAGGGCAGCTGGCTTTATTGGCTTCTTAGTGTCCTAGCTGCACTGGTGAGAAAACAAAACAATATTGAAAGAAAAAACCAAAGCAACTCATCCTGAAAGAGGCTGAAGATCTAGATACAGAACAGTATGCCTATCAAACATGTTTACTGGTTTTTTTTAATAGACTTTAATACCCCCCAATGCTTAGGGCTGGCCCTCCCTTCCCTTCTCACAGAACTGTCAGTTCAGTTAAACTTTTGTTTTAACAGACACTTTTCCTCTCTGTGTGCCAGGACTGTTTGTCTGCTCTAGTTAACTACAGGAAAAGGTATATACACATTGTGGGAGTTTTTAACAGACCACGGTGTGGCAATTGCTCCATTTTGTTTCTCTTAACTTTATAATCTACTTCTCTGGGGATTGCTGTTGCCAAACGTTGTTTGAAGTGGCTGCAAAACTCTGAGACAACTGTGAAGAACAAAATAGTAAAGAGATGCTGATGATGGTTGGAATTTTCTTTGCTCACCTGGCAGATGGTAGAGCCCCACTGGGTATGAGAGAAGCAGCCCTCCCAGTGGAGTCAGGACATGCAGTTTCCTTTTGGGCTTTGTTACCAGGTTGTGTTTTTTTTCAGAAATGAAGGTTGTAGTTTGAGCACAGAAGGAATGCTGACCTGAACAGTCAGGTTTGCTCCATCCCACCTCTGTGCTGTTGTGCTGCTGCATTCTGTGGAGAGGATCAGTGAAATGGAACAGGGAACTGCTCTTACTTATAAAATAACACTCTTTCCAGTTATTTTTAGCTTAGCCAGCTCCTACTGTGGTTTGCTGTGCTTCCTGCAAACCTGATTTAGAGGACAGTGGGGGAAACATGGACAGGAATTTACAGAGGAGGGACAACTTGAATCCTATAACTTGAGCTCTCATAATGCTTTTGTTGGCGAATTCACTTCTTGGTTCTTCACCTTTCAGCTGTGTGTGGTTCGTGGTTGTTTACTTGTTTGGTTTTGTTTTCGATGTTTTTTACCTTGTTTTTCGTGGAAACTTTTTCTCCATTTCAGTCAGCTTGCACCTCTGACCTAATCAGTGCTAAAGCTCCCGGTGCCTTTGGGGCCAAGCCACAGGTACTTCTGAATGTACCTTCCTGTGCATGTATTTTTATGCTGAAAAAAAGTCTTCAACTGTGCACAACCACGCCTAAAATTTACCTTCTGCCTCTTAGATTTGCAGTAAATGAGAACAGCTAAACTCGGTGCACAATCCTGAGTAAGGAGTGGAAAATAAAACTGCAGAGATGTTCCAGTTTGCTTTGGGGTTTCCTTTGCCAAGGACATCCAGTGAACTGACTGCCAGCATGAACTGAACATGGAAACCTTTCCAGCCTGCTTGGGTAAACACAGAACAGGAGAGGAATCTAAAGACATAGATCTTGGGTGGAAAGAGATTTACTTCCTGCTGTCTCCAAGGCAGGAGTTTGAGCTATTCATCCATGTTATGGGGTGTTAACGTTGTGCTTACTGGTAAACAGTGAGGAGGAACAGTAAAAAAAGACAAAGAGCAACAAGTTTCCCTTGCCCAGGCATGCTCTGGGCCCTGGCTTGCCCTGTGAGTTCAGTGTGGTACCTGTGTCATTCAGGCCTGACCAAAATTTCTATCTTCACCTGTTGTCAACGTATTTGCAGCCAGTTGTGCTGGGAACATACCTCATTCCTGGATGTGGGTGTTTGCTCACTGATGTTTAAGGCTCTCAGTGATGGTGCTTAAACCTTGTGGGTGCCCTGGAGGAGCTGCAGCAGCCAGTAGGACATTGGTGTTGGCAGCTGTCACAGAGAAATATTCCAGTCTTGCCTTCTGCAGTGACTTTGGGTGTAACTTTCTAGCCTAACATTAGTTACACCCCACATGCTCATAGTACATCCTAAAATTTACAAATTGCCTTGGGACACCCTGTGTGTGACAGGCCACATCTTCTAAATGTGTAACCTGTTCTCCTAATCACAGCTGCTGATATCAGCTGGACTCCCCTGTCTAGTTTGTGGTGTGCCACGGTTGTGCTCCCCTCCCAGCATTTCAGTGTGATTGACACTGATCCGAGTGTCAGAAGCCTTGGAGAGATGGGAATTTACACCTCGGCTGCTCTTCCCTTGCTGCCCGCTGTGCCAGGCACTCAGTCAGAGCCTGGCTGGGTGTGAGGTGTGGGTGACAGCTTGGGCTGCACTCTCAGCATGCAGCACTCTTGGGCTGCTAACCAGAGTTGTCTGGAGCAAGGATGAGCAGAGGGGAGGTTGTGCTGGCTGGCAGAAGGAGATCTTTGGAATTTGCATGCAACAGTGCAGTCGTGTCTGGACTCTCCTGGATAATCAGGTTAGTTTCCTGATTTTTTCTCTTGTAAGGACTCTCTCTGTAGCCTTAGTGAGCAGCTCCTTCTGTCCTGTGGGAGGACACCTTAGGTTTCCCTGAGGTGGAGAATGGGCTCAGTAATCCCAGCTTTGACATCATGGCTGGGTGGTGGACCCTTGTTCTGTGTGAGCATTGGATCTGTGTGAATGTTAAATTTGTCCCCAGGAATATGCCAATCAGAGCAAAAAGTGACGACATGTCTCAGTAACAGGCTGCTCCAAACAGATCAGACCTGTCCTTTAGTCTTTGCATGAACTTTTCATGGAATATATGGGCAGATTAAAGAACTCTGATCTTCTTTTTTAGATGTTTAATGATCTGGGTTTGACACACCTAAAAGATTAAAAGTGGACTGCAGTTAAATCATCTCCTAAGGACTTAAGGGCGCTGTCTGTTATGAGGATAAAGCTCATCTGTGGTAGAGACAGAAGTTTCTTGGAGTCTGGTTAACATCTATGGCCTGAGATCCCCCGGGGGGAGGGAGGGTGGAGACAACTACCAGCTGTCTTGCTGCTTCCATATGCAAGGTACATTGCTTTCTCCTTCCTCCATCTCCAAAGGAAGGTGCAGTTCTCAGTCTGTGCACACACACACACGGCACTCACATGCACAGACCTTCCCTTCCCCAAAAGACAGCAAAGCATTGTGTAAAATTTACATGTGACAGGTGCTTGTTTCTGCAGATACTTCATGTGCTTCAGAGAGGTGAGCCGTTGGAATGGGAGAGCAGAGGATGCCAACCTGAAATTTATATGGTGATCCGCTAAAATTTTGGATTCACAGAACTCCTCTTTTGGGATGCTGTATAAGCTGTAGTTGTCATTCCAGTGTCCAGCTATGTATTTAGAAACCTCCCTTCCTGGGGTGCCGTTGCCCTTTTGTTCTGTTCCCTGGAGAATGTTTCTTTGCAATTGTCCACATGTGCAGCATTGCTTTCAGAGCCCGTTCCACGTCTCCCTGCAGATGGGCCGCTGCAGCCTGGCTGACTGGGTGAAACTGTTTCCCTCTGCCTTGGCTTTGTGTGTTCATGGGTGTTCCTGTGGGTGGGCTGTGTTATGTTTTTCACTGCAATTCTACTTTTGCATCCCATGCTCCCAATCAGCTGGTTCAGCAGAGTGAGGGATCATCCTCTGTGGACATTTCCTCTGGGAAATGATGGGGTACCTATTTTTTTTTTCCCTTTTGATACTTGATACTTTTGATACTTGATCTTGTGAGCTGTGGGACAGGCAGGAATAGGTAGACACCACAGTCATTGTTTGTGGATCCCAGTTTTGTGCAAAAGTGTGTATATTGAGTATACTATTTCCTGGGTTTGGAGATGGCAATTCAGAATATGTCAAGGAAATAAGCAGGATGCTTAGCTTTCCATAGTTTAGCTGTTATATCTTTTAGAGAGTGGTGCTGTATTCCCTAGGTAACTGCATTCTCAGCCCATCCACACTCTTGTACTTCTACATGTGCCAGGCCTGAATCCCTGATCCTGCTCTAGCTTGGCCAGCACTAAGAAATAAAATTACATTAATTTGTATTGTTTATCACCAGGCAAACAGTGGTATATAAAAGCTGGAGCTGAGGTTGGTAAGGCACATTAGTAACCTAAAGGTAACAAAAAAAATAGAAGTGGTGTTCCATTCCGGTAACTTATCCCTAAACCAACCATGTGTAAATCCCAGGAACTGACTAAGCTTCAGCCTAAAGGAAAATGAAGCAGTGTTTTGTTAATATAATGTCTTCAATTGCAGTAGAAGCTTCTAAGTGCACCCACCCCTGATCCACCATGCATGTATCCTTCCAGTTTGGATTTCTGAGCCATGAACTAGATCAGGGAGCTGATCCAGCTTAGAAGGGAAGCGTCAAAGATATTTTTCTTTGAGCTGGCTGAGTTCCTTATCTGGACCACAGGAATCCTTGGGGTTGCAGAACTAAGGGGATAAGAGGGGAAGGGGCCATGCAGTGGTTTATGGCTTGGTGGGGAAACCTTAAACCCCTGTTGCTGCCAAAGACAATGCATTGTCAAACTGTGGCCTCACACATTCCCTGGCACAGAAACACTGAGGATGCAAAGCGCCTTAGCTCTGCTCTGCTCTGCAGCTGTGGGGATGATTTTGGAGTGAGTGTAGACATTCCAAACTCGTGCTAGCCTTGGTACCATTCACAATGAAGCCACAGTGATGTGGGGCTTTGGCAGGACATGCACCTCCCTTCCCCCCCCCAGGATTCTAGGTATTTACTTAGGCAGGCAGGTCTGAGCTGCTGTGGCTTCACTGCTCTTTTAGCAGGATTAGCTGGAGCACAGTTAGCTTGGAATCTTCTCTGCAGGCTGCTGTTAAGCCTCTCAAGCAGCTATGGATGTTGTGCTGCTGTGAAAGTATGACACGTGCATTTGAACCATTGTATGGCCTTGGATTAGATGCAGATAATCTTTCTTTTTACTCAGAAGTTAATTTCTTTTACCCTTCCTGCTTTCAAGTTAGATCTGTGATTTCATATTTCCAAAGAATGAATGTGGCACCCAGCAGGAAGGGTGTAGGCAACAGGACAAGGGAACAGTGTTGCTGTGCTCTCTCTGAGTGCCAGTGAATTTGAGTAGCTGTAAATTTGTTAGATTCTTCCTTACCCCTCAGCCAGGTGAAATTTGAAGAAGTGAGGGAGAGAAGCAGTTAAGAAAAGGGGAGGCACAACAGCATAAAGAAAAGGAATATTATGTTTGAGAAAACCAAAAGAAAATGAAAAGAGGACAGAGATGAGAAAGGAGGTGAGAGAATGGAAGCAGTAACTGAGGAGGGAGGTGGTGGAAGAGATTTACAAAAGCTTGAGCAAAGCAAGGACAGGGAGGCCATTGCTGGAAGAACCAAGGGTGGTTGAGGATTTTAGCAGAATGTGTGAATTGATGATAAGCCTTTGTACCGCCAGGTAGTTCAGTGCACCTGAAGATGTGCTGGTGCAGGAGAGCAGTTCTGTAAGAGAATGTCTGAGAGCCAGTGGTAGAAATAGTTCCCCTTGTGTGCCAAGAGGGCTTGTTTCTGTGAGTCACAGCTGCTGTTCTTCTCCATGGGATGGGATCTTTTACAGCTTACCCAAAAAGGAGGAGAAAAGGGGTTGCTGGTGAGATGAGAAGCATGACACACGTGGAGCAGTGTCCTTGGCATGTCTCTCCAGTGCTCTCTCAGTACAGCATGTTTAGCCCACCATCCTTGTTTGCCTGCCCTTTTCCTTAGTTGTCCCTTGTGAGCAGTTGTCTCTTGTTGCTCTCTTTCATCTTTCTCTGTCCTTGGTGGCTCACTTAGTGATGGTGACTCTGAGACTGGCTGGCCCTACAAGGAGGATAAGAACCCTCTTAATGCTCACCTTCTCTGAGACACTGGCTAAGAAACCAAATGCTCTTGCTTGAGCCCATCTGCTGTCTCCACTTGCCATCTACAGCAGCAGCACCCAGGGCAGCTGGAGGTGTCAGAGCAGGTGAGCCCTGGCTCTGATCCCTTTGCTTTTCACTTGCAGGTGGAGCCTGAGCAGCCTGTGAGCGTTGTGCTGGGCTGAGCAGCTCTCAATAACCTAGTTTCCCTAGCAACAGTGGCCTTTTAATCACCGAGATACAAGGCTACCTCTGTTCCTGGTGCTGAGGCTTGTGTAGTGTATCTGGCTGTGGCAATATTTTGCTTCTGTTGGAAAAAACAGCAGAATAGAAATGAGAAGGTCTTTCTGCCTTTGAGATAATTAAAATCTGCATAGGTGGATTTCAGTGCTGTGTGCAGCAATAATAGAAAGAAGAGGGATTATAGCTACTTCTAAGCTTTTTAATGTGTGAAGGATCCCTGGAGGATACAGAAATAAAGTTTTAAATTCTGTGTGGAGCTTTATGCATAGATCTCATGGCAGTCTGTGACACTGATAGATTCATTCCTTGTTGTGGTGTGTTATTTTCATTTTTATGGTTAGGGAGACAAAGTGATTCAAAGGTAGGGTGAATCTTGTTGCAGATCTAGCAGTAAGTCTCCTCTTCTGAGCTCACATCCTCCACCTGCCCTTTCCTTCTGTTTCAGGTAAAGGTGTCCCCGTGCAGTAGGAGACACAACATGGAAGAAAAGGTAGAAGTGTGAAGCTGTTCTTTAGCAGGAGAAAGTGAGGAAAGTGGAAATACTGTGATTCACTGCAGGCCTTTCTGCTAATTTAGTATTTTAGTCTGCATTTACTCCCCCATTAACAAAAGTGGAGCAAACTAAATTTTGCAAGTGAGCATTGGGAATGAAAGAAATATATTCCTGCCTTAATTTCTGCACAGAGACTTGATCTTGTTACTGCATGTGTGCAGGAGAAACTGGTTCGGATAAGAATAGTTTGAAGAAACCTCTGAAGGAAAAAAGAACTCTTCCACGAGTAGGCATGAAGCCTACATAAGTGCCCAGGACTGCTGTTCCTTCTTGGATAATGCCAGTGTTAAATTGTCAGTAATGTCTCACAGGCTTCTTGGGTTAGAAAGTTGCACAGGGAACATGTGAATGAAAACAGGTATCTGTACTCTTCCAGTGAGGTGACATGGTGTTAAGATTTTGTTTGGGTTCTTTCCTTTCTGGTGTGGGGTTTTGTTTGTTTGTTTGTTTGGGTTTCTCATTATTATTATTTTAATATGGCATAAATAGTGCAGAGAGGAAAGGAGACACCCATCCTCCTTCCTACTTATTTTGGTCTCTGGAGTCAAAACAGTCCCTTAACCTTCTGGCCAAACAGAAGACCATCCACCTGTGTGTGAGGAGGGTATTTTTCCTTTTTGGTGTTTCCTTGCCTGTTTGGGTTGTGCAGGGTGGGGGCTAATGCAGTCTCCTGTTCTTCATCCTTTTAGCCAAAGAACTTCTGAGAATTCCACCATGAGATTTATTTGGCTTGCAGATGTTGTAGAAATTATCCAGTTTTGGGGTATCTAAAAATCTCTTTTGTTTGTGACTGAGCATCCTTATCTCAGCCTTTCAGGCCTCTGGCTGCCAAATCAACTTGAAGGGTGTCTTCTGAGGGGTTGTGAAGCTCTGGAAACCTGTAACATCGAGGCCAAGGTCCCCTCCAGAGAACATGTACCTCTTCCCCCCACCCCTCGTTCCTGTGGTCTTGCACAGCCTAACAAGTCTTGAGGAATCGTGAGAGCTTGAGCACGAGCAGGTGGGGACACGAAACTCACTGAGCTTGTTAACGTAACACTGCCATGGTCCTTCAGCAGCCCAAAGGCCTTGTGTCAGGCTGTTATTTAGCTGGGTGGTATTTGGTATGAGCTGAGACAGAGGCTCGTTTCTACAGTGAGTGTATTGTTGGGTTTTCAGTGTATTGTTTGCGTGAATTCCCGAGACCAGCTCTCCCTCCTGGAACAGCCACATGGATCAAGTTTTATTCTGTTCCACATAAAGTTCACATCCTTTACTGGAATGAGTCATGCTTTAACTGAGTTTACTGTGAGGGAGGAAAGTGGGCTTTAAAATGTTACTCCTCCACCCTGCCTTGGTGATGTATAACAGGATTATTAGTATGCTTGGCAGCAGCTGCTTATTATTTTCACAGAACCTGGATATTTGTGAAAACAAGTGAAAAATTGGTTCTACTTGTGTTGAAGTGTAATTATTTTTATTTTTCTTTGTGGCTTTGTCCTCCATAAAGCTCATCAGCTGCTGTAAAAGTGGATCTCACTTATCTCCTTAGGGTTATTTTTCAGTTTTGGGAGAAGAGTGACATTCTGTGACTTGTAGCTGAAGGAGGGGGAGGAACTCTCCCATTGTGTGGTCAGTGGCCCATGCATGGCTGTTGCTGTCACACACAGGGTACTTCTGGGCACTGAGAGATGAAAGGGCTTCACAAGCCCATGGAGCTCATGGTGTGGTGCCACTGTGCAGAAACCAAATTTTGGCCCTGTCTATATTCTTTGTGAAGAGAGGTGCACGACCTTTTAACCTATGGCAGAGAGAGCTGCTCAGTGTGTGTCCTGTTACAGGTTTTTGCAGAAGAAGTCTCTGTATGCAGCTACTAAAGATACCAGAACAATCATGCTATTTATTTTTCCTGCAGAAGTTCATTGATGTCTCATGCAATAACGGCTAATTTGACTCTTTGTGCCACCATCCTTTGTTCTTTGTGTTTTGGACGTGTTCTTGGTTTATTTTGGGGTTTTTTTTTGGGGGGAAGGGGAGATGGGATGGGCAGGAGGGAGTAGGGTGGTGGTTTGTTCATTTGTTTATGGAGTTGGGCTCAAAACTGAGGAGGAGAGTCAGCCAATAGAAGAGGGCCTCTTAGGATTTTGGGTTTGGCAGTAGGTTGGTTCACTTGTCGTATAAGACCTTTCTTTCCTGGTCCTCTTGTTCCTGAGTGGCCTGGAGAGAGTTACATTTCTCTTGTGAGCTGTGTATTGTCTGTGCTTCCTAAACTGCAGGGGCATCATCTGTTCGTGTTCTACAGAAAACCCAGGGTCTGTTATCACAACCTGCACAACTTTTATGGAGCCTGCAAAAGGATTTACTTGATGCCAATGCTTTTGAAGGAAAACATGAGGGAAGGATCTGTAATTACATGACCACTGATGTTAGAAAGGACTTTTAGGACTTAGAATGAGTGAAATGAACTTCTGGTGACAACATAAGTTTAGTAAAATTTATGCCTCTACTGTATTTAACTATTTACGCCTCTATTTAACTATCACTGACTCTGGGTTTACTGATAAGTAATGTGGGTGCTGGGAGGCAGTGCCTGGTGGGCCAGGCTGTCTCCTGGAGTGTGAGCAGACAGGTTTCTGTGTTTTGCAGATGCCCCGTTCGGGGGGACACCGCCCGGCTACGCGTACGATGCCGACCGCGCCGAGGAGCAGAGGAGACACCATGACATGATGCCCTACATCGATGACTCGCCATCATCCTCACCCCACCTCAGCTCCAAGAGTCGGGGCAGCCGAGACACTCTGTCCTCAGGGTCTCTGGAATCTACAAAATCAGTGAGTCCTTTCCTGTCTCTGTGAATGTTAGTGGAGAGAATTAGTGATAGTTGCAATTGAGAGGGTCTCTAAATAACAGATATTTTGGACAGGAGAGTGTGGAACAAAACATGTTCCTACATCTCTGTGTATGGGTTGTCATTGCCTTTCACAAGGAAAATAAAAGTTATTTTCAGGTAGGTTAATGGTTTTGATAAAGTATCTGGAATACAAGACCTATTTCCTTCACGCTGTGAAGGTGGAGTAAGAGGAATTAAAACTGCCAGCTCTGAAATGGTGACTTTGGGTGGGGGATGGCCACTGCTTGTGGTGAATTTGACTATTCACTAAATAGCTGCCTATATAATGGTAGATAAAAGGTACAGAGGGGACTGCGTAGCCTGACCTCTGGTTTAATGTGGCCCTTCAGGCTACCTTGCTTTATTTTTGTTTCAGGTTCAGTAGCGTGGCTATAGCTTGGAAGTTACACAAAAATTCTATTTTTGTTCTTACAGTAGTCTTGGCAGTGAGTCTGCAGTATGCCTTGGTAAATAGCTATTGACTTTGCCGTCTTCACAGTCAAAAATACCTTAGTTTCAGCTTGAATTAGTCTCTGACTTTCACCCTTTGTTTCTGTTTATCCTTTTGCAATAGATTGAGAGCATTTGAATCCCAAGTTGCTGTTTCCTTGAATATCTTTGTCATTTGCAGACTTTTGGTTTCCTCAAGTCATTCATAAAAATACTTAATAGCACCAAGCCAACTGTCACTGCCTTCCTACTGTGTTTCTGAGAAAGTGTGGCCAACAACCTTGAATTCCCACATTGTAAATAACGCTTGGAAATCTGTCATCTAAGTAGTTTAACTTATGTGTTGCTTTAGATTGTTCTGTCTTGTTAATTAAGATGTCATAGAAGAAAAGGATGGCTATTTGTCAGATATCAGCATACGTGTTAATCAACACCATCACCTTTATCAGTTTTATTTATCTTGCGTCAAAAGTCAAGAGTCTGACAAGTTCCACAAGCCATTAGTGCTCAGTGTTCATTGCACACATCCTTCTACTACTCTTGATTGGTTACTGCCATATCATATGCCTTTTCCAGGATGAATTCTAGATTAAGAATCCTTCTTGAGACAATGTTTTTGTTCTTCTTTCTCATTTATAAAAATATATTGTCAAGATCTCTCAAAGCAGTATCAAGTAGATATATTGTTGATGTTTGCTTAGTTTTACTTGACTGTAAAGTCTGGAGTCTAGTTAGCTGCTCATGCTTTAGTCTGTTAATTTTGAGATGCTTTTTTATCTCTCAAGATGAGAATTCTTGTGATATGTAAGAGGCTTTTGAGTGAAGAAATTATCATTAGTAAATGCAAAAAGCTCCAAGAACATTTTAATATTGGCTTGAGATTTCCAGGTTATGTTTCTCAGGATGAAGGAAAAACGTTATGTGACTACACATGGCTGAGAGTTATCTTCAAAGAACCAGTTGTCATAGTGCCTGTGACTGGAGGCCTGGAGGAAACACTGCCTAATATTTAATCTTGTTCTTTATTTGTTTGAGCATTGCCTCATAAGCAGTTAACAGCAGTTAATTTCAAAGTTACTTTAATAATGCTAGAAGGCTTGCCTTTTCAAAAATAATTTTAGACATAAATGGCTGCTTTCTTCTCTCTAACTATAAAAAGATGTTTTATGGCTTCCAAAGGAAAGAGGTGTCCTGATACAAATTAGACTTTTAATCGTGAACCTCAGCTGCTTCAGCCAGTCCCATCTGTAATTAGTCCACAGTTGACAATGCCACTGATTAAGGATGATCCATAACAAGGAGGAAGAGACTAATTTACATATGGTTGCAGTATTTCCCAAGCAAGTTAAACTTTCTGTTTTCACAAGTTGTTAGAGGACTTTTGTTGTAGTTCTGTTTTCAGCTGTAGTTGTTTTCAGCTGTAGTGGAAAAGACACCAGTAACAAAATTAAGTGTCCAACACACTGTGCTGAGCCAAACACATAAAATGTGTCAGACCAGAAATACCAGCATGTACATCTATTCTATTTTCTTTTACACTAAACTTGATTAGCAGAAAATATGTTTTGTTTACATTTGTTTGCTTTTATAGTTGTCTCCTTGCCCTTTTACTTTTTCCTTAGGTGCCTGCAGTTACTTCTGAAAATTTTAGATAATCCTTATGACCAGAGTGTGGAAATCAAGTTAACCCTATGTAACAACACAACATGCACCACATAAAATACTTGGACAAAATATTAAGATTGTGAAGTCATTCAGAAGTTAAAAAATTGCTCTGGTTATCCAGTGTTGTCTTGAATCTTAGTGAAAACTTTGAATTACTCAGTCATCCTATTTTTCCTGTGGGGCTCCTGTGTTGTGCAGTGAACACAGTGAATGATGCTCAGTGGATTCAACCTCTGGAGCTGTGTGTGCACCTTATTTACAGGGCACTGCACACTCTGGTCTGAGTTCAGAAGTATTCATTTCCTAGTGGCATGGCCATTAACTGCAAGTACAGTTGGAATGCTACACAGGTCTTAATTGTCCTTGCAGTGTTCCTGTGACATAAGAGGATGGTATGTTCACTAACCACAGGTAATCAAGGCAGACAGGTTGTAGGCAAAACATCTGCTAATTTTGGGTGCTTAATGTGAGATGTGTAATCTTCTGCAAAACCAGGTTCTGACTTTTAATACAGTTTTCTTCCCATTTAAGGTAAAATACCTTTATTTTCACTCATAACCAAGAGTTAACAACACTCCAGTCAGACACCCAAATAGATGGAGAACATTGCAAACAATGATATTTTTATTTTTAATCTAAGTAATTCACTTAGCATCACACAGACATAGAAGCATTTTGGTTTGATGTTCATCTGCCTTATCCATGAGACCAGCTTTCCTCTTGGAGACTGGATTGTTGCTATCTGGATATTGAGGGCATCTTGCTCTGACTGATTTTATGGGCTTGCTCTGGGCTTTGTATTTTTCTGCCAAGTATTTGCCCGAGTCCTTCCCTCTCCTTAGAGCAGCTCTAGCCCTTGGTTGGATGGCACATCAGGGTTCTGTTCAGCCACCATGGTGAAAGTGCAGAGTGGCCAAAGCGGTGCCTCTTTCTAAAAGAGAATGAAGGGATCCCTCCTTTACTACTTACAGAGGGGCGTCCTGTTGTCCCCTCAGTGTGTAGGGTGACCGACTCCCAGCACCTCGTGTCAGTGTTCCAAGAGTTGAAGGTGGCAATGGACTTCCAGAAGGTTTGTGATGCTCTGCACCTTCTCACCTGGGAAGTGTTTTCTAATCCCTCCCACCACCCCCATCATATAAGCAGATGAAAAGATGCTGCTTCCAAACTGTGCCACTTCAGCACCTCTCGTGTATTCACATTCCACTGTTCCTGTCCAAGGAGGGTGACAAGAGGTGCACCAGCATCAGTTTTGTCCGTGACCCAGAGAGGGCATAAGCAAGATGGCCATTTGTGGTGTGGATCTCAGCATCCCTTGACTTGTCATTTTTTGGTAAGGAAGCCTTAACAAACGTTTGCATTGAGCAAGAGGGCTCATACCCCTTCTTCTGGCTCTTCCAGGGTCTCGTGCTGGGCTGCTCACGTGTGTCCTGGCATAAAGCTTTTGCCGAACTTTGCCTTGCTGCTCTGAAGCAAACCTGCAGGGAGAGAGGGAAATGGAGAAATAGGTTCCACTGATGCTTAAGTTGTTTGTTTATTTAACTTGAGAAGTGGTTTAATTTTACCAAATCTTCCTTTCTGTAACACTTGAACCTTTGTGATTGAACTTTCCAAAAATTCTGGAAACCTCTCTTGGAAAATGTCAGCCCAAATGTTTGCCAAATAAGACAGTGCCAGTAGCTTCAAAAGGTGTCAGACAGTGTTGGTAAAAGGTAGTGATGCTTCAATCCCAGAAGGAGGGAGAATGTGTCTGTCTTTCCCTACAGCCAGGGTGAAAGGTGAAGATACCTGAAGAGAGTTAGAGGAGGACAGAGGGAGAGCTTGCTACAGTATTCTTAGGACACAGGAAAGTGTTGGGACAGCTGGAAAGTTGGTGACTGACACCGTTCAGTAGAGTGATTGCCAAGAGTTTTGGAGTGGGTAGCTTGCAGCCTGGAGGCCAAGGAGGATGGGAAGCTTAATTCATTGTGATCCTACTACTGCTACTCATATGGGGAGAGATTACAGCCATGAGAAGAGTAGAAATAAGAAAGGCCTTTTGAGATCTGCTCAGCAGCAAAGCCAGGCTCAGGGACGTGGAGGTGGGTGCAGGTGCAGGATGGGCAGTGCAAAGGCAAAGCTCGTCCCACCCCCAGGAGAGGAGTCACTTTTCAGTGCAGATGAGTTTTTGCCAAAACAGATCTCTCCAATTCTTGCCCATATCACACCAAGGGAGGCAGGAGTGCTAAAGCTGAGCGATCACCTCCTACTGTCTGCTCTGTTTGGAGGTGAAATTGGCTGCTACTTAAGAGATTTCCAGGTAGAATTTCTCTTCCCATTCTGCTGTGCAGTCCGTGGTTGGTGCACCGTTGGCAGCCATTGCCTTTCCTCAGATCAAATCCTTTTGTCCTTTCTGTCTGCCAGCTCAGCAGAGAGCAGGGCTGTGGCAGAGCAGGTTGTGGGTTTTGCTCCTCGCTTGGTCCCAAGGGGATCCAGAGAAGTTGACCTCTGAAGCTACAGCAATAAATGGGGTAACTACTGTGCTTGGTACTGCTGTTGCTAGCTTGTCCTTCCCTCTCCAGCGTTTCCAAATCCTTCTCCTTTCTTCCTCTCACTATTTGGGTTTGTTTGTTTGTTTTGTTTTACTGTGGCTTTCTCCTCACCACCCCCAACAGATGCAGTTTTTCCTTTTTATTCTCCGATTCTTTGCTCCTTAAGGGCTCTGCCTGGATGTACAGCCTTTCCTGAGGAGAGCTGGCACACCAGTACTGATGTTATAAATAATGTTGGCTCCTCTCCCTGCTCCTTCTCCTCCCTGCATGGAGCATGATTGGCTTGATTACAGAATTTGCCCTGTTTAATATCACTAAGAAAATGACACACCTCCATCCTGTTTAGCAGAAGCTTACAAATATATTTACACTTTAAAAATTGAAATGAATAGCTTTTCTCCTTTGTAGGCTCTCAGCTTCTGTGTGAGAGTCAGAGCTGTCCTTACAGGAAGCCTCTCCTTTGAGCACAGTCATTGCACGGTGTGTGAACACACTGTACCAAAGGAAGAGTTAAAGTGCCTTTTATACGCCCACTTTGAATCCCTGATTCTCTTTACAGAGCTGTGCCAGCAGCAACCTCTTTGCAAAATCTTATGTGTTGTGGTTTCTAGATCCTTAATCTATGCTCTTCTAACATTTGCAAGAAAACAATTATTGCTGTTAATTTAAACAAAACCCAGAAAGCTCTGAGTTCTAAGCAGAGTGAGGAAGAGCTGAATCTGTCTAATCCTCAGAGCTGGTGAATGTCGGCCTTGCAGTAATTGAGCACAACATGTGATGCCAACCTGGTTAGTAAACTAAAGTGCTTGGGCTGACAGGCTGCAAACACATTCAAAGCAGCCGTGGCTCGGGGCCAGTGTGTGTGTGCTCTGATATCTCCAGAGCTTCCAACCTCTTGGATTGGCCGTGGGTCAGGTCCCAAGATTGCACTTATTATGGCTGTGACTCAATCTTCTGGTTTTTAAGTCTTTAGAATAGCAAAAGGCACCACCCAGCTGAGAAGAGAACACCAGAATCATATAGGCATGAGATAGATACCTGTGACACTTTCTTTAGCCTGCTTTCCACCTCCTTTTTGTTGTCTGTTTTTTTAAATGTAGTTCATAAGGAGTAGGAGCAAGGCACTGATTCCTTGATTGCTTGTTCAGATCTGGCTGGGTGTTGGGTCCTCACAGCTCCCGTGGCAGGGAGACAGGAATGCTCTGGCTGCTGCCCTGGTACAGTCTTGTAATATTTATTCTGAAACACATGGGTAGAGAGGAAGCCAAAAGATGGAAGGGCAGTGGAGAAAGGCTAGACATGGACACTGGCGTCAAAGAGGCAGGGATAGTCAGAACATGAAATACTAGTCAGACAAGTGAAAAACAAGCTAACCAAGCTGGGTAGGAAGCATGGGATGGACTGCTGACCACCTGGCACTCCCTGCTGAGTGGTTAGAGTTTGCCAATACAGGCTGCTCCCACTTCCTGCTGGGAACATCCCATCTGCACTGTGGTAATAGGTGTATTATCCCCTAGCTAATGTGGTCTGGTAGATGTGGTACCAGCTCCTCCCCTTAACACAAGCAGCTCGAAGATTTCAGACTGCTCCCTTCTTGCCAGGGTGGGGAAACGAGTCCTCAGCCTTGGCAGGTCTCCCTGTACTGGTGAGGAGCTTGATACCTCTGCCCAGGATGTTCCCTCTTAACTCCATTCTGGCTGGAGTGCAGGAGCTGAGCAGGCAGGGAGCTGTTGTCACAGTGTTGTTCTTTGTTTCCCTTTTGTGTTAGATATGGGCAAAGCAGAAATGCCCTTGGCAAGGGGTGCATCATGTCCTGACGTGCTGCAGGGGGAGGGTGGAAGGGCAGTCCCACGGGATCTGTGCCTGCTCACTGCTGTCTTGTTCTGGGTAAGCAGGTGAGCCTGTTCCCAATTCTGTAAGTGAGGAATGTTGTAATACCAAATAATAAACTTACTCCTCTTCCTGCTGACACTGGCACCAGCTCCCAGTGAATTTCTGTCTTGGAGAATGTTTCATAACAAGTGTGACTTAAAAAGCACCCTGAGGCTGAAGGAGCACCGGGGCTGTTTTCCAGATGTTCTTCCTGCTCCGTGCAGCCTCAGCTGACATTGCCAGCAAAGGCTCCCTCAGCAGGAGCCCTTGTCAGGGCATAGGCTCTCAGGAGCAAATACAGCAGCACTGAGGTGGTGTATTGATCCCTGGCACAGCAGGAGCAGCAGGAGATCATCTTTTCACATATGAGGAGGCTGTATGTAAATTTGAGGTATTGCATTGGAAATCCTGTAATGTGCCATGTGATTGTTGGATAAACTTCCCCGAGGGTTCCTTCAGCAGCTGCTGCACCCGGAGTAAAGCAGGCAGGCCCTGCCCTGGCTGGCTGTGTCTGAGGCTGGAGTTTTGCAAGCACCACACTTGGAAAAATGCTCCTATTAAAAAGGTTTGGGACAAAACCGTGGGCTTTGCACAATCCCCGTGCGGTAATGGCCAGGAAGGAAGGCCTCCAGTGTGTCCTGGGAGATGTTTGTCTCTGAAAGCACATCTCTTTTAACGCGAGGAAATTAACATTCAGGCACAAAATGCTGCTCTGTCAGCCCAGCAAGAACTGGCTGGTAAATTAAAGCTTTTACTTGTGAAGAGGAAAACTGTTCTCAGTGCTGTAAGGAAAACTGTTGTGCCACTGTGGTGATGGGGAAGTTTGAATCATTTAAATGACTTGCCATTGTGTGCTGCTCTTTACAGATGTTACAAACATACCCAGCTGGTTTTTAAATCCTCACCTCCTCCAAGAGAACCTGCTAAATATAATTATAGTGCTGTGTCAATATTGACCAGTTACCTCATCCTCAGCAGTGGGGACTTTGGAGCACTGTTAGTTTTCGTCAATGCTTCTTTGTGTAGCTGCACTTTTCTTTTGTGAGTGTTGTAAGAAATCAGTGGAAACCAAGAGCAATTGTGTTTCTCTTGCACCAGCGCTGCTACATCCCTTCCTCTTTGGATGAAGGCAATCTTTGTTTAACGTCTTGGGGCTGTCTGTCTTGATCAGGTGTGCGTACCGTGCCTTAAAAAATGGTCCATGAGCTGGACATCCAGGCACTGCTGGCACAGAAACCATAAGGAATGGTCCCAGTGTTGTTGGATGTTTCTGTTTGAGCTGTGCAGGCCACACGGGTGCTCTGGAGATGCACAGAGGCTGTTGCACCTCATTTTACCGTGTAGTTAGTCGCTGGTTTTCTGCAATCTTCTGAACACGACTGCTGAATTACAAATCCTACCTACTTTGAGAAGCCCTTTCAAGATTTTAAATGTCACCAGAGGGTGGGATGCAAAAGCAAGTTCTTCTTGCCATGCAGTACCTGACGTGCGTGTTAATTTTACGTGTTTCCTTAGAACAGCTTCTGTCTGCCACTTTTATTGAAGAGATGATGGTGGTATTTGATACCTCACAAAATTTTTACAAAGTAGTTGCTGGAAGTCCTTTAGGCAAGAAAATAGCTTGTGAAATTTAATGAAAGCATTCCAGAATCAGGATGGTTATTGATGAGACTGAATCTAGAAATATCTGGGAGCGTGAGGATCTGTTTCTTTCCTCGGGTGGTGCGTAGGCTCAAAGTCACACTCAGGATGTGATGGTTTTCTTGCAAGCTTTACCTGTAGCCCAGGTGCCTTCTATCCATCATGAACCTCATCTATACATCTGCAGGGTTCAAGCGCAGGACCCTAAAGTAAGTGGAGCTTTTTTTTTTTTGGCAGCTCTAGGGCTTTATGTTCAGTCAATAGAGTGGAGCATCCTGCTGTGTTTCCTGATCCTCCCACTGCTGAAATCAAAAGCTGAAGATTCCTCTGGATGTGAAGAGGAGTAGGATGGAGCCACAAACATTGATGGATAGGAGTGGGATGGAGCCAAAGACCTTGAAAAGTACCCTTTCAGAACCAACTACTGACTCTATTCTTAGGGACATTTAATAACATAAAAAGCTTGCAGGAATTGTAACAAGCTATTTCTGTGAATAACAGAAATAACAGAAATAACAAGAACTGGAAATAAGAATCTGTGAAAGGGGGATGTTTCTCATTATTTATAACCTTCATTGCTTGGCCACATTTTTTTGGAAACACTAGGTTTCACTTTATCAGGTTAAACACTTTTTCAGATAACAGTTTTGAGAGGAAGCGTAATTAAAATTCAACAGAGGGCATGACTGCTTCTCTTAACACTTCATGCTAGTCTTCCTCATTTGCCCATGAATGTATTTATGTTTGGGTTTTTTCCTCTCTTTCTTCAGTTGTTTTGGTTCAGAACTCCTTCATGGAATCCCAATAAGAAAATCAGCATGTGCGTTCCAAGGAGTGCTGATTATTCCGTCCTCTCGCTAAAAATAGACATTGTGCAAGCTGGCACTGAAAAATAATTTAGTGAATATTGGAGAGTGGGAGAAGGAACAGCCATCTGGGAGCCGTGGCAGGCTGGGGCTGCGCTGTGTTCGTGCACACCTGTGGAGATGCAGGGGCAGTGCTCCTTCTGCAGGGAGAAACACGGCTTTGGAGAGCTCCCGTGGGAGGAGGGAGGGGATGGCACACAACAAGGCTCCTGAGATTTGTTTAGGAGGATAAATTCTGAGTTTTTAAGTCCTGTGTCTTGAATTTTGTGAAGAGGCCTGGGCACCTAATCGAGGCACTGAAGTTGGATGACTAAAGCTGATAGCTGTAAATAATATAAGTGACATCAGTTGCTGGTAAATAAAAGTTTCTTTAATGTTTTGTGTTTCCATATTGCTAGAAACAGGATGCTGAGCACAGGTGGGTTTTCTGTTTGGTTGGTATTTTTTCAGTCTGAAAGTAAACAAAAAACCCAAGTATGCTCTGGTCAACTGAATGGTATCTTTTACTCCATCTTTATTCTTGGGTTTTTTCCTTTTTCTCCCTCACAATCCCTTTTTAATATTTTTTTTTCTTTTTTCTCTTTATCAACTTCTTGTAGAGTGAGCCAGACCTGGAGAAAGGCCTGGAGATGAGGAAATGGGTCCTGTCAGGAATTCTAGCCAGTGAGGAAACCTACCTGAGCCACCTGGAGGCCCTGCTGCTGGTAAGAACTGGGACCAGATGCCAGTTCAAACACTGGTACTTGAATTTTCACTCCTGCTTCCATCCAGAGTTCCCAAAACTTCACATACACATGGGTTGCAAGTTGCTGGGTGTGAAGGGTACCTGTTCCTCCTCTTCTCCTGTAGAGAAAGAGAGGCTTAAAGGACTTGGATATGGCACAACCAGGGAGTTAGGGACTTACTAATGTGGTAGCACCCAGGAGCTCTGTCTTTAAGTATCCTGTGCTAATTATTAGACACACTGCTGTATAGTTGGACAGAGATTAAGGAAATGAAGTGCAAAGGGATTCTAATTGCATCATTAATACCCTGGGAAAATCCACCTGCTGGGGTGGCTGATCCCCATGAGAGAACTTGTTCATGTCTAGCTTTCAGGAGTTGTGTGAATGCAAATATCACTTATTAATAGGATGAAAAATAAATCTATAGAGGGATGTGTTGCAATGTGAGAAGGGTGAATGTACATGATTTGCATGATAATGATTTCCCTTTTTCCTCATTTCAGCCCATGAAGCCTTTGAAAGCTGCTGCCACCACCTCTCAGCCTGTGCTGACCAGTCAACAGATTGAGACAATATTCTTCAAAGTGCCTGAGCTCTATGAGATCCACAAAGAGTTCTACGATGGGCTCTTTCCCCGAGTGCAGCAGTGGAGTCACCAGCAACGTGTGGGGGACCTCTTCCAAAAGCTGGTGAGTCAGCTGCCATCAGCAGAGTTTCTGGTACCTCTGATCCAGCTCACGGGGGCTGGTGGGTTCTCTCTGGTGACTGTGCACAGACTGAAGGGATCAAAGCCCATGGCTGGATTAGAGGAGAGGCTTTTCACTTTGCCACTGCAGTGAAAGGCCTACAGCAAAAAGGCTCTTTCATTGTCTTTAATTAAAGACTCCAGCAAGCTGTGGTGCTAAAGTAAATACAGTTTCACAGAAATATTGGATCTTCAGAGTCTCTGCAGCATCATCAAAAGAATTTGCTTTGGAGGAAGATGGGAAAATGGCTGTATTACAAAGTGAACTTTTTAACACTGACAATGAAGTGTTTCTAATCACTGTTGAACTCCCTCACATACTTCCTTCTCTCCATGGTGCTTTGCTCTACCTTGTGCTGATTTGCGGTCATCACCTTTGGCTCTGCTTCTCTGCCACCATCCTGGCCTCTGTATTCCCCTTGCTGTTATGCTGATGCAGTCAACCTGCAGCTGAGAATCCTCCAGCAACCTCAACAAAATTCTCTGAGTGCAGAACAGGACAAAGACATATACAGCATATTCCTGAGGCTGAATTAAAATTGCTGAGTTTCTGAGCCAGATGACAAATTGTTTGCATTCTAGGAGATTTCTTTAGCCCCTTTAGCCTCTCCCCTAGCATGTGCAGAGAGCAAAAGGATTAAAGGAGCTGTTTTTTCCTTTTTAGAAAAGAAAAGAATCTCTGCATTCCGGAGGTGCCTCTGATTCTCTGGGTAGGAGTGACATTCCAGTGAGGGGTTTATTGGCTGGGGAGTGTATTTTCCAGGGTCGATCAATTGTTAGCAGCTGTGTAGCCCAGCATCAGCCCCATCCCCTGTGGAGCAGGGGGAGCTGGGCCTGGAAGATGATGTTTTCTGTGCATGCCAGCAGCTCAGGATCAAAATAAGGGAATCTGCTTTTCACTGCCAACATGTTTTAGCCAGGAGGGGTCAAGTTGGTGCCTTGATGAGTAGTTCATGGTATGCAATTTGAGCAGCTGGTTTAAGAAGACAAACCCAGCTGCTGCTGGTTGCTGAAGCAGAGATACAAAGGCTGCTTGAAGTGGCAGCCTCACAGATTGCACTGGACATGCAGTGCAGCAGTGGAATGGCACTAATTGAGGAAGACTCGAGTGTATTCCTGGGCAGGGCTGTCGAGCAGCCTCTCCTCACTGCACAGCTCCTCAGGCTCTTGCTTAGGACCATTCCTTGCTGCTGGCTGATTCCAGGTGCAGGAGTTAAGCCCTTCTGGCACTCTGCTTTTATGTTCCCCTGATTTTTCTGCATTTGTGACAGAATTGTTGATTTTGTTGGATTAGCAATGGAAGCAGAGGAGCAAATTGCCATAGTGCAGGAAGCTTTGAGCTGGCAGAGCAGCTTCAGTTTCGGGTGGTTTGGTACAGCATCAGTGGGAATTGCAAACTCTTTGCTGTATGAGATAGAGCTAATAATTCTTGGCAGGCACTGGGAAACAACTAGATGAGAGAGACAGCAAGAACATCAGGCATTACAAGGCATCTATACTGGATGTACATCAAATCTCTTGGAGCAGACTGTTTACTCGTGGTCATGTCATGCAATCTGAGGATAAACACTGCAATACTTGTTATTATCCAGATGTCCCTGGGGACATTAATTTTCTTAATATCATGCAAAACACAGCACAGTAGATTGAAGGTACAGACAGTGGATGCAAAGAGTTTTAGAATTTCATGTGTTCTGGCACAAAGTACAATCTATTTGCAACATCAAATTGACTGTTATTACACCTTTTCCTGGTGAAACTAAGGAAAAGATGCTAGGCATGTGGGAGTGAAATATGCTTCTCATTTTTGGGGAATATATTATACTTTTTTTTTTTTTAACTAGAAAGGGAACTGTTTAGAGCTGTTTTTAGAAATTAAGAAATATTTAGCAAATATCCTCACTGACAGATTTCAGTAATAGAAAAAAACTTATCCAAAAGCCAACTATTTCTACCAAATCTCGTTTAATTTTCAGTGTGCTCTTCTTAATTGAAAACCAGAAAAATTAAATCAGCGTGAAAGCAGTGTGTGAGCATCATTGCTTTGATTGGAAGCTTAGTTTTTAATGAAAAAGATGTCTTTGTGATGGCACATTTAGAGAAGGAAAATGAGAGCTTAGAAAGACTGTTCAGGAGTAGCAGGAAATGAAAGAACCACCCAGGAATGGAGAAACTTCAAAGCCCTGCCATGTTAGCTGGGATCATCCAAACCTGAATGTCATAAGCCTTGCAAATGATCAGTAGTTCTGACAGCACCTTCTTCACAGGACTGTGCCCCTGTGCAAATGCAGATTCCATTCTCTCCTTGCTGCCAGGGTCATCCCTGGTATAAGTGAGCACAGTTTTCTTCAACTTCAGTCATAATTGTGTGGTATTTTGTGAGGGTTGAGATGGGTTCCTGGTCTTTCAATAAAATATGACCTAGGAAATAGCCTTGCTGTTTCTCAGCCTCTGTCAGCTAAAGAAATTTGTGCAGGGAATGTTCTCCTGAGAGTAGCTTTTTCTGTTCCATTGTCTCTTGCACAAAGCTCCATGGAGAGTGGGGAGCACAGTGGTTGTGAGGGAAAGAGCACTGACTGAGGGGAAGTAACTGCTCTGTCTGTTCCCCATCTCAGGCTGAAGGGTCAGGGAAGGTGCAGAGTCACCAGGTGAGTGCAACCCTCCTGGTACCAAACCTCTCCTCAGTGGACCTTTCTCAGCAGTCCAGCCTTGGCTCTGCTGATGGCACTTGCAGGCGTGTTGGAGCTGCTGAGGTGTTTATACACAGCCTGTGCAGCTCTGCAGCACAAAGCCAGCTCTACACTCCAGACGAGCTTGGAAGCTACCCAGGGATTTCCCAAGCTGGATATTATGTTCTCTGGCGTGAATATGGCTGCAATTCCTAAGTCAGCAAGCAGGATCAGTGCTAAGAGTCTGTGATAATAATGATTTATTACTGCACTCTGAGGCCTGTTCTGTCCTCTTCTGGACCAATCACATATTCCTTCTGCTGGAAGACCTGCCATTTTCTGTCACCCAGTGCCACAGTCACTGCCTTCCAAACAGATTGTGCTCTGGATCTTTCTTCTGTATTTTCAGCACTCTGCTGCCCTTATAACAATGCTCATTAATGCAGATATGGGCTAATATCTGGGTTTGATTTAGTATATGCATCATACAGAAGCCAACAAGTAGCTTACTGGGGTCAACATTTGTGCTGTTGGGCTGAATCATTCCTGATTCATATGTTGTGGCAAAAAGCCAGCAGTTCCAGTTACATCAATGAGCTAAAATATTAATAGATACTAATCTGGCAGCTCAGAAAGGAAAAATAGATGTCAGTAATAAGGATGTGTCATTCTAGCAAGCTTTCACATCCTTCACAAGTAAACATGTTCAGCATGGATGGAACTGGGTGCATGGGGGCACCACTGCTGGTTAGACAACACTGACAGGTCAGAGATGTCTTTCTGGGCCTGCTTAGCATTCCCTGCAATTCTTTGGTGTAAAGGCACATGACCTGGCCATTAGATACCAAGGCTGACCATCCCAACCCGTCTTTTTCCCCAGCATTTATTTCATTTTGTTTTGCTTCCTGCAGGCCAGCCAGCTGGGAGTGTACCGGGCCTTTGTGGATAACTATGAAGTTGCTATGGAAACAGCAGAGAAATGCTGCCAAGCCAATGCTCAGTTTGCTGAAATCTCTGAGGTAATGTCACGGTATTCAGACACACGAGTGTCTGGATCTGACTAATCCCCGCCATGTCACTCCTGTCTGTTCCCTAAGTATCTCTGCAGCCCTGACTCCTGGAGGAGTGGTGAGCTCCCATGGACTCACTCCTCCAGCTCCTGTTCTTACAGCCATTTGCCCCTTGGGCTGGTGAAGATTATCAGAGGCAGCCTTTATGTAGGGTCCCCACCCAGGGAATCTGGTAAAAGCTGGCATTGCTTTGAACTTCTTCAGCTCTGTGCCACCTTCCTGCATTTCTAGAGGGAAAGCTGTGAGTTTCTCAGATGTTTGTCTTGCTAATGATGATGCAGACTGTGGTCTAAAAAGCCATCCTTAATGGCTTGCAGTGTGGCTGTCAGTGGGATTGTAGCTCCACTGGCATGGAGAGGTAGCTCTCTGTTTGCAAAGGCAAGTGTGTCGACAGTAATTCTGTAATGCTATTTTTGGCCTACTCCGATTTCCTCCCTTTCAGAGGAGTACCTGTGTCAAAGCATCTTGAAGACTTTTTTTATGATTCCCAGGCCACCAGCTTTGCCTGCAGTGCATGGTTTCGTTGACTCTATGTATTGTCGTGATTATTTCTTGAAGAACTCAGTTGCCAAGAAAACATGGATTTCGTATGTGTCTCCTTAAAAACAATCAGATGAATAATCAGAGCTGAATAATACCAGGAGTGTTTAGTGCTCTGAGAAATCTCCTGAGTACGGTCTATATTGCATGTCTCTTGGGATTTCTATGACAAAGAGGTAAAATATGATCCCTCAGTTTTGCTGTTTCTGAAGGATAATTCTGAAGTCATGCCAGTATTTGGATTGATGGTGATGACACTTCTGCACTTGTGTCCTGGTGAGGATTTTGGAGCTGAGCACATTAATGCATGTTGTGGTCCATGTGCAAAGAGCAGAGTCACAGTTAGCATTCCTTTGTTGCCGTGAAAGAACTGACGTGTCCAAGGTCACCCAGTTCTGAGTGCAGGTCTAAGGAACTATAACCTGGGGGTACTGAATCCCAATGCTGTACTTTATGTGCTGTGACAGCAGCTGTGTCCTTGTGGACAGTCTTTCTTCTGCAGGTGATTTAAAAACTCCACCATCCCTGTAGGAGGCTCTCTGCTTTGCTGCATCTCTATTGGCACATGCTCCTAACAAAAGGGCTTAATATTTGAGATGTGTGGGTGCCTGTGATGTGGCAATGATGGATTTACCAAGAAGTAAAGCACATTTTTCCATCACTGACTTGACCTGTGACAGAGCTGTCCTCCTTTCACTCTTAGGCCCTCCCCTGGAGGAGCAGATAGTCTGTTGTGTTCCCATGTGATATTTCAAGGTGATTGACCATCTGCTGTGTGGGTTTTCTTTTTCTTTTAGAATCTGAAGGCCAGAAGCACAAAGGAATCTAAAGATCAGACAACGAAAAATTCCTTGGAAAGTGAGTGATCCACACAGAGGAAACTGGTTTGTCAGCACTGTGTGGAGGCTGTTGCCAAACCTCCACTCTCCCTTCTTGTTTCTGAATGCTGGAAGGTCGTGGAGTCTGCTGGCTCTACCTGGGAAGTAGCACAGCTCGTTCATAGTAGGCTGTGTGTATGGGTGGAGAAGTGCCTCCCTCATCAGTCCTTTTGGGCAAAACCAGCCCAACCAAAGGACTGCAGTGATTTTAAGGGAACATCTGCTACCCAGTGATAGCACAAATGCAACCCCAGCACTGATTGCTATATGGGTTTTGCCCTGTGATGGCCTCTGGAGAGCCTGGTCAAGATGGGGTTCCATGGTACTTGTCTTCTCTGTGTGTCTGTGTGTGTTTTATTGGCTGTATAGCACATTAAACTTTAGAGAAGGGATGTTTCCAGTAGCTCATAGGTTAATAAACCTGTGCCTGTACATTCAATACACTGGGCAGGTTGGTCTGTAGGGACTGTATTTAGGTTCCTCTTCCTTATGTTCCTGTTGCTTTTCTTTCACAGCCCTACTGTACAAGCCTGTGGATCGAGTGACTCGCAGCACACTTGTCTTGCATGTAAGTATCTGAAGGGTAGTTTGCAAACTTGAGACCCCTTTCCTGTTTTCTTTGACCTTTAAATTTTCCATGAAGCTGCAGGACTGCAAAAATAAACCTCTTGTGCTACATAAGAGCCTCTTACCTTTCCAGTAAGGAGATGGAGTCCATAGGTAGGATGCTGTTATCTCTTCAGTGGTGTCACAGAGAAGTGCAGAGTATTATTATCTCCTGGAGATAAAGCCTTGCTTTAATCAGTAAGAAGAAGCTGGAGCATCTTGTCCTACAGCTCTAGTTAGGGCACTCAAACCCTTCTGCTCTCCAGTGCTGCTCATGGCTCTGTTCTCTGTGTTCCTGTTGTCAGGATTTGCTCAAGCACACTCCAGCGAGCCACCCCGATCACCCACTCCTGCAGGATGCTCTGCGGATCTCTCAGAACTTCCTCTCCAGCATCAACGAGGAGATCACTCCTCGTCGGCAGTCCATGACTGTAAAGAAGGGGGAGGTGAGTCTTCCTGCTTTCATTATTTTCTCAGTTTCTAAATACTGGTTGTGTCTTTTCTGCAGAGCAGACCAGGAAGTTATGCTGTTAATCTGTTTGTTGCTAAGATACAGTTTGTGCAGTGTCCTTGTTCTCTGAAGGATGTGGTACAGCTCCCTCTGTTTTCTGTTCAGAACACAGTTTGGAAACCCAGAGGAAAAGTATGATTAGAGTTTTCTCCTTAGCATTGTTAAAATCATTTGTCAGACGTAATTACTGTGTTGCATATTGCTATGCACTAAGTGGATTTGAATTTTACCTGCAAACTGAAACCAAAGGAGAAGCCTGGGAGGAGAAGAAAGTGAGGAAACATCAGAAGTCATGAAAGATTAGGAAAACTGTTTTCCAGATTCTTCATTTTCACCATAAAACTAATTTTCTGCATCCTTATTTCTAAAGAAGAATGTTGTAAATATGACTTGAAAGCAAAACAAGTGGAATGTGTTGGGAAAGCCGGGGGAGGTGATTGGCTCCTAAGAATGTAATATAACCCTACTGGGAGCTGGACTGCACCCAGAAAGCCCTAAGATGTGCAGTTGCTTTACCTGCAGGCAATGCTGTGCAAGGAGACCACAGAGCTACTCACTGGTGAAGTCCTGCATTCCTCGATGGGCTTGATTCAGCTGCCTCATAATTTCATTAGGAAGGGGTTCAGTCCCTCCTGACCAGGAAAGGCCAGGACTGGCAGAAGTGTTGTGAGAGACAAGGATGTAGGAGTCTGGACAAAAAGAGGTGCAGCTGAGATATTAAATGTGTAAGAGGAATTGTGGCAGCATGCCAAAGACACCGGCTGATCAACAGTGACCCAAATTACCCTGTACAAAAACATCTCTCTGAACAGGAGATTGTTAAGATACCGTGAACCTTCATGATTTATTCCCAAATCCTGACGTCCAAACATGCTTGCTCTTAGCTGTTAAAGTGATTTTCAGCTGACAAAAGATTTGCTAGAAGCTGCAGTACTGGGAATTTGGTGCACTTTGTCCTGCAAGTGTTGCTCATTGTCTCTTTTTGCCAACTGAGGAAGTCTGCAGCTGTGAAAAGAAGAGGAGGGGCTGAGCAATTGGAGGCTGAGGTAGAAGCTCAGACATCAGTCACCAGAGCCTCAGTGATAGTAGATGGCCTCATTAAAGTGGCTGCTGATTGAGTCATAGCAGAAATCACAGGCTAGAATGCCCCTCACAGGGGAGGGAGCATTTTGTGTTCTCTGGTTGTCTGTCAGCATCTCAATGAGGGATGAGGCTTTGAAAAGTGTCAGGCAGAATCCTAATGAGGTGCCAGAGCCCAGGCAGAGGGGCAGGCTCAGGAGGATGATCCTGATGGCTTTTTGGAGTGGTGTATTTGTCAGGTCTTAGAAAGCAGGATTGGGCTCAGCAGGCCTGTTCACACTCTCACTGGTCCTGCAGAGACTCCAGGTATGATGTGGGGAGGGAAGAAGGGGCCATAACAGAGGAGAGGGCTGTGGGTGTGCTGGAGGGGACTGAGAACCCTTTGTGCTCTCCCTCACTGCACACAGCTTTTATGGAGCCCAGGGAAGAAAAGGACTTGGTTCTGATGCTTCCCAGAGGTTGCCTTCCACTCTGGGAATCTGACACTGAATATTTTCCTTAGTCATTTGGCAGCAATATCCCACTGTTTTCAAAGCAGTAATGCCCCAGTAGACGCCCCTCTGTGTCTAGAGAGTAGGTATGTTCACTCTCCTGTAGTAATCCAGAGACACAAATCTGCTCCCAGCTACTCTGTGTGGGTTAGTGATGGCTGTTCCTTCCTCTGCAGGCTGCTCAGCTTGGGGTCATAGCTGGGTTTTGTTTATGCCTGTAAATCTTTCCTTTTCTACTTATCCTTTCCTCCCACTCGCCTTGCTGGTGCTTCCCCTGGGGTGACAGGACAGTGTGTGGATTGCATCTCCTAATTGACTGCTCTCAATGCATAATGCATTTTTTATTTTAATGAATCACCAGCTTGCTTTGATGGCTTTTTTCATTATTTGTCTTCCTCCCATTGAAATTTCCTTGGTGGAAAGGAAGGAGGGTAAAACAGCCTTTTCCCCTCATGTATTGCTTAGGTGCTGATCTCAGTTATCTTTTTACCCCAGTCCTTGCCTTTTATGTGTAATATTTTTTCCCTTTGAGTTCATTGTGGGGAGGAACCAAGTCTCCTTTGCCAGCCTCTTGCTCCTGCTCTTCTTTTCAGGATTGCTTTGAACTGGGGAAGGCAGCCAGTTGTTAATATCCCTAGTGACAGGCTGCTAAGGAGGGGAGTGCAGGTCAGGAGAGAGTACAGGCTCATCAGCATTCCTCGCTTTTGCAGAAGGTGATTCCCTGCTTTGGCAGCAGTGGCTCGGTCTGACCTGCCTGCTGGCTTCCTGTGTGATGCCAGATATCTCTCCAGCCCCCTAGTTCTGCTGGGCTCTGTAAGCTTTGTTCTAATTCTGGACTTATGCAGATGAACTGGAAGGTGTCTGTGGTGCAGTTTAATTTGCTGGGCTGAATAAACATTTCAGGTAGTGCAAAGAGATGGGAACAAAGGGAGTAAAACCTTTCACCAGAGGGACAGAAAGAGCTCCAGCAGGGATGGCAGTATTGGTGGATTGAGCCTGTGAAGGGAGAGTTTGGTCCTTGCTGACTGCAGCACACTTCTCTGCTTTGTGGTCTGCTGAGGGCTGTGGTAGAGGAGCCAGGAGAGCCCCAGCCTGGCAACACAGGGGAGCCAGGAGGGCTTGTCTGGCCTTTTGGATCTCTTTCCATTCAGTTTGATCAGCTACATTCTCTAGCTTTGTCCTTCCCTTTTGTCTACTTTTATAGTTTTACTTTCTTACTGTTCTTTTTAATGAATTATCTGCAGGAATCCACTTTGTTAAGCCTCTGAATAACCAAAGGAATAAATGGAGGGAAAGGGGCTCTGATTAGCACTGTCCCTTGTGACTGGAAATGTGAGTGGTGGAGAATCACCCACCCCTCAAGTCCAGGGAGCAGGGCACCTTCCCTGCTCCCTGCTGATCCTGCTTCACCACTGCTGTCTTAGCTTAAATAGGGAACGTGGTTAAGGTTCTACTGGGGGCAGTGCCCTGGGGAAGAAGGAAAACAAATGCTTTGGGATGAAGGATGTGCCACTATTATGTGCAGAAGGAGGGGAGTAATAACCTTTTCTACTCTTATTAACAGAGCAGCTCTATGTACTGCACCTTGTGTTGTTTTTCAACTAAGCCCAGATGCAAATGACTGTAGCGCTTGGGTCATCTTTCCCTGCCAGAAGTAAAGGCTTATGTTTCCAGCTGATTCAGTCCATTTGTGTAAAGCAGAAATTAATGAAACTGCAAAAAATTGCAGAGTTCAATTGGGAGGTGGTGTTTCCTTTCCTGACTGCTGCTCCTCTCATGTGCTCTTTGCAGAATGTTTTTCCAGTGCAGTTCAGACCAATTGAGTGGTGGTGGCTGCCACTCTGCCTTGACTGGCTGTGCACTCCCACCCTCCCTGAAGTGTTCCACTGGTATTTGTGTGATCCCACAGTGGCACAGAGGAATGGGGCTGACTGAAAACAGAGTCTCTTGGAGTTCTGGGTCACTGCTGCCTGGCTTGGTGTTTGCTCTCACCAGCACAAGAGAGCTGACAGGCAGCTTTTTCTTGGATCAAGCCCACTAGATCACATCATCGATCAACTTATGCTCCTGTGCACCTTTTCCCTTTCCTTGGAGAGAAGAAGCTGCTTGGCAAGCTGCTCTATGGTGTTTCTGAATGTGGCTTTAAACTGCAGTCAGGGGACTGGCTATCACTGCCTTAGGCTTCTGTGTGCAAGAGAAGGGAAAGGACAAAGGACATGTGCAAAGGAGCAGAAGAGCAGACTGAAGCCTTTGGAAAGCTGGAAGCTCAGCTTGGGCACAGACAGCCGTGCCCAGTGTGAGGCCTGGTGCCCACTGCTCCTGGAGGCCTTGGCAGATGTTGGCAGTTGAGCACTCAGAAATGGTCTTGGCCGCTTCACACTCTGTCTTACAGCTGCAGCCAGAGGGCTCCTGGTGACTGAGGAGCTTCGGGAAGAAGAAAGAGAGGCTATTAAAATGCTCAAAGCGCAGCCGGTTTAACTCCCTGGGCAGAGCATCCCTTTATTCTGCAGTGCTGGTCTCGCAGCACATGCAAACGCACACACACACACACACACACACACACACACACACACACACACACACCAGGAATCGTCTTCTTCCTACGCTCTGCAGAAAGCCAAACCACCTCTTCCTCACTGACATGTGCCAATACCCATCTCCTGCTTTTACCCTCCTCCCTCTGCCTCACACATGTTCCAGCCCTTCCCGGGGCTCTCTCCCACGCACACACTGCAGGGCTCTGCTGTCACCACATCGGATGAGCTCCTTCCTCAGCACACAGGCGACGAGAGATGGCCTTTTGTGCAGCTGTGGTTCTGGTTGAGTAGGTTTTTAAATTCAGCTTTCTGTAATGTGTCTCAGGCAAGCTGGCCACACTTCCTGGAGTTAATCAGTCTGTGACAGCAGCAGGATTTATCATATGGAAACAGCACAAAAACACTGTAGGATGAGTAGATGAGCACACAGGTAGTCGTGAGGTTGGTAGCACGGGAGGGGGAGATGCTCAGTGACAGAGGTAAGAGGAGGAGGACAGCAATAGGCAATCCAAAGAGAATAACCAAGCGCTGAAAGAGGTACTCTTTTGTTCAGAGCACTGAGGTGGGTGGGAGAAGAAACAGGTGAAAAAACATGCAGAGAAAAGCAGGGCCTGGAGAGGGGGCTTGGGACTTATATTGCACCAGTACAGGAGCTTTGCAGGAGCCACTGAAGGTAACAGATCAAAGATGATCCTAATGCAGTCCATTATGATACAAAATCAGGAGTTTTCCCCCCAGGCTTCCTGGAACAACTTTCTGTAGCTGAGCTGAGCTCATGTGCTGAACATTTGACAGTCTTGGAAGAGAGGGGGTCACACAGCCACTGTACTGCCACTCTCACCCTAAGCTTAGGTTTTCTCGGATATTTATGTGGTTTTGCATAGTTTATGTCATTTCAGGGTGTTTTAGGAAACCATTATCTCTAAGAAACAGAGTAACTCTAGAAACAAGGTAGAGATGGTTTCCCACATGTGGGTTATTGTATGTCATGTACAGCAGGATCACTCAGCCAAAAGGCCTTGTGTTTCAGGAGACCCCTGTTTAACAGGAGGCCAGCAAAGGAATAGTTGGTGGCCCTGGGTGGGAGGAGTTGACTGATGTGTTGGTTCCCAGACTGCTAGAGAGGGCCTGTGGAGCTGAGGTGGCACAGGCATCTGACCAGCAGGAGTCCTGTCTGAGGGGGCTGCTGGCTCCTCCAGGGTGGGAGAGGATGGGCTGACTCATGTTAGGAGGTCCAGGAAGGTGCCCTTTGCTCCCACGCTGTTTGGCAGGGATCTGGTAAGCCAGTTGGGAAATCCTTTTATTGTTTCCCTCTGGCCTGCTGAACCTCCCAGCAAGATGACTAATGTGCAACAGAGGATGTGCCCCTTTGCTGGAAGTGCCCCTCCTCGGCTCCATGGATGCTGAGCATCCTGGGACATGCCGGTTGTGCCCAGCCATAACAAAAGTCCTCTTTTCTGAGAGAGGCTGGTAGTGAGGAGAGATTTCCTGGCTTGGTCCACATGTTTTCTCCTGTACTTTCCTCCCCACATGCTTGGTTGCTCTTGTGGCAGTTTAGCCCTGCTGCTTGCTGGAGGGAGACCTTCCCAACTAGCTCATGAGCAAGATATGAAGACTGCAAAGTCTGGGAGGCTCAGTGTTTTCCTCTGAGTGACTGACTGGAATATATCCCTTTCATCTCTTTCCTTCTGTTCCAGCCAAGCTTAGGAAATACAGCCTTGTTGTCTTCCCACCCAGCTCCCTTTGTGGGACTTTTTGCTGCCTCATGGTTGCACTGTGTCTGTGTCAGTCAGGGTGCTCGGTAGCCAGGAGTGCAAACCCAAATAAACCCAGTGTGACTGAGGCCACCTCAGCACAGGTGAGAACTGTGCAGGTTGGTGAGTCACACCCCTGTTTTGGCCTCAAATGGCTGAGTTGTCTGCTCGGGTTTTGGGGCAATGTGCTCTTGGCAGGGTGCTGGGCTGGGCTCTTGGCTCACCTCACACACTGCCAGTGCCTGGCACAGGTGGGCAGAGGGCCAGGTCAGGACTGTGCTGTGTCCCTGCCAGGCAGGGAAAGGACAGTGCTGCATCCTGCTGGGGAGCAGAGATGAGTGAGCTGTGAGAACATCTTTACACCTATGAACAATGAGCAGAGGTTGAGCTGGCAGTAAGCAGTTATTCTCATTGCCCCAGAGGAGCTGAGCTGATTTGCAGAGTAATTAATATGCATCAGATCTAGAAACCTGAGATGAGGGTTTTGGCTTGCTCAGAAAATCTTTTCCTGCTTATTATTGCTCCCAAATGAAATTCTTTGCAGCTCAGGAGTGCTCTTGCTACTGACAACATACCTCCTCCTACTTATTTATTTTAAAGCTCAGTGTTTCTACTTTCCTACCTGGGGTTTGTTCACCATGCAGGAGGAGAAGGCATGCACAAGTGCCATCAGCAGCAGAGGCATTAATGCAGGCAGGCATTCACCCCAAAACCACTGAGGAGGAGCCAGGAGGATCACACCCACCTAAAAGTAAACACTCACATATGTACAGGCCCTTCTGAGCCTGAATCACTGCTGGATGCCAGATCTCCACAGAGTCCTGCCCAGAGATGGTGCAACAGTCTGCTAGGGAGCAGCCTTGCTTCCCACAGCTATGGGAGAAGGTGCAGCTTTTGCTGCTGCTCACGGATTTCCAGGACCTTTGTGTCATGGAAGGCAGCACCCAGATGAGCTGCTGACACTGCTCTGGGTGCTTTAACAGGTTGCTGTGGTGCAGCTGCAGACAGGAAAATGCAAGCTCTGAGTGCGTCAGGAAGTAGGGTGATGTGGGACAGGCTGTGCAAACCAGAATTGTGTCTGCAAGGGAATTTCTTTGCCAGGAGTTCCCTGCCATGGTGCCTGCTGGGCTCAGGACTGATGTGGTTTGTTTCCACTTTGGAGAGCCAAGATGGGAAGAACCGTAGGTGGAAGGAGAGGCAGCGTGGGGGGGTTTGCACTCCCACACCCTCGGCAGGGAGCGTGTGCAGGGCTTGTTAAGTCACACAGAGAACAGAACCTGGGAGGCATCACCTGAGAAACTGAGGCATCAGCTCTGGGGTGGGTGTCCTGACCTGGCTCAGGGGAGCTGCTTTCCTGGTGCTGCAGTGCTGAGCACGTGGAGCTGAGCTGCCTCATGGAAACAGTTTTGTGTGTGTGTTCCCAGTGTGGGAATCACTGGGATGGAGCAGGTCAGGAGTGAGTCACACAGGCAAGTCCTGAGAGCGGGGCTGGAGAGGCTCGTGGTGAGGCAGCTCAGAGGTGTTGGCTGGCCATGGACACTGTCAGCAGAGCTCTCCTGTCTGCAGCCACAGCACTGTCTAGGCCATATGAGGGATGTGTGACGTGTCACTTGGTGGTGTCAGGGGAGCATCCTCTTAGCTGGAATAACAAGGAAATAGTTTGAGTCAGGGAAAAGTTCCTTAGTGTACCTTAGCATGTGTGGGGAAGCTGATGATTCCTGCTTGTACTGGGCATGAAGTGAGGCAACACTGACAGTTACACGTATTGATGGGAATAAAACTTGCCCAAAGTTGAATGGCCCTGTTTGGAAATCAGTGGGAGTTATCTATTCCAGATGTGCAGAGTCCTGTTGATCCTGACAGCAGAGTGGAAGGGCTGAGCATAGAGCAAGGGTGTGAAACTCCTGATGTGGTCACTGGTACCTGCACACAGCCATCTGTGTAAGTGCCAGCACTCCAGCCTTTTGGTCTTTTAACTGCGGAGTTCCCCCCATAAGGGAATTAGGAAAGCAATGCTTATGTCTGCTTATCTGTGCCTCTTCTTTAGGAGGTTGTAAAGCTCCCTGGAACTAGAAACAGGAATAAAGACATCAGAGTTGTTCAGCTTCTTTGAATTTTCTAGGTTTTATGAGTCTTTATATATAAAAAGAGATTTCAATAGGCATGGAGTGGGGTTATATCCAGATTGTCCTATTAAAGCACAGGCTGATAAGGGACTACTGAGAAGTTTGATGGATACACATGTTCTGGAATTATCCCTTAGCAGCACTTGTAATAAAGAAGCAGCAGTGGCTGCTGTTGATGTTCAGCTGTTAATGTTGACAAACTCTGCTGTGCCTGGGAGAGGAGATGTCAGAGGAGGGCTTGGCTCTGTCCCTGGAGGGATGGCTGAGGCTGAAAGCAGAGGCTGGGAAGTGGCTCTGGGAGAAGCGGTGTGTGCTGCTCTCTGCTGGCTCTGGAGGGGACGATTCCCCGGCAGGGATTCAGGGATTCCGGCCCTCCGGTACACAGAGGCTGGGCAGTGACTCACAGTGGATTACACTCGGCTCAGGAACAGGGGATGGAGAGCAGCTCTAAGTCTGACTCAGCACCAGGTAATGGGAGAGCTGCACGGCCATCTCTACCTCTGGGAGAGAGGGCAGGAGGGAGCAGAGTTTACAGCAAGGAATATTTAATTGGCTTTCTTCTTTTTTTCTGAATCAGACAAATTTACTGAACTTGATCTGGTAGGAGTCATGTCTAAGGAATGTGTTGCCCCAGTGCCAGATCTGGAGCTCGTATTGCACTGACACATTTTTCCTGCTCTTTCCCAGCACCGGCAGCTGCTGAAGGACAGTTTCATGGTGGAGCTGGTGGAGGGGGCCCGCAAGCTACGGCATGTCTTTCTTTTTACTGATTTGTTCCTGTGTGCCAAGCTCAAGAAGCAGATTGGAGGGTGAGATTTTCCTTCTGGACTGTGTGCTTTACACTTCAGCTGCAACAGAATCCTGTGTTTAGCCAGCAGTTTTAGTTGCATGTGAATACCCCAAACCTGGGTAACCATAACCCACAAGATGTACTTAAGACAAGGAACAATCAACAAGGCAGGACTGTTTATTGTATGAGACCTTGTCCATGTCCTGTTCCCTCAGGAAAGGTTAATTCCTCCCATCTCTGCCCTGAGCCTTCCTAGGAAAATAGGATATGCTGTAGCTGCTGATATTCAGGACAAATGCTGTTAATTTTTCTACTTCCCCTTTCTTTTAATAGTTGACATTCTTCACTTTCTTTTGTGACTAAGGTTATTAATTTTGGCATTGCAGCTACAGCCTGTTAACAGCTTTACAGAAAAGTGGCAAAGGTGCAGTAAACAGACTGTGTGAACCCCAAAGTGCTGCTATAAAGACAGTTTTTTTGACATTTTGACAAATAAGGGGGGAGGAACAATTACCAACGTCCCTGCCTCAAATAGGGCTTCTCTTCATTTGGTAAATGTTCTCATAGAGACCCCTCTCATCTCCTTGCCCTCCTCAGGCAAAAAGTGCCTGCCCTTTTAGAAGCATGTACTTGTGAGGAATGAACCTTCAAAGGAATGGGACGTTCCCAAGAGTGGATGTTCCTGACAGTAGAGGTGAAGAGGGAATATATCACATGAAACATTAAAAAAAGTGGTTATCCTGGTGAAATGGCTGGAGAATGGCAGCTGTGAGCTGTAGTTTCTCTCTGGTTGGATCACAGGGAGGTTTATGTGTCTTGTCTCACGTGCCCCATTTGGCCCTTGCTCAGGCAGGAGAGACCTGGGTTTAGGTCACAGGTCAGAGGTTTGGCACAGCTTTAGAGCTTTGGCTGCATGGAGGCTTTGAAGGGAGAGCACATGGGACTGAAAGGGTTTGCAGGAAAGGGCTGTGGTTTCTTAGGATGAAAGGAACTAGCTATCAAAATGAGTTGCCTTGTGTGCTTGTACTGGCTATTGCTCTGCTGGACTTTCCCACTGGAAAGCAGCCTTGTGTCAGACTTTTTCCACGTGGGAATCACAGTAAAGTTGGGCCCATATCTGTATCTTATGCACTACAGCAGGGAAGGACTTGTGGGAAGGGGGAGTGGGTGTTGTCAAAAAACAGTAATAGTAAAAGGTTTGGACCTTCTGCCTTTCAGGAAAAGCCAACAATATGACTGCAAATGGTACATCCCACTCACTGACCTCAGCTTCCAAATGGTGGATGAGTCTGAGGCAGTGCCCAATATCCCACTGGTACCTGATGAGGAGCTGGATGCCATGAAGATCAAGATATCCCAGATCAAGAACGACATCCAGCGGGAAAAGGTAAAAGGGGCTGAGCACTCCTGACAGGTACAGACTCGGTGTCTGTGCTGAGGTGCCGGCAGCAGCAGCACTCCCAGGGCTGCCCAGCATGGGGAGTCATGTTAGAACAGGCTGTTCAGCAGAGATTTGTGATACCCAGATGCTTTGCAGCCCATCACTGCTCATCCTTGTGCACAGCTTGAGTGATGGTGCCCTGTGAGGAGGCAGAAACAAAAACACCCTGTAATTGTACCCAGTAGCTCCTCTACTTGCATGAAACCACCTGTGACTGCTATCTCTGAGCATCCGTGTGCCAGGCAGGACTGGGAGTGTGAGATGCCAATTTCTGGCTGTTAAAGATGATCTTGCAAGTGATTTTGGTCAGAAGCCATATATTCCTCAGTTTTTGCAGGCTCAGTTATACCTTTGAATCTTCTTCCTACTTTGCTGATGTCAAAGCACCAGCAAATGTGGTGCTTTGGTGCAAATATGGAGAACACCAATTATGTTGACTGAACAGTCTGACACAGACATGGTGTCTCTGGCCCAGGCTTCTCTTTTACATGCAAGACATGTTTTCTCAGAGGTATTAGATTCCTGGGACCCAAAAGAGAAATAGGAGTTTGAAAAGTGAGAGCCTGTTGGTTGGTAGAGCAGGATATTAATAACGCTGATCATGTCGTGAGAAGATTATTCCCCACGCTCCTGCCTCTCTGCCCTGGCTGGCTTTCAGAGAGGGCTTCCTGGAAAAAGGAAGATATTAGGAAGAACATTCCTTGGAAGCCTCTTACTCACCAGGTGCAGGTGTCTTAAGATACGTGCTGTGGTGCATCACTGCCAAACAACACACATGGCTGGGTGTTATCCAGGAAAAACTGATTTTAGCTGAACTCTGATGAAAATGAATCAGTAGGTGGTGAGTGGGAGAGTTCTGGGCAGCTTCTAGGGAAGTTCCTTACAGTCTCTGTAGTTAATGAGGACCTGGCAGTGCTGTGGCTGCCCAGTGACCTGATGCTGCTGCAGCCTCTGGGCAGAAAGTACAGGGCATAGCGGGGACAGTGGCCATGCACCTCTGCACCTTCATCTGGGACAGCTGGAATTGGGTAACAGAGCTGAGTGTGAATGTAGAGATACTGCAGGAACACGTTCCTGAGCAGCTGGGAGCCCTGTGGATCCTGTTGACAGCACTTCTTCTGCCCTGGGGCCATTTCCCTACTCACAGAGGGAAGGGACTGTGGATCTTAAAATATCTGTTTGTGTAAATGGGATAGATGTTGGAGAATGACATGTGTCCTCTGTCTCCCTCTCTCCCCCACCTCCAGAGGGCCAATAAAGGCAGCAAGGTCATCGAGAGGTTAAAAAAGAAGCTCTCGGAGCAGGAATCCCTCCTGCTGCTGATGTCTCCCAGCATGGCCTTCCGGGTGCACAATCGCAACGGGAAGGTGAGAGCACATCCCGCCACCCCCGGTGTGCCCGAGACCACGGGGGGCTGTGTGTGTGGGGTTCTATTGGCTGTGGCACAAGGAGGTCTCCATGGCCTCCACTGTCTGTCCTGGAAGCCCTTTCCAAGCAGCAGACACCCAGCCCTTGCTATACCAAGGGTTCTGATGACATCCTATAAGGCTGTGACTAATTTGTACACGTGCCCTGCTCTGGCAGTGCTGTGACCTGTCACCGTGGCCTTTCCATGCACGTGGCAAAGGATTCTCACAAGATTGTGTTACTACTCAGTGACAATCCATGAGCTGGTCGCTGCTTCCTCAGCTTGCACCAGTGTCCAGGGCTGTGCTGGAGGCTTTTGGGGTTCCTGGTGTTGTGAGCACAGCACAGAGCTGCCATAGGAGCCCATGGCTGCAGGGACGTGGCTGCTGTTGGCAGGGGGGGCTCTTTGGGGCTCTGACTGGCACTGCTGGTGCTTTGCCGAGGGCTCGTGTCCACAGCCCTGCCTGTCCTGACAGAGCTGTGACACAGGACAAGTGGCAGGAGTGCCACAAGGCCAGTGTATCCAGCACTTTGCTCTGGAGGAGCGTGGGAGCAGGCAGGCCAGCCCTCAGACTAATGCATGCCCTATTTTCTTCTCTTTTCCTGGGTAGAGTTACACATTCCTCATTTCATCGGACTATGAGAGGGCAGAGTGGAGGGAGAATATCCGAGAGCAGCAGAAGAAATGTGAGTGTCCCTCGGCTGTTACTGATACAAATACTGTGATCCTACTGGAGAGCAGGAGTCCAGAGGATGAGGAAAACCTGCAAAATCAGAGATATGCATTGAAATCCCCAGCACAGCAAGCACGTCTCCTGTTTCTGCATGTCCAAGGCTGTTTGGGGGACTTCTGCTTGCAGCAACATGTAGGGAACGTGTAGGGAGAGCATCCAGTAAGTGTGTGTAGAGATTCTCCCATTTACCCTGGAGATCAGAGCTCAGTGCAATTCCAGGTACAGGGAACAGCTGCACCCTTTTACCTGGCTCCAATCCAAAGAAACTTAGTGACTTTTTTGGCAGGGGTGCTTTTCGGCTTTGCAAGAAACTAAGAAACACCCCCCCCCCCCCCCTTGCTTGCTGTGAACCATCCTGAGAGTTGTTACTCCAAACAGTAACTCAGTGTGCCCTCAGCAGGGCTGGGCAGGGCAGCAGCACAGCCCTGAGCACCTCCATGCTGTCACTGGGCATTGCCCAGGGAGCAGCTAGCCCGTGTGTGCCCTGGGTGAGGGAGAAGGCATCCAGCCACTCCTTTAAATTTGAATTCTTCCCTCTTTGAATCTCCTTGGCAGGCTTTAAAAGCTTCTCCCTCACATCAGTGGAGCTCCAGATGCTGACGAACTCCTGTGTGAAGCTTCAGACAGTCCACAACATTCCCCTCACTATCAATAAGGAAGGTAAGAGCTTTGGTTTACGTTTTCACTTGGTGCAGCTGCAGTGAAACTCTCCCCTGCCTGCTTTTGTGAATTCCCCTGGTTCTTTTTGCTACCCACTGCAGGCTGGTGATGAGTTACAAACTGTAACTCCCTGTGAAACAAAAGTCCCTGTAAAACAAAACCTGAGGCCACGTGTGCCCAGTTTGTGTGGTTTAGTTGAAGTAGATGATGGCATGCAGAGAGAGAGCAGCAGGAACAAGAACAGTCTGTCATCCCAGTGCTGCTTTCTGCAACAATAAAAAGGTCCACGTTATGTGGCTACATCTAAATTAGCAAAATATTTCTCAACATCCTCCAGGAAATATTCATTGACTATTAAATGGTCCTTATATGCAGCTGTTGTGCAAGGTACTGGAGTGCCTGGTGGAGTCCTAACCCGGGACAGCTTTGAACTATGCCTGGGAATCCTTTGGAAGAACACTAGTTGGCCAAAATTGAGTCAGAGACCATCCTAAATTACTCTTTAATCTGCTAGTTTAGACTTAGCCTCTATATTTTACTTTTATATTTTTACTTTATATTTTACCTTTGAATTTCTTCCATGCTGTCTTGCTGACCCTAGAAATGTCACTTTAGGAGCCTCCCACTGCCAGAAGGCATTGCAGGTGACAGTGGTCTCCTCTCTTGCCAAAGTGGCTGTTATGTGCTCCTGCCATCCTTAGGGACAGTTTACCCTTGCTCATTAACCTGTGTAATATGTCTCATCACTCTCTCAGCTCCACTGTGAATGTAACAAAATTCCTTGGGTCTTTTGTACAGATGATGAATCCCCAGGTCTCTATGGATTTCTGAATGTCATTGTCCACTCTGCCACAGGATTCAAGCAAAGCTCAAGTGAGTTGCAGTTCTGTGACACACAGAGGTATTGATAAGGGTTATATAAGTCAGATGCTGGGACAGCTGGGCATGGACTGGTTTAGGACTGCAGCATCTGTGATGATGGTGAGGAGGAGAGGGGGTTTGGGGAACTGGAAGTTCCTGCTGTGAACTCTCAGAAAGATCACCATCAAGGGTCAAGCATGCAGCACTTGTTTTTAGGCCTAGTCTGGGTTTTTAAGTAGTGTTTGCTGGTTACCTACCTGTTCTAGAAACAAGTCAGCCCTTATACTGAATTCTTCCAACTGTATTTTGCAAAGCCTTCTCTGGCATCTAGATTTTTTGTTGTGAAGAAAGAGCTGCTAAAATTCAGGGGCATGATTTGACAGAAGGATCAAAAAAGGTGACAGACTAGAGTGAGGAGGAGCCTGGCAGGAATAATGTTGCTTCCCAGCCATGGATGGGGATAATCTAGAACAAATGCCCAGGTTACCTGGCCGTGTGGCTGGAGATCCTGTTCTTACCCAAGCTAAGCGTGCAGTCCAGGGAGGAGAGGAGTGCACTGGGAGTACATCCCTGCTGGCTTCCTCCTGCTGAGCCACTGACTGCCCAGCTGCTGCCTGACACCACGTTTGTAAGTTAGGACATAAGTTGCAGATGGGGCAATGTCTACAGCTCATTAGTAGCTCTTCACCAACACCAAATACCACCTGTTTAACCATTTTGTAAAAATAATGAGGTTTTTGCACCCTGATCTGCTCCCTGAGGGATCCTACACTGATGCTGTTCTAGGGAAATCACTGTGTTGATGGGGTCCAATATCTACCTGGAAGGTTTGCTGCTCACTGGTGTACACCTTCAGCTCAGTGTGGATTGATCTGGGGAATACTGGAGAACAGCATATGCCTGATTTTTGACAGAGGTGAAGGGCTTGTCTGTGCTGACATAATTTATACAGCTGTGCTGGTACTTCAGCTTCCTAAAGGCAGCTGGGCTGATCAGGATGATGAGATTTGTATGGAATTGTGTTACTGGTACTAGTACAGAGATGGTGGAGCTGAAGACACACCCTGGAAGTGATTAATGTGAATTTGGAGATTCTAGAAGTTTTTTAAGTTTCTGTCCCTGTCTCCCCTCCTCAGATTTGTACTGCACGTTAGAGGTGGATTCTTTTGGGTATTTTGTGAACAAGGCCAAAACCAGAGTTTACAGAGACACCACAGAGCCCAACTGGAATGAGGTAGGTTTGATTTTTCTGACTGTGACTTATTCCATGTGCCAAACATCAATGCATGATGGGCAGAAGATCCACCAATGGAAGAACTTGCTGCATGCTCGGCACTTGTGCTGCACATGCTGCTGCTCAGAAACCCCTTTCCTGCCAGGTTCATTTGGCTGTCAGGGCTTGCAGAAGATTTTCTTTTGGATTAGCTGCAGTTAAACAAACAATTTGATAAAAATGAGTCTTGTCCAGCATTTCATCATTTACACAGATGCATGTTTGATTATTTTTTTAAAGACACAAGTGAAAATATGTTGAAGGAGGTGGTTTTATTTATTGAGGGAGGGAAGAATTAGCTATAGACATTTTGCCTGTTTACAGGCAACTCAGACCTGCTGGAGAGCAACATTCATTACAGGGAAGGTGGGCGAGTTTGTGTCTTTGAACAATGCTCTGCTGAGACCCAGTGAAACGTGACTGGTCTCTGATTTGACCACCTTATAATATATACAAAATACAATTTCAGTTTATTTCTAGACCGGCTCCATTAGGGAGGAGTTTTTGGTCAGTCCTTAAGTGCTCCCTTCTGATGAATTTTAAGGAGACTAAATTGATTATTATGAGACTGGTGACCTGCTGTGATGCATCCATTGCTCTTTCCTGTCCTGGTGCCCTGCAGGAGTTCGAGATTGAGCTGGAGGGCTCACAGACACTGCGGATTCTGTGCTATGAAAAGTGCTACAACAAAACCAAGCTCACCAAAGAGGATGGAGAGAGCACAGATCGCATCATGGGGAAAGGGCAGATCCAGGTAAGACTGTGCTGAGCTCATTCCTGCTACCCTTACTGCAAAACATCACAGGACTTTTGAATCCTGGAGTGCACCAGGGAGGGTTTTTTTTCCTGCATTCTATGTCTAAGTATTGAAGATTTTTATCTAGATAGTGAGGTACACAGTGTGACTCACAAAGAGGAAGGCAGCAGCTTTCTCCTTCTTGCTCTGTGCCCTGTGTCTGCTTCAGCACCCTTATGGAATAGCTGCTTTTTTAAGAAAGTTTGTTTTGATCTCTCATTTGCCCATTAACTTCCAAACTTCCAGCTCAGTACAGGAACTGCACTGCCCCTGGGCCCTGCTGAAGATGTGCCATTTGTGGCAGGAGGAAGTAATGAATATCCTCTCCCCTCTGTAAATCATGTGCAGAACTGCTGCTGTGTGTACGTGCTGGGAGGTGATGGATGTGTTGGCCAGGCCCTGGAGGACAGGCTTATTGTCCTGATAACTGCCATGTCCAGGGCACGGTGTCCAGGACAGCAGGGGGCATCTGAGGGAGATTTCCACTGCAGAGAGTCCATGTGGGACACTTTGTGTGGCAAATTTGTAATACAATAGGGGAGGTGATGATTGCAAAGGGATGCTGCTCTTGGGGAGCTGCTGTGCAGGAGGGATCCGGCCATCCGTGGAGGACGACATCGGGAACATGTGTTCCCCCTCTCGTTCCAGTTTGTTGCACTGTCTGTCCACAGCTTTAGGGAGGTGTTTAAATGCCTGCTCTGAGAGCACATTCTTTGTGCTCAAGTGGCTGTTGTAGAGAGCAGAGACCCTGCCCAGATACCTTTGTCTCTCTGGGATGCTCAGAGGTCTCCCCATTCCCCTGTGTGTGTGCCTGTCCCTCTCCCCGTGGGTGCAGCTCTCCCCAGCACTGATGGTCACACAGGCCAGGGCCGTCTGTGGGACTGCAGAACAGCTGGGATTGAGGGCAGCCTGTGGGATCCCATTGCTCTGCCAGGGTTCACTGGCTAAATGACTCCCATCAGGCCTGTCCCTTCCCTCCTTCCCTCCCTCCTTGCAGCCCGAGGCTGCCACATATCACCAGAGAGAGCTTTTGTGTCAAATGCCTGGTGGGATTTGGAAGGGAACTGGTGTACAAATCAATAAATGCCAGCACAGGGTGTCTCCTGTGTGTGTCTCAGGCCCCAGAAATCTCTGTGTCCCTCCTGCTAACAAAGGTTATTTTCCATGGAGATGAGCAACTACAAAAGAGCAAGTTTGCAGCCCTGAAATGCCCTGGGGATTTGTGTGCTTATAACAGAGAACCCTGAAATCACTGACCCACTAAATCCTCCAAATATTTTACATAGAATGATTTTAAAACCAAATTAAATCTTTTAAATTCTAAACAATTTTCTTCTTCTCACAGGAGTGGGCATTTTTCTGCACAGCATTGGTATATTCTGTTAATACATTTTATACTAAAGTTAGTAAGTAAAAATACTCTTTGGTGACACCATTGTGTCTTGATTCTTTTAGAGAAACCTAAACACTGGGAAGGTCTAAAAATGAAAAAAAAATCAATAAAAATGTTATTGATTAATGTGCAAATGTTGCATTCTGTTATATCATAAAAGGCACCTGCAAAATTTCTCTTGCTTTCTGTACATCCCCTTTACAATTTATAAAGAAATTCAATCAACTGTGAGAGCATCCTCTTAATTCTCAGTGATTTCTGTTCCATCCCACAAATGTTGAATAAATGCAAAGAGAAGTCATAAGACAGTCTGGTAAGATTTTGGGTTGATAAAAATTATTAAAGGTTTTTACTTTGGTTTAGTTTTATTTGTAAAGTAAACACCATTTCTCGATTAAGAAACCATAATAATGCAACAACAAAATCAGAATGCAGGCTGTGGCTGAAGGCTGGCTGTGTAAATGCTGTGTTAAAGCATTTTTCAATCACTGGTTTTATAGTTATTTTCTTTCAGGATTCTCCAGATGCTTTTACATCAAATTTTGTTTACTTTAGAGTTAGTAGTTTATCCTGGGCTTTCTGGTTTGTTGTTGTTGTTGTTGCACTGTCCTTATTCAGCCAAAGTCTGTCTGTTTAAAGGCAAGGTCTGTGAAGTTGGAGGAAGGGTTTTTTCCATAAACTCCCTTTAGTTAAAAACTCTGGGAACATGAAGGGTTGTGCCTGCATCCTCCTGTTGATAAAAGCAGAGAAGTTTCTGTCTTGGCTAAATTGCAGTGTATTGTTAAGCCATGTATTATTGTAAATATGCAACTTCCCTCTACTGGGAATTCTGACTCACCAAATTCTCTGAGCTTCAGTGATGAAGACAATTTATCAAGGAGACAAGGACTGTTTTGGCTGTGAAAATGTTTATTAAATCTCTCCGTTATATTATGGCAGTGGAGGAAGGAAGACTGGAAATTGGTCCATGTGGTCACAAGTTTCCAGGAATGGGCAGCAATTTTAGTAGCTCCCATTGCTCATCTTTTCTTTTCCTATGAAATATTTTATTTACCTGTATTTATAGCCACAGGCAAGAGCTGCTTCTTTCCTTGCCAACCTGCAAGTTTTACCCCTGAAAAATAAAACCATGAGATTTTAAAATTGGAGGACATCCTGGAAATGTAGGAGTGAATTCCTCAGCAGCCCTTGTGGGCATGGCAGCTCTGGGTGTGCAGTGCTGAAGGGCCACACATGGCTGGGGGCTTCTGTTGCACTTCAGGCATGAGAAACACCATTCCTGGCTACACTGTGCAGCTGAAATTATTGGGACGCTTGGGGGAGGAAGGAATGGCCATCATTTTATAGGAGGACCTGAGGCTTAGTTCAGCTGTAAGCATCAGCTCCTCTCAGTGTGAACACCCTGGGGGTTTTCCTTCCTGCTGTTACCTTGCAATCCATCTTTGACCCTTGGGTTGGCCCTTTTGCTCGTTGAATTTTGCACTTCACATGGCAGACACATCCCCATGGTTTGAGTGTAGCAGCCTTTGTTTGGTCCTGAGACTGCATCCAAGTGGGCACATAGGTCAGCACGAGTGCCCTGGGAACAAACAGACTGCGTGTAAACTGATACTTCACCCTGGGATCCATCTCCTCCCCTTGGTGCCTCCTAGAAATGCTGTTTCCTTTGTTGTTTTTCTTTTTTCTGCATGATCAGCTCAGGCAGAATATTTCCTTCTCCCTCACAGCAGTGCTGGAAAATCAGGGAGGATGTGACTACAGATCAGTCATTCTGTGGAAGAAGTGCAACACCATTCCTCTGTTGCCTTGCAAAACAATCACTCTTATCTGCTGAATTATCTGGGATGTCTCATAGCAGTGCCCATGGCTATTTCAGGCACTAAGTTGTTTTCCATGTAAACCATGTTTTCCCTGCTGTACCTCCCAAGTGTCAACTCAGAAACCCTTTACACCCTCGAGTTCATTTAAGCAGTTTGCTCAAGCAGAACAGTGTCCCAGCAATGAAAATAGGGGGGGAATGAAGAAGGCAATGGGTCATGGCTAAAGGGTGATGGTGGGAAAGATTAACCTGTCAGTGGGGAGCTGTGAGAAGAATGGGGTTATGGCTGGACTGGGAGTTTCCAGCAGCACTGAGAGCTCTGACAGCATGTATGTCACATCAGTTACAATTCAAAATTGATGGGGTGTGAAGTTGCCAGGGAGATTTAATAAAGGGAAGAAGTAACGTGAATGAATAGATAAAATACAGTAACCTTAATGTTTCCTCAGTTCTTGCTCTTTCATTTCTACTGAGGTTTCCGTGTTTTTCCCTCTTTCTGTATGTTTTGTTTTCTCTCTGGGGAAAAAGACGTTATCATCAAGCTCCATGTGGTGGTTTCCTAAGGCAAAGCACAGACACCCTTCTTAGTGCCTGGCTTGCATTTCCCAGACCAGCACCCCCAGTTTGCCTTTCCCCAGGTCCTCAGCACTCTGATCTGCCCTCTGACTGCTGTGCCCTGTCTGAATTCAGTGCTGAGCCGCTACAAGGGCCAGAGATCTGCACTCAGAACCCCCCGTGGTGCTGAGCTGCTTTGTTCTGTTGTTTTGGGCAGGATACAGAGAGGTGTTGGCTTGATTCATTAGTGACTTTGGGGCTGCAGCTTGCCACTACAAATACCAGGGAACAGGCCACAAGGGAGGAAGCAGCAAAGGGACAAACTGGCTGGTTTGTATTTTCCTGTGCAGTACGAGCTCTTGGTTGGGATTGTGCAAACCAGCCCCTGCAGTACAGTCTGTGAGGGGTTGAGCAGGTCTGTCCTGTTTGCACAGGGCAGGGAAACAACACAGTGGTTCTGTTTCAGTGGAGATGGCACAGGTGCTTTTGTCATTCCAACCAAGGCACTGTTTGAAGGAGCTGTGTGGAGGGGCAGTAAATGTCACTGTCAGATGCAGAGGCAGACATTGCACAGGGCCTCCCCTGCCTGAGCTGGCACAGCTCTCTCAGAGCTGCCTCCCTTTGCCTTGCTGGCTGGGGATTGCATTCTTCTACTCCATGTTCTTTCTTCCAGGTCATTGATTTCCAAATCAGGCCAGAAGACAGCATGACCCCATTTGTCACAGGCTCTCTGTGCTGGAGCATCACTCTTGCTAGCTCTTTGTGCTCAGTGTGCTCTGTACCTCCTGCTCCAGCTGCTCTGTTGCTCTTGCTGGCCCCAGAAGGTCAGTCATCAGTTGGGTCCAGGACTGAAGCTCAAAGTCTCAGTGACGTTCTTGGTTTCCTGTTGACTGTTTCCTACTGTGAGTTATCAGACTGTTAGACCTGATCTTCCTGTCTCGCTCAGTGTTGCTGAGATCTTATTCAAACTTTGCTCTTTTAATAGCTTCCATCATTTTGGTTTGTTATTTAAAAAGCACCTTGGGGGGGATTTTTTTTTTTTTCTTAATTGCTGTTGTTATTGCCAGTGATTTATGCAGGGTTGGCTCGGGTCAGCCAGCCCTGCTGCCTGTTCTCCCTGGCTCCATTCAGTACCAGCTGTTCTCCAGCAGGAATCAAACAGCAGGTGGGGAGGGCAGGAGTCCTGCCAGCCCTGCAGCAAAGTTCAGGGAGAAGGGAGCAAGAGGCAGCAGCAGGGACACTCGGGCACATCCACAGGCCTTGCTCAGCTCCAGCAGTTACCCAGCAGGGAGAAGTCTCTGTGAGCTCTCAGCTCCAGCACTCGGCTTCTGCTTGTCCTTTGCAGCCATGTGAAAGTCACTCTTGAGACAGAGCAGGCTGGTGTTTGGCTCATATTTTTTAACAGCTATTCACTTGCTTTCATTTGGTGCAGTGGCAGGAGTTCCCTGGTCAGTACTGAGACATAACCAGTAATACTTGTTAGCTTAAATAAACTGTAACTGGATTCTGCTGGACTCTTCCTTTAATGTTTTTGGCAAATATTCAAAACCCTCTTTCCTCTTCAGTCTTAAGCAGTCTCTCCCTGCTATAAATAATACACTTTCAGTGACTCTGTTCTAAAAACATATGGAAAACTGCTTCCGAGCAGGAGGATTGGCTGTGACTGTGTCCATCAGCAGGGCCATTTTGGCAACTTTACCAGCTGACTCTTTAGGCAGATGGAGATCAAGCTTTCAGGAATACTGAGTATGGTTGTCCTCCATAGGAAACCAGACACTTCAGAAATGGTTTCCTCTTGATTCTGGGAAAGAATGCAGTTGTTGAAAGAAACCGAACTTCCAGCACGGAAGTTGAGGGAAGAACGGCCTCTACTCTGGCCGCTCGCGGGGACCTTGGCCAGGCACCGGCGGGGGCGGATCTGTTCCGCCGCAGTTAAAAGCGAACCCCTTTGGCAGGAGCTGCAGTTTGGGTTCGCTGAGCCACTGGAGCCAAGCACTGCTGCCCATTGGCCTCCTGGACCTTCGTGCAGTCCCAGGATGTGGGAGCTACTGGTTACTGACTATTCCTTACAAGGGCTCTTCAGGAATTTCTGCCGGAGTTGCACCTACAGGAGCCGGTCCAATTCCACTGGGAAGCACGTGTGTGCGGGCAGCGTCCCGCTGTGGGCTCGCGTCCGTGACAGAGTGCACAGGGACAAGGTTGGCCTTGCTTCTTCTGTTGCTGCTTGGGGTCTCTGCAGTGTGAAACTTTCCTCTCTGCTGGTTGTGTTTCTGTGGGGAAGGGCGTGGGGGCACTTGTCTCTGTAGCTGGCAGCAGCACTGGGCTGCTCTGCCGATGATCTGAAAGACTGTGACTATGATTGTCTCAGATCTCCCAGAATTTCTTGCAGCTGCTGTTGTTTCAGCATTTCTCTCACCTGCCAGAGCGCTCTGCCCCTGCACAGGGCTCTGTGAGAGGGGGGAGCTGTGCTGCACAGGACCTCTAGTTACCAAGGGTGTATTTGTTAACAGCAGTAAACTCAAGGCAGAGGCTACTGCAGTTGCCTCCTCCTGGTCAGTGTTCCAAGTGCTACAAAGCCGTGTCAGGAGGCACCAAATTCCCGCTTTGGCTGGTTCCGATTGCTGATCCAGTCCCAGTGCAGGCAGCTCTTTCCTCTCTTGCCAGTCTCCCTGGAGCTGTGTTCAGGTGTGTTTGGGCTCTCCCAGTCAGTGTTGGAATTGCTGGGTGATGTTTGAGCACTCGAGTCAGCTACTACCCAGCTCACAGCTGTCCACTTGAGATCAAGCAAAGCTGAAAATGGGAGACTGGAACTTGGTTCTGTTTAATGAATTCTTCCAGAGCAGGGTCAGGTGTTCTTCCTGCCTCCATTCTCAGATAGAAATGAAAAGAAATAGGCAGGTTGAAGGAGGACAATTTTCCACAATTTCTGGGCCGATTTTCTCCATTTCTCCTCTGTCAGATCCTGGCAGAAGTTTGGTTTGTTTGAAGTTACTTGCCTGTGTATGGATCACTTTGTATTTCTCTTCCTTGATCTCACTCTTAAGGTCATTATGTCTTTTGAATTCAGTCCTTCTTGGAAGCTGTTGGCTCCATAGCCAAGAGCTATGAGGTTCTCCAGCCTGGCTTTTGATTTCAGTGCAGTAATTTCACAGTCACCCAACCTCACCTGTCTATAGAAAACTGCAGTGGGAGACAGTTTCTCTGTTTCAAATCAGAGTTATCTCAGAAATCTTTCCTCCCTTTCTCTGACTCCTGGCCCTGTGGGATGGGATGATTTTGGCTGTCCATGTGCCTCTGTGTGTGCCTCAGCCATGACTGCAGTATCTCGTTCTGTGAAAACTCAGGTTGTTGCCATTCAAACATAAACTGTACTCACTGAGGTTGCCTTTGTTGTTGAGCAGACACTGCACACATGTTGCTGGATTTTCCATGTATGTGAGTCCTCCTCAGCCCTGCTTAGAGAACCACACAATATCTGAGCATCCCATTACCTGAAACTGGGAAAACCTTGGAGTGTGTGTTTTCCTATGGACAAGAAATAACATGTTAGAAGTGATGGTGCTCTATTCACTTGCAGAAGCCTTCCAGGCTGGCTGGTTTCTCTGAAGTCTGTTCCCAGCTCACGGGTTACTTCTGTTTTTCAGCTGGACCCGCAGGCACTGCAGGACAAAGACTGGCAGCGCACGGTCATCTCGATGAATGGGGTAAGTGCAGCACACAGGAATTAGCTCTGCTTCTGTACCTCCCATGGGCTTTATTTCTTTGCTCTTCATTGCAGCATGGGAAAATAAAATAAAATGTTTAAAAAGTGCCATCTGATCTCTTTTGTTCAGGTTGAGGTGAAGCTGTCGGTGAAGTTCACCAGCCGGGAGTTCAGCCTCAAAAGGATGCCGTCCCGCAAACAGACCGGCGTCTTTGGGGTCAAGATCGCCATTGTCACCAAGTGAGCTCAGGGGTCACACTTCTCCCCACACTTTGCTTTTCAGAAAGACAACTGGCCAGTGGGGTGCTCCTGCCTGTGCCCCCCAAGGGGTGTGGCAGTCCAGCCCGCTCCACTCGTGTAGTAGGCAGATGCTGCACAGACAGGAGATGCTCTGTGTGCTCCCAGCTTCATTTTTTGCAGGGGAAAAAGCCAGTGTGCACATGGGCTGTGGAACCCAGGGTCTTTACTGACAGCCTGCTGCTTCTCTGAATTGCGGAAATCCCTCTTGCCCTTGCCTTCTCTGGAGTTAGCTGACATGGTCACAAAGTTCCAGAGCCACTGAACAGGGATGTTTCCTTTCCATAATCAAAAATGTTCAAGGTCTTTGGATCCCGTTGTATTATTTTAACCCCTGATCTTTTGTTGTGACTCATTTGCCAGCAGAAACCTGTTTGTTCTGTCAGGGTTTGGGAAGTGTGGTATTTCCTCTCTATGGAATTGTATTATTTTGAAAGCAACAGAGTTGCTATGTATCCAAGGAATGTTTGGGAATCCTCTGATTACCTGGGCAGAGTCACAGGCTCTAGGGGCACTGGGATCTGGCCAGAAGCTCAAGTGCTCAGGGAAGCCAGGCTGAGACAGTCAGAAAACCCTCCCCAGTTTTAAAGGAGTTTTTTAGCTCCATCCTTGTTGCCTGCTCAGACTTCCCCTACCCCATTTTCCAGAAGAGGTTTGCACAGGGTAATGTTGGGGTGGTTTTAGCCAGCCTGGCTGGCTGGGGGAACAGGCAATGAGGGTCTGGGCTGTGCTGAACTCTCCTCTCTGGCTTTTGGAAGGAGAGAGAGGTCGAAGGTGCCTTACATAGTGCGGCAGTGCGTGGAGGAGATCGAGCGGCGCGGGATGGAGGAGGTGGGAATCTACCGAGTCTCTGGGGTTGCAACAGATATCCAGGCTCTGAAAGCTGCCTTTGATGTCAGTAAGTATTTGTGCCTGATGTTCTCCTTTGCTCTGTGAGAACCTGCCTGAGCTCCCTGTCAGGTGGCTCTGCTATTTTTAATCTTATGTTCCCCAAGAAGCATTAAGAGGTAGAGATTCTCGCATGAGGAGAATAATTTTAACCCTGGCTGCATATTTTATTAATATTCTTCAGCTACTGATATAACTCCAGACATACAACAGGATGGATCCTTTTTCCAAATCATGCTTTTGTTATTCTTCCCAGCAGACATGAAATGGTGGGTTTACCTGTCTTGCCAAATCTTTGGAAATGACAGACACCTTTCTCAGGGGATACATCAGCAATCAGGAGTCATAATTTCCTCACTGTCGTGAGGTCTCCAAATTAATAGAAGTCCTTAAAATTAAGAATGTTTTGTGAAAGGAAGGCAGCAAAAAAGATATTCTAAGGTTGACTGTGAGGGGTGTTTATGAAGCTGGGGTTGGGTGGTCAGGGCTCCTGAGTTCTCTTCTTAACTCTGTCTAGACTGATGTGCACAGGCTATAAAATTACATAATTTGACATTTGCAAAGCTTTCTTTGATCTTGAGCAGAAAAGGGCTCCTTACAGGTGCTGCATTTAAATCAATGGCTTGTGTGTCCCAAAAGGCATTCAAGATCAGGCAGGTGAAACAACTCTGAACTGCTGAGGTACAAAAAAAAAAGTGAAATTCTGCCTTACTTTCAGCCTCCACATGATGGTCCAAGAACTGCTCAAGCCACATTCCAGCCCCCTTTTTAGGCAAGCAGTTATAGGGCCTGTGCCAGTTGCCCAAATTCACCCTCCCTGCACTTTTCCTTCACTTCTTTAGTGAAATATTTTCCTTCTTGTATTTTCTGTTCAATCCCCCTAAGCTGCCAAAACCTCTGATGAATCTCTACTGGTGCAATAAGGGTCTTTCACAGATGGAAACCCAACTTTTTTCATTTCCGTTAAATGCTGTTTTGCACTAAATTGCATGAAACCAGTGCTGGCTCTGCTGGTTGGTGTTTGTTTTAGGGAAAGGGGGTGGTTCTGTTGTTCCTAATAGTAACAAAAGTGAAATGTGAGCCCTGAATTGCTTTAGCTACACTCGGTGGGGAGTTAGAGACCTCAGAGTCTCTTATTCCAGGCTGTTAGAGGCAGGGAATTGGAATAACAACTGTTGTCACTAACAAAAGTCGAAATGTGTATAAATACGGGCAAGCAGGGCTTGTTCAGACCAGGCACAGCCCAGCACCTGGGAGGGTGAGGTTCTCTTGACTTGACGTAAAGCCATTTGCAGTCATTTGTGCAGCACTGCTCAGTTGTCAGAAGGTTGCTCATTTAATCTGGGGAAATGTAAACAGGAAAACTCTCAGCTGTTTGCCCAAAGACAAAGGATAAACAGACCCAAAGTGAAGAAAAGAAGGAATGGAAGGCCAGCAGCTCCTTTACCCTGCCCCTGCTCTGCCCTCTTTCAGACAACAAGGACGTGTCGGTGATGATGAGCGAGATGGACGTCAATGCCATTGCGGGCACCCTCAAGCTGTACTTCCGCGAGCTGCCGGAGCCCCTGTTCACCGACGAGCTGTACCCCAACTTCGCCGAAGGCATCGGTGGGTAACAGCAGAGGGAACCCCTGAGGGTGGAAACTCTTCAGGAGGAGGCTGCTCCTGAGGCAGCACAAACACCAACTGATAGTGTTGGACAGGAGCCTGAGCAAGCTGTGAGGGGAGTGGAACGGAGCTCAGAATGGAGCGCTGGAATGACGTCGCCTTCCCGCGTGGTGGAATACGGGCGACTGCCATGCTGGATTGCAGGCTGGAAAGGCCCAGGTTTCTGAAGGATGGGTTCAGAACAGGGTCCCAGCCTGCCAGCTGGGGCTGTGCAGGCTGCCTGCCCAGTCAGGCTTCCAGGGAAGCCCCCTCTGGAAGGGAGGGGGTTGTACCCTATCTTACCTTGATGCAGGGGAAAGACATCAATGATTGAAAGTCTGAAAGCACTTGAACTGCTTGAGAGAAAAGGATTCTCTATGCATCTGTGAAATAAAGGAAAGAGGTGCTGTGGGATATTGATGTGCAACTCTGACCTTCCTTCCAGCCTATGATGTAACCACAGTCCATGCAGGCCCATCCCTGTGGGCTGGTTTGGAAGCTGGCACAGTCGGTCAGATCTTCACTCACTGCCTGGGGTGATGTTTTGTTCTCTGTCTTGCAGCACTTTCAGATCCTGTTGCAAAGGAAAGCTGTATGCTGAATTTGTTGCTGTCACTTCCAGAACCCAACCTTGTGACATTCCTTTTCCTTTTGGACCATTTAAAAAGGTAATATGTGGTTCCTTGAGACTTGCATTTAATGTGTAAAGCATTGTTATTTTGAAAAGAGGAGCCTTTTCCTTAAATTTGTGCTTAATCACACAAATGAAGAAGCATTTGCTGATCTGCTGTGAATGCTCATCAGATAACTATTGTCTCATACTCACTTAGTGAGGCAGTAAATCCTGAATTCCATTCCCACTCGTACTGAAAAAGGATTAGAACTGGAGGAAAGAGGTAACAAAAGAGTCAAGGCTTATCTTGTGCAAATGCAAATTCCTGCTGCAATGTCACTGCAAAACTGCACCTGCATCTGGATCCAAAGGTCTGGAAAGGTTTTTGTGTAAGTCAGGAAGCTTTGGCCATATTTCAGGTCTGGTGAGCCCTGTCTCAAAAGGTGTCTGAAATCCAATATGATCTGTTTTTAGAATAGATAGCACTTTGCCTAAATGCAGTTGTCAGTTCCTTGTTTAGTCAAGTCTTTCTGATCTTGTGTCTTTGTAATATGGTTTCAACTGTGAAAAGGTATTTCCATGCATTTGATATTAATGCAGTAAGCTGGCTGAATACCTGCCCAATGTGTTGATTTGTGTAGATATGTTGAACATACCAGAGACTGTTCCTGGAGACATGAAAGATCATCTTGTGACTGAGGTTCTGGATTAAAATCCAGGAAATCAGGGGTTTACTTGTGTTTCTGCTGCAGACTTTTGTGCCCTTGGGCAACTTTTTAACCTTTGTGCCTCAGTTTCTCATTTGTAAAACTCGGGTATTTATGAAGATCTGCCTTGTGCTTTGTTTCTTCTCCCAGGGTTGCTGAGAGGGAAGGCGTTAACAAGATGTCCCTGCATAATCTTGCCACTGTCTTTGGACCAACACTGCTCAGACCTTCGGAGAAGGACAGTAAAATCCCTGCTAACCCAACCCAGCCCATCACAATGACTGACAGCTGGTCACTAGAAGTCATGTCCCAGGTAAGATCCTGAATGTGCCATTGCATCCTGTGAAGACACTTTCTGGGAAGGGCCTGACTCAGCCACCCCCCGTGTGTTTTCATGGCAGTTTTTTTGAGAAACATAAAACAACTTCTGCCCTTCCAGGGGCATTTTAAGCTGTTTGCAGAACTGTGTTTCTTCAGGCAGTTCAGTTTGCACCTGTACAGATACAGCTTTTCATGAGGGAATGTCTGTTTGTGCATCCCGTGTGTGTGTTTGTGCAAGGGAAGAGTTTTGGGGAAGCTGTCTCCCAGCACCATCCTGGTGCCCTGGGATAAAAGGACCAACAGTGTTTCTGCAATGCTCCTCAACACTTAAACCAACAAAATCCTCTGCTAAGTTCACATTTCTTTGGCCACTGCTGCCTGTGAAGGAGATGCAGAGGCTTGGAACACAGAGCCCGTGTTACTGGGTCAGGCTGGGTTGTATGTTCTCCACTGAATAATGGCAATTCTAGATCCAGTTTTTTCAGTGCATTATAACACCAGCACCATTGTTCCATCCTGGAAGCTGAAAAGGCTGTCTCTGAAGCACTGCAAGTTTTAGTATTTCTGCTGATGTTACACAGTGTATTAAAACAAATATACAACTGCTGCATGCTCCCATGGAGAGAGCTGTAGGGGTGTCTGCCTGCTCTCCAATAGCTGGGATGAGAATGAGTTACCAGGGCTTCATCACCTTGTTCTTTCTCTTTCCAGGTTCAAGTTCTTCTGTACTTCCTGCAGCTGGAGACCATCCCTACCCCGGACAGCAAGAGGCAAAGCATTCTCTTTTCCACAGAGGTGTAGGTGCCTGCAGTACCACCAGGACACAAAAAACTGCTCTTGGCATGACTCTGCCACCCCTGAGAAAAAGTTGACTGGTGTTTCCTCAGACATGACTGGCCTGTTCCCGTGCTGGGGAATTCCAGCCCTCAGTGCTTCTGCTGTTTGTGAACCAGAGACAAGCGTGAGGAAAAGGAGAAAACCCTCTCCTCGTGCTGGTAGGACCAGAACTAAGCGGAGATGGAGCTGCGTGGAATCTCCACTAGAAGGAGCAATAGAGACTTGAACAAATGCACCACGGAGTGTGGCCATTATTCTTGTTGGAATGGGACAGAAGGTATTCCTCATTTTATGGATTTAATTTATCATAAAGAAACTTCAAGATTTCTACTGGACCACTTGATAGGACACCCCTTTTTGGGTGAGGGGGTGTTAAAGGATATATCACAACTGTGTCTTTAATAACTGCTGATTTTCAAGTACTGTTCTAGGCCACAAAAATAGCATTGCTTTGCAAGAGGAAGGAGAAGGGAAGGGTCTGGGATCTAAGATTCCCTCTTCAGAAATTCAAGTCTTGATTCAAATAGGGTTCTAAAGAAATCAAACAGTTTTATGTACAACTAGAACTGTTGGTCTGTTTGGGGGCTGGGATTTTTTTGTGTTGGGGGGGCATTTGTCTCACCCAGCCCTTCAGGTGCAAATGTTTAGACACCCCGGGGAAGGAGATGCCCTGCTCTTGCCTGTGCTGCACTTCTGATGGTTTTTTTGGGGAGACACATCCAATGAAGTTACACTATAAATAAATACATCAAATTAAAGAGAGGCAGGGAGGATAAGAGTCAGTGATTCTGTTGTTTTTTTGCATGTAAAAGCAGGGGCAACCTTATCTAGGAAGGATTACTAAATTCCTTAGACCCCACCAAACTCAATGAAAATTAATTGGGAAGATAATTCCCAACACTCCAAAGAAAATATGTTATCACTGCAAAAGTAATTAAAGAATTTGTGGACAAAAAAAAAAGAATGGCTCTCAGTTTGGCTGGCTGCTTACTCCAGACTTTTGTCAGAACATCTTTTTTTGATACTTGAATTTTTGGAGGCTTTGTAAGTTGCTTCTACAAGAGTCTTTTTCTGATAGAAACACTCTGAAAAATGTGTCAGAATGTACTTTATGGACAATCTAGCAAGTAGCATGCATTGTGGATTCTCCAGAAATTCCAACCCTGTTTTAAATAAGAGCAGTGGAGAAATTTCTGTGGAACTCCATCCAGCAGTACAAAAGGTCTGGCCAAACACCAATTTTGTGTTTTTCTCCCCAAATCACTTGAAGCCACAGGGGTTCCAGAGGCAGAAAGGGCAGCAGTATTTGTCCAGGGAAGTGAAACTGCAGAATGTGATTGCTGGTATCCAGAGCTGAGCGCTTTGGCTATGCAGCAGTTGTGCCAAACATCCCGAGGGGTGGGAGCGATGCCGTTTTCCTAAACTACTCCAGCCCCCACTTCCTACCCAGCTCTGCAGCATCCATGTAGTGGCATCTGTCCATCACAGTCCTGGCAAGAGGAAAATACAGCTGGAAGACAAGGGAAGGACTTGGCACGAGAAGGGGAGGGAGGGACAGATTCTGAAAGGTTGGTAGGGTCAGGTTGTCAACATCATTTGTGGGGAAACGTGACACGGAAAGCAACCCCTCTTGTGTGGAATTGCACATTTCCTGATGGGTGATCTGCAATCTCTCAAAAAACAAATAGCAAAGGAGTGTTTCAAACAAATAGAAAGAAATTAAAAGGGAACTGATTTTGTAGTCACTGTAATTCTGACTGCTGCATAATATTAGAAATTATTGTACTGTGAAGTTGCAAAATCAAAAAGGAACAAATATAAATTTCGATTTTGTGAGTATATCAATATTTTGCATGCTTTGTAAGGATTCTTATAGGAATTTAATATTGCTTAGTATCCCTCCCTCCTTAGGTCTGGGAGCAAACCTCTTTGTAATGTAATGTACAAGTAGAAATTCCTTCTCTCTTGTATGTATTTCCACAACATTCCAACTTCTGAACCTGCAAAACAGAAAATATGTCTGTAGTAGGAGGTGCTTTTTGGGGGAGGGAGGGAATGAAGGCAAGGAAACTTGAAGGCTTAAGATTTTGATGTTTTTAATTTTTATTTTCAGTTTTTGCCTGTTTGAAGGTAAAAATTAGTCACAATCCTGACGAACATTGACTTGAGCCAAGTCGTGCAGAGCAGTAAAGCACACTCGAGTTTTGTTTCTCTGTGTTCTCCCTTTTCCCTGGTGCAATCCCAGCACAGCAATCCTGGTACCACAGGCTGCACTCCTGCCAGCTCCCACCTCGGGGGATGGACCTGAGGCAGAAGCACTGCTGATGACTTCATGGAAAAGGGGAAAAAACCCCCAAGCTACAGCTGGTGGCTGGGTGATAACCTTTTCCTTTGGTGTTTGGAATCTGTGGCTGCTCCTTGCAGTGTTGAAACTGGAAAGCAATACCACAATGACTGTGCCAATTTACTTTTGCCCAACTTTTTTATTTTTATTTATATAGGAAGTTAATTTTAATATTAAATTACTGATCTGTAGTATGTAACCAGGAGAAAATGGCTTTTGCTTTGGTTACTGTGACAGGTTGTTGCTGTCAGTCTCTCATTACAATGCTCAGTTCTAATATAACATTATCTAACATGCAGGCATGTGGATCAGGGAAAAAAATGGTAATTTAAGTTAACCCGTTAATTATTTCTGTTAAGTATGAATATGTTTTCCCCAAAGCTGGTAATTTTGGGCTGGAAAAGATAGTTCATCATATTGCTGATGATGAAATCATGGACTGATTTGAAATACGAGAATTGATTTCTTGCATTTCCTTTAATTTTGCAATTAAGTTTTTTCAAATAGTCTTATGTTTTCAGAAATTTAAGTATTTCTAAAAGGCTTTTATGTTCTTTTCCCGGGAATGTTGGTTGGGTTTTCTGGTTTGTTTGGGGTTTTTTTGTGGGCTTTTTTTTTTTTACTTTATTTTTTAATAAGCCTTATCATACTTAAACAAAAAGGGAATTGCAAAACTTGGCTTTAGAGAAGGCCTTCTGATTTCTCCTCTTATATGTTCCCTTGTGAGTTGTGTCAGAAAACCAAACTCTTCCATTTTCTGTATCAAAAAAGGTACAATATGAACAACTTAAGAGCAAACTAGCAAAAAGTTACCCTTTAGGTGTGCACTGGGAGTTTTTGCTCCTTCAGTTTCTAGTGTATTGGAGAGACCTTTCTACAAATGTCGCTTTCAGGAACAGGAATCTCAAACATTAAAATTTTCATCTAAGGAAATCCAGGTGATCAGGAGAGTCTGTGTCTTTCCAAGTTTAAGGAGAGGAATAAGCATCAGCTTCCTGGCATTTAGAAACTATTTTAAAATTCTCATGGTTTTTTTTTAACACTGAATAGGTTTTTAAATAAAATTAAAAGAAGTTAAGCAAAGGAAGGGAAAAGTTTTCCAAGGTGGACAAGAAATAACAGTTCCTAGCTCAGAGTCAGCTCCGTGGCTGTGTGTGCTTTGTATGGGAGGGCAGGGTCGGAAACCAAACTGAAACATGTCCATTCCAATGCTGCTGGTGTTCCTTATTCTTGCACAATTTTAATTTTAACAAGTTGAGGTAGTAGGTAAGCTATTTGAGGCTGTATTTGAGTGCTGCTGTTTTTCAGTGTCTCAGCTAAGGGCAGTTCCCAGCACTCGTGGTGTTGGCCGTGGGGTGCTGGAGCCACAGAGGATGTTTCTGGGAGGGGCAGGGTTTTTGCAGTTTATTCCTTTTACCCGTTTAAAACTCTGGTTTATGGTTGTTCATGTTAGTTTTCTATGAGTTTATTTAAACAAATGTACTGTTCTTTAAAGCATATATGGATCTCCAGATTAGTTTGTCACCTGTGTAACACTAGAAGGCATCACAATGTGTTCATTTACCTTAACGTGCCCTTCTTTTTATGTATAAAATGTAAACTGACCAGTGTGGCTTTTAAAAATGTTTAGGATCTGATGGTAAAAACCCATTTCTTTCTTATTCCTCACTGGGTAATCTTTTTGTTTCAGTGCTTGGTCACCTACTGGGATAACTTTATCAGATGTGGCATTCTTCTTATGGAAATTTTAGTATAAAATGGGAAATGTTTTAGGAAAAATCCTACCCTTTCTCTTTTTACTTTAATTCAAAATGACAGGGACTTGTAAAAGCAGAACACCAGTATATTCATGCTGGATTTTGAGGGGGCCCTGAAGAAGAAAAATCTGAAAGGGCAATTCCTAAGTAGATACAATCAAATTAATGAAATTCTTGTAGTCACTTGTTTATGCCCTCTTAAATTTGTAATCCAGGGATTTTTTTTCTTTTTAAACTAACATTGTCATTGTACTGTTAGTGAAAAATAAAGCTGGTGCCATTCCCTTCCTTTAACACAGGGCCTGTGCAACTGAGGTACCAGAGCCTTGGGTTCATACTAGCAATTCTCCAATCTGAACTCCAGTGAAATGAATGTTCATGTATATTCTATGAATTTTGTAATTGAATAGGATTAAATACATGGATTGCCCTTAAAACCAACAGAAGCTATAAAGGCAGCACTTACAGTTAATAGATTATTCTGTAACAATCTTCAGGGAATAAAAGTAACGCAAATGGAAAAGAGAAGCATAATTAGGAATCGCTCAGGTCACATTGTCTGGGACTAGAAAGGAGTTCTCATTTTGAGTTACAGAAGGCAGCTCATGCCCCAGATAACTGTGCAAAGGCTGTTGTGCCAGTAAATAAACATGAATAGGGGAATGCCAGGAATTCAGCTACTGGAACCTCCCAGTTCTGATGTGCTGCAGCCCCTCTTTCTTAGTACTGAATATTCACAGTTGAGTGTTAAGGAAGCCAAGTTTACCACTTGCTCTTTACCTTCCCCCCAGCCCCCCATGGCAGTAGTGCCCGTGTGTTACTGTAGGTGAACCACCATCACTGAGAAGTGAAAAGCTCTTTAGAACCACACAGGTGGACTATTGTTTGAGTTAAAAGTCTGTTCCTGGGCTGCAAGGTTAACACACCACAACATGCTGCAATGATGAAAGGGTTGGGGCAGTAGGACCAAAGCAAACCTGAGTGTAGCTGTTGTCTTGATTCTCCTCCTTCCATGACCATATCATTAGACTGCAGCCTTTCAGGTCAAGCAAATTCATAACTGCTCTTGCCAAGAATTAGAAAATTATAAAATGGCTTAGTTTCCCTCCATGTTGATTCTCTTTGTATTACTACCTTATAGTGACATTGCTGGAGACCACTGAAAAACATGCAGGTGAACCATGTGATGGCTTTTCACATCATTTATTTGCTGCTGCCATGTTTCACCTTGCAGTAAAACAGACCCCTCCTTTTCCAAAAGAACCACTTCACATCATTCTGCACTGTAGCAACTACCACACGGGGTGGTTTAGCTTGTAGCAGAGCTACAGAGCAGAGCACTGGAGATAATTAAAGTATTTCCAGTCTTCTTGTGCAGAATGGACCAGGTACTGTTAGAGCTCTGGGCTCACATAGGCCTGTGTTGTGAGCTAAGTAAGATTCTATTATTTACAGCTGTTTAAGCATATTTGGGAATTAATATGATTACAGAGTCCCCAAGCTTAGCAGGAGCATTTGCTCTACTGCTTTGTCTTAATTGCAGTCATGTTCAAATCCTCACGTCAAAAATGGTTCATCAGAATAGAAAAGATGGTATTTTCCTCTAGAGCTTTTGCTTGTGTAACTCCTTTTCCCCAGTGGTAACACATTCTGAGAGCCTGAGACATTCTACAGATGAACAGTTTCTCTAATCTGCAGAGTGATTTATACCACACGGCATTTTATATCCCTGTGGATGCACAAAAGGGCAGGTTTGTGTACCAAACAGCTTCCTGCCTGCAAGGATACAGCAGCTTCCTGGAGATGACCCCCATGGAGGGTCACAGCGGGTGGAGCCCAGCAGAGAGCAGTTGGCCTTGCTGCTGCTTGGATGCTCCCACCTCCCCTGGGGCAGTTGGATGAGGCCCAGAAGGCAGTTTTGAGAGTTCCTTCTTGCTGCACCTAAATGAGTGATCAAATGCCCATCTAGAGTAGCTCAAACTTCCTCCATTTTAGTCCCATTTCGGGAGAAATTTGCCAATTTGGGATTATGCAAATAGCCGAAAGTTGATCCATAACTAACACCTATTTCATATATAGCAGGTGGTAATGTAAAAGCTGCCATAGTAGAAGGTCATTTCTCCACAGCAGCCTCTTCTACTCCCTTCCTTACCACTCACAGCCCCAGAGAAATCTTGGCTTGGGTTTCACACTCACATACAAAACTTGCAGAATCCTGGATAAAACTTAGCTATGCAGGGACTGATGTTTCAAGAGTTGGGATATCAGGACTAAAAGTGATTACCAAGGTAGCAAAAAGAGGGTAATGAATCGTTGTGTTGGATGAATTGGAGAAGTATCACAATGAAACAGTGAATTTAAAAATGATCTCGCAGCAGGACACTGAAATGTTGTCCTTTCTGTGTCTGTCCAGCAAAAAAAATAAAACTCAGCCTTCTCTTGCCTATGTAAGTTGTGTAGTTTGTTCTTATCTCTAGTATTATAAGTGTTTATAATCCGTGAAGAATTCCAAGGAAAGGAATTAAGACTATTTATTTAAATATAAATACAATTAAATTATATAATTAGTGCTAAATTATCAGGTGTAGAAGAGAAACAACTTGTTATTGTTTGGATAATTTTGGGTTTCATCAGAGCTAATACTGTTGGCATTGTTTTAAACACTACCATGTTAGGGAGTCAGTTTTTGACATTTTATACTGCTGTTGCTCATGCTTCAGTATCTCATAGTGCTCTGTTTTGGGAAAGAAAACCTAATCCAAATAGTTTAATACTGAAAGGTGTTGAAACTGTACTGCTAAACATCTCTCAGTTTAGGCCCAAAGAGAAGAGAAAAAGGAAAGGGAAAAAAGTGTGAAAAAATTGTCATTCTGGATTTTTTTTTAACTTTCTGAGAAAAGCGGTATGAAAAAGGGATCCAAAAACTGTATTTGGGGGAAAAAAAGTCTTAAGGCATTTGTAGCCTTTCTTTGTACACAATGTTAAATAAAATCTCCTGTATCTACGTTTGTCAGGTTCTTTTGGTGTTATTTAAATAAAAGTGGGCCTGCATTACACTGAATGTGTGAACTGCATTCAGCTGAGTTTGCTGGAGGTGGGCAATCTAACACTGCTGTGTCCAAGTGAAAGCTGTTTCTTGTTTTACAAGGTAAAAGGTGTATCACTTAAAATCCAGAGGTTGATACAGGGTTATTGCTGAATTAAACTAAAACAACTGTAATGTGTGGAAATAGTTTACAATGTAAGGTAGAGAAGTAGCTGAGCAACCCAGTCCTTGTTCAGATCTGTGTGAATCCTTTTGCAGGAGTTCTGCTTCAAAACCCAGCCCAGTCTCAGACGTTGTCAACTTTACATTTGTGTGCAGAGCACTTGAACTGTAGTTATGTGTTTGCTAAGAAATCAGCTCTGGCCTCCAGTTCTTCAAACACTGCATGAAAGTAGTGGCTTTTTGTAGGAATCAGTTTGGAAACTGAATCCAGTTGTTTAAATCAAGTTTACTTGGTGCTTTATTTAAATATTGTTTAAAATATTAATGTAATTAATTAAAGTACATTTATGTTTTAATATAGTCCAAATTTAATACAATATATAAACATTTCTATAATAAAAAGGTACCTGCTTGAAAGCTCCAGCCAGTTTCATTCAGTGTGGATCACAAAGATGACACAGCTCAATGGCAATGCTGGAAGTGGATAAAATGCAGCTGAGTGCAGTGTTCAAAACTACACTGATTATCCTGCTCACCCCTGAATTGGGCAAAGGAGGGGAAACCCAATCCCTGTTATGCATACTTCCTACCACTGGTGTATCTGTATAATAGAAGATACTTTTCCAATAGCTCCAATGTGGAATTCTTCTGCCAAATGGTTCTCCCTCCATCAGAAAGTGTACCCTGGTAGTGCATCCACATGGAGCAGCCCCTGGGTGAGCCTGGAGGGAACCATGTGCTGCGCCAGGCGCTCTGCTCATACAACCACCTTCCTGCCGTGTCCAGCTCCCCTCTGACTGCCAGCCTGGTGCTTCTCAGCCACTTCTTATGGCTGCTTTTCTCTGCTTGAAGACCCAGGGCAAGCTACACTGCCACGGGCTCGAGGTGAACTGTGGTGTGCAGGCTTGTGCAAGTCACCCAGGGCACTCCTGCAGGATGCTCCGGCCCTGGAATGAGAGAGAACAAACAAAACCTAAGGCTGGAGCAGGATGAGAAAGAACATGAGTTTATAATACAGATGTTCTGTGCAAATTGCTCCACCTGAGCAGGTGTCTTTCCCTTTTCCAGGCTGTCCTGAGGCCTGAACAGGCTGCCCTGAGGCAAGTGGTCCCCTGAGGCCCTGCAGGATACAGCTGTGAGTGTGAGGCAGGATCAGCACCAGTGGTACCTGCCCGACTCCAGAGGCATTTGTCTGCTCTTTGTTAGCAGCCTCCAGTTATGGAGATTCTGTAATCCTCTGGGGCAATCTAATCCAGAACATAACCACAATGAGAAAGTTTTTCTAGCAGACAGCTGAATCACTCTTGCACACATTACAGCACAGAATGCTGCAATTTTATGCAGTTTTTCAGTGACCTTTTAAGTTTCAGAACTCGGATCTGAGGCATGTGCACTGTCAGTTAGCAGCTTGTTCACTAATTCACTGAGCTGAACAACTGCTTCCTGCTGGAAAACAGAAAGCTGAGTCCTACCATGAGAAATACATTGTACAAAACAAGTGCAGACATTTTTTCTCATCCCTAATACAGAAGCAATGCCATTGAAATGCTGTTTTCAACTGATAAATACCTTGAAAAGTGATCCAAAGGTAGAAACACAGAACAATGTTTTGCTGAAGGTATCATGGATCAGAAAATCTAGTGGAATGGCACTGGTGGCATTGTAAGAAAATAAACATCAGAAATATTACTTACGTCTAAAGGAGCATTTTACTGTCAAACAAGTACCCTGTATCTGTGCAGCAGCTTTCCAGGGGAATCCCCACCAGGTAAGAACAGGCAGAGTTGATAGAAATGGATGGGGAAGGACATCTCAATAAAATGACTGCCTTTGTAAGACATATAAACAGGAAAATTTTCCCACAATGTAAATCAAACTATGTTGTAACATCTGGCAGCATACATCCTCTCAGTTTGAAAAGGAATTCTGATTACATATAGATGTTGTTTACTTTGTTTTACTATATTAATAATTAAACTTCATCCAAGATAACAAGGGGACTGTAAATCTTACTTGCCCTCACCAATCTGCAGCCTATGAATTCCATATTCCTGTGAATTCTATTCCTATGAATTCTAGGAAGGAACGTACCTCAAGGGAGAGGCCGCAACACAATTTTACACTGAAACGTTTCTTTTGCTGAAACAGCTGAGCTGCTGTTGGGAGAGAGGCTTTAACCCACAGTCTGAGCTGAACAGAGAGGAAACTTCACAAGGATATGTCAAATCAGCACATTTTCCTCATTACTGTGTTCATAGCGCTTCCCAGCCATTGCCTGTAAATACAAACTCTGCTGTGCCTCCCACCACAGCGCCCACGCTGCAATTTGGGTTTATTAGCTGCAATCGCTGGTAATTCATGACAAGTCAAACATCCAGCACACCGATGAGCCACAAAGCTCAGCTTAGTGTGTTTCAAAGGAGCTCAGGCTCTGAAAGCTTGTGTGCACACGCAGTTCTTGTAACCTAAGACAGAGCTATTCTCTACCTCAACGTTCTGCTTTTCTTCACAGTGGCTAGTATGGGGCTATGTTTTGCATCTGTGCTGAACAAAGTGATGAAAATTACCTCTACCTCACTTAAACCATGACACACATTTAAACATTTACTTCTCGCTTGGATGAAAAGCTGCAGTTATAGACCTGGACAGTAAGGCACAGGTTTAGGAGACCCACAGTCCCCTCACTCCCACCTGCGCTGCCTGCCCTGTGTGCCAGTGCTTAAAATATGTGTGTTTATTCCACAAAAAAAAATCCCCAAACCCACCAACCACAACAAAACAAAACTGTGTGTTTTACCAGCGTGAGGGGCGGGCCCTGGGCCGGGGCGGCCGCCGCCCCCCCGCCCTCAGAACGGAGCTGGGGAAAGGTGTGGAGCAGCAGGAGCGGCTGAGGGAGCTGGGGGGGCTCAGCCTGGAGAAAAGGAGGCTCGGGAGGGACCTTCTCGCTCCCTCCAACTCCCTGACAGGAGGGGGGAGCCGGGTGTGTGTCGGGCTCTGCTCCCGGGTAACACCAGGACGAGAGGCCATAGTCTTAAGCTGCGCCAGGGGAGGTTTAAGTTGGACACCAGGAGGAATTTCCTCACAGAAAGGGCGATTAGACATTGAACGGGCTGCCCGGGGAGGCGGTGGAGTCACTGTCCCTGGAGGCGTTTAAGGAGAGACTGGACACACTCATGCCACAGACTGGTTGACACGGCGGTGTCGGGCCACAGGTAGGACCCGATAATCTCAGTGGTCATTTCCTACCTCATCGATCTCCTAATTTCGTTATTCCGCGGTTCAGGTGCGAACCGGCCCCGCCCTGAGGGAGGGGCCGCCCCGCGCACGCGCCGCCCGTGGCCGCGCCCTCCCCTTTCCCCTCACGGCCGCCGCGGGGGGCGGGGCCGGCGCGTGCGCGGCGCGGGCAGGGGGCGGGGCGGAGGCGGAGGCGGGCGGAGGGGTCTCAGCCGCGCGCGCGCCCCTCCGCGCCCCCCCCTCCCCC
>JAWWLV010000038.1:2531763-2543594 GCA_035041135.1 Platyrinchus mystaceus | reverse complement strand
GGCTGCCCCGGTAAGCGCCGAGCGCCGGCGGGCACAGCCCGACCCCTGCCCGTCGGGGGGTCGCCCGCGGCCCCGCGGGCTCCGGCAGGGCCTGTGTGCCGCGCTCCGTCCGCAGCGCCCTCACGGCCGCGCGGAGCCCCCGGGCTCCGGCTCCTCCTCGTCATCGCTCCCCACCCCCCATCCTCTCTGAGGGGCCGCGCTGTCACCCCGCGGCGGTGACACCGCCCCGCTCCCGCCTCGGAGGGCCCCCCGCGCCTCAGGGGCCGCCCGCGGCATCCCCCGCCCGCCCTGCGCGTCCCCGCTGTCACCCATCTCGCGGGCGCGTCCCCGCGGGCGGGCACAGCGCGGGCGCTCCGGCCCCGGCTAGCGGGGAGGCGCAGGTTGGCCCGCGTTTGCATCCCGCCGTGAAATCCTTTGCTTTGCTGTGTCTGTGAGAGGGGTGGTGGGTGCGTGCGGGAGCTCCCCGAGGGGAAAGGCGCAGCGCCCGCGTTCAGCACCTTTGTAGCGGGGTTTTGGTGCGGTTGGGAGCACCTTTGTCTGGGTTCTGGTCTCATGCTTGTCTGGAGCGCCGTTTTTTCTCTGCGTTTTTGTAACAGGAAGATCCTACAAGTTGAGTTTTGTGCCTGCTGTCTGCCTTTCTGTGCCTCGCAGTATTCCATCTTGCAAGGCTTTCATGACCTCGTATTACCAGGGATGGAGCTATAGCTCTGCCAAAATCAGTCACCAGCCTGTTCTGAGAGGTTCTGTGTCCTCAGAGACAAAATCAATGCAGTGCTGATGCTCAGCAAACTGCATCCTTCTCTCCACAGCAGCACCTCACCGTCTGTGATTGCAGAAAGTGTCTGTGCTAGGATCTGGAACACAGTTCTCTTGGAGCAGAAAATGTGTCATGTAAGTGGCTTCACTGGGTGAAACGTGTCCTGAAGAGCCATAGGTTCTGTCGAAGGGCATAGTCTGTGCAAGCTCTGCTCCCCAAAAGCAAACATAAACCTTCTGGAGCTGCTTCCTGCTTCATTAATGGTATGGACTTTGGCTGCTGAAAGATAGGCAAACTAAAACCAGTGGCTGCTTTTAACACTGTGGGTCACAGTATAGTGCTGCAGTAGCTCAGAGTTACAGTTGCTTCTCCTTCTCCAGCCTAGCTGATTGTTGTTAGGTAGTTGCTAACAAAAATGAAAGAGAGGGTCATTGTAAAGAGTCTGAGATTAAAACATCAATTGAGATGGGTGTAGTCTCATGTTTCTTGTAACACTGCCACTTCATTTTCAGTTAATGGAAAAATCAGGTTCTAGGCTGGTAAACTATGTGAAGTAAGAAAAGAAAACTTGATTTTTCAGATGTTTTTGTGTTGCTGAAGACACGTCTGGTTTTATTTCTTTATTGAATACAGTACGTAATTGGGAACAAAATGTCTCAAATCTTTTTAACTTATTTATCCACTTCTGTCAAATACAGGGACATCTAGTTAAAAACTGCAGTCCACATTTTCCCAGTTACTTTTTCTGCTCAATTTTAAGGGCTGTTTGTTGACGTACATTTTAGTGTGATTATTGGTAAAGATCTGTCTTCCCTCTTTGGTTGTATGAGGGACTGTTGTATTAAAATCTGACCATGGTGGAACATCACAGTGGGAAAACCTCTGCAGTGATTTCCAGTTGTCATGGACTGTACTTTCTGTTGTGTTTTGCAGCCTACCAGCTCTGCAGGAGCAGTGTGATCTCTGTGGCCTCCCAGGCATCTGCCAAAGGTGTTTTCTGCATCTGGCTTGAGGAAAGGCTTTAGTGTTTCCCTTAGTGGAGAGCGGGTCCAGAGCAGCAAATCAAGGAAAACTTGGGGGTTAGCCTGAGGTCTGGCACATGATCAGTCACACCATTCTCATCATGGGCACTGCTTAGGCCACCTGGCATTTTCCTGAGCCATACCTGGGCATCATTTAAAGGTGGCAAATGCCAGGTCTTCTCCAGAAGATGTGGGACATGGCAAACCCTCTTTGGGTTGGGGAGAGGGGAAAGCGATTTTGGCTGTATAGTCACAGCCTCTGGGCTGGAGAACAATCTCTGACCTGTGCTGGTTACTAGTGTAGGAGACAGCCAGGGAGTTACAGAAGTTTCTGTCTCAGCAGGTGTTAGATACTTTTATGCTGCAAAGATTTCATTGTGCAGAACAGATGAGGTGATGTACAGTGACCATTTTAGGTATGAATAAATACATACTTAAAAGTAACATGTTGAGTGCAAACAAACTTGTGCCATCTTTCCTTTACTGTTAGTATGGAAAATAAATTCTCAGAAGGTGAAAGCATGTGATGGAACCTCCTTAAGAGATCTTTCACTGACGAAATTCAGAAGTTCTTTTTTTCTTGCCTTGACCTTGTGACGCTGGAGCCTGTCTTGCCAACTAGGATCCAGTTCTAGAAGTGTCTGGTGCTGCTAATGGGACTGAATCACTGTTGCTCAGTGGGAAGAACAGCACAAGAAATGTTGTGCTTGTACTTCCTGTCGTAAAAAATCACTCCATTTAGTCTTATTTTTAGTCTTTACACTGAAAAAGGGAGAAGAAGCGGGTGTTAGAAGCTGTTTTATGTACTTAATGGTTGCCTTACGTGACTAGTCACAAGGAACATATTACTTGTTTCTTTTGAGTTTATTCCAACTGAAGTGATCAGAGAAGCCACCATTTGGAGCACTTAGCAGTAGTGCAGCCTGCAAGTAATCATAGGATACTATCTTTTAACATATAAATAATTCATCAGTAGAGTTTTCACACATACAGGCATGACTTTCTTTGGGAAAGAGGACTTTGCTGTGAGGGCACTGCAACTTTTGATCTTCATCCTTGTACGTGGATGTCCTGGGATGCTTCAGTTTTGCAAAGAACTGATGCTTTGTTGCAAATCAGTGGCAGAATTAGTAGCTTCCCTAATTGCAGAAAAGAGGTATACAAGAAGAAATTTTGAAGTTAGCTGAAAGGAGACTTTTTGAAGGGGTTCAATCTGCAGGGTTTCAGTACCAAAAGAGAAAAAAATTTAGAACTAGCAATTTGTTGCACATTAAAGGGTTGTAAAGGCACCAAAGCAAAATTTCAACAGAGTAGGTAACAAATTTTTACTGAGCATTTAACGTTTAGTATTTAAATAGTATGAAAAAAAAGGTAGCGTTGAAGTACTGGAGTGATGTGTTTGATGACATCAGCCTGAAAGTATTTGTATTTTTCTGATGCTGAAAAGATTTCCCTGACTTTGGTGATTTGACTGATGTAGGATACATGTTCCACACAGGTACATGCAGTGAGTAATGATTTCCTGTGGGATACACTTTTGGGGAGGTGGGTGGAAAGCATGACCAAGAGGCTGGCATTCTTGCCACTCCTTGAAACCGAGTTCTTCTTAAGACATTTCTGTATATGTTCTTAATTAAAAGCACACAGTGGTTTTGGCAGATGGAGGCCTCTTGGAACTTTGGCTGCAGAGTTCCCTTGCTGTGTGAGGGTTCACTGTTCATCACTAAAATGTTGGGTGTCCTTGTATTGACGAGTCTTAACTGACATGGACAGGTTTATAACAATGATCTGTTAGAGTTTGATTTTCTCTCTTCAGCAATAGAATTTTTAAATTTTTTTATAATTTTTACTGACTTGCCAAGTAGTACTGAGCTTAAAGTTTCTTTTATTTAGCAAGGTAAATGACACTGAGATTTGCTAATGGGTGTGCATTTAAAGTAGCATCTGTTATGCAGTGAAATATCTGTCTTTGTAAACAACAGTCTTGACTGTTTCAATTTGCTTCTCCCTAAAAAGTAACCAGCACTGTAAATCTTTCTGATTATATATCTGTAAAAAATAAATAGTATCTATCTAGAGAAGAAAATTCCAGTCAGTCTAGAAGTTATGGACATGAGTGTTGTAAGTAAAGGATACTTGAAGGGAAAAAAGTACTTGAGTATAGACTTTTTTAATAGGAAGACTGCCTTTTACTGGGGGGAAAACTATTCCAAGATCTTTGGCCAAACATCAAAGACTCACGAGGAAACCTGGAGATGTAGGAGCTTCTCAAAGAAATACTTTAAAAGTGTTTCACAATGGAAGGTGCTGAAGAGTTATTCAGGCACTTGGCATTCCATGGGGATATCAGCACATCAGCAGCCACATCAGTTAGGGATGCTGTACTGGGCTTTAGTGCTTTCCCAGGCTCCATCTCATGTGGAGTCCTGCATTGCTCCAACAACCAAACTGTCCAGGGAAACAGCAGCTCCATGAACTGTTAGTTATTCACCCTTTTCTGGAAGGCTCAGAATAAAATTGTGGAAGACAGACAGTGTCTTACCCTTTGTCCTAAGAGAGAAAAAAAAAAATTGTCAGCAGATGGGAACTTCTCCATCCTGTCCCAAGGACTTTTCTCCTGTATGACTCAAATGTATGTCCTTGGGCTTCCATACTGGGGCAGGTAGAAGCTCCTCCCTTAGTGATACCAGGGTATTTAGGAATGATTTGCATGTGGCTCTGTCTCTTCTCTGTCTGCCAAGGCTGATGGATTTTAAACTAAGTAATGAGTGTGCTGTTGACAGGTTTTGGAGGTGAGGAAAGGTAGGTCAGAGCATGGAATTCATACCCATAGATAGCCAGTCTTCAGACCCCTCAGCACCCTGTGGTATCATGTGTTGGTTCCTTAAAAATAATACAGTTCATCTGTGTCCTCATGCCAGGGGATCATGTGGCTCGGGAGGGTGTGGTGGGTGAGAGGTTCATTTAAAGCAGGGCTGTTGCTGAGTGCCCAATAGCCTGAAACTGAATTCAGACAAATTCGGGGCTTCGCTGTCTCTGAAAGCATGAGGCTTCCTTGTTCCCAGTTCCCAGTCCCGCTGCTTCCTTTGCATAGTATCTAGCAATTATAAGGTGAGTCAGATCAGTCCTAATCTGACTGAAGGACCAACTCATCAGAAATGAGCTGTGATCTCTAGAATGGGAAGAAGGGAGAGGACCGAGGAAGGGGTGGGACTGTCTCTTTTGGTGGCAGGGTACAATTAAATTATTTTCATGACTAGCTTAAGCAATCCCCAGCAGGCACTTCCCTTCCCCAGCTTTAGTCAGACTGACTTGTGGATGGGCCGTTCCCATTCAGGCTGTTCTCTTGGTGCAGCTGAGCCCAGGATGGTCCGTCCTTCTGGGGCTGGGAATCCCAGAGCTGTAAGCACCTGAGGCCTGGGAAGGTCCTCAGGGGATGCATCTCTTTATGCTTCTCCCGTTCTCTGGGTTTTTTTGTTGCAATGCCTTCAAGAATGTTGCCAGACCTGGTTAGTGATGGAGTGGACATAGTGAGCACCCAGTCACCTCCCAGCTCCAGAAATCCAGGCAGTAGAAAGTCCTCAAGTTGACAGTATGTTGGTCAACTGCTGGTAAGATTTGTCACTGTAGCCATCCTGGTATCAGGATTTGGGGTGTTTGGGTTTTGCACGAGCTGAAGATCTGATGCAGTGTTTTGGATGAACATGAGACCCAGTCAAAGTTATTCACTAATCTTACAGGTTTTACCTGTAATACCCATGTGCTGGGAGCTGCTGGCCTGGCTCCTGAAATACCACATTGCACGTCCTTTCTCTGTCCCCCTCTCCACCAAGGGAGCCGCCTGCCTTTCTTCTCCCTGGGAACTTGTTGCAGCAGAAGCCTTTGCTGCAGTTGTTGGTATCAGAGTTCAGCTGACCACATTTTCAATGGACCAAAGGGAAAAGGTCACCATTGGTCACCTCCTGTAGGCAGCACTTCTGGGAACAGCTGTGCTCCAGAGAACACATTGCAGTGAAGTGCTGTGTGCTGAGCAAGTCACTTTGGGATGGAGAGGGAAGCTGCTGTGTTAGTCCTACACCTTTGCTTGTGCTGTTCTACCAAGTTCCCTGGTCTTAAAATTGACGTGGTTTGTTTTGAAAGTACTTCCCTGCCAGTGCAAGGAGAACTGCTGTGTGTGCAGTGGACTTTGGTTGAGGAATACAGTATATGCTTAAGGTTATAGGACACTAAATACAACTTTGTAACCGGAGAGCTATTGATTTTTGTAAGGACACTTGCTTGGAACATGTTTGGAATTACAGTTAACAGCAGTTCCAGTTAATGTGGTTACCTCACCAACTATCACCTCTTAGAGTACTGGATTTTGTAGTTAAAGCTGGCCAGTCCTTTGGCTGGGAAGTTTAATGTGTCAAGGTGTCTTTTTTTCCCCAGGAAACCTACAGTATCAGTGTAAGGGTTGTTTCTGTTTTAATGGAATATTAACCTAAGGGTTTTACAGATGAGGCTGACATTTCTGCTACGTTTGTTTAAGCATGTAAAATCTGACGTAGAGGTGCAATTGCTTTCCAGGAAATAGGTATATATTCCCTCATCTGTTAGTGCATGGCTTAAAATTTGGATGCAAATGTGAAATTTAACGAAAGGAGTGAAAAATGTCTGTGTAACCAGATTACCTGTGTTATCAACACCAATGAAACAAACCTATATAATAGTGATGTGGATGGTATTCTGGTCTGTAGTGTGAGCAGCCATAGTTAATGGGCATTCTACATGTACTGAGCCTATGTAGAATATTTTTTAATCACCTTTATGATGGATATCAGTAAAGTATAGATTCACCTGGTCCATTCCTCCATTTTTCAAAACTGTAATTAAAAAACCCAGTCCTCTGAAGGTGCAGTGATTGTAGAAGCTTGTGCTGAGACCGAGTTACAGACAGGGCTCCCCTTCCTTGTGGAACAGTTTCCCTGTGCTGGTTGATGAACAGTTGTTTTTTCTTTCCTTGGCAGTGGTTTGAAATAGCAGTTGTTTGAAGTAGGAGCTTGAAAACAAGACTACATAATTTAATTTTGTTATGAAAAGGCTTTTAGAGCACAGTTTGTGAATTTAGGGGTTCTTCTGTAAATGTTCCTGTCACTTGTCTGGAATGTTAAGTATTGCAACGGCCACACATTGCTCGCAGCAGTTGCAGCTCTGAAGTTTTCTCCAAAGAAGGAGTAGAGAAATTTAGGTGTATAACAGCCAATTCTTGCCCAAAGCTCTGGTCTCTCCTTCCTTCTGTTTAAAAGAGAAGTAACAGTAGCAAATGTGGCTTGAAAACAGTGGATAGATAACGTGACTTCAATGCAGAATTCCTATTTTTGTAATTCCACAACTTGTAATGGGAAACTGTACAGGCTCTTTTTAATTTTTAAGATAGAAAGTAAAAAGTAGGTCTTTCCTCTCTAAAATAACAACCTGCAGCCGTTGTTCCAGAATTGCAGCCCTCGTGTGCTGCATGTACATTGTGCTGCAACACACAGTTGTGTATAGATGTGTTGTGCAGCAGACACTGCCCACGCTGGCACAGGGATCCATCCCACCTGCTGCTCTGGGTCTGGCTGCAGCTGTGGGCAGATGCCTCAGGAAAATACCCCAAACCAAAGCCTTCCCTCCCACCCTGACTGCTTTCCCACCCTGCAATTAGTTTTGGCTCAGAGGGGTTTCTGAGCTCTTTGTGCTCAGCTATTTAGCGTCCATTAGGGAACTTCTCTACCTTGTTCACATCCAGTCTCTCCCTCCCCTCCAGTCTCTCCCTCCCCTCGCACTTCATGCAGCCACAGCATTTTCTCGGTCTGCATTAAAAATACAGCTCACTTTTTTTATTTTGAACCTGGCTCTAAGTTCATTTGTTGGTCCTTAGCTTTAGTACTGGAAGAGATGATTAACAGCCACTCCCAGTCTGCCTTCTCGATGCCATTGCAGATTTGATAAGCTGCTGTCATATTGCCTGGGAGATGTCTCATGGGAGCCATCACATACCTTTGGCCCAGCAAGGGGCAATAATAAGATCATTTTCAGATCTATAAGAAAACTTTTTTTTTTTGAGGTTGAGAGACCAAAGCTGCACATATCAATTAAAGTGTGGGTCGATGGGCAAGGAATTGATTTGTTGAGTGTGATATTTCTGTTTTATTGTCAGTTCGTTTCTTTAATAATTCCTGTACTGATAGTTTAGTGAAGCTGTGAATCAAAACACTGAAGTCTTGCTGAACCATATTGAGAATGTTGAGAGCACATTTATGTTTGAGCTGAGGTTGCTTTTCCCCAGGAGATAGATTGCACTGTGTTTACCTATATTTAGTTTTATTTGCTGTTTATATTGCCCAGTTAGTCTCATAAGGGTCTTCTGTGATTCCGTGCTCTTTCCTGTTGTCCTTGGTATCTTAAATTACCCACTACCATCAGCACCCTTTCAAGTCTGTAAAACTGATGTCTTGATCTTAAGCACTAAAAGAAATGCATTGTTTGCTCTGGGCTTCTGGAATCCAGTGGTTAATGTGTTATGTTTTTGGAATTATTGAGCAAGAGATATCATAGTAGAGTGTTTGTGCAGCTTGCAGGCTGAAAGTTTTATAACTGTAGAGAACTCTGTCTCTTATAATGTAGCTTGTTTCATATCCCACATATCAAGTTTTTGGTGACCATTCTGTCTTGCCTGCAGAGACTTGGGGAAGTTCTGAATCTGTGTTTTACAGGGGGTTGAAGAGGCTGTATTTTGTAATCTTTTCTTTACTTTTCTGCCTTTCAGGACTGTAAGTGACCTAAAAACATAATTCCCTAATTATTTGGGCAAAGTTGTCAGCCTGAATATGTCAAAACCAAAGAATTTGTACAAATAGAGAGTGAAAGTGTAGTGACTCCACTGCTCTTAGATGTGAATATTTCTATTTTCCTCTGTAATTCGGGTATTTGATTTTTCAGAAGTGCTCAGTATTGTCAGATTTAAGGGATCACTTGTTTTTATTTTTCTGGGTCTCTTAGAAGATCATTCCAAGATGACAATTTTCTTAATAATTCACAATTTTTGGTAGATAAAACTGCCTAATTCCCCTTGATATCTTGTATTTTCAACCAACGGCAAAAAATACTTATGGTGTTTAACCCCCTCTCTCGCCTTCCAGGGCATGGGAAACTGCTTTCTGTACTCTCGTAATTGGGCCTTACTTTTGTGACAGCAATATTAGCATAAACAAGTATATTAAATTATGGATGAGATTAAAATAATCACAGTAAGAAATCATCCCCTCCCTGCCCTGCTTCAGTGCCCAGGGTTGTAAGGAGTAACGCCGAAAGCACTGCGTGTTGGCTGGGTGGATGCATCATATCAGTTTACAGTCCCAAGCAGAGCTGTGCTATTGGGCAAAACACTTTGAAATTATTATTTATGCAGTTGTTTTTTGCAGCTGGTATAAAATGCAGGGCTGGTTTCACATCCTGCTCAGAGCAGGGAGAGCACCCTGGGGAGCAGCGAGGTTCTCCCGGTCCCTGGACTATGTGTGCTGTGGAAAGAGAGACGGCTGGGAAAGGATACAGGTTAGAGGGAGTAGTTCCATTTTAGCTCAGGAATGCAGTCTTTCTATCTGATATTTGGGGATTATTTTGGCTTTTTTCCATTCTGATTAATTTTGTAATTGATGCCGCTGTGCTGGCATTAATCAAATGTTTCCCAGTAATGTCTTGTGGCTTTTGATAGATGAGTATTTTGTTTAGCAGTGTGATATGAGGGACCTCCAAAAGTCACTCTTGACTGTCTAATGGAGTTACAACTCTGGCACTGCAACCTTTTAGTTAAGCTTCTTTTACTCTTTTACTTCTTTTTATTCTTTTACTTTGCTCATTTTCTTCTGATTTTTTTTGTAAATTTTTGTTTTGTTTTGGATTTATTTTCCTTTTTTTTTTTTTTTGAGGTGAGAGGAAGTGTGTGTAAAGGGAAAGGAAGTCTTCAGTAATTCCTTCTTTCTCCCTAGGGCAAAACATAAACTACAGTTTTATATGCAGTATTTTCTTTTTAAAACAATAGTGAAATAATGTTTTAGTTCTCATTTGAATTGTTAGTGCTGTGTGTTATTCTTCAGAAAACTTCCTATGGCTAGAGAGCGTTTTATTTCTTGTTTTAGAATTTATTGTTAGGCAGAGACAAGATTATTGTTGATTCCTAATGCTGGGTCTTCCTAAGGACAGTGGTGGTGTTCTTCAGAAGCACAAAGGTATCTGCCACACCTGCCTTTTGAGGAACTGGGTGAAGTAGGGCTTTTTCCACTTCCAGTCCAACAATATGAATGTTTTCTCTTTTTTCCTTCCTGGAGAAGGCAGGAGGGGAGAAGTTGGCACAGAGAGGTCATAAATTCACTTTAGGAGTCTTAGTGAACGGCTGCTTTTAAAACCTGTAATGCTAATTAATGTCTTGTCATTATTTTAAGTTGTGTGACCCAATTGTATGGTTTTTAAACTATAATTACACATCTTGTTTCAGTAGGAAAGTAGCTGCTAGAGCTTATTTTCTCTGGAGGAAAAACAGGAACCATGGTAGCCAACTCTGCTTGTCCTCTGTGTATCTTTGACATTTATGGAAAGGTGTTTCTCCCTTTGAGTTTCAGTAACTCAAAACCAGTGTTTTTCAGTGTCAAATATATGGATATTTTAAAGTAATGCTGTGATGAAACGTGAGGATTATCCTTGGCTTACATTACTGAGTTTCAGTTGTTTACATCACTGTGCTCTGCAGTTGCTGTTGAACCAATACTGTGGCACGTTTTCAGGAACCCTTCTAAAAAAGCATTTTTAAGAAATTCGTTATGGATGAGAAACATTTGAGTTCCCACAGTCTTGTCACTGCTGACCCCTGTGATACTTTGATAAGAGTATAAATGGTTTGTGCTGTAAAAGCCAACGTTAGCCTGCCCTTCTTTTGGACTGGACATCCCGTGGGTTCTGTTACTGTCTTACTGGCTGTAACCAGCAGATCCCAATGTCTCATAGTCATCACTGCCAGTCCCCTGACCTTCCTTGGAGCACTGATCTTCTCACTCTGAGAGGTGTCAGAAAGCTGTGGGTCTGATTTACTGGATTTATTGAAAGTGTGTAGGTTTTCTTTGGGGTAGTTTCTCCAATGCACTCGGCTTCTCAACAGACTGCACTGCAAATGAGTTTGATTATTTCTCAAGCATTCTGTGGGCAACTTTAGTTGTGTCTGTAGAACATCAAAATACCTTTCAATAGTAATGAGGCCAGTTTTACTAAACTTCATCCTCTTTGGTCTCCTCAGTTTTAGTTTTCAATTGAATAAGATCAAAAGCACAATGAAATGTTTGACTTGTAAACATGGAAAGGGAAAGAAATGTAAGTGTGGCAACTTAGTCCTACCTGTAAACGTGAACATCTGCTTCTGGAATCGAGTAGGCAGTTGTACCACTTAATATTATGTGTGTATAGCAAACATATTGCCTTCATGGGGCTTTTCTGGTTTGGGTTTTGGTTTTCTTAGGAGTGTCTCATTTCAAATTATCTCTCAGTTATTTAATCTGCTGTGAAGGCATTCTGATTACTAGTAGCCATATGGCAGGACCAGTGCATTTTTGACATTCTGATGATGAAAATGCAACAGCAAACAAAGTTTTCTCTATCTGTTCACACAGGCTTTCAGAGCTAAAGGGAAGCTGGAAACTATAAACAAATATTTTCAGTGTCTTGAAATGAAACTTCTGTTGCTTCTGTTTAACAGTACTTAGAGATCTTAGGAGGCAAAACTCCTGGAGCTTTCCCGACTTTTGTCCAAGTCAGAATTGAAATATTCTTGTGTGCAGCTGAGGTGATGGAGAGGGAGGAGTGTGTGTTAATTTTGTTGGCTGAATTAGTATTTCTGATGGCTGTGGTGCTGTGTCAGATGTCTCGTGCCTGCAGTCATCAGTCTGCTTTTCTTGTCTTTGAAATGCTTCAGTCTTTAAGAGATGGAAACAACTACATGTGTTTCATGTTTCTAATCAGCTGCAGGATAGTGGGCTCAGATAAAC
>JAWWLV010000038.1:2520269-2531663 GCA_035041135.1 Platyrinchus mystaceus | reverse complement strand
GTTCACACAGGCTTTCAGAGCTAAAGGGAAGCTGGAAACTATAAACAAATATTTTCAGTGTCTTGAAATGAAACTTCCTGTTGCTTCTGTTTAACAGTACTTAGAGATCTGAGGAGGCAAAACTCCTGGAGCTTTCCCGACTTTTGTCCCAAGTCAGAATTGAAATATTCTTGTGTGCAGCTGAGGTGATGGGGAGGGAGGAGTGTGTGTTAATTTTGTTGGCTGAATTAGTATTTCTGATCGCTGTGGTGCTGTGTCAGATGTCTCATGCCTGCAGTCATCAGTCTGCTTTTCTTGTCTTTGAAATACTTCAGTCTTTAAAAGATGGAAACAACTACATGTGTTTCATGTTTCTAATCAGCTGCAGGATAGTGGGCTCAGATAAACCTGATCACTTATTTCCACCTGGATTCTGTAAGACTGAAAGGGGAGGGGAAGTTTCATCTCTTCCACCCTGTGTCTTCTGACTCAGGGGAGGTGAAGAAAACAGCTGCCAATTTACTCTCTTGCAAAGAGGGAGGAAGATCCTGAAGTGTCTGGTCTTTCTGGTAGTCAGGGCTTCAAATTATGGCAGTTCTTCTGCCAGTCCAGTCTTTCTTAGGTCATCTTCCAGAATTAGCAGTAGTGGTGATAACTGCAGTGTTTGGGTCTGCTGCAGCTACTCCTGGTTTGGGTAAAGTCAGCTTTGTTTTCTGGACTTTCCTCTGTGTGCTCCTGGGAGGAATGACAGTATTGACAGTTTCCTGCTGTTGGATAAAACATGAAAGGAAGGCAAAGCTGCAGGAGTGTCCTGTCTGCGGGCTGTGGAACCCAGTGGGGCCACTTCTGGTTTCTTCTCAGGGATAATACTTGTAATCACATGACTCCTATTAAGTCTTGTAGCATTCCATGTGTTTATTAATGTGATTTTTAATAAGAAATTGTTTCAGGGAATCTGAATTTTTCAACTTTTTTTGATTCTTTTTTTAATGGAAAACTTTTTCATGTTTTTATAGCCTCTGAGACTGCTGTTACACTCTCAGTACTGTGGTTACCAAGGTGGTGGTAAACTGTTCTCAGCTCCAGTGTTGTTGGTAGCCAGGCCTGAATCCTCCCACAGTGTTTTCCTTCCCACAGTCAGAAATACAGAACGTTGCTCCCTAATAAGCCTCTGTCTCTGGCTAAAGAGTGAACTCAACAACATGGGTCACTTATAAAATATCCTCGGTTCAATGCCATCTGTGGAACGAGAACTGAAAAAAAAATAATTAGAATTTGGAGTGGAGCTGTAGGAAGTGCTTAGTCCTTGGTAAAAATTCCTTTTTAAAAAAAGGCAAAAACCATTGGTCAGTCACATGCATTCTGTTTGGCTCTAATTTGTAGTCTTTGCTGCTCTTCTGGTCTTAAATAGAGCATTATGGAGCAAAAAAAAAAAAAAAGGACATGGCTTTTCATCTGTATTTTGTATTTAAAATGTCTTTCTTTCTGCTCGTAGATTTGTTTGTAAATGCATCATAAACAGACAGCCCAGAATGAAGAAAGCAAGCAGGAGTGTTGGCTCAGTGCCCAAAGTGCCTGGAGTAAATAAAACTCAAACAACTGAAAAAGCCAAACCAGAAAACGGCTCCTCAGTGTCTGCAGTAACAAAACTCTCCAAAACTGGGACATCGGCATCTCTTTTGAAGGTAAGAACTGGTAGAACATTCTGGTTATTTATATTTTTTTGCAATGAAACTTTTAAAAGGGTAGAATTTCAAGGCATGTCTTTAAGTGCAGTTTAGACTAGAGGCTTGTTACGGGGGTAGCTGAAGGGAATGTGGATGGTTACACAGCACTGGGCAGGGTGATCGGATCTTGTGTGTCATTTGTGCTCTATTTTGGAGCAATTCTGTGCAGAACTGGGCTGTTCTGCAGAAGGGGCAGAGTGGAAGTTGAGTTCTGATGGATGTTATTAATAGTGTTGTGTTATGCTTGAATGGTGTGTCGGTGACTAATGGGATTTGATAAGAGTTATTTACTAATTCTGAAAAAAGAACTAAGGGGATATCTAACGTGAGAACCTTTTGGTATCAGTGATCCGTGTCAGGGCAGTGCAGCTGAATTCCTCTGGCTGTTTTGGCCTTTGCTTTGTGTGAAGGACTGCTTGAGCTGAATTTTCACAAGTTGGTTCTTGCTCCCAGAACTAGTTCAAAGGTAGAGGTTTTCTCATGTATTAGCAAAACAGGGCAGTGGATGTGGGAGCATCTGGTTTTCAACAAACAAGAAGAATCAGACGAACCGAGGTGTGCTGGTGTGGAGCGTTCACCTGGGAGCAACCACAGCCAGGCTGGCTGCATGGTGTGAGCCTGCCTGGTCTGGCTCCTTTTCCTGGCATGGAGACATGGCTGAACCCAGCTCCTTTTACTCTCTGCAGCCCAGTGGGCCGTGCTGTGCTGTGCTGCTGCTCTCCTGGAGCAAGAGAGCAGGACAAGGAACAGGGCCAGTGTCTGCGACTGGGACCTGACCCACCATCACTGACACACAGGAAAGCAGGGAGGCCATTTAAATAATTGGCAGATAAAGACATCAAATTAAAGAAATGGTGTCTCTCTAACAGCTCTGCAGGATTATTGAAGTCAGAAGGTGTGCTCCCTTTCTTTTCTTCCTTTTCTTTTATGGAAGAGTGGTTAATACTTTTGCTGATGAACTGGCAAGCCAGGTTTCAGCGAGGTTTCCTCCCAGTGCCCCTCCTTTCTTCCATCACTCAACATATCTTGCAGTTTTCATAACTTTAAATAATCTTTTGATGCTTGTTGACACTACTTACTTTGTATTTTTGGAAACCTCTCATAGAATATGGAAACAAAAGTCCTTTGTAGTTTACTTATCAAATTTCTTATGTCATACCTCTCAGGGAGATAAAGGAGGAGGATGATCTAACACTAAACATATTTGACCCACTATGCTTTCACAATTTTACTTATATTAGTGACACTTCTGGCTATGTTTGGGTGTGGGATTAGAATTTGACAACTGTATGGTCGAGGCACAATGAAAATTTTTCACTTAATTACTAAGACTTATCTCAGGTTTGTTACAGCCAGGCTTACTCATACAGTTGGATGCCTTTTACTTGTTAAGCTGCTGTTGTGCCAACTGTGTGACTTCATACTAATGATGAATCTTATCTTTTTTGAGTGTTCCATACTTGTATAACTGAGTTAGTTGTTTGTGGTGGGGTTTTTTTTAGATTACTGGTACTGACAAATCACATTTGTAATTACTGGCTTGAAAGAAGTATCAATAAAAGTCATATTATTTTTCAAATAATTTTTTGTATAGTTTTATATTTGATGTTGTTGACGAAACATTGTTTTCCTCATAGTGATTGTAGGATATTCTCTTAAGAGTTGATTAATTGGTGTGTGTTCTGAATTTCACTTCATATTCCATGACCAAAAAAAAACTGACATTGAATAACTAATAGCAACAGCTTACTGATTTATCCAGTACTTTGAGTTGGATGTTGAATGACAGGCCACTGTTAAGGAGTAGAAATACTCACTTGTAGTACTGTAACAACCTTAGTTCAGTCAGTAATAATGTTGGAAAATTGAAAATTATTTTGTAATAACAGTACCCCCTTCATGATTCAACTATGGTCAAGTGTTCAGCTTTGGGTGGGCTTCTTTCACTGCACTTTGTTCCACAGATTTGTGCTTTTTTGTGGAGTTGTCAGAGTGTGTGGACAATGGAAGCACAGGAAGAAAGTGAGACCCACCCTTGTGTACAGCTGAGCTGCACCAGGCTGTGGTTGTTGTCCTTCTGCTTCCGAGTGCCCTCAGTCGGTTCCTTCGCTGTAGCTTTTTGTCCCCACTCTGCCCAGGACTTGTGCAAATGTTGAGCACCCCCCACTCACGTTATTTCAGTGCAGTGTTAACTGCCAGCCGCTTCTAGTTTTTAATCTGTCAAAAAGTACCCTACACATAATGCGTTCTTTTTTTTAAGTTCATTATTTTTTGACTTCTTCAGCTAATGAGCTTGTGATCCTGCTCACACTCCCAACTGTAATTAGAAAGCAGCTGTACTTCAGAAGAATTGCAAAATCCAGTGTCCCTGAAAAGCCAGGACTTGGAGACCAATATTTGAATATTAAAAATTAGAATGTGTTTTCAGTACTCATGTGTCTAGGCTTCTATTCTGTTTGCAAAATGCATTGACTTAATTACAGATTGTTGTGAAGTTTGATGTTTGAAAAACTCAAATGCATCAACAGCAATCATCAAAGAAAATCCTAGGTTGGAATAATTATATATATAAAGGGATTTGAATGAGATGCAGTAAATAGGATATACATGTTGAGAAACAAAGATGAAGTGAATTGTAGAGGTGATTATTCAAGTTTTGTTGCACTGCAAGTTGTGAGGGGGAAAACAATATGAATTGTGTAATTAGAAAGTGGTTTTTTATGTAGAAAATCAAAATAGGTCTGGATGAGCATTTCTAATTATGATATTTTCTAATTTTTCATATTTTATTGTAGGAGTTTTAATGCTAAACAGGTTGGCACAGTTTTCAGTAAATGGGAAAAAGCTGTTTAATAAACATACAGCATTAATTTTGCTTCAACTGAAAAGATAGGCTAGAAAAATACTTCGATTTTAAAAGTCAAGAACAGTTGCTATTGTGGAGCATTAAGGAGAGAGCTGCTGGTTTGTAATTTTTCCAGAGCTTTGCTAAAGAGTTTCCTTTGCCAAGGGTATAGTGTTACGGCTTCGAGAAAGTGTTTACTAATTGGCTGCAGAGAAGGCAGTGCCTTCCAACCTACACCAGAAATAGTTTATGGGTAAGTCAGAAAAAGAATGGCTGTCTTAAATTCCTTTGTTCAGCAAGGGCTGGAGATGACTAATGTCTGAAAGTGTGTATTTTACGTAGTTTTTTTTTTTTTGTTCAAGCTGAGTCACATCTTGACCTATTTGGCTTGATAACATGTACTTGTACTATAAGTGTCTAAAAGCTTAATCTAATTTCCCCACCCTTTCAACAGGGTAGAAATGCTGACAGTTAATAGTCCATTTGAACTATCACGTTGGCAGATTCAGCAGCAAAACAGAAAATGACTCTTCTGTGCCTTTTTGTAATGCCTCAGTTTAGGTGACAGTTGCAGCATAAGGTTGTTTCCCTCCCCCTCTGCCCTGTGCCCCCCAAATTAGCTTAGATTAGATATAAAATGTGATTAGGTCCCAGGCTGACAGGGGATTGTTGTCCACGAGTAGTTTGTGCTCAGCCCACCCTCCCCACAGGAACAGGGTGGGCTTTGTGGGTTTTGTAGCCCTCCAACATTTTTATCTGCTCTCGGTACTTGCATTGCCTGTGCTGTTCGCATGGCTGTGACATGGCAGATCAAGGAGCTGATCTGGCTCCTGGGAGGAAGGAGCCCTTTGAAAAGCCTTGTTTGCACAGCACTGTGTGAGCACATGGAGAGCAGCAGGACAGAACAACAGTGGCTTTTTCATAGCAGAAAACAAGCTTAGATGCACACCAGACTAGATCCTCAGAGTAATGTGTTTTCTTACAGCCTTTTATAAACCTTTTTTGAAGGTTACCATTTTAGGATTCAATAAAAACGTTCTTGTCCTAGAAGATTTTTGCCCTTACAAATATATGTTTCTGTCTGTAAATTTTCTGCGTTTCTGTCAACTGCATGCAGAGCAAATATGTTTTCTTCCTGAGCTCCCTTTTGTTTTGCAGCTGCTCTTCTTTGTAAATGGCACAGATCCCATCCATGCCCTTTCCACAGTGTTGTGATGAGTGTTCCTAAATGTTCTGAAATTTGCACTTGCAAAAAGAGACGAGAACAGAGTGACATGCAACTTCTTTTTTTAATTAAGCAAGTATACCTTCATTCTTAATGTAGAGAATTGTCATGTCTGGCATACAGTTTTTAACGTGAATATCTGTGGGAGCTGGAAGTTACAAACCTGCAGAATTTGAAAGTCATGATGTAAAGCAACTGGTTAATTCCTAATCACCAGCTTTTAGCTGGGATGGTGGATGAGAGTTCAAATGTGTTATGCAGCTGCATAATACAGCTACTCAAGGAATGCTACTAACACAGCTGTTTTCTTTTAATTTTCTTGCCCATATAACGGGAAAAATGTTGAGCATATTTTGATTGTTTCACCATGTGAAAAACTGCATTTTAAAGAGTGTAACGTCTGCCAATTAATGCTCAAGAGCTTAGTATTTTTAGAGTTTGCTTTATTGTGAAAGATGTATTCTCTGTTTGGGAGTCTGGTTGTTGAGAATCCTGGGCTCACTGCTCTGTCACATTCCGGGCAGCTCTTGTGGCTCACAGTAGTTTCGGTAACGATCATATGAGGTGAGACAAAAAGTCCATTAAACAAATATCCCATCTCTGAGAGTGTCTAGTAAAGAGCACGAGAACAAGGCAGGATATATGGTGAAAAGTGGCTTTTCTGCTGCCTCTGAATACTGTCCTAGCAATTTGTAGCGTAGCATTTTGAGCTAGAAAAGGTATTTTGCTAATGTTGGATTGATTTTTGTTCTTTGATTTGAGCTTTTTGTTGTGAACATACCCACCAGAAAACATTTCACCATAATCTGTGGACATTATACTAACTTGCTAGTATTTGGTGCTTTAATTATCTAAGAATTGCCTTCATTTTTATGCATAAGCAAACTGTCAGTCAAAATTGAGAAGCTTTACAGTTGTGTTACTGTGCTTAATTCTTTTTTTTTCCTTTGTTATTAAGAATTTTATCTCAGAGAAGTCTCCGTTTCTATGGTCACTCATATGTGCAGTTATACTTTTCAACATTCTTGCCCAGACACATGACTAGTCAAATATGTACTTTTTAAACTGATGGAATCTTTAACAGAAGAACTGTTGGCCAGGCAGACTTCTCAGCTGCCTTAAAGCTGCTTCTTCCCTTTCTTTCAGACTAAGAGTAACGATGACCTCTTAGCGGGGATGGCTGGTGGTGGTGGAGTGACAATGACCAATGGTGTCAAGGCCAAGAAGAACACTTGTGTATCAACAGCATCTTCAGCTCCAGGGACAGCCATGAACAGTCTGGAAAATAAACCCAAAACTATTGCAGGTAAATGGATCCTTAAAGATGGTAGTTGGGGTGGCTTTTTATTTTTCTATTATGTATCAAGGATCCAGTCTGCCTGATGAAGTGGTCAGTAATGCCATGGTCAAATCACACACCTTCTGTGTTCTTTTCCTGTTTTTAATAATGTAATTGCTTTTCTGGATAGTGTTTCTTTTAATTTTTCCAGAACTGATTATGCAACTACTATATAAAACTAGATAATATAGTTCATTTAGAGAATCATAGATTTGTCTGAAAAAAATCCATGACACAAGCACTAAATCTTCAAGATCAATTGTTACAGTGAACATTTTGGACATTTGGTATCGCTTTGTAGAAATAAAGTAAAAGAGCTTTCAGAAATGGTTAAGAAAAGTGAAATCATTTAGTGAGTTATCAATGGGGATGGAAATGTGTCTTGCTTTCTATTGCTGTGTTTTAGATTCAGAAATGCTGAATTCAGTAGAGCTGTAAAGCATCTGGACATAAAGTAGTAATAATCTGTCCTCATCTTTATGCAATAAGGAAGTATAGAAGTATAGGAAACCTTAACTTTCATTTTGGGGAATCATAATATTCATCACTTAAAAGCTTTCATTCAGATCTAGTGAAAAGAGAGACAATTTTGAACTTGTAGGAATAGCACTGCTGCAGTTTTTGCACAATTTATCAGAAGCTGTCGAAGACAGAAGAAAAGAAACTTAAAGATATTAAACTTCAAGGTCTAACTCATTTTCAGTTAAAATCTGACTGCACTGGTTCATGCTGAATGTTGTGTAACTGTTTACTGTGTGTTCTGTGAAATGTATTTACTGCTGAGATTCCAAAAATGAACCGCTGTATTGCTGGTAGAAAACACACTGTTCTATGACAGGTACTGTATGTTGAATTCATGTTCCTCACTTTCAAAACCCATACAGGTTCCAGTTCCACAGCTAAGCGTAGCACTTTGTCTGGGAATAAAGAGTCGAGCTCCTCCCGAGAGAGAATCCGCGATCGTTCCCGTTTGAGCCAGAGCAAAAAGCTGCCTCTGGCGGGACAGGGCGCCAACGACGCCGTCCTGGCCAAGCGCTCCCGCAGCCGCACCAACCCCGAGTCCGACATTCGCATGAGCAAGTCCAAATCAGACAACCAAATCAGCGACAAAGCTGCGCTGGAAGCGAAGGTGAACGATCTCCTGACGTTGGCGAAAACTAAAGATGTGGAAATCTTGCACCTGAGAAATGAACTGAGGGATATGCGGGCTCAGCTGGGACTCAGTGAAGATCAGCTTGAAGGTGATGAAAAATCTGAAGAAAAAGAGGCCATTGTTGTCCATCAGCCGACTGATGTAGAGTCTACATTGCTGCAGTTACAGGAACAAAACACTGCCATCCGAGAAGAGCTCAACCAGCTGAAGAATGAGAATCGAATGTTAAAAGACAGACTGAATGCACTGGGCTTTTCTTTGGAGCAGAGGCTGGACAACTCTGAAAAACTCTTTGGTTACCAGTCTTTGAGTCCAGAGATGACAGCTGGCAACCACAGCGATGGTGGTGGCACTCTGACATCTTCAGTGGAAGGTTCTGCTCCTGGGTCAATGGAAGACTTGTTAAGTCAGGATGAAAACACTCTGATGGACAACCAACACAGCAATTCCATGGATAATTTAGACAGCGAGTGCAGTGAAGTTTACCAGCCGCTGACATCAAGTGACGATGCTTTAGATGCTCCATCATCTTCAGAGTCTGAAGGAGTACCAAGTATAGAAAGATCTAGGAAGGGAAGCAGTGGCAATGCAAGTGAAGTGTCCGTAGCTTGTCTGACAGAACGGATACATCAGATGGAAGAGAACCAACACAGTACGGCTGAAGAGCTCCAAGCCACGCTTCAAGAGCTTGCAGATTTGCAACAAATAACACAAGAGCTGAACAGCGAGAATGAAAGACTCGGAGAGGAAAAAGTAATCCTTATGGAATCTTTATGCCAGCAGAGTGACAAGTTAGAACACTTCAGCCGTCAGATCGAGTATTTCCGCTCCCTTTTAGACGAGCACCACATTTCGTACGTGATTGATGAGGACATGAAAAGTGGTCGCTACATGGAGCTGGAGCAACGTTACATGGACCTGGCAGAGAACGCCCGGTTCGAGCGAGAGCAGCTGCTGGGTGTCCAGCAGCACTTGAGCAACACTTTGAAGATGGCAGAACAAGACAACAAGGAGGCCCAAGAGATGATAGGGGCGTTAAAGGAACGAAATCACCACATGGAACGGATTATTGAGTCGGAGCAGAAAAGCAAAACAGCGCTGGCGTCCACCTTAGAGGAGTACAAGGCCACGGTGGCCAGTGACCAGATTGAGATGAACAGGCTGAAGGCTCAGTTAGAGCATGAAAAGCAGAAAGTGGCCGAGCTGTATTCAATACACAACTCTGGAGATAAGTCAGACATACAGGATCTGCTGGAGAGTGTCAGGCTGGACAAAGAAAAAGCAGAGACCTTGGCCAGCGGTCTGCAGGAAGAGCTGGCTCACACCCGCAACGACGCCAATCGACTGCAGGACGCCATTGCTAAGGTAGTGTTTAAAACAATGTTGTGTTCTGACACTCCATGTACAACATGGCTCATTATTGGCCGCTGTAGTTCTTCGAGAAGTAAAGGATAATTGGAGGGTAGTTGGATTGCGGTGATGTCAGGACTGATTACTTTCAAATTCTGTTATGAAAATGATGATGGGCTTTTAAAACGTTTTATATGGATACCTTGAGCTACAGGGTAACTGTTGTGTTACTTTTTAGAAATACAGTGGCCAAACTGAAACAGTATTTAAGATACTCTGCTAACTTATGCTTAAATTGCTGCTTTCTGCAAGAGTTTAGAGGAATTAGTGCCAAACTGGTGGGAGAGGGATGCCTCTGAGAAAGTACTGGGAATCAAAGTTTGAAGTGATAACCCAGTTGTTGATGATTTAAAGGACCTTTCACAGGTGTTGAGAGAATGTTTTGAAGCTTCAGCATATTCAAGTTGCTTCAGTTAATTGAGAATAAACTAATGATAAATAAAGCAGAAAAGTGTCTTCTTTCTCCAGTCAAGAAATGACTAATTTTGAGGTAGATGGAGATTTTACTCAATTTAATGTAATTTCCTGAATACATATTTTAGTTTTAATTAAGAAAAAATAAAACATATTGATGAGCTTTTAAGCAATTATTATTAGATGTGGCAAATACATATAGTTTTGTTCTAACAATCCATCCAGAAGCAGCTTATGTGCTGAATGCGTTTTGGATTGAAATGCATGTTTCTAGTTCTAGACCAGCTGTTTTGACTCAAATATAACTAGTTTATGCAGTAGGCATGTCTAGTAAAAGCTATAATTTAATATAAAAACAAGAATCATAACATTTATTTAATAACTTGAAGTATGCATTTAAAGGTATATCTTCCTGATGAGACAATTTATGCCAATTAATGTCTGAACTATGTATTAGCTGCAAAACAACATGCTAGTCATGATCACGAGCCAGTCAGAATCAAGCTTAATTTGGGATGAAAAAATAATAAAATAATTTTCATAATTAAGGTTGGAGAGTGCTATTAAAATAAAAACCACTGAAACAGGTGATTTAAAAGCAGGGAATTTTGTCTATTAAACTCGATGTCTGCCTGTGCTGACCCACCCTAAGCCATGTCCTAATTTCTCTTTGTTTTTCTGACACCCTGTTTTTGCTGTCGGATTACTGTTCCCGTGCCTCTGATCCCATCTTGTTACTTACGTTACAGTTTTATGAGGCAGGATAAAATAGCCTCTCCCCCTGCTCCTGAAAGAGAGAACTCAACCACCTCTTCTCTTCCCTGTTTTATTTTTCAATTCACATAGTTTGTAAGACTGCTCTGAGAACTGCTTCACCTCACTAACACACCTCACACACAGATGTGAAACCTGCTGCTTGCTCAAGGGAATCCATCATCACACAGGTCCAGCCAGCACGAAAGCTGATGCACAGAAGAGAGCAGGCTTTTTCTTTTTTGGCTAGAGAGAGAAAGGTGAAGAGTTTCCTCCACCACCCCATCCCTTTGCCATGGCAGCCCCATGTTAAATGGTATCAGCTGCTGTGAAACCACAGCCTGGGGACGATGATGGTGTTGCTTCACTTGTATGCAGGGCAGTGCTCTTAGAGCAGCTGGGGAATAAAGAAGTTTAACTCTGGCTCAGGAAAATAGTTGCACTAGAACAATCATCGTGGCCAGGCTTCGCGAACGAAGATTTGAGAAGGGCTCTACCCACGCTTGCTACAGGCACGCTGATGGCTAAAGAGGCCAATGCGAGATAGAC
>JAWWLV010000038.1:2397386-2520169 GCA_035041135.1 Platyrinchus mystaceus | reverse complement strand
CCTTGTAAACACTGATCTTGGTACTTTTCTTCAGGTGTTTGTTTTGCCAAACTCTTTTATGGAGTTTACCGAAGGCTGTGTTTAATATGCAACTATTTTAGTTATGGTAAGATACATTCTTCTTCAGGTTGAAGATGAATACAGAGTGTTCCAAGAAGAAGCCAAGAAACAAATTGAAGATCTCAATGTGACTCTAGAAAAACTTCGGACAGAATTAGACGAGAAAGAGACCGAGAGAAGTGACATGAAAGAAACTATCTTTGAGTTGGAGGATGAAGTAGAGCAGCATCGTGCTGTGAAGCTTCATGACAATCTCATCATATCTGATTTGGAGAGTAAGTATGGGGAGTTTCTCTTGAGAGAAATGATAATTTAAGAAAAGCTGAAGTGGAACACTGTAATATTGAAAATATTTTCACTTGTCCTTTTTATGTCTGAATTCAAGTCAGACTGGGTTTTGCAAGAATCCTTACACACTAGGGGAAAAAATCAAGTTGGCTTTGCTTTTCCAGTCCCAGTTAGTGTGGGAATGAAAACCTGTGAATTGAGAACAAATACGAAATCTTCTGATACTTTTTTCAAGTTGTTTTTCAAAGTAGAAAAACATATAATTACAGACTTAATGGTAGAGTGCTCCTGGGTTTTGGAGACTGCATGATTGATTTAGTGTTTTGGAGTTGGTTTTCGAGCAGGTTTTCTCTTTCAAGTTCCCAAGTATTAGGAGTTACCAAGTAGCTTGAGAATGTGTATAATAATGATTTCTCCCAGCTAAAGAAAGGTGTTATTAGTGGAGAAATGAGGAGATGGAGGCCCTGGAAGTTACAAGTGTCGGCTGACTTGGCAGTATGGGTGTATTGGAGATATGTGTATCTCTTTCTGTGTATACTTGCTCAAGTTATAAAACTGATCTGTGACCCTAAAAATTACTATGATGAAAGTCCAGCAAGTTAGAATAAAATTTCATCTCTTGACTTTTGCCACTGTACAAGAAATGCTTGGGATTTATAATGAAATCCATGTTTACTCACTACTTGTCTAGCTCTCTGTGCCTTAGTTACCTCTCTGATCTCGAAGACCTGCTCAGACATTCCTACCACAGGCTGGAATTCTGCAATTAGTCTCCATCTAAATAAGAACTTGTGCAACTGTACCCTGGCAAGCTGTATTTGCACAGTAATAATTTGTAATTTGCCACTTACAGAATTCAAATATCTGCTAGTCTTCCTTGTTATTCAAAGATGAAACAAGATAGCAAAAAACCCAAAGCATGAGTCCTTTTAACAATGAGGGAAATATTCATAGAAGGGGTTTTAAATTGGTCTGCTATCAAGTAAAATTAAGCAGGCTAAATTGTTCATTCAACTGAAGCTGGTATCTTCAGACTTGTGGCTGTGAGCATTGTTTCCCTAAGCAACCCTTCTTTTATCTTGAAAGGCAATCACTGTTTCTCTTTACAAAATTGGTTTTTTACTATGCTTTTTTTTTGCTCTTTCTGTGCTAAAATACAGACATTAGGAGCTCAGACTCATAGTCAGCAGCTCTTTCTTGGTTCCTGAGGTTGTTTTGTAGCAAACACTCAAAAAGGTTGAACAGTTTTCTACTGGTATTTTTTTATCCCTTAACTGAAATACATTCACAGAGGGAGCAGCACCATAGTGAAGAAATATTTATGTATCTGCATATTAATACCCACTTACAAGGCAGCTTTCAGGTTTTGGAGACTTTTGCTTTGGGGGTATAAAACAGCTATAAGTCAGATATTTCACTTAAAATGGCAAAAATTCAGGCAGACAAACCTCTGCCAGGGCAGAGATTTCCAACCAAAAAAAAAATCGCAACAATATTTGTTGTTCGTTGCTCTTGAAATAGTTTGGAAAATTCAGCTGTACCAGCTGATGGCCCTAAAGGTGTGATCGTTTAGGGGGAAGCAGGCGGTGTTTTGTTCTATGCAGGAAGGAGAGTGGCATCTAGTGGCGGTTCGAGGGGATGGCACCCGAGGAATTGGGTACTTTTGAAAAAGGATCTATTTTCTGACCCCTTCAAAACGCTGTTCACGGGTTCACAATTAAATACGGTGTGAGCATTTTTTCGTTGTAGCCTCTGAGAGGTGGCAGCAAAGAACAGCAGTATGAAAAATCTGGGACTTGGAGGTAGTGCATTTAAAATACAGAAAAACATTTTAAACATTTAAAAGACAGAATTCTAATGATTTGTATTAAAGTGACAGAGAAGCATATCTTGGTAGTAGTAAATTCTCTTACACTGCTCAGACTTTTGGCCAGTTCTAGTATTCTGTCAGCCAAATTTATAATGCCTCTACTTTTAGATGTGAAGAATTTAGTGTAGGTTTAGGTATTATAAAACAGTAGCTAGAAGAATGTTGTTTTTTTCAGCCTAAATAACCAAGTGTAATAATAAAAACATCAAGGTTTTTTTTAGTCAACTTTTATTTTAGATTTTAAAATGTGAAGAATTATAACCCACCCTTTAAAGAGTCAATTTGCCTAATGGCAGAGTTACTGAGTGAATTAAAGTGATGGCAAGACAACTGAAAAATGACAAGTGGTAAGTGATGGAAAACTATCACTTAAAGAATTCACAAAAGACAGACTTTACACTTAGGAAAAAGATGCTTCACAGATGAGGTGGTGAGTGTTCATTCAATTAATGGTTAACCAACACAAACAGTAATGTAGGAATGGGAAATACTCCAGCACTGGCACTTAGGGAATGCTTCACTGTGGGCTTCTCAAACACCTGAAACAGGCATAATGAACCTGGAGTGGAACATTTTTCACAGTAATCTGGGTATTGATCTGTCACATTTTAGCTGTCGATATGTCTGCCTACAGAAACTGGAATCTCTTGGATTTGGACAGAAGGATGCAAATTGCATTGATTAAAACCAGTGTGTTCCTGACACCCCTCCAGATGTGGGAACTGCAGGATGTGGCAGCCGAGCTCGTTGCTGTTGGGAATTGGGAGTTTTAAGCACAGTGCTTCTGTATTGTATCGAAAAAGCCGAAGAAATATTAAAATAACCTGTATGTTTTATATTCTCAGCAGTGCACTGAGCTGAAAGAAGCTGCAGTGGTGTGCAGGTGGGGGACTGGGAGGCACTGGGCAGCTGGCAGGGGTGGGGAGGGCAGACCCTGCACTAGATGGCACAGTGCCTCTGGGTTTCCTACTGCCTTCCCAAAATCTCTCCTGTAGTCAGGTAGCCCAACTGTCACATTAGTCATCCTCGCTGACTGAGGGGGAAAAAGAAACCTATTATTCTTCCAAGAAGTTAATAAGAGTTTGTGGGGGAATTTTTGTTTCAGAGAACTTTGTCTCCTGATGTGCAGAAAATGGGTATTTGTAGATTTGCTTACCGGTTGTCAGATGCTCCTTCTGATGCCTGAAAATAATTGTTGCCTGTTCTCTTGGCACAAGGTACATCTGCTGAGCGTGTAGGTTCTCCTAGTCTAACCAATTAAGTCAGTAAATTTTTAGGACAAGGGTAGGTGAGCGAGAAGGTTGATGTATCTAAAGTTCAGTGAATAAATAGTTCTTTTATGGAGCTGACAGCATTAGTTTTTAATTCTCATTTGAAAAGGATCTTGACAGCAGTTATGAAATGAAATGTTTGCATTACCATATTTAGGCCTTTTCAAACATAGTGTTGGAAAAGTCAATTGGACATTGATTTTTTTAATTGTTAGTTGATGAGAGGGTTTGGCTAATGGTGGACCCTTAAAAAATACAGCTTTCTTGTTGCACTGATCTATTGTCTGACATGATGAGCTTAAAAGCAAGATTGGTCTACAAATCTTTGCCATTTGTAGTCTGCATGTCCCTTAATTTTATTTTTCTGCCTTCTAGGTACAGGCAAGGCCTTCTCCAACTGTGGTTTAAATCAATATTGTTTTGTAAAATGTAGATGTAATTGGCTCCTGCGGTAAACACAAGCAGTTTGCTCATTTGCCAGCTTTGATTATCTTATTCATTCATCAGAACAGTCTCCTTGTTCTTCATTTACCCCAGCCTGCTGTTACTTTTCCTTTTGTCTCGATCTTCTTTCTTGTCCGTGATCCTTAAAAGGAGGAGACTGGATAATGGTAGAAGTACCTGTCCTACCATGCTGAAAATTTGGGCTTGTGGAGCTGGGAAAGGTTTGTGTGTGTTAGAGAGGAATTCTGGATGTTGTGGGGATGCAGAGAGGAAAGATTTCACAAAGCAGCTTCTACTTATTTTGACTACTTGAATTTTCCAGCTGTAATTGGTGGAAGAGGTGAAATCACTTGTATGAATCATAATTTCTCACTACATTTCAAATTCAGTTGCAGTTTGGTGTGTTTTTCTTTTTTAAAAATCTCTTTGGTTGATTGAGGTAAATACTGTTTCCAACAACTGCTGTGGAGTGCTCTGTATTGTTTATGGTACCTGCAGAATATTCTGACCATTGTGTTTTACTTCAAAGCATAAATGCACTAAAACTTAATGGTGCGTTTCATATCTCACAAAAGCTCAAAACAATGGCACTACATAAGCTTAAACTCTGGGTGCATTTATAGTTTCTGATTTGTGGTTATTCTTAGCTTGCTTTTATTAGTAGAAACAAATTTTGTTTTTAAAAAAACACTTTTTCTTCGAACTTTCTTTAAAAGCGAAAATTCACATCAACTTCGTTTTGTTTCAAAATGTGTTTGAAGGAAAAGGCAGGAGGAGCAACCTTTATAACTTTGACCTAAACCTGGCCTCTCAGTGCTGACTTTAGCTCAAACAAGTTGTGTATACAGAGACAAGCTAAAAATTGTAGAGCTTTACTTAAGTATCATGGTAGCATGAGATTTGGGTGGCCCACCCTGTCAGGCTTATTTTCAAAGCTTAAAGATCAGTTGGATGCTTCTTAAAGTGTTCAGTCTTATAAGGAGGAGATAAATACAGAAATATCTTGTATAATTTTAGCGTTTCAACTTTCCCAAGCCTGAAAGGTTATCGTGTTTTCAGGCCAACTGAGGTTTATATCATTCTTGTAAAGAAATTAACTGTGACATTCAAAGCCTCTGTACTTGGGGCTCTTGGGGAAGGATTTTGTTTTGAACAGCCTAAATGTATTAGGCATCTTCAGTCATGTTGTGTAAAGAGTATTGCTAATATACAGGAAAAATATTTGTTTCCAGCAGGTGTTGGAATAATGAACCTGAAGAAAAATTGCATTTATTCAGATGTTCCATCGTTTTTACAGTTTGGAAACAGCTACACGATGCTATAGAAATAAACCACCCTAGAATCCCAGGATCAGTGAAGTGACAGGCTAATTAGAAATCTATGCTGTGTTCTTCCTCATTAGTTGCTTAGTTATAAGAATGGAGTAATCAATCACATTGTCCTTGTGTATTGAATAAAGCAGCAAATGAATAATAATTGCAGTAGCCAGTCTGTCAGACGCCAAGGGGAGCTGGTGCTGCTCGGGCTGTGAACCCTTTTGTGTCGCTGCTGACAGCTTTAGGGGACCATCTCTGTCAGAGCAGATCTCACAGACTGTTAGGCCTTGTGCTGTAAATATAGATTGCTTCACCCTCAAATAGTAGCTTGGTAGACAAGAATGTCAGAGTCTTGGGGTCATAAGTAGAATTTTATCCCCATGGAATGCAGGGCTGTGGATGTTGTGTCAGCTGCTTGGGGCAGGGAGTAAACTGTGAATCAACAGGCTTTGTGTAGCTGCAGCTTGTTTGAGGAGGGAAAATCCCCAGACATCCATTTTTTCAGGATCCTTTCATGTCAAATTGCTTTCCTGGTTTATTTGTTCTTTGTTATTGCTGTGTCATTTCAATATTGTGAATTGGGATTTGTATAAGAACTGAGTTTGCTCATGCTGTTCCCCTCACCAAGCAGAGAATTATGTATCTATTAGCACTCACTGGCAAATTATTTCTTCTCATACTGTGTTTCTCCAGATGGCTCTGGTTATAAAAATGTGTTCTCTGAGTAAGTTTTCAAATGCATTTGCAGGTTTGTCAGTTACTTTTTTTTAAAGCAAATAGGTCCCTGACTAAGGTCTTACAGAGAATTTGACTTTCTTTCCAGATACAGTTAAAAAACTTCAGGACCAAAAGCATGACATGGAAAGAGAGATAAAGAATCTTCACAGGAGACTCCGGGTAGGTTAAAACCTATAAACTCACTGAAGTGTAAACATAGACTTTCATAAGACCTGCATGTGAAATCGTGAAAAGATAATATGATTAGATGTAATACCATTACAATAATTGTTTCTGAGACACAGGTATCATATTTACTAACCTACAGACACTAAACAATTAACTTCTGAAAAATTCTCATTGTCACGAAGATATGGCATTGGGCTTAGGAGAAAATGTTTGTGTCTTCTGATGCGTTGTTTAATATTAATTTTTTGCCCCCTCCACTTTGAACATTTTGTTTGCTTTTGGAAAAGAAATCCATGATCTCAAATCTAGTTATTTCCAGCAAAACTTCTTGAATTTAAGTTGCGATTTCGGTTATACCAGATGAGCACCTTTGTCATTCCTGTAAATCGTTTCCTGTAACAGCGTCGGAAAACTATGAATATGAAGGGATAACTTTTATTTTCAACTTCAAAATTGTGGCTCTCAGGAGGAGTCAGCAGAGTGGCGCCAGTTCCAGGCAGACCTGCAGACTGCAGTGGTTATTGCCAACGATATCAAGTCCGAGGCCCAGGAGGAGATCGGGGACCTGAAGCGCAGGTTACACGAAGCTCAGGAGAAGAACGAGAAGCTCACGAAGGAGCTGGAGGAAATCAAGTCACGCAAGTATGCAAGTGACAGCAGGGATATGGTCTCCTTGGTCGGGGGGGGGACAGTTTTGGAAGTCCAGTGTTTTAACTCCACCAGTTCATAAATCCTCTCCTGAGGATCTGTATTTCAAGAAGCTGCTTTATCCAGGCTTTCAATGGTCAAAGTAGGTACACTTTGATAAGAGCAATAATTATTTCTTTATACTGTATACTTAATCCACCCCAGAATATTCGGTTTGGCACTTTCACAAAACCAGATAGAAGTGGAGGATTTGTCCAGTTTAACAGCTAAACATGATTTCACTTCCCTCAGTGTGAAAAGCAAGCAGTGTTGGTTTTCTGTACCATCTTTCTGTACCATCGTTAACATTTCTCATTACTAGCCAAGGCTTTTGGTATGGTTAAAAACACAGCTGGATTTTTACCTGAGGAGAAACCTTTATCTGATTCTGCATATATCTTGCACTCTTTTCTTCCCACTGATAATTAGAGATGCTTTGTATATAAAAACATTTTAAATAAAAGTAATTCAAACCATGACGTCCTGTGGCTTGGATTAGGTGCTGCAGTTATTTAGAAACTTGTATGTCTTTCAGAAGCATTTAAGTCCTCAAATAGGAGCATCTTGGACAGCACCATTTGAACCCTGACTACACTGTCTCTAGGGTTCAAATGTATGTATAGGTTACAATTATAGTAATGATGTGTATATAGTAAACAATCTTTTTCCACATGGATGGGAATTTTATAGGATACATGACATTTAACTCAGCATCCAGTGGGATATGAGATAGCACAGGCTATGGAACTTGGTAGGAACTGATGGTAGGAAGAGCAGACTGGTTACACTGAAAGTGGAAAATTATGTGGATGGATGAGTGGTGGGTGGGAGGCATCTCATCTGAAGATCACCAAGCTGAGTAATATGAACAATTCTTACTGTGACACATTCCAGCAGAACTGTAGTTGTTCAGTTGCTGCTTGCAAGTGAACCTTTGAGGTTGCAGTTGCACTTCTGCAAGTAGAACTGGCTTGCTGATTCCAATCAGTATATCATTTTTTATTGCTACACAAGCATCTTTTGACATTTGATTCACTGCAGGCAACTGAATCAGCTTCCTTGGAAGTGATATAGGTACTGTGTTGGAGGGAAGGTATTAGGAAAGTCTATTACAGTGTCTGAAGGAGAAATCATTCAATGTGTAATTATTGCAGACTGTAGAAAATAGATTGCTTCAAACAGTTCTTGTCTTGTGAGTGACACTGAAGACAATAGCCATAAATATTCTGTACTAAAAATCTAATTTTTTTACGAAACAGATTCATATGCTGCCTAAAGGTGTATGCCAGAAATGTATTCTTACCTCCTTAGTATTAATTTAAATTGTTTTCCATATGTGCAGGTGGAAAAAAAAATTCTCACCTCAGAGATGATTATTTTCAGCTGGAATGGTGAAATCCTTGAGGCTCAATTTTTTCCATCCATGTGTGTGTGAGAGATAGGAGCAGGAATTAAGCCTTAAATCAAGCATTGATTTGATAGACTTTTCGGCAGATGCTAAGCTCTGTTACTGACAAATAGTAAGAATTTACAGTGATAATTTAGGTTGATAATCTATTTCTAAATTACAGTGGAAAGACAACTGGGTTACTGTAATGACCAATTTGGACCATAGATTTTAATTCAGCTTCAAATTTGTCATGATTTTTTTTTTTTTTGAGCCTTCACCTGTTCAAATGCTTTTTAAATACCTGAAATGAGCTGATTGATTGATTTCAGGCAGGAAGAGGAACGTGGCCGAGTGTACAATTACATGAACGCTGTGGAGAGAGATTTGGCAGCTCTGAGACAGGGAATGGGCCTGAGCCGCAGATCCTCCACCTCCTCCGAGCCCACTCCGACGGTGAAGACGCTCATCAAGTCGTTTGACAGTGCCTCCCAAGGTGGGTGGGAGCAGCCAGTGCAGTGGCTGTACCAAGGTACCCTTTGGCAGGTGTTGACATGGTCACTTCTGCTGGTTTAGCTGAACCAAAGGTAAGTTCTTTCACGCTGTCGTGGCCTGCAGGTGATGGCTGATACAAACCAGCCCAAACTGGGCTGCAGAGCAGATTGTTCTCTGCAGTTAAGTGCAAGCATCCCTTTTTGTCTTGTCTTTGTTTTTCTCTTTACTGTCGCACTGCCAGTGACTCATATGCTGGATGCTTTGATTCAATGCTCCTGTATATGAGAAATACATAAACACATATGACACACATAATTATAGCTGGGAGCACAGCTGATTTCAGCCTGATTATTAAAATGTGAATTTAATGTACCAAATTAAGCATTCTAAAAGCCATGTAATAGCTAGAGTTGAGTTTATTTCTTTTAATAACTTGTATTCTTATGCTCAGAGCACTGATTAAAGTTAAAAGTAAGATCCAGCCAGTAGCACCTATTAAAAGATACAGGGAATATTTTCTAAAATGAAAGGGGTCTCATTGTTGAGACAACAGACTTTACTGTAATTCTGATTGTGTGCTGTTGTTCTCTTTAGATGAGCAGAATAAGGAATCCAAGTAATTATCCTGAAATGAGAAACACTGGGTTTTTACCTTTGACTGCATATAAGACCTTGAATGCATTAGAATATTTCCCCTGCCAGGTCTTTGGGTTTTGAATTTCATGTACAATAATGTCTCTGTAAGTCTCTGATGTAAAAAAGCTTGGTTTGAGGTAGACTTAAGTTGCCAGAGAGACTTACAGACTGCACTATGCACAGCAAAGCTACTTTTTATAGCTTTTTATAGCTTATGACCCAAAAGTTTTAAGATGTAAAAGCATCTCCATGTTTTTGGAGGTTCTGTAAATGGTTCTATTTCCATGCTTGTTCTCCTTGTTCATAGGTATTTACAGTTTTTTGCTTTTCTATTGATAATTTAGAAGGGTTTTTTAGTGTGTTATTGGAAGAAGGTGCTTTCTTGCCAGTTTGGTAAAATGATAAATCCCCTCTTCCTTCTTTTGAGTCTTTTATTTAAAGCTAATATCTGTCTTCTTCCTCAGCATTCATGTCTAATCAGACTGTTAAATAATTAGATGACTTCAATTTAGACTTTGCCTGGTTTTGTACATTTCTAAATTTGTTACTCATTTAATCTCAAAATTTAAACTATGAAATATCTAGTACTTGTGGACTTTGATTAGAAACTAGAAAGGAGAAGCAGGTGATATAGCTTATCTTTCTTATCTTACTGGTAGAGCCAGGAGCCTGCTGCTATCTCTTTAATTATCTGGAGATCAGAGAACTAGTAATGCCAGCATTTACATGTGCCAAGGTAATAGTATCCTGCACCTTAGCCTTGTCCACCCCCAGTAAACTTAAGCTTTTACTGTGGATGATAGACAGAAAATGAATGTAATTGCAGAGGAGTAAATGTGTAGGCATACTTTCAAATGACTTTTCAGTCAGTTACTAATTGAAATTCTGAAAGATGTGATCTGGTAAAACTTGTAAGATAAAGTACAAGGTGAGGGTTGGCTATAACAATCTCCTGTCTCACTGCAAAACAGTGCCATGCTCACAATGGCTTCCTTTCTGTGTTCCCATTAGTTCCAAGCCCTGCTGCTGCCACAATTCCTCGCACTCCCCTGAGCCCAAGTCCCATGAAAACTCCTCCAGCTGCTGCTGTATCCCCTATGCAGGTAGGTGTTTTATGACAGCATTTAATCCTTCTTTGTGAAGAAGAGTATGTGAAACTACAGGTGATAACATACAAATATTGGCTGACTTTGTGGGGAAATAAAGACAAAATGTTGCCTTAAGCAGGTAATTACTAAAATGTTCAGTCTAACAAAAGAGTCATTGAGAACCACATTGAAATATAAGATTTGTCATAATTTGAAGGCTCTTGTTAAATATTCCCAACCATTGCTATTCCTGTGCTACTGAAAAGCATGAGAGGAAAACTGTATCTGCATTCCTTAGATTTAGAGTTGCTGTTTGTCAGTTGTTAGTCGTGTGCCTGGCATGGAAACAGTAATTCCCTTGGGACAGTGGGATGAGATCTGTGCAGAATCTGTCAGCAATCATCAGTATAAATGTATCCCATGTTACTCGGGCTTTCAGTACAGGCGTGACTGGAGAGGAATGAAATAATTATGAATTTGTTATCTTGGTGTATTTTGTACTGACAGAGTTTGGCCAGTGGGTGGTTGTGCTGTGTATTTTGTCCTGTCCCTCTGAAGCTTTGTCCATTTGCTCAGCTGCTGCAGGAGCCTGGGTGCACTGGAGTGGCATCAGCAGGACTCTGATGCTCAGCTTCGTAGATCACTGCTGGTTTTATTACCTCACTTGCTGTGTGAAGTAAGATTTTGGCAAAAGCCAAAAAGTTTAAGGAAAAAGTAGATGGGACCAGATTTATAAAGAAAACCCAAAGAATGTACTATGTGTTTTACTCCTTTGATATCAGTAATTCTCCTGTTGCCTTCAAGATACTGCTAACCAGAAGTTCCAAAGCTTGATTTTTACTGTAGGTCAGTGTAATGTTTTGGTAATAAATTCTCTCAGTGTGAACTGAGGACTCTATATCCATAAAAGCTCTTAATCTTATGGAACAGTACCTGGAAGAGATTGACTGTTCTCCTGTGCTCAGACTAGTGCAGCTTTTATTCATTTAAGAGTGAATTTCATGAAACAAATAGATAGCCTCAAAGCAAAGAGAAAGAATTAAATGTTTTTTTTGGGAGAGCTTCTGCTACTTCTTGTGGTTCAGTCACTCCTGACAGCAATTTTCTAAATTAGTTAAATGTGAAATGTTCTCTGACAGATGCTTTGTTCCTATTGATCTGTCTTTATATTTCTGTTTATTTCTGTACTCTTGTAGGAGGAGGCAGACTTAATCTCATGTTCTAAAGGGCTAAACCAGAGCTTTGGCAGACAGAAGACTTTTCGATGAAGCCTAAGGCTTGGTTTCACTTAATTTACCTGTAAATTAACCAGGAACCAAAGTAATCTCTCAGAATACTGCAAACCTGCACAGGTTTGCAGCTCTTGTTTGATGATCTCGATCTGCCAGGATTACTCAAATTTTGAATTCAACTTCTGCTATAGAACCAAGTCATTAACAGCTGAATACTCATTAGTGGGAAGCATAGCCTGAAAAACAAAAGGGAGGGTGTGTAAATGAAAACAGCTCCTATTGTCTTTTTGAAGATAGGTGATGTTCTTGAAAGTGTTTGTAATTACTGAGGAGGCAACTGGGTTTTGTGACCTCAGTTAAGTAAATTGCATTTAAAGAATATTTTCTGCTCAAGAGAGAAGGGGTTTGGGTTCAAACTTATGTTCACCATCTCTTCCTTTTCTTTGTTTTCATATTAACTGCCCTGTTTTCTACTGTTGTGTTCTGTGCATATTTTTAACACTTTTTTTGTCTGTGTTTCTGCTCTCTTGCAATTGTAAAGCAAGATTATGATAAGTAATCACTATCAGCTCCCACCTTACATAAGTCATCCATGGTTTAAGGTCTTGAGGAAAAGTGGAAGGGCTGATCTCTGTATGGGTGTTGAATTGCTTATTATAATTTATTTCAGTTGTCTTTAAATGCTGTCATAGGGGAAATATTTACTACTGAGAAAGTGGCACAGTTTTGATACTATGATGAGGTGAATTGGTTGCAAAAGAGATTCTCCAAGTGCAGATGCATCAACATGTGCTTTGTGTTGGACTGTCATGAATTTCCTCACTCTTAAAGAGTTTTTGTTTGCTTGGTTTGTTTTTCTTTACAGTAATATGTGTATGTATGAGGAGGTACATTCTTGGATATATTTTGCAACTGAAAACAAGCAAACAAAACCCTTTCTGGCTTCAGGTCCAAGCCTGCAGTGGGACATAGCTGTGTTTTACTATGGCTCTTAGCAGTACTGCGAAACAATTTAGGGAGAGAGGTATGAAGAGAATGCTCTTCAGAATGTGCAAACAGCCCTGCTGGCTTAGCTCAGAGCTTAGCTGGTCTGGAATGCCACAGAGTGACCAAAGCAGATGCCTAGGGAGGAATATAAGGACAAGGGATTGTATCTCCTGCTTTCCCTGGGTACGTTGTTTTATGTTTCATAGCTGGAGGACTCTTGAAGTAGAGGTGGTTTCAGATTAACTGGGCACCACTCCTGGTTTGCTTCGAGTGTATAAACTTCCAGCTCCAAGCAATTTAGTGTCAAAGAATTCCATATCTGAACTACTTAATATGTGGAAACCTGTTTGTTCTGAAATGTGCAGGTGCACTGACATGAAGGTCACCCTGAAGTGCAAAGTGATGGGGAATAGGTACGTGGATAGTGGTTGAAGGTCATGTTTCCTTCCATAGCTGACAACAGACACAGGGATGAAGAGTCAGAAGCAAAATATTTGGAGTTAAAGGGATAGTTTAATCCTGCCACAGTTCTTTCTCAAACTGGAAGTGTCTCCCAGAGATGTGTCTCTGCTGCTAACACACAGCTGATGGCAGGTGGAACTGGATAAGCATTAGTGGGTACGTTTTCCTCCAGTCTGCAGTGTGTCAGTCACTGTGTTACTTGTGGGAGCTCTGAGATCTGTAATGAGGAACTAACAACAGTGCAAGTGAGCCCTGTCTGCAGTGTCAGCAGGAGCAAAGAGACAAACAGTTGGTTTTATAACAAAGAGACAAGACCAATACGCAGCAAGTTATCAGCTGAGTAATACAACCACTTTCTGACAATATCCATAAAGGATGTTTGTTTTTAAGTGATATCCAGAAGCTGAGCAAGTGTTAAAGGTGTGTGTTTATCCAGCTCTGTAAATACCTTTGTTTCCTGGCTGGAGCTCTGTACTCCTGTCTGTACTGACAGTCCCAACACAGACCAAAATGAGATGTTTTTCTTTTAACGTCATTATTCAACTGTTGTTGCTGTTTGCTGGGGTGGGGGAATTCAGCCAAATGGCCTCAATTTGAGACCTTGTCCTATACATAGGAAATGTCCTTTTCTTTTAAGAAGATGACATGAACTTTAAAGACAGTGTAGGTTTGAAATACCGGCTCTTAGGGGAATTTCTGTGGGCACTTCTGTGCATGGCTCACTGTCACAGTCTCTTTCATCTGGAATTTAAAGGTATAACCTTTGTAGTGTATGTGCAGGACATCTGATATATGAAGTGATGAAACTCTTCATGCTATATGTTGGCAGTTGTTTTCTCCATTTGATTTCTAGCACAAAACCGTAACTAGTTTGACTCTAAATAATGGATAGGCAGCTCTGTAATCCTGCCTGTGCTACAGGATCCTGTGAAGTATATACTGTTAACTTAAAGATTTTGGATTTCTCTGTCTTGCCTCCATAATTTGGCATGAGAAACATCTGACCTTTAGTATTTTATGAAGATAAGACTCATTTAACCTTCTCATCTAATCTTGGGCCAGATGGAGAGCTGAAAGAGTTTTCAGGATAAACACATTAGTGGACTGATTATGATTAAATATTGGAATCTAATAGAACAGGGTGTATAGAGTGAACTGGAATTTGCAATAGGCTCTTTGCAATGATTAATTTAAAATAATTGTGGACAATCCTCCCAGAGTCTTCAGCAACTGAACCTGAGTTTCAGTAGCTGTAAGGGTGATTATTGCATTGTACAGTTCACTTCTGTGAGACTAAAATGTTTATTTGAGTCCTGTGCAGTGCTGACTAAATTGTGTGTGCAAGTCTTAACACAGCTGTGAGCATGTACCTGCACTGTAAGGTGCTAGGAGCCATGGATTGTTAAATATTTTACATAAAGCTTGAAAAGAAAATATTCAATTCATAGCTAGTTTAGAGCAGAACAGAAATTAAAGTGACCTGAGAAGAAAAAAAATATCCTTGAATTTTATGACATATCTGACAAATACGAAACAAATCATCTCCCTCCAGTTGCTCCCAGAGCATCTCAGTTAAGTAGGTGGGGAACAAAAGCTTTTGACATTCTGAATAAAACCCATTTTTTTCAGTAGGGTTTTTCTTAGCAAAGGATACTTTGTGTCACTATACCCACCGTTATCTCATCTTTGCAGGAAAAGGCACAAAGCTGTAAAGGTTTATATTAATAACATAAATCAAGCACTAAAACCTTGGCTATATATAGGGGGTTGTATTAGTTTAAATAAACACATCTAGTTTAACCAGAACAGGTTTGTTCAAACAAAATACAGAAGAAGGTGAAAATTATTACAAAAACTGTGAGAGAATTCACAACCTTAATTTGCAACGTTGGTCTGAGGAACAGGTTTCAATTTAAAGTAATAAACGTTACAATATCAAGGCATAGTGTGTACATATATATTCAGATTGGCAAAAGCATTGTTAAAGGTTCCTTTATTTTTTCTAGTTCTTTTGAATTAGTACCTAATGTAATATCTGAGTGTCTAAAACTGATTCTGATATTCCACATTTGGTTTTTACCTTCAAATTATGTTTAATACAAGTATTTTTCCATTTCAGAGGCATTCTATAAGTGGGCCAATCTCAGCTTCAAAACCCCTTGCTACCCTGACAGACAAACGACCAAGCTATGCAGAAATTCCTGTTCAAGGTATTGATTCAAGTTCATCCCAACTTTGTTTTTAGCAATGCTATTAATACTTGTGTGTGGTTTTTTAAAAATCATTTTGTATCCGAAGCCATTATCATGTTATATCCTTTTTATTATCAAAATATCTTCACAGAATCGTAGAATATCTTGTGTTCAAGTTGTTATTAATTGTGTTTCATCACATGTGGTGGCATAACTTAAAGATGCTTTATTTTTGGATTTTCTACAAAACCGTGTTTGCATGCTGATAACTTGGCATTATTCTGACAGTTTTTAACGTGGGCATAAACTAAGATCATTTGTAAAATCAAGATAAGATAGTCTCAGGGACATGTGTGCAGCTGTCTTCCAGATATTAAAAATATCCACCTGGGCTTACATTATTTACTGTGTGGTTGAGGGTTTTTTCACCCCCCAAAATGAAACAGGGATGATGGCTGACACTACACTGCATGGGAATAGTAAAATATAAGCCTATTATTGAATCTCCAGGAGCCAGATGAAAAATTGAATGGAATTGAGTGTTGATTTATCTATTTCCCAATATTTCCCCGTTCTGTGAACTTTGTTTTGTCTCTCAAAACACTGCTCACAATGTGCTCTTCCTGTGAGAATGAATGGCTATCATGTGTTGGGTGTAGCTCTCTGATTTATGCCTGCTTTAGGGGTTTTTTGTGTGTAGATGTTTCTCAAGATAATCCCCATATGACTCCAGGCTGAATATTTCCTCTCAATTTGGTATTCCTGAGGTCTGATGTTTTGTAAAGGGTTGGGTTTTTTTTTTTTGGTAGCACTTCATAATAGTCTGTGTGTGCCAGATTTCCTTCTTGCTTTTGTTGAATCCATATTGAGGTTATTTGTACAATGCAGCTGCAGTTTTAATTTTAGAAACTTTGGTATTTTTAGGAATATTGAAATGCCTTTCCAAGAAGATAATTCAGGATTCTTTAATTGTTACAGAGTTCATGGGTAGACATAAGCTTAAACACAGAGTGAGTGCTATGTTTTACATGGCTCTTGTGTTTTCCCTAGAGCCAGTGAATGCAGGAGCAGGACTGGGTTCCAGTAGTGACTGTGCCAGACAGAATTCCTGTTTACAGCCAGAGAGATGTATTTTTAATGTATTTCTGTAGCAATGTATGTTTCTTATGTCACGTTCTCAATTAATAAATGGGGTTTCACTTTTTTTAAGCCTTGTTCTTAATTTCCATGGGGTTTAATATTCAAATTACCACCTTCTAAGTGTTTCTGCTTAGGAATATGTAAACATTTTGTTTGCAGTTTAAAGGTCTAATTGAAGGGATATTTCATAATAGGAAATAGTTTTGATTTGTTGCTACAGAAAATGAATTTTGTGGTAGATTTTTTTAGTCATTGGCAGGAGGCAGAGCTAATCTTTCCATACAGTTTGTGAAGGCACCTTTTGGGCTCCAGTGCCTGGAGGAGGCAAGGAAAAATCTTGTGGCTTTATTTAATAATAAAATAATAAAAAGCCCCCACCAAAACCCAACGCAACAAACCAGAGGGGAAAAAAAAAATCACCTGAGGGACAAAGTAATCTGCTTTGCCAGTACACATTGTTGAATATTGAATATTTTTGGCCACGTGCTAAATGGGGGTTCCTTTCTTAGCCTTTTGGTTTAACAGTTCATTTTCTATAGACCAGGGGAAGTGGATTAGCAAGAAGCCTTAGGGTACAAGGATTAAGAAGGTCATACTGTATTCATAGTGCACTTCATTGCTAATGAGCAATTTTAGGCCTTTCCTTTGTTACAGATAAAATCAATTGCTCTCACTAAAACATCCTAACTCAGGCACTGGTGGACAGTGTTCCTGACTCAGAGCTCAATGTCTGAGCTTGGACTGGAATCCTCAGCAGTGATGTTCTCTCTTCTTTTGCTTTGTCCAGAACATTTGTTGAGAACATCCTCTACCAGCCGACCGGCGTCCTTGCCAAGAGTACCTGCTATGGAAAGTGCCAAATCTATTTCTGGTAATACCACGTTTTTTAGATGATTATTAAAATAAGGAACTCTTACTTCAACACTGTAATTACAGATCTACTTTATTTTGCCAAGAGAGAACGTTGATCAAGCTCTTGTCAAAAAACCTCTCTATTCGGATATTTGGAGTAATTTATTTTTCAGTGTTTACGTTTTCTATTGAAGTATTTTTGGGGAAACTGAAGCCTAGTGGTAAAATACCTTTCTATTTTGTTACTTCAAGTGGAACTGAAGAGATTTTTTTTTTCTAATTGTTTGTCAAGTGTCCCTAGTGTTGCTGTGCAGACTTTCACCAACATGTCAGATGGACGAGTGTGAACCATGCATGTAACAGTTGACTTCTGTGTCATCTTTCCTTGTGTTACAAATAATTTTGGTATACAAGATATGTGTGAAGAAGGGAACTCTTTCTGACTGTTGCTTTTTACTGCTTGGATGTAGGATTTTTTGTTTTGTTTTTTTGAGTGAAGCTTTATTATTCTTTTCTAATTAAGCAATTCCATTTTCGTTCGTGGAAAGAATTGTTGTCAATGGCTTAAAACAGGGGGATTATTCTTTTTAAGCGACAAATGCATTATCTAAAGCATAAAAGTGTGACAAATCCATTATCTAATGCATAAAAATGTTTTCACATATTACCTGGTAGTAGCAAAACTTCTACCCATTCTGTAGGACAAAAGAATGTTTGCAGTGAATCACTTTAAACGAGTCCATTTTGTGACTGGTGTAACCTACAAATATTCTTCAGCATTGCCAGTGGTGGTTGCTGCACATTTGATGTTAACTTTGGATTTAAAAAAACAATAGACTTGCTAAATACAAGTTTATGTAGAGTGTTAGTTTACTGTCAAGCTGTATAAACTGATACCTCAGTATCAGCAGGGATTTCTACAAACCAAATCTTTACAAATTATAACACAAAGAGGGTGATGCTATAAAATGATATTTTGTATAAACTAAGCAGAATTAATTTGAGGGAAATATTTTTTAAAAAACACCTACATTTGAGTAAATATTTACAAGAATATGTGTTTTAGATAGTTTTTATTTGTCCTAAAATCACAAACTCCTTGTGTCTGGTACTTATAAATTAATGTACTTGCCCCCAGGTCATTAGAAAATGCTTTATGTGGAGAGTTGCATCTTTGATTTACACAAACATAAACAATGGTGATTATTTAGATATAAAGGCAAACCTTGTACTTTTAACTGGAAACTTTTCCATGTAGAGAACATGTCACCCTTGGAGATTTGGTTTTACAGAGTACAGTGCTTGTACTTTCATTTGAAAGAAAAATCGTTTCCTCTGATAAAATGAAGCAAGCTCAGTGGAATGTGGCTGAATGGACTCAGGTCAATGCTTGATATACTTGATGATATTTAATAATGTCCAGAAATCACATGCATGCCAATTCTTCATGAAAATTAAAGGGAAATAAACCAGCTGCCATCTGTAAACTGTTTTGGGTTTCTTTTTTCTAAACTGCTTGAAGCTTTGCAGTGTAACTACATGGACTAGAGAAAAAGAAATGTTTTGGTGTTAAAATTCCTTCTCATTCATTAAATCCTTCACATAGAAGTAATGATACTCCCTTAAGATACATTCATCATATTTTCTTTGCTTCAAGATACAGGCCTGATCATAACTGTTGGTAGGGCAGCCTAAATCCTTGGTATTTCCTAAGTGCAGAGTATCAAGAAGAATGCTGAAACCTGGTATTGGATGTAGGTTTTTATGCTTGTTTTCTGAACTAATGCTTGTTTAAGAGCACGAAAAAATTTGAAAGTTTTTATGCAAATGATAAATGTGATAAATATAAAGAGGTAAATATATGGGCCTTTCCCCCTTAGTCTCTCGAAGAAGCAGTGAAGAAATCAAGCGGGATATCAGTGCACCTGATGGAGCATCTCCAGCATCTCTCATGGCAATGGGTACCACCTCACCACAGCTGTCCCTCTCATCTTCTCCTACTGCATCAGTCACCCCCACAACCAGAAGTCGAATAAGGTAAAAATCCCTTATAGGGGTTAATTCCATATCTGTCTGCATACATGTGGTGTGCAGTATTGGTGCTGAGACTGCAGACCTGACTGCTCCCCATACAGTAACAATCTTCACTAATCTCTAAGAGCTTCAGAAAGATTTTTCTGCAGCTCACTATTTGTTTTAAAAATTAAACTAAAAGTTAGGCTTTTTAGAATGTATGAGTTAATATCAAAACTTTATGCTCTGCTAGAAGAACCAAGCTAAGTCGTGTCACTGAATAATAATACCAGTTCAAAATACCATAAAGGCAAACTCAAGAAGTGAGCTTACAGCATGCAGAGCAGATCATCAGAGTGGCTTGGGCCCAGGGAGACCACGTGATAAACCTTCTGTAATCCCAGCTGAAGACAAAAAGCAACAGCATGCTTAGGTCTTCATCCCAGACACTGGCAACTCTTGTAGATAGCCATGAGTGAATGGGCCTGGGTTATTTGTCCCACAAATGGAATCATAGTGCAAGTCTGAGTAACAAATGGCCAGACAACCTCCTTTGGTTAGTAAGACAAAAAGATAAGTCTGTGATAAATTTGTTGTGCTGTCAGTTAGAGAACTTCAAAGTGTTTAAGCCCCGTGGTATCCGAGTGAGGTATGTCCTTAGCCCTGCTTCAGAGATTGGGAATCTAGCAGGCAAAGGATAAATTACTTTCTTCAGACCCTCTCTCCCAGAGCTTCCTGACAAAGCTTTTGTACAGCAGAAATGTGAAACCCTTAATGTTCAGAGACACTTGCAATATTTACTAACTAGAGTATAAAATTCTGAAGTTATTTACAGCTGTGGGTGCTGCTGAAAGGGATTTCCCTGAAATCAGATGAGACAGGCCTCAGTGCTGCCCTCCTTTCACTGTGCAGAAATTTAATTGAGTTTGGATCTGTGGGTTCTTTACTAGCAACAATTAATGTTGTGTGTGCTAGCACCTCAATTTAACATGAATACATGCAGAAATAAATTAGAAAAACCAGACTAATACATCTGTGTCTGGTCTTTGAACCGGTAACATATTGAGTTACATTGATGGCAGCCTGCAGACTCCTAAATCCATGACATTTCAGTGTGAAACTGTACAGTTATAATTATGAAATCATTACTGTTCAGCCCAACCACTGCCTGAAATGCTCAGTACTGCAGAAGACTTCTCTGCAGCAGTGTGGGCGTGGTGATGAGCATGGTCTTTAAAGCCACGCTCAGAATGTCACTGCTGGACTTCAGTTTATGTGACCAACTTTCTCTGTTTTCCACTACCTTTTCCTAGAAGTTGTTGTAAAATGCACAGTTATTGCTGTACTTCACTAAAACAAATACTTGCAGTTTACTGTTCCCTGTTCTGGTTAAAACTTTGTTGGCTCTTTGATTTGGATTATAGTTAAGCTAATATACTAACATGTAAGATTTATATGTCAAACCATTTCTCATTGTCTCCATACAACTTAATGCTAATTTATTTTCTTCAGCAGTGTTTTCATAACTCTGAGAACCTGATATAAACCATGTGCTCTTAGTGGAATTTGAGAACAGGCTGTACAGCTCCCTCATGGCTAAACAGCATGTTTAGCGTAAAGAGAGAGGGAGCTTTTCATTTGAGTTCTTGTGTTGTCCCAAATCTCTGCCCTTAAGTTTTCATAGTGTTGTATAATCCTCATTATAGATTGAATATGCAATCCCATTGTTATTTGTTTCAGTCACCAGTGGAGAAAATGCACCAGTTGTTGAAATCTATACTGATTTAAGAACTGAAGTACAGACTGTTGTGAAGCATCGTTCTGGCTGTGTGGTGCCTATGGAGTTTAGATACAGTGACCTATTCAGATAATGTATTTATTTCATATTTACACAATTAGTGACTTCCTTGTTCTGTTAAATCTCTGAGATGAGCATGTAGGTTCAAAGGCTCACAATGCCTTTCTGCATCAAAGATAGGAGTTACTGTTTCCTGTTTATTGTTCTACTGTGCATATATTTTCACAGATACTTCAGCTGTTACCTAAGCAACTTTGAGATCTTGCCATCTGTATGTCAGTGAAGACTGGCCAAGCAAATTGCAATACATGTACTTAAGATTAGTGCCTGAGAACATTTCCTTGTCTGTTGGGACGTGTTTTCTTCTTTTATACTTTGAGCAAAAGATACTGATCCATGGAATAGTCTCTGGTGTTCTGTTTGAAGCACACATGCAGGAAGGAATGCACATTCCCTGGATGCTTTCTTTTCCCTTAGCAGGACTTGGAGAATTGCTACCTGCAAATCTGCAGCAGAGTGCACTGGTGATATTCTGTATTTCCACATTCCACTCCTTTTTCCAGTCACCAGATGGGTTGTAAAGAATGAAGAGTTGAAGATATGAGAGTGAATGTATACAATCTCTGTCTTTTTGGAAATATGCAGAAAGAGTAACTTAGGGTATCATCTCTGTGGTTGTTGTGACAATCTTTGCAGTATGGGTTCACTGATAACTATCTTATTTTAATTTTCCAAATGGAAATTATTAAAAATAAAAACAACTGCTGGCACACTTTACATGCAGTAACTGAAGTCCATAAGTGGTGTAACATCTGCTCAGTAAAATACTGTTCATTAGAGTATCTATAGAAATACTGAATTTTGTAACTAGGCCACTGGAGAAGTATTAACCCCTATAATATATATTTTTTAATCTTAAAAACTCATTTCTAAACCCTGGTAAGCAGATGTTTGTGATGTAAGACTCATGAAAACATGGCCAGCTTAGTTGTGATTGTTCTTTTGTTCCCCAGTCTTTTCTTAAAAAACAAAATTACTTAAGATAGCTTGACATACTGGAAGTGAATTTAATTGATAGCTTTTATTGTGCTAATACATCAAATGGCAGATCAGCCTACATAGATCTCCCCCTGCTTTTTTGAGAACTCCAGATTTCAGGCAAATGTTCTGTTAATAACACCGTTTGCTCACACGCAAACTTCTTGTTTCAAGGTGACATTTGTAATCAGCCATGAGATGCAAAGGAGATAGCATCAGTTTATTCTCTTTCTAAATACAAAATAAAGTCACTTGAGTTACCTTAATGGTTCAGGCTGGAACTTACAATGTTGTGAGGTTAATTTTCTGAACACTTAGAAAGAAATATCATTGAGGTTGAAAGACCTAGTAAAAAAAAGCTTAAAGGAAAGAGAAGGATGATTTGCTAATGAAAGAATTACTCCAAACTAACTCTCAGGTCTTCTGCAGGCATTTCTGTGTGTTCTGTTTTTCAGTCAGTGGTGCTACTACTTCCACTGTGACAGTAATTTGTACTTTTGTTTCAGCCTTTACAAATATGTATTTCTGTTGCTTACACTGTAAGCTCTTAAGTTGCACTTCTGCCTCATTCCTAGGGAAGAGAGGAAAGATCCCTTGTCTGCCCTAGCAAGAGAATATGGAGGATCCAAGAGAAACGCCCTGCTGAAGTGGTGCCAGAAGAAAACAGAGGGATACCAGGTAACTGCAGAGCTGGTTAACGGAACGTACCTGCAGCCGCAACTCACTGGAGCCTGCCCGTGGCATGAAACAGGCTGCTCCACACTTGACTGCACAGATTGCAGTGGCCCTGGCATGTCCTGTACTCTCCTCTTGGAACACATGCTCCCAGTCCTGCCCTAACTAACACTAATAACTCCTCAGTCACTTTGCTCCATGCAGTAACTGTTTTTTCTTAAGGGGGCAGCTGTCCTTTCGTTGAGGCACTTGAGGTCAGCCTTTCACAGGTTGCACTTTTGAAAGTGAAACTTTTGCAGCTGAAACTTGAGCAACTTAAGGTTTAAATTAACGTTTCCCAAATGGAGCTGGAGTACCGTTTCTTGATAGGTAATTAGCATAGGGTTTGGGTTTTTTTGATCTCTAAATGTGCTCCCATTTAGCCTCTATTTAGGGACAGTTTGTTTTGTGAAGGTGCATTGTCTTGCATTTTGCACTTGGCTTTCTACTGCAATTGCAGACTTTTTTTTTTCCACTCTAGTGCAAACGTTATCAGAAGCCAAAAGGACTAACAAGATAGCTGTCCAGAGTTCTCCTGATTACATTATTTTTTCAGAAGAATAGTGGCTTCAGCAAACTAAACCAGGATGTTAATAGTCCGACCATGATGTATTTGTTTGGTTAACTTGTATTGAAAGTGTCTGGGTTCCCAACACAATCCTCAGTTTAAGAACTTTACTCTTTCCATGACTTGAGCCTCACAATGCAGGAGGAAGTTGAGAGCTGCATAACAGGATGGTCACCCATCCATAGGAAAAGTCGTGTTCAGTACAATGGACAGGCTGGGATATAAAGCCCTCCCCTTCTTCCTGTGGCACGTCTAGTACTAAACTGGGCTATTCCTGAGGATAAGCAGCTCTGTGGAAAGAGCCTTTCTCCTTCCCCACATTTTGTAAAAAGGCAGGATGTTATATTTCTTTATAAATCCTCTAAGTAAGTGCAAAAATATTTTCCCCTATTGTCTTAAAATGAAAGATGAATTTGACAGCTTCATTAATCTGGTTAGGAAGAGTGATAGATATTATTCCAAACTTTTCATTCCACAGTTGTGTGCACATGCAAGAGCATGCTTCTGGTTCTATAGATTGCTGTTTATAATTCCTGGAGTTGTAGAAAGGTTTTTATGTAGGTTCTGGGACTTACTGTACTTGCTTCAAAACCTGCAGTGTGGTACTGAGAAAGCACAGCACAGAGCATCTGCAGAGCCAGTGGATGCCTTCCTTGAAACTGCAGGGCAGTATCAGGAGGTTATATTAAGTTACTTCTTGGAGAGAATGTATCATGGTTTATGCACAGTCATTTTTCATTTCTTTTGTTGTACAGAATTTGGTTATTTTCATCATCCCCTGAAATTCAGTTCTGGTTGAACATCATGTTAGTGGTGTTCTAATGTTTTAAACATATCCAACACTGTATTCATTGTGAACATTGCTTATCCAGCTTTCTGGCATCTCAACAACGTTATCATTACCAGATAAGGCTCCTTTTATTTTACAACTACATGGATTGAAAACTGACAAACAGTAAACAAGCATCGGAATAATAAACATCTCCCTTCCTCATTCATTCCTACTTAAGGTACTCAGCTCTCTTCTTCCTTTCCTGTCAGCCAAATAGTGACAGGATATCATCTTTCTTCCAGCTCCTCCTGTGTCTTACACGCTGCCACAGTTCTATCCAATCACTGATATCTATCCTATTACCAATTTAAATCAGTGTTTATTACCAATATTATTCATTTAGCTACAAATATTACAGGTTAAAGGAAAGGTACTTGCACTGTGAGTCTGTAATAAGTTCTAAAATGACCTGGAAGAGTTTAACTGTGATTTGGGAGCAAGGAAAAGAGAAACTAAATCTTAGAAGCCTTTTGTTTCAGAATAATTCATTTGTTAATTTTGTCCTATTCATATTAAACTACCAATATTTAGGTAAAACTGAGCCCTGTAAGACAGTATTTTTCAAGTATGTCTTTGCCAGCCTGGAGAAATGTGTTTACTTCTTCATCAGTTGTCAACAGTAATCACTTTTTTGGTCTTGTTTTCTCCCTCTCACCTGGAGATGATGTCTCACAGCTGTAGGTTTTTATGCATAAATGCATGTAAGATATTTATAGAAAATTATTTCAGCTGTTGGTGTTTATAGAGAAGCTGGAACCATGCACATTGAGTTAAAGCCCTGTTTCTAACAGAGCCATGTTTGCTCCTGGTGTTGTTTTGCCTTTCATTCCTGTGTTTATATTTTGCACTGGATAGTGGAAAATAGCTGATTTATGGTTTACAGATGGGCTAATAAATGGTAATAACAAAGATAGCCAACACAAATCTTAATTTCTAAAATTTTATTGAAAGTGTACAGAGTTGTAGGTGAGTGGCTTAAAATGTTATACACCTGGTACAATGTAATTGGCTTATAGTAATTAATGACAACAGCCTATGATTGAGTGGTACTGCCTTCATAGGACAGCTGTAGTTCTTGAGCTACTCTTTATTCCATGTGTTGAAAATACTAAAGAAGAAAAAAGCAACAAAACACACCAAAGTCTGTCCTGTTTCAAAGGGAAAAGGTTTTCTTTGTTCACAGGGTACTTGTGGAGAATGCAGCACTACATAATTGCCTGGTACAACTATAAAACTATAATAAATTACTTCATTGTGCACTGCTCTTGATTTATTCAAGCAGTTTTGTTTGCAAGCAGAATTTCTTCTTGAAGCTTAAGTTTGGAGGCTGATGATCTGGAGAGGGTCAGAGCAGAAGGAGCAGCAGGCAGGTTCTGTATTAACCCCCATGTAGAGCCTGTTCAGTCTAGACAGTGTTGCACCCACCGAGTTACTGTTTCATTATATTCCAGGCTGAACAAACCTCTAAGCCATGAAAGAGGAGAGCTGCTCTCTTAAGCATTTAGATAAAAGAGGAGCAAATCACCTTTAGTTTTCAGCTGAACAGGCACAAAATACTTGAAATTTCATGGTGTGTTAGCTTTGCTCAGGATCTGACACTGCTTCAGAGCACAGGGCCAAGAGCTGCATTTTCCAGAGAAGAGAATCCTCGTGGCTCCTCTAAAATATGTGCAGTGTCATAAAACTGTCATAAATTCCAGATATCTTCAAAGCAGAAAGTAATCCCAGCCAGCTGTTATGGAGCATTTACCCTGGCTGGAGCACAGCTACTTTCATTTTGAGTACACAGCTAATAAAAGTCCCCAAAAGGATGTGAGCATGCATGTTTCATGTTGAAAGAGGACCGATAAACAGGATACACACAACCCTACCCATTCTTATCTCCAGCAGTATTTCAATTTGTTTTCCATTTTTGTCAGCGTTCTGAGAGATAATTCACTTCCAGAAGTCTGACACCAAAAAAAGGAATTGTCACAAGACAGCAATAAGAATAGACTAATTTTTTTTTAAACCTTTCTTTAAGCTTTCCCCACTTCCTAAGTACAGATACACTTGGTGTGGCCTTGTAGTACCTGTCCTCTATTTCATGCAGTGCTGCTTTCTGCTGGAAAGACCACCTAATTTTTGCCTCCTATATAGATCAAACCTACGTATCTTACAAAAAATTTAAGGCTGTGCTCAATGCACCTTGAAATCAAGCAGTGCTTTCGTTAGTGCTTGAGCAATAGGTGTAGAATAACAAAACTAGAGGTAAAAGATGGTTCAGGTTGCTTTTTTTAAAAAAAACTTTCAACACCAGGCTGGGTCATATTCTACTCAAAGCATTACACTGATTTTTTTTAAAACACACACAAAAAGGACAAGACTGTGCTTTTGTAAAACTGTGCTCAAATACTGACTCCAGGGTATGCTTTCCCTGTGCTGTCTGGTTGATTCATCAAAGTAGTCAGGCTGCCAAAACACTTCACTCCTTGGTTTAAGCTCTGATGCTTTAGCCAAAAATTGTTGAGTTAAGGAAGAACATGCTTCCTTTCTGTGTTTGGATTGGATTCTGATACAAGAGAAATGTCAACTCGTTAGACTTAATTATGACAAAATTTAGAATAAATTATGAAGCTGTCTGTAGCTCTTAAGTGCTTCAGACATTAATGTCTGAAGCTATTATTGGATTTCTGTGAGAATGACTCCTACTTTTATGGTTTCTTTTTGTGCCCAAACTGAAAAATAACATGCCTTTGGTATGGAAAGAAACATTAATGGTCAATGTTGAAGGGTTTGGTGGTCTGTATGTGCCTTTCACTGCCTTCTCAGGAGCTGGGAGTGAAGGAGCAGTAGTTGGAACTGCTACCATATCTATTCCAGAAATACTTTCATGTTCTCACCTGCTGCCAGAGGTACTGATAGCCACAGCTTTATTCCACGATTTGGGAATCAGGGAATCCTGATTCAATGGAGCATGGCTAGCAGTTATTTTGTAGTTTACCTTTGTATTTTTTTTAATGGTTACTCTTTTGTGTTTATGTGTCCTTAAAAGCTTTTAAAAGCATTTTAATAGTAATTTTCTGCCATGGGAAGAAACCTGCCAAGGTCTGTACACTTAAACTTCAAACCTTGTTTAAGGGTTTAATATATTATAGCACAGAATCATATTAATGCTTTTGCTTTCTCAGCCCACTTATTTCATTAACTAATACCACAGAGACATAGACACATGTTTTTATTTTCTTCATGCCCTCTTTTTGAGAGCCAGACCAAGTTAGGATGTGGGAACCTCTCTTCTTTATGCAGATCAAGGGATGGAGAAATAGCTGAGGATGCTCCTCTGCTCGAGTTGTAATGTCCATAGTTCAGGGAGATTGAAGACAGCTGTGGATATGTCTGCTGAAGAGGTGGTAAAATAACTTTGTTCATAGTTTGTAACTGTAAGTTAGAAAACAAGTTTTCTATAGTTGGGTTTTTTGATGTTTGTGGGGTGTTTTAGCTGTGGTGTTTTCTGAGGGGATAAAAAAAATTAAGGAACTGGGTTATAATAGTTCCTGTCTGTTTCTTTTTTAAAACCAGGTATTTTCACTGACTGGGGAAGACCCTCTGTTAATTTAGGATTATTGTAAAAACCAATAGGAGACAATTTTAAAATTAGCAGTACACTGGTTAAAAACCACTTTAAAATTGTGAGTTCTGGAGAAGTCATAGGCTGGGAGAGATCTTAGATTGATGTTATGCAGAGCCCTGTTAAGCAGTCTAGAACGTTTCACGGTGGATACCATTTGCTTATATCCTGCCAGAATTGCCCTGGAAAGAATTGTTCCTGTTGCATCTTGTCCTTGTGAAGAGAGCAGCCCATCCTCTCTAAAACTGCCTGTTAGTTATGGGGCACTCAGATTGTATCTCTCCAGAGCCTTCTTTAGGCTGAAAAAAACAAATTCCTTCAACCTGTCTTTACTGTCAGGTTCTCTATCTCTCTAATTATCTTCTTAACTCTCGGCTGGACCCTTTTATTTCAGTGAGTGTTTTGACCTGGAGGGACCAGAGCTCTCTCCAGTTCTCCAGGTGTAGACTGACAAGGGCCCAGTAGGGTGTAGGGATCCCATCCTCACTGTGCTGGAGCCCAGGGCACAGTTGGCATCCTTTACTGCAGGGTTCACTTCTGATTCACGTTGAAATCTGGTTCATTTACTGTTTAACCACATTGTATTTCAGCCTAAGCTGATTGATCATTTGTTCCTATTATATTTCAGCCTTGTTTCAGAAAGAATCTTCTTATTCATTGTTTCTGTGGGTGCAAGGGGATACTTATTTTGTGGTGACTGCTCCTACTCTGCAGTTTCCAGTTGAATAGGGGCTTGAAATGTTTCTCGGTTGTGGATATACCATGATGTTCTGTTATTTTCCCCCTTATATTCTTGTGCTCTGTCTCTAAAAAGGTCTTACAAATTTTTAACTCTGTTCTTTATTACTGATTGGAAAATGTCTTGCACAGATCTTTTTATGACAATTGCCTGTTGCATTAGTTTTGTTAGAATTGCCTTTTTAAAAAGCATCTATTCCAAATACTGGAGATGACTTCACTCCTATTCTAAGCATTAAACATTAATAGACAAGAGTTGATAAATCTCCTTTCTAGTTCACCTGTCTCTAGAAAAACTTATTCCTCATTCGACAATTTATCTCAAAGTATGTCCTTCAGTTGCTTTAATACTTTGTGGTCTGAAATGGCCTGAAGAATAATTCTGGACTAGATTCCAGTAGAATTCCCTTAATAGGACCAATTACTTAATAAAAGAAGTAACAAAGAAGAAATTATGTCAGAGATTTTAGGCTGATGTTCTGTTTACCATCAATTCTTTGAGAAATAGGAGCTTAATGCAAGATTGATTTCATTATACTGACCGAGCTTTTTCAAAAAACCACAAGTAGTTAAAAGCATTTAGGAAATAAAATTTGCTGTATTTAAATGTGCCAGTTATGTGCTCAAAGCCCTCAAAGAAAAATTAAATTTTCAGTTTAAATGATGATCTGTCCCGTTTCTAGATTTGTTTTTTTACTGTCTGACCAATATTATACTTCTTTTATTCTGAGAGGTAATAATAATTCATAATGCTCAGAGCAATTGGAAACAGAAACCAGTCCCTTTTAATTGTTTCCTTCCGTTGTATTTAATTCAGCTTCTCTGGATACATTAAAATTCTTGGATGATGGGTTTGTTTTCTGCTTGTTGTCTTAATAATAAAAGATGGACCCTACAGGATGATTTAGAAAAATAGGGTATCCTGAGGGTTTTTTTTCTGAGAACCAACCAAACTTTTCGATGCACTTTTTTAATGGCCCTTTTTTTCCAGTGCTTATATTCAAAATTCAACATTCTATGGATAATTACTGTAATTTAATGTGAAATTTTTAGTTTATACAACTATAATGTTTAAGGGAAGATTACTTTCTCTTGTTGTAGTTTCAATTTCCATTTTCAGCACAACTTTATCCCAGTTTCCTTTCTCCCTTCTTGATGTGAAGGAATATACTTGCAAAACTACAAAAAGTGCCTCTAGATTTTGGAAGTGAGTGCTCCTCCTGGTCTTTAAATCATGTGAAGGCTTTTGTTTTCAGCCCCAGTTGTTCCACAGGTCTGTTTTCTAGGGCATCCAGACTATTTTGATACTTTGCAATTTCTTTTTTCCTATATCATGAGCACAAGTCTTTCTTCTTCATCCACAGGGTCAAGCCTCAGGTGTAGGTCCTTGTGATCTCATACACATCACTGCAGCCTCCTGTTTTCTCATTCTGATGAATGAATTCTTGCCTGTTGATGGCCATCCTGACTGTTGCAAAGACTCCTCTTTCAGCTTATTGCTGTAACGTTCTTACTTTGTTTTCCTCTCCTTTCTCTGTCCTTTCCATTACGAGCTGCTGTTCTCACTTTGAAGGCTCTGTACCCTCCCATCCCTCTTTCAGCATGAAGATCTCAGCTGTGCTTCAGGGATGATGTTTAGGTTCAAAATGCTTCAATTTTCAAATAAATATTGCTGGGCTTCCTTTGAAGTGTGTGGAACAACCTGGGAGAGAAAAAAGACATCCTGTAAGCTCTGTGAGACAAGGTACTATCAAACATGATTTTATTGGTACAGTGTCTGGGGGATGGACTCCTGGTCAATGGTAGAGTCTGTTCTGCAACAATACCAATTCAACAGGTACTTGTTGAACCCATATTCAGTATTAAGTCACTGGATTGAAAGCCAGTGTGTTTAAAACTGTTAGTCAGATTTAGCAATGCTTCAGCCTTCGTCCTTACTTTATTAAGGAATATCATATCTATCCTTGTAGGACTGAGATTTAAAAACTTGCCAGTATTCTTCAGTAGCTTTAACAAATACATTTTTTTTCAGTAGTTTGGATGCATGCAGGAGTGTCCAAGCAGATCTGTGTTGAACTTGACTGTGCCAGTGCCAGTGTAGATCTTTCTTCTCCCCTTCCCAGATCATTTGGCCATCCCGGGGAAGGAGGGAGAATATTGCAGCCAAAGGGGGAAAACCAGGATCGAGTTTTTTCTCCCTCAATGGATTCTGTAGCGAAGCAAACAAGATCATTCACACTTGGTTTTATAGCCAGCTTGGCACACATGACTGTGACAAGAAAAAGCCTCTCTCTTTACCTTTATCCATATTACTGGCACAGATGTGAGCTGAGGCCTTACTGGTTTTAGGGTAGGGGGAAGAAACTTTTCAAAAAGTAACTTTTGTAAACAGACACAAATAGGAATTTATTGGCTTTAACAATCTGATATTTTTCCTTCTTTTTCCTTAAAACCTCGTCCTGTATGTTCCATATATTTCCCTAATTTATATATCATTGAGAAAGTTTTAACCGAGCTTTAATTTAAATCCAATTTCCTGTCTCTCTCTCGAGGAGAGAGAGCTGCCTTTTTGTTTTTTTCCCCCCCTTCTTTTTTTTTTTCTTTTGCTTTTAAATTTTCCCACCCCTGTGGCTGGAGGAAGCCTTGTGAAGAGCATGTTCCCACAGACTGGGGGTCTCCAACAATGCCGTTTCCGTTGGCAGGGAGGGAGCAGCGCGGCCGGAGAGGCTCCGACCACTGCGCTGGGCACTGTGAGCCCCAGCACGTACACTGACATCACCCAGCCTGGACCTGCTCTGGGGAGACTCTGTATGAGAAGTGCTAAAGCTGAGCAGGAAACTGAGATTTCCCTCACATTCTTCTGGTTTTGTTTTTTTTTTTTCCTCTGTTGGAGGAACTGTGGTTGTTGTCCATTTGAAGTCCAAATCGTTGGTTTGACAAGAAATACAAGTGCTTTTGTTCTCAGCCTGTGTGGTGCAGGAACGCTGGTTCTGGGGGGAGTTTTCTGCATTAGGAATGACAGGTTTTAGTGTCTTGTCAAAGATGAGTGATGACTTCAGTTGCTGTCAGGTGAAAGGTTGGCTTGTGTGATTGTGCCATCACAGTTCTGTGACTGGAGGTTTTAGTTCCTGCTATGTTAAATCTTTGAAAACTAAGTCGTGGAGCTGGTTAGCTTCTGCTGGAGCCCAGTTAAGTGAGTTAGATATTAAAGCATATTTATATTTCTCCATAAAGGCCTAAAAGATACATGAGTTGTTGTTACTGGTTGTTCCTAATTAAAGTTTAAACTGACTGCTCTCCACTTAGCCTCTCTAACATTGTTTGAGGCTGCCAACAGCCAAATATACAGTAATTTAAAAGGTCACTGAGGCATCTTGTTCATAACTTTTTTGGACTGGGCTGACTCAATAATAATTTATAGAGTCTCAGGAGATGCTTTTACCAGTGCCACTGAGTTTCCTACGGGAACTCAAAGATCAAGAGTGCAAGACAGCAGTTTTCAATTTCAGTTTCAGTTCCAAAGGTTCCCTGTTATTGTCAGTGATAAATGTGTTGGAATGTCTTTATTTCCAAATGAAAGTTAACTTTTGTTTGTGATCTTGTTCACATCACTTTCTGTAGAGAAATGGTTTGTTTAGAAAATACTTGTCCTCATCAGTTAACGGTTTTGCAGTTTTGTCTGAATGTGAATGCAGTAGAAGCAGAAAAGTAAAATGAACATTACCAGAGATACAAGCACATTGTCCAATCAGGGGTTTGGGGTGTATGTATTTAACCCATTTGCTTTTCTATCTTGGGGTGTACAGTTGCACCAAATCTCTTCTCTTACCCTCTCTAGCACAACATTTTGCACCTTTTAACACACACATTTTTCACTTTTTTTTTTTCTGAAAGAGAACTTAATGTTACCTGATATTAATATATAAAATAACTGCTTTTGTTATCAATTCATTTTTTGTTGTTCTCTGTAGTAGTGTGTTTTGCTGTTCACATTCTGTGCCAGTTTCTTCGAGGGTATTCAGAAAAAAGTATTGATGGATTGGTAGAATCTCATATCTTGTTAGATCATGATTTTAATATTGCTTATATTTTTTCCCTTCAAGAATATTGACATAACAAACTTCAGCAGCAGCTGGAATGATGGCTTGGCTTTCTGTGCAGTGCTCCACACTTACCTCCCAGCCCATATTCCCTATCAAGAACTAAACAGCCAGGACAAGGTAAGACATGAAAAATCCCATTTTTGGGACTGAACAAAAAACCCAGTGTTACTAGGATTTCCAAACTGAAACACCTCAAACTACTGAGCGGCTATTCTTTTTAAAGAATAAACAATCTGTTCTTTACTATTTTATAACTCAGTCATTCTTCACTGACAAAGATTTTTCAACATTATCTTCTACACAAGAAAAAAAAAAATTTTTTTCCATAAATTTTATGATGATATTAGAACATGTTCATTTCCATGGCTCTTTTTAAATTACTGTAATCAAATTATAGACTCCATTTGAAGTAAAAGTAACAGCATTACTATGAACATTCTTAACAGCACTTTGTTATGTTTGAAATAGTGTTTCCTTGTTTTCTAACATGTTATTATATCTCATGCAGAGAAGAAATTTCACTTTGGCTTTTCAGGCAGCTGAAAGTGTTGGCATCAAATCTACTCTGGTAAGATTTAAATGCGTATTGAATTAATTATGATCCATTTATAAAAATCAAACTTATTCTGTTTGGGTGCTTTATACTTAAAAATAGCAGCAGATGAGCTCAATAGAAGTTATTGCCCCTATATCAACTGAACAACACAAAAGATAATCCCTACCTCAGTGGCTTTGTTTAACAAACCCACTGTCATCAATATCTTGAGCTGACATGTTTTTTTTGCAATAAATAATGACTGAGATACAGACTTTTGGACCAGCAGGTGCAGCAAAGGCAGCAGCAATAGCCAGAGCAGATAAACTAAGAAATATTAATAAAAGCAATGGATTTGTTTGAGAATAATTTGAGAAGTAGTTATGTGTTACAGTTTTCAAGAATCCATTCATTCTGTCCTGCCTTTGACCTGCTTTCAAATTATTTGGGATTTTTGAAACTCTGGAGCTACAAATCAAGCAATATAATTTGTTCTTTTGCTCGGTGGAGTATGAGAGTCAAGATTTGCCTCCTAAGCTAAGACTTCTAATTTGTCATCATTGCAAACAATTGCAAGGTTTTTTCAATTGTTACTTATAATGAGCTGTCTTATACAAATTTTAGAGTAAAACAATTAGTTTTCAATAGTACAGTATTTAACAGAAAAATAAGATTTCTGAAGGTGTGGAATCAGCAGTATCCCAAATCCTTGTGAATGGTCACAAAAACTCAGCTGACATTGCCAGTATCACAAATGATACTTAAGTGATACTTTTGCAGCCTAAATCCTAACAAAGCTACTGTAGTTTGCAACTAATAATACAACAGACCTTTTTAAAAATAACACTTTCCTTGATCCTTATCAGTGCCTTTACCCCCCCCAGCATTGTGTTTGCTGACAATGGCAGTGCAGCTCTGGGGCTTTCGTACTTTGACTTTGGCAGTGATTTGAAATGTGGAAGTTTCTTACCAAGTGCTGATGTAAGAATGAGATCGTGGAAAATAACTGCAGTAATTCTCACATAATTCAGCCTCAGTCTAAATGGTTACTGTCTGTCCTTTCTTTTTGTAGTATACTTAATCACAGAGACTCTAAAAAGGCAAATTGAAAGGAATTAAATCTTCTAAGTGCAAATTGGATCCATCTTAAGAATTTCTATCTATTTACATACCTACATACACACTGTCTATGATATGTATGTTTGTGGATTTTTTTCCTCGTCCATATTACTTGGGTGGAGGGAGAGGAAGGGTGGGAAAACTCCTGCATGTAAGTAGTAGTGGCATGCAAGTGGAAATTATTCTTTCTCTGCAGAAGAAAGTGTTCAGCTACTTTGATGTGAAAATTAAAAGAATTTCAGCTTTCTCTTTTTTTGAATTCTGGAGGTTCCCTCACCCAAAGTTTACAAATAGACCCTTACAGTAAACAGAAATTATTAGAAACCACATAGATCTCTTTTCTTTTCTACCTGTGCTGAAGAGGGTAGATCAGGCTTAGTTTACCCTGCTTATTCACTGTCAGTCTGGGGCACTATCACTATGACACACAGGTTAATTGCCCTGTCAGCTTGCCTCTTGCAAATACCCAAATGAGGAGCAAACTTCCCTCTTCCTTGTCTCTTTATTTAAAAATGCATATGAAGTAATCTAAAGTACAGTAGTCTACTGTAAAATAGATTCAGTTATTTATTGATGCTTAACCTGATAGGAATTTTGAATTTTAGCTTTACTTAATATCTGGGCCTTGATTCCAGGCTCTCAGTTCCTGGGCAGGTTGTGTTGATCTGCAAGGCTGGTGTAGGGCTATGTAAACACTCAAGTCTGACTATTACACCAACTGTACTAAGTGGGGGAAAGCTCCACCATGCACAGTGTTAGACATTTTGATCTTAAGCCAACAAAATATCCATCTACAGATATGCTATTAATTACATTTTGTAAGTAATGCAAAGATATATGGAACAAAACAGATTTTTCTTCATCAGTGCTTTAAAGGGTGGAAACTTGACAGATTCTCATCCCTAGGAATGTGTGAAAACACAACCACATTGCTCTCAAGGTTATCATTCCTGATTTTGACCAATCTGTTTTCCGTGACAGGACATCAATGAAATGGTGCGAACTGAGCGTCCAGACTGGCAGAATGTCATGCTGTATGTTACAGCCATTTACAAGTACTTTGAAACCTGAACCCTGATCATTCCACAAATCCATGGGATAGAACCAATGTGAGCTACCAGATGGAAACCTTACTGAAATGCTAATCCCCATTTCACTGAAAACTGGCAACATTTGAGTCCCCTCAAACTTCAGTGACACTGTCCTGGTTTGCCTCAGATTGCTTCAGCTACTAAGCCTGGAAACAACTGTTTAAAGCAAGAACTTGTTGCCACAGTGCTTGGAATAACCCAAGTTATTAAGCTATTCTGATTAATTATGTAGCCTAAAGAGCCTGGACTACTTATGTGCTGCCTTTCCAGTTGGACTTCCTGAAGCTTTCTTTCCTGGGAGAGTGAGATGAATGCACATAGGAGACTGAATGTACAGATAAAGCTTTGAGAAGGAAAAGGATAACATGGCATCATATTACTGAATTTTCTGTAGCATCCTGATACCACAGAGTCTGAATATTCTAACCACAACATATGGCAGCCCAATACAGTAGAGTTCTTAATGGTAACTTAGTTACTGCCTATGCAGCTATTTTCCATCCTTTAAAATGTGCACAATATTCTAGGAAAACAAGCTTTTGTTCCATAATGACAAATTGAGGGGAAAAGTGCTCTTGATACCTCAAAAAATTTGGCACAGAAGTCTTCATTCTAAAGCTTCATTATAGGCCTACCTCTGTCACAGTGATGTGGCTTTCATCTTTATCTTACAGATTGTAAGGACTAGCACATGCAGCTCCTGGCTTTCAGGGTACACTCTACTTCAAGGAATCTGTGCAAACTCCCTGTGCTTCCATTATGACAGAAATGAATCAATAACCAACCCTTGTATGGCTTGTTCTTCCCTCTCCTCCTCCTCTGCCTGTACAGCACACTGAGCTACCCTGGGCTTTTTTCGACAGCAATACGAGCACACATCACGGATATCTGTGGGACAGGTTTGGAACTGGGATAGCATTTCCTCTGCACAGAAGAGATTTTCAATAAGATGTAACAGTGAAGTAGTTGGTCTCGAAATCCAGCTTTGCCATGTTTCCTGTGTGTTTTTCATTGATCTTGTACATCCTCATCTTACTGACAGAAGGTGAGATGTTCTGTGACCAGAACTATGGAGGAACTGATGTAATGTGTGTACACCCAGTAGTCTCAAATATTGCTTGGAAATGACTCACTGTCACAAGGAAGGAATTGAGAAACTTTAGTCTGCTCAACTTCTTTTTTTTTTTTTTTTTTTTTATTCCTAAAATGTACCTGAATTCACTGAGCAGCTCTCGGGCAAAAGAGTTTAAGTGCCTTAGAGATCATTGAATTGATATGTCCTGGCACTTCAGGGCCGTGTGTGGAATGTTAATGGCTCAGAATTCATGTATCCATTTGTCACAGGCTGTTTGTTGTCATCTTGTTTGTCAAACCAAGGGAAGACTTCACTCTGTCATTGCTTTTGCCTCTTACTTTTCTGAACACTCATCAGCAGTTAAGCCACATCTCTCATTAATATTAAGCAGAAGCCAAGTTGAGCAGTGAGTTCTGTACCAGCTGCAGTTTATAAGCACAGGCTCTTCCAGCGCAGTAACCCTGTTGTAAGGAAAATTAATCTGCCCTTCCTATGGTGCTCTTACGACTGTTAAGGACAGTTTGAATGTCATAGATGTTAACCCAGTGAATGCAACTGTGCTTGGCATCTGTGAAACTTCTTCATGGTATAAAAGCACAGATTTAACTCAAAAGTATTGCCAAATCCAAAAACTATCATCTGAAGAACACAGCCCACATGAAGAGTAATAATTTAGCATGTCTAGCATTGTATAAGAATATACACTTACACTGATATGTGCCTGTGAGAATTATGAAACTTTGTAAAACAACTGCTTAACACACACTGAGGGCCTTTGGAGAAGTTTTGAGAGCAGCAGTGGCTCCAAGTTCTTACAGCTCTTTAGCACTAGAAGTAGCCTAGGTACCCTCAGATTATTAACTGGTGCATTTGAAGAGCCAACACAATCTAAAGACTCTTGTTGCAAGAGAGATTTCAAGTCAAAAATCTTCATTAAGAGATTTTAATAAAAGTCTGAAACGCAACTTCCTCTTCTGTATATTTTTTCACAAAATTTGTTTGCTTCATTTCTTAAATTTCAGTAAGAATAGTTTTATTGAAAATACACATTACTGCTGTCTTGTATTCTGCTACTACTATATTTCAGATTTTGCCAATTAGTGTTTAAAGCCCCCTTCTATTTATCCTCTGAACAGATATCCTTATCTATGATTGTCTTGTTCTTTGCCTTAGATTTAAAAAAATATTTTTCTAATGAAAAGGGATAGCATTTCTTGGTCTAAATTCACTCCTGACCTGTTTTGGTGAGATAATTTGAGCTTTGAGCTGACTTTCTCTCTGTCCGATGGTCAACTTCATTTACCTGGAATGTTGTTTGAGTCCTTAACTGCAATAACACTAATAGTTGTAAAACGAGGAATCATGTTTGCCAGATGCTTTCTGTTAAAAAGAGCTGCTGGTCTTCAGAAAGAGAGAGAAAAGCTAGCAGTGATTATAAAAATGATCTTGTTTGGAACTTCAGAGCTCTGTAAACTCCTTGGTGTGATCTGTCTGATAAACCTCTGTGAATTCAGCCCAGGAATACTGGGCTTCATGAAGAGTTTTTTGTATAATGATGTATCTGAGCCTTTACATTTGAGGTGCTGCACAGCTGAGTGGAAGTAATGAAGCAATGAAAGATCTAAAACACAATGCCCTGCTGCACTCTGCAGCAGGTTTTTTCTGAAGGTTCAAAACACATTCAGTTTTTCAGGAGGAAAAATAGCTGTATCCCTTCTGGATATCTGGAAGATACTGCTGTGTTTGGTTCCTACTCATAGTTCATCCTGAAACAGCCTGGTTTTTTTCACCATCATGTGAAGTGCAAGTTTATGCTGACTTACTTTCCTTTTAATCCAGAAAATATTTCTGAATGTACTAAAAAAGGACAAATATTTTCTCATCCCTTTCTATTATTGCATTTTACTATGTGCCTTGCAAATGCCTGTGCTGTAGAATATCAGGGTTACTCGTTGCCAGCTGTAGGGCTGGGGTGGGCAACGAAAGGAGCTGTTGGACATCCTGATGCAGGTACAGCTGGATCATCCTCTGGATCTGTAGATGTTACATTTGATCTGGTTTTTGGTTGCTTTTCTTTGATTTGGTTTGTCTGCTTAAATAGAAACACTGATTTAGTCTCTCTGGTGTGAATCTCTGGCCCTCACAAAAGCCCTCTCATTTCCATGCCTCTGAAAAACTGTGAGTGAAATTTTTCCTTTTAAAATTGTGTTTGTGGATAGACTATCCAGAATGTAGTGTATAATTACATCAGATTCTGATTTAAGGATAGGTTTTTGTTCCTTTTGCATAAAATATATTCTTTGAGTTACATGTAGCATTTCTGATAATTTTGTTGTCTCCAATTTTATAAAATATTTCCACTCTGTGTTTTTCTGTAATGTCCACTGTCATGGTTTAGGAGGCCCTTAATTTGCCAGAGCTAAATGAACTTTGCTTTAATTTATTGGTGTAAACTCACATTAATATCCCTGGCAACAGTTGTGCTCTGGTTTTACACACATAAGGAGAAATAAATTGGGCCCTTGCTATAATGGTGCAGTACAGTGGTTTAAACTGCTGAGAATCTGCCTTATAAATTGTGTAGCTGTGACAGAAAAAAGTCTCATTGGAGACTCATTTCTGTCATTGATCTCAGTGTTAAGTTCTTACCTATTTTTTCAGTTCCATGATTCAACACTTCAGGCATTTGGATTCGTTTGCATCACCAAAAAATGACTTTCACTCAGTTCTCTCTATTTCTATACCAAGTTGGCCCAGGGCACAATTTTTATGACACCCTAATTTTAACTAAGATTGTTGGGGAAGTTGAAGATCTGGGGAACTTCTGGGTGTTTGTCTTATTTTCTGTGTCCTTGTGCCTGGTGTGGGAAGGCTGTCTGGTGTTCAGGTGGTGTGTGCCAGCATCTCCCAAAGCTGCCCCCTGGGATGGCTGGTGTGAAGCTATGCATTGGCTAAAGTTAAGCCTTTAAAACTGTGTTCATGTGATTTGTGGGGACTTTACTTCTTGTTTGCCTCTTGTAACTAACACAGCCACAGCTGAACTGCAGCTGCAGCAAGCAGGAGCTGTTAAGGGGCTAAATTCTTCTGGGAAGGAATGCAGTTGTACACCTTTATGCTATTTTTTGCCTATTGTGAGTAATGGTCTTGCTGAGGTAACCTAGAAAGAGGATTTTAAGATAAGTAATGTTCATGTACAGACTGAGTTAACTGTACAGGTTGTTTGTGGTCCTTCCCTTGACTTAGTAAATATTTATTTCTGTTTTATTTTTACATTCTGCCAAGCTCTATTCCTGCAGTTCCTTTCTTTAAGCTACATTAGTGTATGAGTGCTCAGTAATATTAACCAGTTTGAGAAATTATTGGGTGAGAAGTGCTGTTAAGGTGTCTTCCTCATCTGTGAGTTCTGGATATGCTTTCCTGAATTAGTGTGTGTTGAGTGGCAAAACATAGACATCTTTTAATACATTTAATTGTCCCTGTTTAGAAAAGTATCTCTGATAGTGTTTCTGCTTTCACAGAACAGTGGCTGGATGGGTTTTTATTCAGTGCCCCATTAATAGTTTTAAATTACAGTGTTGCTTGCTGGGCATTCCCAGTCCTTCCTTCATATAAGTTTCTTTTGTTGTATTCCCTGATTTCAGAATCAGTGTTGTAGTACACCCTATAATTATCAAAGCCAAGATGTTAAGCATCTGGGATATGTAGCAAGTATGCTTTTGATAATTAATGCTAAATAACTCAAAAGATTGAGGTTTGTACAGTTCTGATTTCTGTTAATTGATACAAGTGTCTCTTTTTCCTTACGTTTTTGCTGCGCTTGCCAGTTGTTGGGATGCAACACCCTTGAACTCAGTTTGACAAAGCCACTGTCCTCCCCTCCTTGAGTTAATTCATTCTGTGATATTAGAATTATTTCCTCACACTGAAACTTCAGTAAAACCTATGAATGAATACCAGATGACTTTCTTCCAACTGACATTAGCTTTTACTTGGAATATTCCTTACCCTTAGGCCACTGTCTGCCACAGAGTTGCACATAAAGTTCCCATCAGTTCCAGCAGGACTTGGGGATGCAGTACAGTAGGGAAACTTTTGGCAGAGTATTCCAGCAGCCTCATGCAATTAAGCTGTTTTCATTTTAATCCCCTATTTTCAGGGGGTTTCAGTTTAGGCAAAATCATTTACTGAAGGCTGAAATGTGGCACGTTAGTTCTCCACTGGGAAGTATGCTTCTGTTTAATAATATTTTTATGAGATTATATTTATGGAAATGGAAAGGAAAATGTCATGAAGCTAGTTTTGTTGCACTTTTCTAAGGCTTTTGTATTTTGCATAGTTCTAGAATATGAGCAAGTTGTTTGGGGAAGCCAAGGCTTAAAACCTGCTCTGCCCTGGCATAGCAATGTATTCAGTGCATTTTCACCCTCGTGATCTCTGTATTATGTTAATTGCATGTAAGTGGTGTATTTATATGGTAGTGAGGGAGCCCAGTGGACATTTCCTGCTGCAGAGGAGCCATTGGCAGTCCTGGTTCCATGGATCATGAACTTACCTTTTCTTACTGTAGACTGCACTTGCAATAATGGAATAGTCCAGCATTGACTTGAACTCTGTTTCAGCAAACAGGGAGAAAGCGGCTCTTTTTTTTTTTTTTTTTTTTTCCCATTGTTGAAATTTCTCTGGAGGCCTTCAATGGTTTCCAGTTTTTGCATATGTTCACTTAGGATGGTTACTTGGGACTCAGTTCAGCTAAGAGGGCACAAGCACATGTAACATACTCAAGTAATTAATCCTTGTAACTTACATTTCAGTTTGTTAGAAACTTTTGGTTTTATGTGTATTGTAAAGTTAATTTTTATGTCTTTAAGTAGCACTTTTATATATATCTGAAGGGGTTTTTTGAGCAGAAGTGTTTTTTTCTGTGTTATCTAATGGGAAGAAAGAATAACACTACTAAACAAGGCATAGAGTAGTTTGCCTCCAGACTGTAAGTTCACTTTAGGTCAGTAATGATCAAGAGTTGTTCAATGTATCTGAAATAAGGCAGTGATCCCATTTAATGTTGGGCAGCTCTCCCGATCAGAATCAGAAGGGCATTAATTGGTACCTCCACCCCTGGGGTGAGGGTGCTTTCAGTTCAGGTGTGAGGCACAACTGACAGAGCAGTGTGATGAACTTTGGACTTCGTGAAAGAACAGAATTGTATTGATGTCTCAGTCTGACTTCACAGCACTGTATTGGATAAGGACTAACCTTGTTTGAGATGACACTGCAGCCAGTAACAATATCTCCTAAATAGCTAATTTAAAGCTCATTTTCCATGGCCTTTAAAGATGATGTGAAAAACAGCGATTCTTAAAAGCTCTTCTCATCCATCCAGTTTTTCTGATTTGTTTTGGTTTTACTCTTCCTTGAAACACAACTGTTTTGTGTCAGTCCATGTGTGGATTTAGTAATTCTTGTTCTAGACAACAAGTTCTTTGCTTTTTTTCCCAGAACCCTTTTGAATAGTTTACACACACACACACATTGACATGTATGGACATTTTACATAGAGAAGGTTTGCATAAATGTGTAATTGTACATATATATACACATGTGTATAAACGTGTGTGTACATATATGTACTTCAGGTTCTGAATAAAATGGAACATGTTTCAAGAAGTGCTTGTCTTGAATACTTAGGGTGGTGTATTAGTGTATTTATTTAAATGGTAAAAAGGAAAAAAAAAATTTGTTTGCTTCTGGTTAGAGCTGAGAAATACAGGTTTGAGGAGAACTTGGACAAATGTTCCAATTGTATTTCACCCTGGTTTCATTTCTGGTTTGAAAGGCACAAGCTGTTAATCATTGGAACTTAAAAAGTCAGCAAGCCTGTGTTAAGCTAAACCTTTTGGAGGACCCAATATGCTTTTAGTTTGCAAGGACCACTAAAGATCTGGGCATTTACTTTCTCCATAATGTATTCTGTATGAGTATTTAGTATGTATGCCTTCAATTTGCCGTTGTTGCCATGTTTTCTTCTTAATTATTCCTGAAATAAAGATTGCAAGTAGCAGAACATGTGTTTGTTTTCTTGAGCGAAGCCGCTACAAGAGGGGCTATTTCTGGCACTGTGGTTTTTCAGGAGTGTTACAGGAAGTATCTGGGGAGATCCATCTGCTGTGGATGAGGAGTGTGTGTGAATGGAGTGTGCACATAACCTCAGGATTTTTTTGGAAGCCATTATCTCTTGCTATACCTGCACACTTCACAGTATCTGCCCCCAAAGGGGTTTGAGTGATAAGACGGGGAGCACTCGAGATAAGAGAGACATGTTTGAGGCATCTGCTCGGCCTGTATTGTCCTGGAGAGGGGAACTGCAGAGAATATGTTCCATTTAGGCAACTTCCTTCCTACATTGCAGGAGTAGAATTATTCCAGTGTTGCTTAACTCAACCCAAGTAAGGTAATTGTGTGCTCGCTCTCTCCGTGTCTCTGTGAGTTGGGCTGGAGAGGGACCGGGGACTTAATCTCTAGAGCAGTTCAAACTATTTAAAGCAGATGCCTAAAAATAAAAGTTCCACGAGAAAATAAAGATCAGAACACCTTAAATCTGGTCTGGTCTCAGTCATCCTGGATGGTAACTGTTTTCAACTGCTCCTTTAGAGCTTTAATTTCAAGTGCTCTGGAATAAATTAGATCCAGAGGTTTAGATTGAGCTCCTAATTATTGTTCTGAATTACACTGTCTAGTATAGATATTTTAATTCTACCTATTTCTTACTCTTTTGTTTTGAGGTTGTTTGTGGTGTTTTCTGACTGTTCAGCAGTCCAGAAAAGTCTTTGTCTCAGTGATATTATTCTGCAAGACAATGTCTTGCTTCTCCTTTCTTGAGGTGAAATATTCTCCCTGAATTACAGATTTAAAAAAACTCTTCCTAGTTCTCAAAATAGATTTATATCCCATTTTCAGGCTTGGATCCTTACTTTTCATACTTCTTTTGCAAATAACTGTTTTAGAAATGTAGTGTAGTAAACTCATGTTAGAAAAGAGATGTCTTTCTTTCCCGTAGCAAGTGTGGCAGCATTTTAGAAGGGACTTTTCCACCTGGATTGGGCATTTGGAGGTCGGGACAGAGGCATCGGGCAGGACACAGCCAGGCCTGAGGTAATGCTAAAACTGACTGTCTGCAGAGCTGCAGCTTTTCTTTGCCATGTCCCTACTCCCTAACCAAAGTATTTTTCATGGATTGTCGTCCAAGCTGCCACTAGAGAATTTTGTTAAAAATGTGAAACAAGCTCCATAAGTGTGTTTAAGCTGAATATAATAAAATGGGTTAAATAATTGTGAAGGTCTTACTGTAATGAAAAACTGCAGTTATGTGGAATAGTAAAATAAAAACCTTGGAAGCAGCAGCAATATAATATTGCATTGTATTAAATCACAAAAGCAAATATTGGAGTCATGGTTGTTCTGCAGTTAAATTCAGTGTAGGAACTAGGTTAGCAATACAGAACTTTTAGCTAAAATTATCATAAAGGGTTTCAAAATTGCTTTAATCAGCAGAAGAGACTTGGACTATATCATGTATGCTGCCAGGAGCTGCGAGTAGTTCTACAATGGGCATAGACAAGAGGGGCTCATGAAGGTGTATGTTATTAGCCCACAAAATCATTTTGAAACAGAGACATTAACTTACCGTTAAAAGTTCACTGCTTTCTTAACAACTTCCCTTACTAACTGGGAAGTTAACAGCCAGCAGATGCTGGTAGGATTTCTAAAAAACAAGCAAACAGATAAAAAGGGACCTCAGTTCCGTGCCCTTCACATTGTTCACCCTCTCTCAGCTCCCTCACTTCATGTTGTTTTTTCAGCTCTGTCCCTCGGGCCCAGCGTTTGTGTTCCCGTTTCTCAAACTGGTATATTTTGTTTTTCATCCTCAATCCTGAAGATTCAGTGAGATACAGAGTTCCCTGAATTTGCTTGGAAGGTCGTGGTGGTGGTGTGGAAGCTCCAGTACCTTCTGTGTGAATTGCTGCTCAGGGCTGCAGCCCAACACCTTGAATGGAAAAGTTGGCTAATTAGTGTCTCTGTTCCTGGCACCTCAAGGTTAGAATATTTCTAATGTCCAATTAAATGTTTTCTATTACCTTCATTTCTGTTAGAAGAGTTGCTTTCAAACTTCTCCCCTGCAAGTCTTTATTGAGGAAGAAAAATCCATGAATTTTTAAAAAGTAGATGAGGGATTGATGCCATCAATCCTAATCCAAGTTAAGGTTTTTATAAGTCTTTTTCTGCTATTGTCCTCTCTATCACCACGGTTTAACTGAACCCTGTTTGTAGAACTGAATTTCTGTATATGAAATGCCCTGTTTGAAAAATACAGTGTCGACTTTTAAATGTTCTTTGCCCTTCGGGATTTTCAGTTCTTTGGCACCTTCTTAATCTCATTATGAAAACAGGGTTGAACACAATAGTGTCTTATCACAGTATTTTTTTTCTCCTAGATACTTGCATTGATTATATAGTGTGAGGAAATATTTGTGCTTCTCTCCAGTGCTTTGCATACTCATTCCCTTGTTTATGTCCTTTTCTTAAACCATTTTAGGCTCTTTCCTCACGCCAGAAGCCTAAAAGTTAAGCTCTTAAAAATGAAAGAAACTTGAGAAGGAGACATAACAGTCTGGAGACAACTTCACTGAGCTGTTGACAATATCATATTTTTCAAAAATAAATATCCCACAGAGCACCGAAATGCCACTGTGTTAAGGCCGAGTGTCTCGGTGGGGCCACACTCGGAGTCCGTGGGCTGCACTGGGGTACAGCCCTGGGTAAAGCCTGCACTGCACAAAGCCAGGGCTGTCTCTGCAAAATCACAACATTGGAGGGTCAGTTTTGCAGTTCAGAAGCTGCAAAACATCATTCTGTAAAATGGCTGGTCTAGCAAATTGATGCAGTTGGATTATTGTCCTTGCAGAAAAGAAAGGTGTAAAAGGAAGGTTTTCTGCTGCCGTTTCCCTCTTGGCCAGAGGTACAGCTCTTACACAGGCACTGGAACAGGGTGCTAAAACACTAACTTGACTTTATAAACCTCTGAAGTTCTGTCATTTTGCACCAACATTTCCAGCACACACTATTCCCTTGCAAGGAGTGGTGGGGAGCAGGGTCAGTAGCTACTTTTTGTCTCCAATTTGTGTTGTGACAAAGCTTGGTTATACACAATGTGTATTTTGTCAAGTTAAACAAGGGTTGCCCTCTCATTGCTCCTCAGAATAAAATGAGAATAATGCAAGTGAAGAAGAATCAACTGACTTCTTCTGCTTGGCCTTGCAACTCCAACAGTTCATTTATTGTGTAAAGGTAAGTTTTATATATTTTAGCTGTTGCTCTGCAGCTCCCACATGGTGATTCATGCTACCAGTTTTTTTTCTATTAATAGTTTATAGAGAGTGCTTAAATTTAGATTGAATTCCATCTCCTAGTCTGTCATGCTGAATAGCACTGAGAGAAATGTAGCCACAGTCTGTTTGAGCAGTGCCTTTTACAGGCAGTGTTCAACTCCTGACATGAAATTACTGAAAATCCTTCCTTTTTTCCTGATGCGAGTGCAAATGGCAGGATTCAAACAGTGCTGGGGATATGGTTTGCATTTCCCTGTGAGGACAAATCTCATCTTGACTTTAGCTTCTTTTCCTTAAGCCTGGGTAAAAGCTGCACTCCTCCTGTGCTGGAATTGAGCAGTCTGTGTGAAGGCTTTGGTCTTTGACACAGGGGAGTGTCCTTCATTATGATGTTGGCCATGGGCATTTCCAGCAAGATTTTGCATGTGTAACTTTGGTAAAGGAGACACCTTTCAGAAAATCTATCTGCCTTTCCCAGTGTTGATTTTAAAAATGCTATCAGATATTTTATGTTGAACAGTGTGAGAGAAGTAATTGTGTATATATACACACACATATGGATTTTTATTTTATATATATATATGTCCTTGAAGGATTTGCTGGTGTTTCCAAAGGACTCAGGTAGTCCTGCCCCTCATCCCTTCCTTTAGACTTACACGGTTTTGCATTGCTTTTAAGGAGATTGAGGCAGTATTTGTGGGAATGAGATTACAAACGAGTCAGAACACACCATTTTAAGTGTCCTGTTTAACAACATTGAACGTGTGTGCTAATGCAATACTCAGTTTGATGCTTTTTTGCAAAATATGCAAAATACCCCTTAAATGCAATTTTGCACATACCAGATAATTCAGTATGGTTAGAAGGAAAAGTTTCACGACAAAGGGCAGCTCCAAAACTGATAATGTGTTAATCACTTTCTTAAGACAGAAATAATTTTTCTGTTTTAAAAAACACATTAAATCTTCCAGATTCTGTTCTAGGCAAACGGATCATTTTCAGCCCTTCACATGGAAGCCTCAGTACCTAGGTATGATTTTCTGCTCTTTCTGCTTACCAGGGTGGCAGGGTGATTTTGGTTACTGTTGTTATGAGTGTGTTCTGTGTTTGCAGTAGCATCACTGATGTGCCCAAACTGTTGCTCATGCAGAGTCAGCAAAGAGAAGGGTGAGTTTCACGATAGGTCTCGAGTGTGAGTTTTTTATTTACTTTGCTCTCACCTTTTTGAGGGAAGCATTTCAGGGGTTATTCTAGACAGGCTTTCTAGAGTTTACTCCTTGAGCTCAGTTGCTAAGTTTGAGAAGTGCAAATAGACTCTTATCATTACTTTTCAGCTGCCCAAAATGCAAGAGTTCAGCTTGTTCAGTTAGATAGTGAACAGTGTGTTACTGCAGCTCTGCTTTTCAGGAATGAGAAAGCCTTTCCTGGCTCTACAGGGGAGGATTTCTTTCCTTGCAGTCCTGGACTTCTTTCAGTTCACAGCCAGCTCTGAATGCGTGGCATTACCTTCCCATGGCTGTGGAGGCTGTTGGAAGCTGCTCAGTTTCCAGGGGGTTTCAGTCTTTCTCTTCATGAAGCCCCTTCCCAAAGTGTGCCTGGCCACAGCAGTCACAGTAATGCCAATTTATTCTTCATGAGAGACTGAGGGAAGGGAAGTTAATGCTCTCCTGTGCTGCCACCCCTGCATATACTATAAAAACAAAGAAAAAAATATAAAAGCTGATTGTATTCCCTACTGTCAATTTACTGTCATTGTTGGCCACTGGTAAAGGGAGGGCACAAGGTAAGAACAATACACACTGAATATTCACAGGTAGAAATATGATCTGATACTTGACAGGGATAATGGCATAAAGCCAACAGAAAGCCAGGTAATTTCTTAGTTCAAAAGAAAGGCAACGGATCTATTCAGATCTTACTACAGTAATGGAAGTTACCCTATCCAACTGCTAAATAGGACATAAAGCAGTAACTGCTCATTGTAAACATATTTACTTGTGCAGAAGTGAGAAATGAGCATGCAAAAGTCACAGAAGATCTGGCTCAGTTGCTCTGGGAGATGTCAATAGGGATTTTTAACATCTTGGAACATGGCAGAATTCCCAGATGCACAGAGAAAATCAGTAGGTGACAATGGGGATCTGATATGCCATCCAAAGTGGAATGGCTGGTGAGGGAAGGAACTCGGGGTTTGGTGTTTCTGGTAGTGGTATTAGAATGCTCTTATGGAAAAAAAGCAATTTCTAAGAAACATTAGAAGCTGGTCAGGGGGCCATTATCAGCCAGTCCTGTGAAAGTACTTAGACATTTGGTTTGGATCTTCTATGACTTGCTGATTTGAAAAAATATCAACAGTGTACATCAATCTTAAAACTGGTCAGCTGCAAAAATCAGAGAGTTACAACTGGGAAAAGAAATATCCAGTGAAGCATTTCTGGGGTCCTTCAAAGTTACAGTGATCAACATCTGTGATTTGGGAAGCTTGTAAGATGATGTGCTGAGGATGGGACCTGACAGCTTAATAAAGGGGGTTGACTGAAACAGCTTTGGGTTTAATGTATTCAGGAACAAAATCATATTTAGAAACTGTATCCCTGCTCCTTAAAAGTATTTGGAGTTGGAGCTTTCATTGATTTCAGTGGGAGAGAGTCATTTAGCCCAGATTCTCAAAGATAAGAGGCAGCCTCTACAATACAGAAAACACTGCCCTGGAGAGGAGCAATACTGAGCAGACCCAGCAGAACCTGGCAGGCAGCTGATTGTGAGCTGCCCCTCTAGTCCAAAAACAATTCCATGGCATAAAATTTCATGGAATATCAACTAGGAGTGGGAAAACACTATGTCTTGTACTACAGGGCACATGTGAGACCATTACACCAACAGTGCCCGACTCCTACTGTCAGCATTTTTCAAAAAGCTCTTGTAAACTTCATGTAGGCAGGTGGCATTTCTAAAGCTGTCATTTATGCAGCATGTTTTGATGAGGCTCCTAAACTTCTCACAGTCTCCTGCTTTTGCTTTTTTCTCTTGACTTGGCTAGTCAATGTATGTGTTCCTTAAAACCATTACATGTCACTGTGTGGTAAATTACTCCAGCCTTTTCTGTAACTTCCTGGGAAAAATGACTTTTCTTTTTCTCCCGGGAGGATTCCCATTGTGTTTGGAGCAGCGCTCTGGCCTCCACTCTGCTCTGTAGTTCCCAGCTGCATGGCTGAGGCAGCCCATGTACCATCCTGCCTCCTTCCCAGCTGGATGAGAGTGCAGGGGAGGACAGCTCAAGTGCCAGGTGCTGCTGCCAGGGCTAAATTTTTAATGCTTAGCTGCTCATTGGTTTTGATCTTGGTGCTGAAGGGGCTGGTGCCAGTTCTGCTATTTCTTTCCTACTGTCTTGTTATACTGAAATAAGGTAAAGCATCATCCGTGCTCTTGCTGCTGGGAAAGGCTGGGTAAGCTGGTGCTGGGGGTCAGCAGTGTGGGAATGCTTCGGGCCAAGATGGTGTGAGCAAACCCTCTCTGGGGTGGGGAATCTTGGAATAAAAACTTGTTGCATGGCACGAGAATCCAAGCTGTGGCAGAGGGGCCTGTGGTGGCTGTCACTGAGATGGATCAGTTTGTCATAGGCTGGGACCTGCCATGGAGTTGGTGGGAATTGTGGAGTCACGCTGGGGGTTTTTCCTGTTTGCAATGCACACCCAAGAGGAGCATGTAGATAAATTGCTTGCTAAGATGTGAAGCTGAAAAATAGAAATTAGAAAACTTAGAGGATATCCACAAAGAGCAGCAGGATCAAATTCTTGGGAGGTTCTCTCCCTGCTTCAGAATTGCTGTGAGATGAGTCACGGCTGTCCCCAAGTCTGCTCCTTGGAGGAGCAGGAGATGGACGGGGACACCACGGGCAGGAAATATGTGTGTGTGTGCTGGTGGGATCCACAACCACCTCCCCGGTGGGAATGTGAAACTTCTGTCAAGTATTTAATACCTCTACAGCGGACTCTTAAACACATTCCAGAGCAGTATTGCACAGGGTCTCCTTTCCGGAGGTAATAATGGCAGTTAGGCAGAGAAGAAAGTGAAGTTTCTCTGTGTGTGTGCCGAGATCTGTCCCCCGTAGCACTGCACTGTGCCACCACAGCCCTGTGTGGTACAGCTGCTCGCTTCGCCTCGCTGGGTGGGTTTTCCAGCCTGGAAAGAAGTAGATGCTTAAAACAATGTAGAGAGAAAGCCCTCCTTTCTTCTCCTCTCCTTTCTTTCCTCCTTTCATTGTATGCAGATCAAGCCCAGTCAAAGCCCTCTTCGCTCACTCGCAGGTCTCTCACGGACGAGCGAGGACTCTTTTAGTGAGTGTCCGTCTCTCCTTCAGCCGCGATGCTGCTCCGGGCTGGCCGTGCTGGCGCCGAGCCCCGCGGTGCCCGCTCTCCGCCGGCCGCCAGGTAAAGCTGCGGGGCTGCCGGGAGCGGGAGCGGGGGAGCAGTGCCGGGAGCGGGGGGCGGCCGTCCCTGTCTCTGTCCCCGTCCCCGCCGCGCCCGCCCCGCGCCGCCGGTGCCGCCCTGCAGGGGGAGCCGCGGGCTCCGCGTCCTGCGGCGGGGGAGGGAGCGGAGCGGGGCGGCCGCGGGGCAGCGCCGGCACCGACACACGGCACCGACACACGGCACCGACACACGGCACCGACAACACACGGCTCCCGCGGCGGCCGGAGCGGAGCGGCGCCCCGAGCGCAGGTGAGTGATGCCGGCGGGGCCGCGGGGAGGGGCGGCGGGTTCCCCGTGTGCGGCAACCGGGGCGGAGCGGGACCCCCCGGCCGGGGCGGGCTGCGGGGCTCGTCCAGCTGCGGCGCGGTGGGCGGCTCGGTTTCCCCCGGAGCGTTCGCGGCAGCCCCGGTCCCTGTCCTGCGTCTCCCGCGAATTTCAAAAGTGGCCGCCCGCTGCCCTCTCGGTGCTGCCGAGCCCCCAACCCCAAGATGGGGCGATTTTTGTCTTGCTGCCGCTTTCTCCTGCCCCGGCTTGGGTGGTTTTTTTCCCCTGTGGAGCCGGTACTTTTCACTCCATGCTGATTCCCAATTGTCAGTCCCTCGACACACCCCCGCGCTCCAAGATGTTTGCTCCACGGATCTTCCCTCAAACATCAGGTGCTGGACTTTGCCTCCCTGCACCCAGTCCTCCTCCAGCCCTACGACTGATATTTGTGCTTAATCATAAAATAGTGATTCCACAGGAGCTCCCTACATCCTGTAAACTTCTCTGAAGTGTTTCCGAAGGTGGTTTCTATTCATTTCACAGTCGTGTTAAGGGTAAAAGGGCACTGAAAAGGTGTCGTTAAACCTGTGCGCAGTCTTATCCCCTTCCTTGCCCTCGAAGGTCCCGATCCTGCCTTATCGCTGCCAAGCGGCTGAAAGTTTCTGAGCGGAGTCCCTTCGGCTGTGCCCGGGAGCTCTCAGCACTGGTACCCAATGAGCTGCCCGTCACAGGGGGGCCCGGGATCCCTGTGCTGGGCGGAGAGGGCAGGTGAAGGACAGCGAAACAGGCTGCAAGGTGCCGGTTGTCTCCAGAGCCGTTGGGAGGATGTGTGGAGAAGGCTTTCTGCCCTGGCACGCAGGCTCTGGAGCCCTGCGGGGTGAACTGCCCCCATGGAGGTGCCGGCAGCCCATCCCGGACGGGAGCAGGAGGCAGCAGGTGCGTTCCCGCTGTGTCAGTGCTGGCATGTGGTGCCCTCACCGAGGATGCTCCTGGGCGGAGATTTTTCTGCACGGCCGTTTGTGTGGTCCAACAGTCGCCCAGAGGCACCACGGCTGCTTTAATGCTCTTTTGTGCCCTGGCGCAGTAGGAGTTTGAGGTGTCTCGAGTGCAGCGGTACTGCAGGCTTTGCTATAGCTGGAAAGTAGTAAAGGTGGTTGAGCACCCTCTTCCAAAACTGCCTGGGGCATTGAGCCCGCAGGGAGACGGGAAGGGTTAACTTAAAGAGAACAACATGACTCACTTGGTAAATAGAGTTAATAGAATTGCCGTAACTACTTAAAATTATTTTCCTAAGCAGATGGCCAACTATTAGATAACTCGATCTTTGGATGTATTTGTTTTCAGGTTCCTTATCAGGCTGGTAAGTCTCAGACACGTGTAACTCAAGAGCTGGAATAATTGATAAATTCGTTCTTCTGCAGAAACGAAACTAACAGAGAGAAAGCCCGGTGTTAGAGAGCTCCTGCTGTTAGAGAGACACCCCCTCAGCCTATTGCCCAAGTGAAGGAGAAAAAGATTAGATAAAGTGACCATCAGGGATGTGAGAAATATTTCAATTGAATTAGATCTGTGGAGGAAATACCTTATTTCGAGTCTCAATAAAAAAAGTCAATGTAAATGTAATCACGAATTGCAAAAACCTATGGAAATGAAATCCTGTCTAATATGGCAAATGGATTAAGTTCTGAATTAGCCAGCAGAGCTGTGAACCTCTGAACTTGTAAAGAAAACATGTGGGTACAAACTGCAAACACGTATGTGTGTATATAAAATAGAAATGACCTATTCCAGGGTGTGAAAATAAAAGGCAGCAGGTCTCATTAATGCTGTTCACGTGGGACGTTTGTAATTTTCACATGCACATCATCTGTCCCTTTCCATATGTATTTTTATACATAAAAAATAGAATGAGCATCACCCTGTACTGGGTCAGGGGATGCTGGCCCAGTAATGATATTTTTAGCCTCAGTCCTTCTATCAGTGAGTTCAAAAGGCACTGAAGCTCTGAGCTGGAAAGCCTCCTGCCAGGTCTCCCATGTTTGCATTTCTGGTTTTGCTGATATTTTAATAGGATGTTTCCATAAGGGCTGCTGGTGGTACTGCGTTTGGATGTAATCAACTTTGGAAAGCCATTCATCTTTCTTGTTTAATCTTCAGTAATGGTTTTCATGTACAGCCATGTGTCTAAGCCCTCTTAAGAACTACTGGGAAAGCTCAGCCCAGCAGGTCTGGAGGTACTGCTTTGAATCTGCACTCTTCCTTTCAGTCCTGTCTCTCTGTAGGGCCCAGTCCCCCTTAGGTCTTGAGCCTGGATGCTTTTCCATCTTGTGTGGAGGGAAAACCTCCCCCTTTACCACTTCCTTTCTGCCTGTCTGACTGACTGATGGCTGCATGATCTCTTGTCTATACAGGATGTTTAAGGTTTCACAGATTTTCTGCCATTTTCACTATGCTTCAGCTCTTCACTTTGGTTTGACATTTCCACCCACACGAGAGGGGACAAGGTAAAATGTGGCAAAGCTCTCTGAGTTCTGCTCAGCTGTGACTGAAGTTTTTTCCATAGTTTGTTCTTGTCTTCAGTTCGAACAGTTTTCAGGTCTTCTTGTTCACTGTCTCATTTAATCTGGATGGTGACTAACTCTCAAAGCTGTTCTTTATTGTGTGATTTCCATCTGAAAATGGAGATGGGCTATTGAACCTTTATTTTTTGTTGGACTCTAAAGTAAAAGCCAGGAAAGAGATCTTGAGTTGTGTGTCAAGGAATCAGGGAGGATTCTCACTAGTCAGTGGAGGATTACTCCCTTTCATTGGGTATTTTAGGACCAGAAGGCTTGGTTGCTTCATGGGCCACCTTCAGGTTTTGCATCAGTGCACCTGAACAGCCTCAGTGAAGCTACTTGAACACAACAGCACCAGTTCCTCGCCTCTCTGCTCATTTTAAAAATACAGAGAAAGCTGCCTACTTAATGAGATGCTTTTGTAGCTGAATATTGAGGTTGGTCTGTTAGGAGGTAAAGAACTGGCAGCATTCTACCTTGGGAGGGTAGGAGGGTCTGGGCAGACACACAGGTTATTTAACCTCCAAAGGCTTCAGTTCCCTCTAAGAGTCAGAAGATGCCTCTCCCATCCCAAAGGTTGCATCTGTATCAGGAATAATTACTGGTTGTATTGAACTTTTTTTTCTGCAGTAAATCTCTGTAGATCAGAATGGACAGATGGCACATACAATTCTAAATTATGAAAAATATCCTTGGGAGGCACTTGGAGGTCATCTGATCCAGGCCTCTGCCCAGAGGCAGGATCAGCTCTGATTTTGCCATTCCTGACATCTCTTTCTCCATGCTGCTCCTAAAGACCTGCCATGGAGACTCCCCGATTTCCAGATGAGCAGGAAACACCCTGATGTCCAGCTTAAACCTCCTTTGCTCTGACTCATCCCTCATCTTGACCACAGATGATCTGCAAAGAGCATTTCCGAATGCTTCAGCAAATGCAGGTGCTTGGTAAATGTGAGTTAGGATCTCTGCTACTCCTCAATATGTGTTCTGCAAGGAGCAAATCACCCAAAACCTGACTGCCTCATGCCTGGTGTGGCTGGAGAGCTGCAGTAGCGTGGGAGGGATGGGGTAGATAGGCTGTGCCACAGCTCCATATGGGGATGCAGTTGCAAAGTTAGGATCAAGTTGTTCTGGAGAAAGGATGCTTTTCACCTTTGGGCCTGTTGATAGCATAAAATACAACATACCTCAGGTACAGGGCATGCAAATGCCATTGCAGAAGATATGCAAAACCAGTCCCGGAGCCTCCTTACCCACAAAGCATTAATAAATCTAGTTTCAGGAAGGCCATGCTTGAAATTTTACTTTTATTTTGGGGCTCTTGCTGATGTGGGTTTGATTTTTATTTTTTGAAAATTTATACACATTTCAAGCCCAAATAAAATAAGTAGTTTGTTACCACTACAAATGCAGCTGTGCAAGGCAGGATTTGAAAAGAAATGACAGCTACAAGACAAATTGTATTTATCTTAGATGATAAGTCAGGGGTTGCATGCACTAGGTTTATCACTATCTGACAGGTTACAAGATAAACTCCAGGTGTTACATAGGGATGTGGAAAAACCTGAAAGAGGAATAAAGATACTTTACAAAGCATTTTTAGGGAGCATTTGCAAACAATGCATCCAAGACAATGGAGAAGTTCGTGGGAGGGAAACTTCTTGCAGGGATAGTTTGAGCCAGGGACAGGGGGAGGGAAAGGCATATACAGAGGATGAGGGAATCTTCCTGTCCCTCTGTGATACAGGGAGAGGAAAGAGGGATTTCCGTGAGCTTTGGAGACGTGACAGATGACATGCTGGGCTCTTGTCTGTATGTTGATTAGAATTTGTGATTGCAGTCGGTTCCAGGGGGTAAGGCACTCAGGCATTCTCATCCTTGCAGATTGGGGCTGTTTTATCTGCTGGCAGCTGAGGTACGGCATTCCCTATCACCTGGCATTCCCTGCCTCCCTGTCCCCTGGCCTTCCCTCCCTGTCCCCTGGCATTCCCTGGCTCCTGTGTTTGTCCCAGGTGACTCTCACAGTGACAGTTGTGGCCCCTTGTTCAGCAGCTCTCCAAGACCTCAGAGTCTCTTCCATTTTTCTCCTGCTTTTGCTTTGTTGGAGATACCTTGTTTTGACTTTATTGAGTTCTCCTTTTGCTTTTCATCTCCCTTTTTTTCCCCACCTTTTTTTTTCTTTTTTCTTACGAGGGCAGCAGAATTGTCTCTGCTCTCCTTGCCTGTTCTGTAGTGTTGGTCTGTTACCCAAATCCCCCTTCTTGTACTGGGAAAGTCCTCTGCAAACTGACCTGTCGTTTTGGTTGTCGAGTTTTCCCCAGAATAGTATTGTCAGATCCTGGTATGAATCAGTTGTTGAGGTTAAGGAGTTAAGGGAAGTGGGCTGTTAAATACCATGTTCTGTGGTGATAACAGCTTTGGCTTCAGTATGAGATCCATATACTCAGGCAGAGACTGGGATTTTCCATAGGAAACATTCTCCAGGATAAAAGACAGCTAAGAGGTGTGTGGCTTTTTAATACAATCTTCAGAAGAGAGGCATGTGACTGAAATTGATTTGAATAATTACAGTTTCCACAGACGTCCAATCCACAGATCAGTGCCCAGGTTCAATGGGACCGTGGAAAATCACATTACACTGACCTGGGCTGGCACCAGCACCATCACAGCTTCTGGAGCATCTCTGGGGAAGCATGCTGACTTTTAAAAATGTTCTGCAGCCTGGATTTTGGCAAAAAATGATGTGTGCTAATAGTTACCTTGTCAGGAATAGTCTGATATTTCTGATAGTCCCAAAAATCAGGCCTCTGTAGCTGGACCTGTTAAAACTGAGGCACCTAACTTTGTCAAACACCAAAAAAAATTATTGTTTTCTTTTATGTCATCCTAGGTCCTGCGAAATGTTGATCCAAACTCTGCTCAACCATTTTGATTCATTTAGGGCTATAACATGGGTAGGCATAGGGGATTCTGGGCATTTGATGGAGTTATGTGATTCTTTTTCTCTGGTGCAGTTGAATGGTGCCAGCTCTTGCAGGATATAGAAAGGTAAGGAGATGTATTCATGGGCTGAAGACTGGAAAGAGGATTCATTGACAGGTGTTTTTTTTTTACTTTCCTAAAGGGGAATCTTCCCCCACATAGCCACAGTACAGCCCAGCTGTATGATTACAGCAGAAAAGAGGTGGACATGGTCCGCTTGAGAGAAACTGTTCTGGGCATCTCCCTGGGAGATGGTCCCTAAGGAATTTGCCTTGGGAGTCTGTTTTGGCTTATCCTTGTTTGGCAATGTGTGAGGATCGTGGTTGTCATGCATTTGAGAAACGATTGCAGGTTTCTTTACAGCTGGAGCTTTTTTATGATGTCTCCTTGTGCAGAAACTGTAAAATATCTGAAGTTTTCGTAGGACAGAAGGGCCACTTCCCAAGGGTGGTGGAGGTGTCTCTGCTGGCAAGTCCAGTAAAATGTTTTCTGAAGTGATTTGTGAATGGCTACTGGTTCTCCAGTGTGGTGTTTTGATGTAGGAGAGACACCAATGATGAGGAATGTCATCCCCCAGCAGTTGCAGCCATCGGAGCAGGAAGCAGGGAGAGGTACCAGGCTGTCACTGTAGCGGATGTAGCTCTTACCACAGCACAAGGACTTAGGAAATGAAGAAGGACTTAGAGTCCTCAGAGCACCAGCTAAACACTGAGGCTCTGGGATCACTAAGCAGTAACACCAGAGAGTTCTTAATAATCGGATTATAATCAAAGACTTGGGAGAAAAAAAAGTCCCTTTGAGTACCTCTAGAAAGGCTTGTGTTGGTGTGGCTGGCTGTGATAGTGAAAATGCAAGTCACCTCCCAAGAGTGACAGCAGTGTGGTGCAAGCCATAGCAAAGAGAAGAGGGAGTGACAAAGAAAGGGCATGTGGCCTCAAGGCATCATCAGAGCATCAACTGCTCCTTATCCACAGAGGGTGGCAGGGTCCTAAAAATGTCTTAAATAGTTTTGAGACTGAGACAGAAACACTAACAGAATGATGAGGCGTGACACGAGCAAATAAACGTAAGCAAGTTGGGATAAGTATCCGAAAAAATGGAAACAAACTAAGGAGGCAGAAAATTTGTTATGGCTTTTGCCTGCATTTGGGATGAGCACACACCCCGCCAGCATTGTCACTGTCTAAATCCTTTTTCACTGGCAGCTGGTTGACAAACATGTGAATGAGTTGTGTAAAAGGTGCTGGTACCCAGCCTGGGGGTGCTGGTACCCAGCCTGGGGGTGCTGGTACCCAGCCTGGGGGTGCTGGTACCCAGCCTGGGGGTGCAGAAGGGGCCAGGGCACCCCCCGGGACATGGGAGGAAACAGGGCTCTTGTGCTGGCTGAAAATCAGCCTGTTCTACAAGGCACAGGGAGCACAGGGCTGATCTCTGTGGCTGAGCCAGCAGTGAACAGCCCTACAGAGCAACCAGCAGTCACTGGGCTGAGAGAGGCAGAGGGTGGGGGAGCACTGGGGTGTTTGGGTGGGCTCTGCTCTGTGTCAATGGGATGGGCTCTGTGGAGCTCGGGCTGAGCTGTGTCACTGATTAAACTGATCAAAGGAGGCAGCAAGTTGGGGAGCAAGGATGAGATGAGCTGTGTTAGCAACCCAATGGAGGCCTGACTGGTGCCTGTGGGTGGGTATGAGTCAAACTGCTTGGGTGGTAATGGGAGCTTCACAGTGGGTCCTCAGGAACAGCCCCTGCTCACGGGGGTCAGTGGGTGAGCCCTGGGTGAGCTAATGCAGTGAGACAGCTTTGCTTTGGCTCAGAGGCAGGGGGAATTCACTCATTTTCTGTTCAAGTTGTACAGTGCCTTCATCAGGATAGGGAAGGACAGCTGGGGAATCATTTTAAGCTACACAGAGAGATGGAAAGAGTTACGTTCCTTCTACTGCAGAAGGCAGGATGTTGGTTGGCCTGGTACAGCAGCTCTCCCTGCACTGGGGAGAGCTTTTGTTCCATCATCAGAGTTCATGCAAACACTACTGGCAGCCTGCAGAAGGACAGTGCTTGAGAGAGGGAGCAGGGATCACAGGGCCTGGTGGAGACAAACCTGTAATTAGAGAAGGCAAATAGCGTTTGGGAACAACCGGATAAAAGTGCAGGAAAACGAACAGATGTACCCAATACTCAACTGTTTTCCTGGAAACTTCACACAGAAATGAGAAGCAAAGTCACATCTGGAGTGAAGTCCATTCAATTATTTTGAAACAGACCCGAATGGATGCATTAGCAATACAGTAAATATTTTCAGAGTAAACTCTTCCCTTGCCTGTAATTCCTCAGTCACCTCTTCTTGATATTCTGTTTCCTCACTTCTCTTATTTTGTCCTTGCAGGAAATGCTCCTTATGTATGACCACAGCTGGCTTTAGTAGGGCTGTGGGGAGGCGAAGTTTGCTTTGAGTTCTTCTCTCACACAGGAAAGGAAAACTGGCTCCTCAGACACATTGTGGATGATATTGGCAGTAATAACTTGTTGCTGGCCATGGTACATGGTTTTAATTATGCTTTTTTACTTGTCTTTCTTATGAAAGCTTATCTAAATGCTTATTTTTTTTTTATTTTTACAAATGCCACCATAGGTAAATCAACATCAGCAATCCTGAATAAAAATAGTTTGCTCAAAAATCCAACATGCTTTGGTGCCTTTTGGCAATGTATCATGTTGCCTGCTGCCCAGTGAGACTTTAGTGATCACAGGGGAGTGTTTTCCCTTCTGTTTGTTGGTTTGATCTGGCTTATTTAACTGCTGGTCATACAGCCTTACTTAGTTTTGCCCTCCCTGGCTTTTTGTGACCATTAGAATGGGAATAATTACTGTGAGGTTTTTTGTTGCTTTTAAACATTTATAACATCCACTTAGGAAAAAAAATGGTCAAATGCATTCTGTTCTAGTCTTCCGCTACTGCAATAAAAATTAATCCACTTCTAGCACTTGGAGGGCAGGAGGCAAAGCTGCAATATTGGGTTTGGATTAGCCATCCCTATCAGCCAGCCCACCTATGTTATGGCCTCTGCTTGTTGTCCAGTGGGGTTTCACTTTTGGGGCATTTTTGGTTTTTCCTTTTTTTTTTATGGGGCATAAATAGGAGGAGAAGAGAGACACAGGACAGGCCTGCAGGGTGTGATTTTATTACTGTTTTTGTTGCTGTCACTGGTGCAGCAGTGAGGGTGTCTCTGGTAATCCCCCAGTCAGTGAAGACTTTACCCCCAGGTTCGCAATGCGTGTTCCTGCTGGGAGTGCAGCCTCCTTTTTTAGCCTGGACTGCAGCAGGGATGGAAGCATAAAGCAGACTTGTTGCTTCTCTTCCCCATTCCTGAGCTGACAGATGAAGATCAGGGACAGCACAGATCTCTGAAGAGCCATTTCTTCTGCCTTTCACAAGTACATGGAGGGGAGGTTGTAAGTCTTGGAGAGCTGTTACTTTCCTGTAAGAGGAGATGACACCAAGTTTAGCAGAGCTGAAGCCCTGGCTGTACTCAGTATTTCAGGAGAATTTGCAAAGCCAATCCAGAAAGCTTTTTACCCCACTGTAGGGTTTACACTGGAGGAAAACTTCACTTCCCAAGTGGAGACAAGATCTGTGCTTCCAAAAATCCTTGGCCTTGCACTTCTGCAGTCAGAGCATCAGTGGCTCAGGTGATATTTTGCATAAAGTATGGCACAGTCCTCTGGAAGGGTCACACTGCCATGCAGAGCCTCTGGATAGAACAGGGATTTCCACACATCCCTGTGTTCTGCACTTAGATGGGTGTCCACACAGGCAGGTGTGGAAGGAGATTGGGCATCTGTAACTCCAGGGAAGGCTGAGGGAAAGTCCAAGTGCTCCAGGTACCTGAAAACCAAGACCATGGTGTGCTGATAATTTTGCCTGCTTTGTTTCACTTGTATCCTTTGTTAACAAAGAGCAGTCTAGAGGGAAATAGTCTATTATTAATATTTAATTTCCTCCTATTACTGTAAGCAGATGACCTGAAAGATCATTTAGCCAGCAGCCAATAATAAAGCAAATAGGGGAATCAGAAAATGTATGTCTTGGTTAGATGGGTGATGCCTCCTTCCTCCTCTTTCCTGCCCCACCCAACCACAACTCCCCCGAAAGGGAGGCAGGGCTGTGAGGCTGCTCTGACAGCTTCAGGCACTCGGGCTGTGTGTGAGCAGTCAGGGGCACAGAGAAGCTGCTCTACCTGAGATATTCATAAAAATGCCAAACTTCAGAAAGGAAACCAGTGAGCAGCACAGAGAAGTGCTCCTGCTGCCTTCCCTGTGGTTCTCCCCAAAGGACACCTGTTTTCATTGTTTTACAGCCCCAGTTGTTTTGCAAATTTGTGTACTGCCTGTGAGCACATGGGCTCATTTATTGGGACTTGATCCTCTGAAGTGATGGGGAGAGACAAGATTTCTTGAAGTCTTTGATTTAAAAGATAGGGAGATTCTCTTTGAGCTGAAGGGGTTTCAAAGAGAGGATAAAAACTGACAAGCATCTCCCCCTCCAGGCTTTGGAAAGTAGGAAACAAATGATTAAGCAGCACCAATTTCTCTGCTTACAGCCATGTGTGAATTCAAGGATTTTCCCAGAGGGAATGAGGTAATCTGCATGTGGCTGGTAGCTGGGAAGGGTCATGTTGTCAAAAGGAGATGCTAGATTGTGATCTGTGGAATGAGCCTTGATGAACACACCCCATGGCCCCTGTGAGCTGCCTCTTACCCCATCCTAGAGCAGACAAAGAAACCAATTCCCTCTGGAGCCCAGGGAAGCTGCAGCCTGTCACCTACGTGCCCACAGGCAGCCTTGGGTGCCCTAAGGGCTGCTGATGGTCTGGAGATTTTGCTAATATGAGAATAGCTGTCAAACTGAAGTGTCACAGGCATTGTGAGCCTGGCACGGGTGCAGAGGCTGAGTCTGCTCTGCTCCAGCATGACCGAGTGTGGGTGTCCAAAAGCAGGACAAACTCAGCCTAAAGGGGCCAAGAGCTTTTTTGAGGTGGGTGATTTGAACCAAGCAGTGGCCACGGGCTCAGCTTGATGATTTTGGCACTCGGGAGACAAAAGGGGCAACATCTTAGTTCAAAGCCAACTGGAGACGCCAAACAAAAGCTTGCTTAGGCTCTGGTGGTGAATTGCTTCATGGGGACGTGCTGTTCAGATGCTTTATTGAATTTTCAAGGAGCAGTTTTTCATTGGGGGGTGAAATATGAGAGAGAACAGAGTGTTCCAAGTCACTAAAAATGAACAGAGCACCAGCTTTACAGGTTTGTGAATGACAAAAAAGGTTTATTTAATAATGAGGAAAAGGCCGGAACATAGCCCGGGGTATCAAGAAGGAATTAACAGAATAAAACACAGGCTTAGGAAGAAATAAGAATTGTAGCTGTCCAGCCTGTTGGGTGATACAGGTTATTTTCCTTGAGTTTCAAGAAGCTTGCCATGCTGTTCCCTCAAGGGCCTGAGATGTTAAATATACACTTCCCTGGTGAGTAAAGCAGATTGTTAATTAATTTTGTCTTGTTAGACCTGGTTGCTGAGCCTTGGGGTCTTGCATGAGGTAGACAATTCTACAATAAATTTTATATTCCCTCTGGGTATGTGTCGTCTTCTCTAGGTGGTCTGGATTTCATTTAGTCCCAGTACAGTGAATTTCTAGCTGTATAAGCAGAGAGGCTGAGCCTGTTCTTGTTTTAAAGCAGGTTGCAAATACTTCTAGAACTGAGCTCTGTTATTGTGTCAGGTAAAAGCTGCAGCAGCTGACACTGTGAGAGGGGAATGAGGTGGGGAGGGCGAGTTCAGGCTGAACGTGAAACCTCCCGTGCTGTGGCACGTTCTGTCAGCAGCAGCAGGTGAGGCCCCTCATGTGCTGGGGTTGTGTGGCCAGTAATTGGTTTTTCTAATGGCAGTGGCTACTCAGAAGCAGCGGAGCTGAAGCAGACACAAAATATTGTTTTGTTGTGGCTGGGACACCTGCTCGGTCCCGGTTGTTTCTCTGCTGAGATGTGCTGGCTCTGCAGAACTCCGTGTTTTCCGGCCCATCTGAGAGCAGAGGGTGGAAGGACATGTTGTCCTCTTCTGGACATAACATTCCGATTGCTTCGGAATAAATGACCAGTGCTTGGGATGAAGAATCAGGCCACTGTTTGTGAAGGGGGATGGGAAAGCAAGGGACTAAGCAAATTCAGAGGTAGAAAATTCAAATTTAACATCAGACCACGAAACAAACAGTTGAAGCAGAAGGTTAAAAGCTCTGTTGTGGCAGAAAAAGTGTATGATGTGGTCATTAAACTTCAGTTTCCAGCATCATGTTTTTTCAGGGTGCATGCAGAGCTGTAGGCAATTCCAGCTGTCTTTGTGCTGAGCAATCAGTATGTGTGGGACCTCCACAGTGAAGGTTTGTAACTTCCCTTAGTGTCCTGTTGGAAAATGAGTTTGAGATGAGCCGTCGAAAGAGTCAGGTTAAACAAAATGCATCTGGGATTAAGATGGATTCATAATCCTACTAAAGGAAGCTCTCAAATGGGGAAGAATATCCCAGTAATTTTGCTTGGATCCTCTTCACTGAGGTGCATGTGCTGTGAACATGAGGGGCAAGGGCAACATAGCAGGACTTCAGTGAAATCCCCTCAGCATCAGGATTACTGTGCCCAGTTCTGAGGCTGCCTCCTTTCAAACAGCAGCTCCTTCAGCTCTGACTCCATCTCAGAGGAGCTTGTGGAGGGAGCTGTAGTGGCTTTATTTTCCATAGCAGCAGTTTTGGCCCACGTATGTCACAGCAATTTGTTAATTTTTTCTAAACTTGTCCTGACACTGGAGTTTGGTCGTGAGCTTGACCTGCATGGAAACGTGTGAGCACACTGGGAAGTGGAGAGGCTGGAGTGTTACCCTGTCCCCATCCCTGCTGCTGTGATGCTGAGGGACAGAGGAGCTTGCTCCCACTTCAGAGCATTCAGGCACAGCCTCTGACTGAGGGACACACAGCCCTTCCTCTTAGGGGCATGTTTTGCCCACTGCTTCCCTTGTTTGGTTGGGGTTTTTTCTCACACCAGCTTTTTCCTGTCTTTCTTCCCCCCCTCTTACTCCCACACATGCACAAAGCATTGTTTATTTCTCATCCTGCCTTTTCTGTTTTTTCTCCCTCCAGACTTTCTTTATTTGTATCTTATATTAATTCCAATCCCCTTCCCTGGAAGTTGGGCTGAGGGGAGAGGTTTCAATATCTCTGCTTTGAAGCAAACCTGTTGGGATTTGTAATGGACAATCAGATGCTTGCAGAGTGATGTAAGGGCATATCACTGACATCCCTGAAATTCAAGGAAGTAGAAGCAAATCTTTAGGAAGTCAGTGGAAAATGGGAGTTTTTGCTGTAGAAAGATGGACAATAGAGAGGCTTCTATGGGTTTTTCTTCTTTAAGAAAGATTAAATGGATGATCTTTATCTTGCTCTTAACAGCTAGATCACACAATAATCTCTTCTGTTGATTTCTTCCACTCAAACCAAACAAAACACAGAAACAAGATTGCTGAAGGTGGAGAAAAGCAAGGTTTTTGAAGCATGTCCAAACCACCAAGAATCATTCACTTTCCTTTCAAATGCAGCATTAGCTATAGAGCTCTAAATCAATGAAAGGTCTAAAATTAGATTATATTCCTGAGATCAGATGTGAATCACAAGTTAATCATATTTTCTTTTATTATCACTGTCTTTACCCTTTTATTTTATCCTGAGAAATTAGGTTTCTGACTTGAAAACAGAGTGAACTGTGAAGGCATCAAGCCCTGCCGGGTGAAACCATGCCAGATCACCTGTGGATGGGTCCCAAAAATCTTGTGTTTTGGAGGTTCATGTTGCATCCAAAACTGAGCTCGGGTGATTTATCAGTTAGTGCTGTGAATCTCTCTCTCCAAACCCTCTGATGTTTCAAGTAGCTGTTTCTTAAATTAATGAGAAAATATCACTGCTTAAGCTTGCTAAATAAGGTTTACAGCCCACTCTGCAAGTGACAGGCGAGGACAGCAAGCAATTATCTCTTGACTGTGGCACAAAGCTCAGGGAACTGTGTTCTCCACTGCTGTATTTTTAGCTGAGACTGTGGTGAAATGCACCCATATCTGAAGCAGAGAGGTATGAGGTGACCTGCAAGGTCAGCGTGAAGGGAGGAGCGTGCAGGCCGTGTGTATCTGCTTGGGTGAAACGCTGCTCCAGGACCACGTTTCCTTGCAAGCAGCACCAGCTTTAACCCCAGGTTTGTGTGCATGACACTGCAGGAACTGGACTGTATCCCTGAGAGATGGCATTGGCATGGTGCCCATGTGTTTCTGGGAGAGGTGTATTTTGGTGGATGTGTTTCTGGCGGGCTGTAGGTGAAGAGCGATGGTGACCTGCACTGTTGTGTGGGTGCAACAAACGCTATGGACAGTGCAGGTTTAATGAATAAGCCTATAAAATACAGATTCACATGATCAAAAATGCTGGTGTGGCAGGAGGGGAGCCTTCAGAGACCCTTGCAAAGGGTGTTCATGGTCAGAGGGAATGTCCTCAAAGATGTCACTGTCTGACAAACCTCCAGCTTTTCTCCCTGCCACGGATCATGTTCCAGTGTCTGTGCATGGGAAGGCAAGCTGGGTCAGGCCACAAAGGGATGACCACACATGCCAGCAGCACAACCCCCCTCTAATGAGGGTTCCTGTCGCTGCAGAGCAGCGTTTTGGTGCAGCTCACTCTTGGGGCAAAGCACGTGATGGCTCCAGTCTGGTGTTTGCAATCAGAAGGAGACAGGTGTGTGTGAAAGGGCTCCTCCACCTTTCCTCTGTGCAGCCTCAGCACTTGCCAAGGCATAATTAGTGGGGCTCTCGTGTTTCAGGGCAGGCTATTGAGCAGCTGCTGAAGTGCCAGCTCAGTTGGTAGCCTCGAAAACAAAACGTCCCTTGTTTCTCATCACCACTGTGCAATGCTGCCTTCCTGAACTTGGGCTTGGCCCTGCAGTTTTCAGGGTAGACAAAATGTGAGAATTTTGCCAATGATGTATTCTTCTAGGTCTGTTTAATATCCGTTATCAATTTACTGTGCCACTTTAATGAGATTTTGCTTTCTCCATCTCCTCCATAGAGCTGATTACTTAGTGTGTGTGGCTGGTGTTGATTTCTTGTGTTGTTTTTTTTTTAAAGGAAACTACAAGTGGAGAAGTTCGATGTTTGCTTCAGCTGAAGAGAATATTTCTCAAGTCCTAGTGGGAAAAGGTGAAAAAGAGAAGCAGAGGATGTTGTTAGTAGGTATGAAGCCATGACTAGCAGTGTGATTGTTAACAGGAAGCAAAGCATCGCAGCAGTACAGCACCCTTGCTGTGTAGTGTTCCCTGCTGGACTCTGTGGCCTGGGGAGCAGTGCCTGTCCACGAGAGAGACTCTTCTGTCCGTTTGTCTGCTGGAGTTTGAGTTGTTCTGCATCTGGTTAATCCACTTTGCTGGAGCTGGCAAGCCCTGGGCTCTTTTTCTTGCCCCTGGTACTGTAAAGCCCTGGGACAGCTATGGGGAGGGCAGTGTGTGTGTGAGCAGCCTGCAGGGCTGGCAGTGAGGGCTCTGCAGACCCCTGGCAGCTTCACGGTGTCTTGGCTGTTCAGAGCTCTGCAGATATGAACGCTGAGCTGTCCCGGCCCCTCCTCACACCGGCCTGGCTGTCCTCACCATGCTAGTTCATGGGCAGGACGACTTCCTCTCAGACATCGCCTACATCATCCTGGAGCTCATCATCGCCGTGCTGGCCATCCTGGGCAACATCCTGGTCTGCTGGGCCGTCTACCTGAACAGCAACTTGCAGAACGTCACCAACTACTTCGTGGTGTCCCTGGCTGCTGCCGACATTGCCGTGGGCGTGCTGGCGATCCCCTTTGCCATCACCATCAGCACTGGCTTCTGTGCCTTCTTCTATGGCTGCCTCTTCATTGCCTGCTTTGTCCTGGTCTTGACTCAGAGTTCCATCTTCAGCCTCCTTGCTATCGCCATCGACAGAATCATTGCCATCCGGATACCCCTCAGGTAAGAATGGGCTGGGCTGGGGGTCAGGAGGTGGGAGTGGTGAGCGCCGAACATCCCTAAGAGCAACAGACCTGGAGATGAATCAAGGAAGGAAAAGTTAAATGAGGATCAGAGCTTTTCCTCTTGTATCTAAAAAAACCCCCTTTTCTATGTCTTAAAGGCTGCCTTGGCTGCTGGATTTTCTGGTCACTTTGTTTTCCAGTTCTGCTCTGTCCTCATATGGTGCATGTCCATGGCATTGCAGCGCTGCTGCCTGGGAGCTGCCACTCCATACTTAGACAGGATCCTGCAGTAGCATCAATAACCTGTGCCCTGAGCTGCAGAAGGATCACTGTGGGAAGGGGGAGCCAAAGCAATAGATGGCAGAGGGCAGAAAGGGGATCAGGTCAAGGCTTGTCGCCTTCCCCATGGGGAGAATGGGGAGCTCTGCCTGCAGCTGTAGCAGCAGGGCTGGGGGAGCGTGGATGGGGCTTCTCACAGGGGTCCTTTAAATGTGAAGGGAGAGGAAGCAGCAGGCCACGAAGAAATGGGCCTTAGAAAGATTTGGAACAGCTTAGGCACTGCCTCTGGAAGCAAAGCATGTATCAGGTCAAAACAGAGGTTTATCCCAGCCCAGACCTGTAGGTGGTTATTCTGTGGTCTCTGGAGTTTAAAGGAAGAAAAGGATGTTACAATATCAGAGCATGAAAGCTGACTATGACTGGCTGGTATTGATGTGCAACCAGGGAGGCTGACCTGGGACAAGGGGAAGTTTGGCACACACACAGGGACTGCTCCTCAGTTCAGTTTTCTAGGCGCAGGTTGTTGTGGTGGGCTGTGTCTGGCCGTGGGTGTGAAACAGCTTTGCATTTCTGTGACAATGATTTCGAGTCATTCACTGAGCTCAAGAGATGGAGAGGAAGCCCCTGGAGAGGCTGGTGCAGGAGAAGTGTAGGAGTCTCCTTCCTTCCTGTCTTGTCTTAGGAGGATGCAGCACGCTCTCAGGAATGGAGGGACTGCCTTCCTCTCCCGAGTAACAAATGCGGCTGCAAAAATGAAACAATACTCTGATTTTTGTGCTCTCAAGGTTGAGTTTTTGCACATCCTCACTCCTCTTGAGCTTAAATCACTTGTGTTGATCTGTGCAATTTAGTTTTGTCTCTTCTGAATGCTTTGGTCACGCAGCACTTATGTCAATTAACACGAACCTCCCATTCAAAACCAGACTGGGAGCCCTGGAGCTGCAGACGTTGCCTTCCCAGGCAAAGTCTTTCCTGAAGCCTTTTCTCAGCAAGTTTGTGCTGCTGTAACATTGCCTTTAATTGCTGGCTTCCAAGCCCCATTAGTCACACCTGTTACAGCCTCTAGTTTTGATGTGGTTATAAGCAATATCTGTTCCATTCTACTGTGGAGAAAACTATCGATATTATTTACCTATAAGTTGGATTGTGTCTACTTTTCTACAGTTCTACTATAGATATTCAGTGTATAAACCAAAATAATGGTAAATGGTACAAGGAAATATGTAGAGTAGCCCTCAGGACTTGCCTCTGAAATGATTTTGGGAAGGGCTGATGTCTTGAGTTTGTCTCTCACGAGCTGACTCCGAGGACTTCTGCTGACGGTTTAAGCACTCTTATTGCTAGAGGATGACTTGCCAGGAAAAGGATTTTAAAAATCTGGATTTCTGCCCGTTTTTTTGGGCTATCACTGTAACTATATTGTCTTGAAAATGCAATTTCCTGGAACAGCCAAGGTAAAGAGTCTTTTAGAAAAAACACACTTCATCAGTGCTGGGCATGATACTGGTTTCACTATCTTGTTTTTGAAAAAACAGAGCACACCCTCTTCTGCCCAGGGAACAGAGGGGCTGATTGGATGCAGAAACCCACAGGTAAATCCATGGGTTTCTCCTCTTCTGTGTCCTCTGCTGGTTTGTCCTTCCACAGTAGGAGTAATAAACTTGTCCATTCTGTTTCCCCTTAAGAATTTATGGATGAATAAACATTAGATTTATAGCCTCAGACATGCTGAGAAAGTGAAAGCTGATTATGTGAAGAGGGAAATGTGATATGATTCAGGCTGCTCATGTCCTCTTTTTTTTTTCTTTTTCTAATATCTATTTGCCTCAAAAATGTGTCAAACAGTTGGAAGGAAAATTCTGCCACTAAAGGTGTGTTGTTTTCACCCCATTCTTTAATGCCTGGTAAAGCCCCTTCTCCTCCTCAGAGGACATGAAAGATAACACCAGGTATTCCTAATATTTATTAGATGAACGCTCTTCAATAACTCAGATTTCCTTCACTCTTGTGAGACCAAAAAGGGCTAAACCTAATTTTCTTCTTCTGTTTCTTTTTAACTGTTTCATGCCTGATTTGTCCTAATAAAGGTAACCAGATACGTGGATGTGTATTCCCACACAAATAAACTGCCAGTATTAAGGAGGCAGAAAATTGGGATTTCTGATGCTGCTTGGTTTTGTATCCCTCAGCACATAGTTAGAGTTATGTTTGAAATTATTTTTCTGCAGAGAAAAGACCCTCTTTCAAAAGATTGCAGTGAGGAAAGACATTTGTAGGTGAAATTTAAAACTAGATAAGAACTAACTTGTGAATGTCTTATGGGTTCTGCCTTTCGAGTGATTAAAACACGGTGTAGAATTTGGTAAACTTTCCAAAAGTTCTCAAGCACTTTGCTGAATTCTGCCAGGTTTTATACAAATGTAACACTCTGCGAGTGGCAGCAAAGCACTCCCGTGGCAGGGAGTCCAAGCATTGTTCAGCCTGGGATAAAATCCCAACTGCATCTCTCCCGCGGCAGGTACCTGAAAACCTGCACTGGCGGATGTCGAACCCCCGGGGGCTCCAAACAAAACTGGCCGCGAGTCTGAGCCCAGGGTGCAGCCACGGGCCAAGAACAATCGCTGCTTTCCAGGCTGGGCGGTGCCAGCAAAGGCTCGGTGGGCGCCGTGCCCAGCCCCGTGCTCCTGTGCAGGCATCGGTGTCAAGATACTCCCGGGGGAAGGGCAGGTACCTCGGGTGCACTGGAAGGAGAGGGGGAAACTTTCCTTCCTGCAGCCAAGTGGAAAAGTTTTCTCAGGTTACTGAGGTTTCTGCTTGCTCTGTGTGCTGGATTCAGGCATGAAACACACAGGTCATCCAGTGCCAACTGCAGTAACGTGCTGGAGCACCGGCCTTTTCCTCTGCTGAAAGCTGGTTTTCCTACCGGGATGCGGAATAGGACGTTTGTGCTGAGAACAGTCTGTTTCAGCCTGAATTCTCTAGGGCTGCCTTCTGAAATGCTCATACATGAGCATCTGAACTGGTGAATCAGAGGTTTAATGCTTTATTGTCATTTTGAACCATATGTGGACTTATTTCTCTCCCTGCTTACCATAAACCTTTTATGGCAGGCATTTCCTACGTGTGCTCATGTTAAATAGATTATGGGCAGATTCAGCCTAATATGAGAGAAGAGTAATTTCCTTCTCCTTTGAACATGGACACGGCTTTGAAAGCAGTGCCTGTTGTCTGTGGCTTCATGGGCTGCAGCAGAACTCGCTGTTACCAAGGTTTTAGTCTGGAAGCTCATCGTGTTGCGAGCAGAACAACTGTGTTTGCCCAGCATTCCTGCTTCTGCTGTTTAGAGCAGAAGAAATAATGGTGGGCACCTGTGCCCAGCTGTGGGATCCCACCCCACCCTGACTCCATAGCATGGATGAGCACTGGTATCAGTTGGCACCTGGCAATAGGGGAGGAGGGTTCATGACTGAGAGTTTTGGGAAAGGGCTGTTTAGGGCTGCATGAGAAGGTCTCAGTTTGGCTTCTTGCCCTGCCACAGATTTCCTGGATGATCTGGGATTGCCAGTGTCTCTCATTTCCAGATACTTGTAATAGGGACAGAATATCCTCCTTGGTCCTGTCCCTGAGGGCTTCAGCTGCCTAGGTTGTGGGATGTTGAGTGGGTGTGTTCAGTGAGCAGTATTTTGTAGTGGTTTGTTAAACACCACTGAGCACTGCTGGAATTCACATCAAAGCCCTCAACGCTGAGCACAGGCTTTCTGGGGTGATGCAGTAAAGGTGTCTGAAATCTGCTCCATGCATGGCAGAGCCATCTGGCCAGGATGTCAGTGCTGTCCACCAAAGGAAGGTTTAGAAGGCAAGCAGCAGGATGGTTGGATGCTGTGATGGTGAGTTAGGCCACCTATAATCATACATCAGTCAAGTCAGCCAGAGGTGTCTCCTGTGGATCCTAGAAATTAAGCTCTCCTAAACAAATGAACACTTCTCAGTGGGTACTTGGCCAACACAGGGCTGCAGACTCTGTCACCAGAGGCTGAGAGCTTTCTCTTTTAACCCTTGGAGATACTGAGCAAGGCATGATGGACATGCAGTCCAGCACAACACACTGCAGCTGGAAACTGCTTGGGTTGAGTGCTGTTCTGAAGCCTTGTGAAGTTTCTTACATGGGAATCCCCAGAGGGTAAGAGGGAGGGAGAAGTGAGGGGGGGTGTTTGTCTGGAGCAGTAGTGATATATATTTTTAGTGGAAGGGAAGGGACATCTCTAGTCGTGGGATAACAGCTGCACAATTTCAAAATTCCTCTGACAAGATGTAGCTAATTCCAGGGCTGCAGGGTTTTGAGGGTTTTTTTGTTTTGTTTTTTGTTTTTCCAAGCTTCAAGTGCCTTCAGCCACTCTCTTGCTTCCCAAGTGTACATTTCAAAGCACAGATGCTGTTTTGCTCTCTTGATGAGGCCTGAATGTGAGCAGCTCCCTGCCACCATCCATGCTGTGCCCTTAGCAGCCCCTAAGCACAGAGCAGGATCCACTAATTGCTGGAAAAAAAACTTTTTCAGAATCCGCTGAATTCCTCCCTCATTTCTGGAAGGAGGATTTTGGTGTATTTTGAATACTGGGAATTGTGTGGTTGGTTCCCTCACCCACTCCCTCTTTTCTGATTTTGAAATGCAGCTGAGGAAGGTCTTGCATGGAGCCAGTTTTTTCCAAGGCCCATCAGCAAGGAGTTAAAGCACGTGCAGGATCTCCGTTCTGCACTGTGCCCAGCAAAAGCAGCCCCTCTCCTCGCCTGTCTTGAACTTGTGTTGGGATATGAGCATGAACCTGTGGGAGCAATTATTTCATTGGGAGATGGAAAGATTTCTGTGGCTTGTTGTATTATTTCTTTTAATGTTTGTTTTCTGAGAGAATCCTGGGGACAGAGGGAGCACTGGGTAAACACTGGGAGCCCAGTGCTACCGTTGTCCGATTGCAGACACACGGGGTCAAGTACAGTGTGGGACCCACGCTGGACAATGTGGGAATCCAGCCATCTACTTTCCATGCTGAGCATTACCAAGGGAAGGAAATTGCATTGAAATGTTAAACTGCTGCCCTGATTTACATTTTCAGAGGGAAGAACTGGTGGAGTCAGCTCAGGACTCGCAGTAACCTGCGAGGCCTTGGGAACTGGCTGATATTTCAAACAAACTGATGTCCCCACTGCACTGTCAGATTCTTACCACACTGCTTATTGTTCCTTTCAACAGATCTTGGAGAATTTGCTGTTAGGAGCGCTGGCTTCAGCCAGGCATATCAATACCTGAGGTCCCTTTGGTGTATGCAGTGCAGCCACAGCACACCTGTAGTCAGAGCACTGTCCTCAGCTTAAATTCACCCTTTCAGAGAAAGACCTGGGGTCAGCTTAGCTGCGCTGGGGACAAAAACTGCTGACTTGTCTCAGTTATTTCAGGAAGGTTGGTGGTGCTGGTCTTCCCAAAAGTGCCCTTGTGGAGCAGAGTGAGGTGTTGTGCAAGGCGATGCCAGCCTGGCTGCTGCAGCTGAGCCAGCAGGATTTCCCTGGAGCACTCCAGAACGTGGACATGTGGCACTGTGCCTCTAAGTTCTTTTGTGCTGTTTGGTTCACAGATCTCCTACAAGACAGAAAGGGCAGTTCCATGCTAAAAGGCTGTTCCTTTGCCAGAAAGGAGACATTTGCCTCAGTCTTTAGCAAGAGACCCACGGTGGTCTTCATCACCCAGGGTCAGAGCAGTGCTGTTGGTTATCCAGGATTCAAGATCTATGTACATGGCAGTAGATTGATGGAGGGAAGGAACACAGATAAAAGCTGCATCAACTTCCCCACTTTTCTGTCAACTATTCACTGCCTAAAGAAAAGGGGAGGGAAATAGGCAGTGTCACCATGGAGTCCTTGCTGCACTGTGCTGTGTGGGTTCTGCACAGCAGGTGCCTTTCTCTCTGTCTTCTGGAACACTGGGCAATTTGGGGGCTGTGTGGGTGCCAGGGGCTTGTGGAGTAACACTGATGTAACTCCCATTTGCTCTGCTTTACAGGTACAATGGCTTGGTGACTGGCTCTCGAGCCAAGGGGATCATTGCCATCTGCTGGGTGTTGTCCTTCATCATCGGCCTGACCCCAATGCTGGGGTGGCACAACCGTGCCCAAATCGAAGAGCTGGGTTCCAACAGGTCCTCTCCCATCAACTGCAGCAACAGTATGGTGGCCTGTCTCTTTGAGGCTGTGGTCACCATGGAGTACATGGTCTACTACAACTTCTTTGCCTGTGTGCTCTTGCCCCTCCTCCTCATGTTTGGCATCTACTTGAAGATCTTCATGGCAGCCCGGCGGCAGCTCAAGCAGATGGAGAACAAGATGGTACACGGGGAACGTTCTCGCTCCACATTGCAGAAGGAAGTCCATGCAGCCAAATCCTTAGCCATCATTGTTGGGCTGTTTGCAGTCTGCTGGCTCCCACTGCATATTATTAACTGCTTTACCCTTTTTTGCCCAGACTGTGCCCACGCTCCCCTCTGGCTGATGTATCTGGCTATTATCCTGTCTCACGCTAACTCGGTTGTAAACCCTCTAATTTATGCCTACCGAATCAGGGAGTTCCGATACACCTTCCGAAAAATCATCAGTCAGCACATCCTGGGCCGCAAGGAGCCCTTCAAGGCAGGGACAGCCAGCTCCAGGACTTCCACCCATGGCGGGGACACAGAGAACGCCAGCATACGGATCGGTGAGTATGCGTTAGAGGTGTACAGCAATGGAGAGATCCACAGGGATCCCGAAAAGCAGGACTTGAACAAATGCAAAGCTGGCTTGGAATGGCACCAGAACGGAAATGCTCTGGACCCGGAGACAAATGGGCATCTCCCACATTCCTGCAAAAATGGGATTCTCTCTGATGCATGCCTGAACAGGGAGCTTCACAGTGAAGAGCTACTTGATGCCCACGTGTCTTACTCAGATCTGGAAAGAGCAGCCTTCGCTGCAGCTGATGTTTCCTGATGGGACTTTTGAAGTCTTCCTGGTAGAATTATTTTTTTTCCATTGGTGACCTCTGCCATGGCAGAAAGGGAAGTTGGGGGGCGGGGGGAGAGCTGTGTATTCAGATTGCTGTGGAGAGAGGGGTCCCTATCCAGGACTGCTGGGATGATCCTAAATACTGGACTGGAGAAAAGCCAAGAGACAGTTGAAGCGAACTAAGGAAGGAGGGACACGTTACCCGTCAATGACCTGTCACCAAGAGCAGTGCCAAGGTCCAGGATGGCATTCCAAGTTCAGCACTGGGAGACCCTGCTGCTGCAGGGATATCGGGACATTATGCTGTGCTGTGTGCCTGTGGTTGTGTGTCAGTTTTGCTGTCTCTACCAACAGAAACTGAAGCATGGCTGGAAGTATTCCCTGAATGGCAAAGAGCAACAGGGAAGGGGCTTTTTAGTACTGTGGCCTTGCAACAAGCAGAAGGGGGGATAGCAACATCTGTTGGTGAGGAAGGATGCCAGGAGCTGCTTGCAGACAAAAGGAATTTACCAGATGGGAACTCTGGATACCTACAACCATGGCATTTTGTCTTTCAGTTCATGTTTTTAAAGCTTATACTGCAACAAGTTGTTTGAATGGGTTTTTTTCCATGTCTTGATAAGGTTACTTTAAGTTATAAAAGATGGGCAAGAACTCATATCCATTCCCTGAGCACTCAGTGTTCCGGAGGCACAAGGCAAATACAACCTCTTAGCTCCCCACTTTGTCCAGCAAATCATGAAAGCAGAGTCTGTAATACGGATTTCCCTTGGCAAAAGGGCTGTCAGCAAGACTTGGTGCTGCAGTGGCAGAGCAGCAGGCCAGGCTGGGGGCTGTGTCCCCAGGCTGGGGCTGTGAAGACTTGTCGGGTGTCTGGCCTGGCTGTAGGCTGGTGGCACTGTCTGCTTTTCCTCCTGTTTCTGTGCTTGTCCTCCTGAGCTCCTTGAATGCAAATTCTTTCCATGGCCCCAAATGTGTGTGAGGGGAGCTAATATTCCATACTTTGGTCATTTTCATCCTCACTCAAAGGGCTGTGGGATTTTTTTCTTCTTTCTTGGGATAGGGAGGAACCCATCCACATACCTACTACTTATTTTTGGAATTCCAATGAGCTCTGTTTAAACCTCTTTTCCCCTGTGATTTCGGTTTTTTTCTGATGTGCTTTACTGTGAAGCCTGATGTGTTCCTGTGGCACAGAGGCCAACAGAACTGGCCTGTCTGGTTAGAAGATGCTCCTACTCTGAGAAGCTGAAAGGGGTCAGCTTAGAAACTGCAGTTCTCTGTAAAAGAGAGCAGGGAAATCTCTGCTGCAGCACGTGTGCACTGATATGGTTTGTTTTAGAGGTGTTTCACAGCAGTTTGATAGCTTTCCGTGTCACAGGAAGCCTGGCAGCCCAAGGACAGCAGAAACCCACATCAGCTTGAATTATACCTGAGAACTGTCTGTTTTTTGTTATTCAGACAAATAATTTTTGTCTAGTACCACCAGCCTTCTGGAGACACAGGCAATACTGGTCCTACTGGAAAACTAAAAGTCTGGCAATTCCGGGGATCTGAACTTTATTCCCTAGCTGAAAACATCAGAAATACCACCCCCCAAACATGGCTCCTCCTCGTGTCTGTCCGCTAACATTTCAGAATCCAAGGGAAACTGGATTTTCATACTTGAGTAAGAGCAGGTTATGTTTGTGTGCTTTTATTCCATGTTTATTTTATGTATTGTGAACAATTAAAACGAAAAACCAGTTTTATTTGAGGAGAACTTTCCTTTTGCCAGTCTCCCTACACGAAGGTGGGGAGTAGTTTACGGTGCTGAATGTGTTCGAGTGTGTCGCTGCTCTGGGCTAGCACAAAGCTTAGTGTGAGGTGGAGAAAAAGATGGGGCTGCCACCACAACCCTTAGCAGAAAGACAGGCCAGTTTGTAAAACAATAGACTTCACAGTTTAATTGAATTGCTGCTCTCTTGGCACAGCTCTTCCACCGTGGTCTAACGTCAGAGGAGTGGATTATCACTCCAGCACCATTTACGAGCGCTGAGCCATTTCCCTGGCACTGACGTCATAGGTGGCTCCTCGGCAGGGTGACTCGGGATCTCGTTACTCTTGATCTTTCTTGATGGAATATTTCTGTAGGTTATTTGTGTGATGGCTGCTCTGACCTCCTGTAACTGTGGCAGAGGAACTCAGGAAAATGGGGGGCTGTTCTCCTCAGACCTCGGTTGGGAGCCGAAGTGTTTCTAAGAATAACACAAGATTACATCCGGCATTCATGTCAATAACAATTAGGTCCACAAAGAAGCAGAGCAGGGAAGGAAGTGTGGGAAAATACCAGCATGGGTCATGCTGGAACACACACGAGTGCAGAAGTGTCTCCTATTGAGCTCTGTAAAGGAATGGTTTATACCACATTGAATCAGACTTTCAGCTGATATGGGTTGGTTACCTTCTATTGTTTCCTGAGCATCTTCACACTCAATTATGGCAGCTTCTTGTTTGGCTGCCACAAGAATCAAGTTGATCTCTGTTGATGGGCAGACTTGGGATTGTCACTCTGGAAAACTTTCCTGCCCAACTGGATCACCAAGGTAGTTTATTGAGTTTCCAGATGTATTGATATTAGCTTTTGTGGTGCTGCTTGAGCTGCCCCCTAAGTGTGTCCAGTCCCTCTCAGTATTGGTGATGCAGACATGAAATGAAAAGGGTGTGTGAAGGGGCAGGGGGATGTGTGCAGGAGGAAGAGCAGGGGGGTACAGAGGCAGTGTGGTTTGTGTAGAAGTCAGTAGGCTCAGGAAGAAAGGGATGGCAATTCACCACATGCTGTGAGCCTTCTGGTGAACACCTGGCTGGGAGGGACCTTCAGAAGATGTTTCTGAACCAGTTGTTGGGGAGAGTATGAGCCTTTTGAACAGAATTTTGGAATTCCTACATCTTGTTTCCTAGGGATTATGATTTTAAGGCCTCCTGCTTTTAGGGTTTGGATATTTTTTTTAAAAAAAAGAAGTAGTAGGTCCCATCAGTGAAGTGTGGTCTTTGCTTCTAGCAGCTCTCCACTCTTGAGAGAAGTACCTGCCTTCCAAGCATAGGACCATATGCCCACTTTTCTTGCAGCTCAAGAACGTTTAGCTGATGAAATGCAGCTGTCCTGGATAAACAAATGTGATGCCAAGACAAAGAATGGGATGACTGTCAGGAGAGGCTGCAGAAGACCCCCTTGGGAATCCAAGGTGCAGTAGGCCCAGAGAGTAAGAGCTGGGGTAAGAAGAGACTAATTTCAGTCAACTGGAACTTCTTACTAAAAAAGTCTGAAGAAACATGGAGAAATGTTGTGCCTCATTTGGTGTGATGGCATTCCATGAATTTCACCATTCCCTGAAGACCCTTAGGCTCCAGGGTTTATTTGCTTTATAGGGTTTTAGAGAAAGCACAGTTTGATCAGTTGCCAGGAGTAATTTTATCAAGACTTCTCTGGGCCCTCTCTTCAATAGGGCACTGCTTTTTTGTATGTGCAAAAAAATGCACTTACAGCTGTATCCTGCAGATTTCCCTTGGGATCAGTGATATTTCAAAGCTCTATGCAAGCTTGAACTGCAGCTCTTGAATTAAGAAGCAACTGGGCATGGTGGGACAGCTGGGGTTACTGTAGACAAAAAGGGCTTCCCACTGACCCCAGTTGGTTCCAGGAAGCTTGTTGTGCAGGTGGACTTGGAGTGGCATGGAGTAGTCTGAGCCTTTGATCATTCTTTGGAAACAGACTCCAGGGGATGCTGGTGGACACAGAGAAGTCTCTAAGGTGTGGGAAATTGGAGGGTCAGGATGGATGGGAAATCTTGGTGGTGAAGGAGTATTTGTAGGGTAGGTGTTCGGGAGGATTTCAGGGGAGCAGGAATGTGCTGGGAGATGCTGGGGAGTGCACAGATGGTGCTGGCTTGAGACCAAGGTATGACTTGCTGAGGAAGGATTCTGGAAGGGATGTACAGCCTTACAGCTTTCCTGGGGTCACTGCAGAGGACCAACCCTGCCTGGTGTGTGCAGAGGGTTGACTTTGTATGGTCCATATTGACTGAGGCAGAGATGGTTCTTATGAATTGTCCTTTAGGGATACATTCTCCCATTTCCTGAGCATGTCCAGGTGTAACAAAAACCCTTCTGCTTCATGAGCATGGGCCCTACCGAAAACCAAATCCAGCCAGCCATGCTCTGTGGAAGGACAAATGTGCTACAAAGGTGCTGCAATGCATCAAAACTGCGTAGAATACTCTCCAGTGGTGTCTGCTAAGTTCAGCTGCCTAAAGGTCAGCTCTCTCCCAATTTGTTTTGGGTATCAAACTGCGCTGAGTCATACTGGAGTTTTCTTTCTTTCTAGCCCTGAGCTTTTGGCCTTCTTTATGGTAAAACACATCAAGAGTAACTGAAATCACACCAGTTTCTCATTTGCATGAGAGGTGAATAACCCTGACAGACTGAGAATCCCCAAACTGGGGCAATGTTGTGTGTAACTCCCCATCTTACTTGCCTGCTGGGACTGTTCACACAAGGATGTGTTAAAATCAAGACTGGAACCTGTTGATCTGAGAACATGCTTTGCTTCCTCCACTGTCTCAGGAGCTGGTGTTCCTGTGGAGCGGTTCTCTGTGGTCTGACAACCAAGACACTATGAACACCCTGCTGCACATGCTGTCACTATGAAACAGTTACTCTTTTAATTTAAATGTTTTACGATATAGGTGTTGTTTTCCCTCTGTTTGTCAGTTACCAGTGGGGGGGGGGGGAGGAGGGAAGGGAGGGGAAGAATCTGTGCATGCAAATGTATTTAAAGTGCATTGACCAAAGGTTTTTTTGAATCTGTGAAGTTTTCATATCTGTGAAGTCATCAGACTGCTGGGCAGTGAGGAGCCGCTGGTGCTGCGGAGTCTGTCTTAGTTACATTTCTTAATAAGCATTAAAATAATAAAAATATATTTGTAAAAGAGAGTGTGAGTGCCTTTGTCCGAGGCAGATCTGGCTAGCTGGCCCTTTTATGTGCAAGTGTTTTCTTATTATTTTATTAGCTTTTTCCACAGACTGGTCCTTCCGCAGAGCTCTCTCCCTGGTGCTGCCTGTGCTTTTGCAGAAGAGATTAGCATGGACTAACGTGACAGACTCAAATGGACTAGAAGACCCCTCCCATCTCTGAGATCCTGTCATTGTGGCAGTAAGGGAAATCATTCACAGCTGCTTATGGACCACGAGGTAGAGCTGTATCCACGCAGACCACTGCCCTGCACTGTCCTGTTCCATAGCAGGACCCGGGGTGGGTCCATAACTGGACTATGAAACGGCTTTGCCAGCTGTGGCTGGGCCATCCCACCTCCTTCTGTGTGCCCTGCTGGTGCACCTCAGACCATCACCATGTCAGTCCTCTGCCCTGTTCTGCCAACTGTGCTCAGGCTGAGATTGTCCCAGCCGGGCACCAGCCAAATCAGTCTGGAAATGGAGGCAGGGAATATGGATGTTACTGTGGTGTCTCTCCAGTCAAATCTGAGCAATGCTGACAGGCTGAAGCAGGAATACCTGCCAGCTTTTTGCAGCTGGCAACTACTAAATGTGTGTCTGAGGAAGTTAGTGAAACTCTGTACAATCCAGGAGCACTTGAAATGAAAGCTCACCAGATAACCATCAACTACTTGTCATTCCCTCTTTTGAGTCACTTTGCAGCTGAGCTCGAGGCCTCCTCACTGGAGTCCTGGTTTCTGGAGAGGTGCTGGCTCCCTGGTGCTCTGCAGCCAGCTGTGCCCAGGAGCTGCTCAACCAACTGTGTAACTGAAAAGCTTTTTGATTCTTCCCTCCTTTCACAAACACTGTGCGTTTTGTTCTGCAGCATCAAAGGCCGGGAGCTGGGGGAACAATGGGCGCCTGCAGGAGCCCAGCAGGAACAATGCTCCTACCTAGGAGAGAGAACTTGGAAGAACAGAGAGAGCTCCCAGCTTAACAACACAATTGGCCTGATCTGGAAATCTCTGCTCAGAAATCCTTGGCTCAGTCTCTCGGAACAACTGGACTTTGCAGGGCTTTTGCTGTAGAGAAGAGCTGACTGCAGCACTGGGGAACTGCTGACTGAGTGGGATGGGGCTGTGGAGGGTGGGCTTTCCCCACTAATGGGAGATAATGGTTTTGGCTAAAAAGCTTTTCACAAAAGCAGCAGGATCTTCCTTGTCACTTCTGCCCCCAAACAGGAAGCCTTTGCTGCTAAGCATAGTACACACAAGTGCCTGCATGTGTTTCAAGGAGAAGTTTCAGGAAGTTGAAGAGCTTTGAGCACCTTTTCTGAGGCCCTGTGGACCTCACAATTTACTTTCACAGGAAAGAGTCCCCCGGTCTTGCATTTTACTAAAATGACCAAGTGTGTTCATTCAGAGGAAGGAGAGAGACTTGTACCAGCTTGGAATGATTCTGGGAGGAATCAATCTCTCTGATCCCACAAATAAGCCCCCCAAGTTATATGATGTGATTCACTGCAGGCTGGAGTCTCACTGAATAGTAAGTGGAGCTGTATTTTTCTCTGTCTTCCCAATCTCTTCTTCAGTGATTTCTGAGAAGAAAGGGGGGCACTTCTGGATATTGGAGATGTTCCCTCAGAAATGACCCAGTGGATGTGATTGTTGGAGGGGTCTTGGCTGTAAGATACACCAACATTTCTCTGCTGTGTGACTGCAGAGTCACTGCTGATATCGTGCAGAGTGGCAGGAAAGTACTGTCCAGATCTCAGAAAATCAGAATTTCAGTTCAGGAACGGGAGTCCTTGCAACATATCAAAGAAAGTAATCTCAGCCAAGTTTGGGTGTGAGAGTAGCATGGTGATTTTTTTTAGCAAGTGAAAGGCAAGGACTTGGGAAAAGAGCTTTAAGTCTGCAAGTCCAGAGTAAACTGTGTAAAGATAAGGTTATGTGTAGTGCAGATGCATACTGTGTGGTCTGAGACTGTGACACTGAACTCCAAACCCGGGACTCTGGTTTTTGGGAGTGTCCTGCTGCAATCCAGAGAGGTGACTGCAACTTCTACAGAGCCCAGGGGAGTCTTTAAACCTGCTAGCTTGGACACTGAGAGCACTGGAGCTGCAATTGCTCCAGCTTTGTTTGCCAAGGATTTACCCTGAACCCTGGGCAGCTCTGATCTTTTTTTACCTTACCTAAGACAAGGAGATTAGATAACAGCTCATAATGACAATGAAGAAAATCCATGTGCATGGGGTATCTGGCTGCCTCAGCTGTTGATGAGGTCACACGGATGTGTTTTGGGCTGGTATTAGTCCAGGGTATTACTTCTAAATAGGAGTTCAGCACATCTCCATTGGGTGCTTCATACTGCTGGAGAACTTGCAGCTGCATCATTTGGGTATTTGGCATCATCTGGGCTGTGAAAGCTTCTGCCTGTGCTTTGGAGTTCCCATGGATGCAGGGCTCTTGTGGTGACTGCCTCCAGGAAAAAAATCACCTCCTAATAAAGAGAATTGAGGAGCCTGGATCAGTTCTATGAAGAATGCAAAACAAGCCTGGGCCATCTCAGGGTAAGCTGCACTCATGGTGCCTCTTGAACCCATGTCCTGTTATTGTTGGTGTGGAACGTGAGGGTCTGGGCCAATGAAAATAAGGAAGGTGGCTTGACAGACACAGATTTTATCTTTTGAGATTCGTCATAACCTTTCTAGTGTATAATAAATAAAGTTGACTCAGGAATTGGCAAGTGCCCTATAACATGCAGTCCTGGTGTTGGGACTCGGCAGAATGTTCTGCTTAGCAATGCAGTCTGTCAGCTCTGTTTGCCCAGTTCCTATTTTGGAGGTGTGCTGAACAGTGGCAGATGCTGGAGCCTTCAGCAGGGCAGGTGTGCTGGACCCAGCATCTCTGCCCGTGCTGATCCAGGGGGGGTGAAGGTCGTTTTGAATCCCTGCTGATACAACCTTTTACCACCGGGCCATAGAAAGAAAAGAAGTGTCTTGCCAACGAATGCTGTTTGCAGGGGTGTGAGTCCTGTGGCCAAGAGGGCTCCCATCCTTTCACATTTCTGTATAACCTGTCAGGCAGTCAAGGCGACATTGAACAGTATTGCTTCCTGTGTTAGTGCCTTGAGCAGCCCTGCCACGCGCTCTGGATCCTGTGATATTAAACCGTTCCATCATCCAGAGAATGGCACTGATTTCACAGCTAACAGGAATGGTAGCTCTGAGACTTGCCTGCTGCTGAGTGACTCCCTGCCATCCTGTGAGCAATCACAGGCTTCCTGAGCCAGGCAACTGGGGGTCGTGCTGCTGATATGAAGCTCTTCTGTGCTGGTAACATCTAATTGTGAAGTTATTCTCCAGAGCCAAAAGACATGGGGAGAAGAGGGCTAATGTTTGCATTCCCAGTCCCAGAGAGGCAAGTGGGGCAGGGCTGCAGTTAATTCACAAGGATTTTGGCTGATTCAAAGGCAGAGTTTCGAGAGGAGAGCACCCAGCACCAGCACAGGGGTGCTGGGCTACATGAACAACCAGCACCTTAAAGAAAAGGACAACTGGCTCCCTCATTTCTGAGGTGCCTGCCATCTGGGAGCAGTCCAGTATTCCAAGTGTTTCCTGCCTTTCTTTATATTCATGCCAAGAGCACTAACAGAATAGGGTGGAGACAAAAAAATCTCAGACCCTCCTCAAGATCCTCCTCTAATTCCTGAAGGATCAAAATGCTAAAGGTTGCACTGGAAAAACAGAAATAGTCTTTTCTCCCACCATTGGTAACTCAATGCCACAAGTAAAGCCGAGAATCAGCTGCTTCTTCTACAGCTGCGTCCTTTCTGAAGTCATGAGAAACAGCATTTTGATTTCCTTCCAGAGGAAATACACAGTAATATTCCTAACTTGCACTGAGGCCTTCCAGTCTGCAGAACGAACCCATCTAACATTCATCTGCAGCTAAATTAAACCCAAGTTCCCCTATTCCTAATGGATTGAGCCAACACTTGGGAATCAAGGCTTTTAATCAGAAACACTTATAGCTTGCTTTCTCTGAGCACTTGCTTCCCATGCAAGTTCCCTCCCATCCTAAGTTCTACATTTGCTGGTGATCCCTCCTTTCCTGCTATGCGCCAGACCCAAAGCACATGACATTTATCCAAAATGCAGGGGCTGTCTGTGCCTTTCTGTGGCTCAGCACCACCTGGACTTTCAAAAGCACTGTAGCAACCATGTTCCTGTAGATTTTCCCTGTGTGGTTGGAGGAAGGGATGTGCTCTCTACGCTAACAGCAGTCTCTGATTCCCTTGCAGGAGGATCTTTCCATCCGCGTTCGATTTGGAAGCACTGTATGGGACATACAATCCTCCCAGGGACAGTTTAATGCCTTCTTCCCATCAAAAGCATGAGGCTGCGTCCTGGGGTCGGGATGTCAGTGACATGTGGATGACACTGAAGGCTGAAGCCTGTGTGTCAGTCAGGTCTTGGAAGAGGCTGAGCTCTGTGTGCTGCACAGACACGTTCGTGCTCTCCAAAGGGAGGCCCTTGAGGACGTAGCCATGAATTCAGTGTTTTCCAGGTGGCTGCGTTCTCTCTTTGCTGGATGAACCCCAGTGTTGTGAAACATGTGTCCCTGTTCTTTTTCCTAAAGAGATGCATCTGCTGCTGTCAGCTTCCAGGTAAGACACACAGGAACCTGCTCTCCCTCAGCATCTCTGGCCTTTGGCCTCTGCTGATAGTCAGGCATCCTAAGGAAACTAGAAGTGACCTAAAGCTCTTTTTTTTTTTCGCTAACCCTTGGTCAGTGTTGCAGATGGAGAAGTAATGGCAGTTTTCCAGCAGGTGAGACCCTCCAGGCCAGCTAGGCAGACAAGCAAAATAAACACAGGAAATAGCATCCATGCAGTAAGATAGCAGAGAAAGGAGAGGCTGGGAGAGCTTTCTGCTGCCTGTGTGTCAGGGGGAAGCCCAGAAGCTCTCTCCAACAGCAGCAAGCAGGTGTTGAATCTCAGCACAAAGGAAGGGGTTACTGCCTGGACAGAGAGGAAAGGGGAGAAAAGGAGGTTTCTGCTTTGCCCAGATAGAGCAGGAGTTGCTCTCTAGGGCGCGGGGTCTGTGGAATGAAAATGGTGGGTCTAGATATGGGGTGAGTTAGTGCTTTGCTCAGGGCAGAGACTCTGATTGGCTCTGCTCTGTTTTTGTGTCTCAAAAGCAGTTCTGAGGATCTCTCTGTTGATGGAAATTCTGCTCTGTCTCACCTGGAAAACCCCTTCCCTGAGCTGCTCCCTTTGTGTCCCTTCCCCCAATCCCATGGGCTTATCAGAGCCTCCACTCTGCTGGGTTTATCCCTGGTGGTATGGCTGAGCAGTATTGTGGTGAGGCATCTGTTGGCTCCATCCCCGTGCTCAGTGAGATGGAGAAGCCACCTGTGGTGCCCAAAATAGCCTCGGCCTGGGCAATCCAATCCAAATGGTGTTGATAGTGCTGGGGGATTCCCATGCCTCATAAAGAGGCTTTTGTTGGGAGGATCTAAACTGAGCTCCAGGCCTTGCCAGCTGTGGAGAGCAGCAGATGGATCTGCAGTATAAAAATAGATGGAAGCAAACTCTTTTCTTCACCAGCTTAAAGTACAGTCCCAGAGGTGCCTGGTCAGCAGAACCAGAGCAGGGAACTGGGTGCTTTGCAGCTGCCAGTCTGCCTGGAGCCCATTAGCTCTTGTCAGAGACAGAAATTTATCTCTCCACGGCCCCATTCCCCTTACAGCTGCCTTGTGGACAATCGAGTTTGCTCACAGCTGTTGGCAGCACGTTACATCCCATTTCCCTGGGGCAACACAAGCCAGAGAATGGGGCATTTCTGTGAGACACCATGTTCCTAAAAGAGGTATTAGTCTGTGGCTGTGTCCTCTGAGATCTCTGTGCAGCACTTTAGGAAATGTGCTGACAACTTGCACCAGTGTGTCAGGGGCTGTTTCAATAGCTGACTGGTAGATTTTGCAGCATCCAAGACCTCTGTGTATTGCACATGGAAATCTCACCTACTCCCAACCCCAGGTACAGGGGGAACGTTTTGGAGTGCTATAATCTTTGTTGTTGCTCCAAGTGATTTGGCTGCTTGTTTCAATGCCATAAGTTCATACCAAAAGTCCAAGGTTTAAACACCCCCCAAAGGTATCTAAGGCTCATTGTCCTTGGTCTCTCAAGTAGATTAAAAGGGGATGTCCCCTGTGGATACCTCCAGGCCCAACTGTTCATCCCAGCACTTTCCATCTAGGATTAGAAGGTTTTCAACTCTAAAAAATGATGGGTTTGGTGCACAAAAGCGATTGTGAGGCTGCAGCAATATTCAGAGCAGGCAGGATGTGATCCCTCTGCATTGTGCCTGCACAGCCATCTCATCCTGTGTTTGCATAAAAGCCCCTTCTCAGCTGGCATCCCCACTCCATCCCCTCCTGCTAACTGAATAAGGATCATGGAGATGTTTCCTGAATGGGCTTTCTTAAGGCACTAATTTGATACACACAGGGCATCTTCCTGCAGTGAACGTTCCTTAGGTAAGGTAATTGCAAGTGAATTTGCATGGGTGGGTGGGGACAACAGGGCAGGACTGCTGGCAGAAGTCAGGGAAGGAATAGAAGAAAACCCTTTTGTTCCACACATTCAAGCATGTTGTGTCTGCTTATGCTCCCCAGCTTCTACCTGAGCTGTGTTTTGAAGGTGGCTGCACTCTTCCTCTCTTCCTCACTTTTTTGGGGTGTTTTTTTCCATTTCATCTTGTGAATCTGTTCTGCACTTTTTTAATTTTTTGCTCTTTGTGTCTTTGCTGGTTTCTTCTCCTCTGCCCCGTGTTCTCCTGCTTCCTGAAAAGCTGTGGGGTGTGAGGCAGAGGTCCTGAGGCTGGCCCTCCCTGCACTGAATCCAAGGACATACTAGCTGAGTCCCTGGTATGTCTCTGAGAGAGCCATATAGGAGCAAGAAGGGAAGAGGGAGAAAGACTAGCATCACTGGGAGAAACCAGGGCCCTTTTGATTAGAAATCTCCAAGATGCTGCAGATAGTTTCTCTTCAGGAATATTCCCCTTGGTCACAGACCCCTGTGCTCTCATGTGGTGCTGGGAGTCAGGAAATAGTGGCAGCACAGAGCCTTTCCACTTATTTACAGCATTTCCTTTTGCTTGCTGGGGGAGCAGAAAGGGTCATCTAAAGGACTTGATTTTTTTTTCTGAGCAAGTCTGATTTGCAGAGTAGAGGCAATTGCTGTTCCTATAACTTGGGAAGCACATGGTGAGGAAAAGGTAACTTCTTTTTCCTCACAGATCTAGAAAGCCTGGGTTGACAGAATGGCAGACAACAACCCACCAGTAATGTGCCAGTAAACAGACTAGGAAGCATCTGCCCTGCCTTTCAATAGTGTAAACTTGACATTTCACCCCTGACTGTTTCTGTTTTTAGCTCCTTCACGTTTGGTACTTACAGAAGTGTTTCAGCCACTAACTTGATGGGATTCAGCTCACTGTCTCATCTGGCTGTCTCATCTCTAGTGACTGTCACGAGAGGTCTCCACACTTCATGGGGGAGCTCAGTGTTGCCCAAACCTTCAACAATCAAAGGCTGCCAAGGTGCAGTGGTGGCATGGAGCCTTCACGGGAATTTCCAGCAGAACTGCGTGAAAGGTGGGACCAAAACTAGTGGCTCCAACAATCCAGTCCAGGCCTCACTTCCATCTCCCTATCTCCAGTGAAACTCCAGATACAAACCACAATCTGGGCTAAACGTGTGCTGTGACTGCACTGTTTTGTGCCTGATGTGCTTGGTGCAGTACAGCAGTGGAAACAACCTCTCAAACACAGCCCTTCTTAAGCACCAAATTTGGGCATTAGCTTGGTGTGATAATTCAGCAGCATTTGAACCGCAGTGCAGTGTGTGTATAGTTGTATCTCCATTTTCCCAGGTGACCACCGAGGGTCATTTTTACTTTTTTTTTGGCTGTTGACCTCGGACAGGATGCTCGAGCTGGAGGACAGGAGCAGTGAGTGCTCCCTCTGCTGTCTGTGGGCTTTAAGGTTCCCAGCTAATTTGGTCCCCACTCAGATTAAATGTTTTACCACGCTGGAGATGACTCTGGAAACTGTTTGGCTTCCAGTAAAGGACCCATATTAGATGTGTTTTTTGCTGTTAATTTGCAAGGCCCAAGTCTCCCAGCCCCCTGTGAGTGGCTCTGCTGGCTTCTGTGGCACTGCAGTCACAGCCTGTGTGTGAATGTGAATTCAGGTTTGGACTCAGCATAATATACCAATGAGGAGGGATGGATGTTGCAGTTTTGTATTCAGCAGAGGGTGGACTGGACTGGAGGACACCTACGCAAGTCATCTTTCCTGATGAGGTAACACCTGTGATGTGTCATCCTGTGGGAGGCCAGAGGAAATTAAATCTTGTTCAATTTTGGGTAGAAATCTCAGGTCTGTAAAGCAGCTTGTTCTGTGGGCTTATCTGGTTGTTTACTTCAGGCAGGTTTCCCCACTCTTAAAGGAGACAACTCAGTTGCCTTCACCAGGGTACAGCACTTAATTCAGCATTAAGACAAAGGCCCTTAGGGAGATGCCAAGAAGTCTAGTGGGAGTGGGGCAACCACAAAGGATTTTTAAAAGCCATTGAGCAACTTAAAAGTGCCTCTAAATTACTCTGAATGTTGAGTTTATTAAGCTTATTACCCTAGGTCCTTATTTGTTCTGGTGTAGCCTGAAAACATTCTGGCCAGTTGAACTGGACAGTGCCTTGCCAGAGTGCTGTGACCAGCAGCTGCTGGGTGGCAACTCCTCCCTTTGCCTTGGACTTGTGTGGCCTCTCACTTCATGCTCATGAGACCTCTTTTTTTATTTTGGAGTATCTTCCCCTTTGCTTGCTTGCTTTGTGTTTTCCCCTTTGCTTGCTTGCTTTGTGTTTTGGTTTTTTTTGTTTTCCCCCAGCACTGTCCATGCAGACCACGCTCTGGAATTGTGTCAGGAAGACATTCCTGTTTCTCTCTGCTGTAACATAATCAATCCTTTGTTACAGTATTTCAGTTAGTTCAGGTGCCCCTGAAGGATGAGCAGCTGTGGTCAGGAGCAGCAAGGTTTCCTGGCTGTGATTGTTCACTGGTCTGGCAACTCCTAAAAGTGCTATTTTTCTTCACCTCCACTGAAGTGCTAAACATGTCCCTGCATGCACAAGACACGGAGGCTCAACAAACCCAAAGGACTCATTGTTAAACAAGGTAAGTCATCCTGAGAGACTGGGCATTAGAGGGTTTTCAATGCTTCCCTCTGTTTGAGAAGGACCAGACAGTGAGGTGGTGTGGCAGCACAGTCCATAGCATGAGGGGAAAACACTGTGTTCCAGTTCTCTGCAAAGGCCCAAGAATAGCTGCCCTGGTGCTTCCTGTGTCTGCTTGATGCTGAACCATCAAAGAGACTTTCTGTGGCTTAAATTGAGCTTTCTGCATTTAAGAAGGGAAATGATCTTAAATTTGTTGTTGTTGTTAAGTTTGGCCCTTGCTTTGCTAGCAGCTGTATACATTAAACATGCTAAAAAAGAATACAGTGTAAAAAAAATACTAGACAAAGGAATAACAGAAGCAAGCACCAATTTTATCAAGTCCCTGAGTTCATCCAGACCATATGGAAACTGTGAATTTCATGCAGACAGCTGAGAGTCAAATGGTAGTAATTTTAGAAGTTTTCTTTCAGTTTATGAAACTGAGAACATACTTATAGGCCAAGCATAGGTGGATGAGGGAAGTGGAATCACTGGCAAACCAGAGGCAGGAGGAAAGAGGGGGATGCAGAGGTCTGAACAGGGAAGGGTTATTGCCTGAGACATGAGTATTTTGTCTAATGCATAAGGAGATGGAAAGGTGAAGAAAGGCCACAGGCATATTAGTTATTTGCAAATTGTACTATGTCATTTCTCCCTCTGCCCAATTTTAGCCATTGTGTGGAGCAGGCAGCAATACATGTGCATGCTGCATCTATCCATCTTCATAATAGCTGGGTTAAATTGCACAATCTTCAGGAATATCATTTGCAGGCAGCTCTTATTGCTGTTCCCAGCCTCTCTCCAGTAATCTGTGGCTCCAGGGGCTGGGCACATTTTGAAACTGTGGTCAGTCAGAAGGTATTTTTATGCTGCTGCTTCTCTCACCTTTTTATTCTATTATTCTGCTAAATCACTGTGTTGTAAGTAAGCATTCTTCTAGGACTGGTAATTCAGGATTTTGTGATTCAACATTACTAGAGAAAGGTTCTTTGTACCTGTAAGAAGTGAGGAATCTTTCCACTAAGATCTTGCTTCTAGCCTTGGGGAGAACTACAGCTTTGTGTACACAAAGCTTCCCAGGTAGTTTGGTAGTGGCTTGGTTTCTAAAGAGATCTATCTTGCTTACAGTGGAAAATTACACTATGCTAGAAGGAAGCTTTGAAGACCTGCAACACATGAAATTAAGCCCATATCGTGAGCAGAGAAGCATGAGCCAGCAGATGGGATAGTTAGGGTACCATTTTTTTGTACACTACATGCAAGGTCCAAGTAAATCTCCGAAGTGTTGCAATTCCTCAGCCTGACTGGATGTTGTTTTGCAATGCTGAGCAGCCCTTCGGTGTAATCGCTTCTTCCCTCCCAAAGCCTGAACATCTGGATTTATGGTGACAAGAGCAATCCAGCGAGGAAGGGCATGAGAAATGGTACCCCTGTGGATTAGAGGAGAGACTGGATATGGTCTGAGTCACAGCACATGTGAGAGACTCTCTGGCTTCCCCCAGCTGTCCCATCCCACAGTAACAGTACCACTGCTGCTCTCCTCTGTTGGGAACTGCTGCTCACAGCAATGGCTCCTTAGCAAAAACATCTCTCAAAGCCTCTTTGCCATCATCAGTAAATGGTGATCCATCAGCCACTCTCAGTGGGAACTACTGATATTAACCTCTACCATTTTCCCCTAATATCAGTTTATTCATTAACTTTCTGTGTTTTAGGTGCATCTCTGTTAATTTTCACCCACCACTGCCCAACTCTGAAGATGTACAACCTGTATGTTACAGGATCGTAAAAACTTTATATCTGGAGGGGATGCAGCAGGAGCAGAGGTGAACACTCCCTCTTCCTGGGACAATTATGAATTTTGGTGCCTCTCAAAGGAGCTATATGGACCCTACTCACACAACTTCATCTCTTCTTGAAGTGCCTCGTAATGCTCTGCAGAGTGAGGGTGAGGAGGGGAAGGTGTATGGGTAGGGAAGCAAGTACGTGCTCTTGACTGGTCTTTCTGACTAACACAGGAGGAGGCTGTGCTAGAGGGCCTTCCCAGGGCACAGCCTGGCTTGATGGAGGCTTTTAAAAAAGGCTTTATTTTATTCAGTTCCTGGAACTGAGCTGATGCTGGTGATTGTCATTATGCCGGGACCAGGAGGAACTGAACTGAGCATCAACATGTTTGTGAGTGACTTGCTTGTGACTGCTTCCCATTGTGGAACAAAAGATGCAAAAGGTGAGCAAGCAGATAGTAAAACATGGATATGAAACTTTTGCAGGCTCCCTTTTGCTCTGCAGACTGACTCAAGCCGAGTGTGTGTTGAGGGAAAATGTGTTGCAGAATCGCCTTTTGCCAAGTAGTGCCTTTTCTTCTGTTACCACTTCTTCTGCTACAATAATTCCTTTATTGTCCCTGAGTGCTGTGAATAGTCTATCTGATCAGTTAGAGATTGGACTTGGTAAGGATTTGACCTGGGCTAGCTGTTTCTGGGACAAGTGATACCCCAGCTCTTTATCCCTGCATGCCCCAGTTATCCACCACACATCCCTGCCACACTCACTCATTCCTGCTCCTCTCACATCTGTAGGTGACCCATGCCTTGCAGATGATCAGTCCAGGGACCGTGTGCTGTGTTTTCCTCCTGTTCGTGTGACTCTGGGGATGTTTGTTCTCCCACAAATCCTGTGGAAATGTAGGATGTGAGGTAAGTGGTAATCTCCAGACATGCAAATGAAGGGGACTACGTATTGTTTACAAAAACATTTATTTCTGGTGTGTCAAAAGAAGGGTGCTTTGTCCAGGGTCTTTCCCACCCTGACTTGCTTCTTGGAGAAAAGCAAGAGCTAGTGCTCATATTCTTGCTAGTGATTAAGTATTCCCCCAGGAGATCCTACATATTTTTAATGTAGACTTGCTCATTTGTGTGCTGGCTGCCTCTTTCCCTGTCAGTGGTGCTTCCTCTGCTTCCCTCTCTCTCTTATCTCCTTCTACCCCTACCAACTGGAAACAGCATCTTTTGAATAATCTTTGTTGACACAAGCTGCCTTAGTTGTAGTTGCTGCAGGGGTTGGGAAGGCTCCTCAAGCAAAGAATGTTCAGTCCTTGGGGTCATGGAAACCAGCCAGGAATTTCTGTTCTCCCATTCCCAGGGGTATGAGGAGCCTTCAGAGGAAAACCAAAGGTGACCATTTCCTCAGTTTAAATGTCGTTGACCTGAATTGCAGATGTTTACCATGACTTTTTAAGATCAAGAGGGCAGTTTTGGAAATATGACTGGTATCTTGATGGAGGATCATTTCAAATTATAGAGTCCTACAAAACAATATAGGAAATTGTTATTTGAAAAGAAGAAAGCATCATCACTGTCGCTTTCAAACCTTTGGAGTTATTTTATCGCGCTTGATCCATGTGTGCAGCTTGTTCAATGAAAGCTGGATTAAATGGCCAGATATCATTCCTTGCAGGTATGAACACAGAACATCAAGGTAGGCTAGAACATTAGCTATGTGCTAACTGAGGACAGTGTGTTACTCAGAAGGAGAAAGAAGGTGACAGTGGGACTAAAGCTGCCTCTTTTCTGTAAGGGTGATATCTTAACAGCTCTCATGGGAGGAAGGACATGTTCAACCTAATAGGATAATGGAATAATATGTTGAACATATCAGCTTTGACACAGACCATCTGGTGGCTGTAGACACAAATAACCTAAGGAAAACAAATTTGAAATGTTTCAGGAAATGGCTATATGCATGCAGTGCACTGGGGGGGGGCAGGAGGGTGCCTGTGTGTAAAAGGAAAAAGATAAAAGCCCCTCTCTTTGGCTGTGGGAAGAGTGCCTCACTCATTCCTGGAAAGGACTGCATTCCATCCTTAATGATATTTGGCCTATAAATTTAGTACTGTCATCTCCTCTGGACCCACAGAACTCTTCACTGTGATGTTGGACCAAAGGTCCAGTATGGAGTCTAGATGGTAAACAGAAAAATCCCCCAAACCAAACAAAAAACCCCCCTTCCTACAGTTACTGTTAGAAATTTGCTCAGAAATTGTTGGTATGGAAACTATTGCTCAGCAGGAAATTTATGTCCACCAGTAGGTCATTCACAATCTCTTCCCTTCTTTCTTTCTGCTGACTCTGTGTTTCTAACCCATCCTGTCTTCTCACCTCTGTCAACTGGTTTATATTCCAGTCTCCATAGACTGCTGGCCAGCAGTGAAATGGTTAACATGGACTTTTTATTTCTCTCTTTTTTCCTTCATAAAGTTTTCCTGTTTTGGAGCCAGAGAGATACTTGGGTGGAAGGTGATTATTCTTCTCAGAGCTTTGATGTCAGGCTCTCCGTGGACATCAGCAGATGCTATTTCAGCTGCTCCATCCTATTCTCATGTGAAATATTTTCTTGAAAATGGGAAAAATAGGAATATACTTTTCTTTCTAGATGAAAGCTCAGATCCTGAACTGGAGCACATGAGGCCATCCACAACCAGTTGATGGATGATTGTATAACCATATAGGCAATATGATCCTTTCAGTATGTCACACAAGCCAAGAGTTACATCTTGTATATTCAGGCAACACGTGAGTTTGTTCTGTGTGTACAGCCTGACTGGTCAGATTTCAGTGCAGTGTGATGGCCCAGGTGCCTTCTGCTGTGGCTGAGAACAACATAACACAATAGACAGTATCAGTGATGGTCAACTGCTCACGAGTCTTTGAAAGACACTGAAGACACCGAAGATCTTGAAGAGGCCAATCCAATCAATCCTCCCTTTCTCCCCTTAGTCACTGTGGATCCCTCTTGCCCTGTGTGCTCTCTCTCTCTCTTTTAAAAGTCTGCTCATGCCATTCCAGGTCCACAGACATTTGTATGGGCTCGGGAAGGATAGTAGAATGTGTTACACTCTTCATAAACGCAGCTTCCTTCTTCCTTGTTTGCCAGCAGCACGTCAGCAGCAAGTGTCACTTTCCTGTGCAGGAATGGCTTTGATAAAAGGTACACTAGTGAGATATACTCCATTGACAAGTTATTTCTGGCACAGACAGAGCTGGAAGGAAGTCAGCATTACACACAGACACTCTTTGGCCTGGGAAGCTCTGAGAACCCTTTAAATACTTGGCTCAGAAATGGCTCTTTTCCTTTTATCTAGGAGATTTTTCCTTTCCTGTTAAGTTAATTAAACTTCTGTTTTGTCTTCCTCATGCCCTTTTGCCAGCATCTAGCCTGTTCATGAAGACACTAGTTCAATAGCCATCATTTATAGTGTCAAGCTTAGGTTACTACTGTTTGTTTGCCAAGTGCAGCTGCAACCGTCTGCCCAAATTCACGTTTCTGTGAGTCAGAGATATTGGCCTCCACTACACAAACGTGCCATTGAGGCCTCACAGCATCCCCTCCATGAGCTGTCCTTAAAAGATGGCAAGCTTTGTTGTCTTCCCACTTCTCTGAAAAAGGGCTTGTTTACGCTGGACAACTGATTTGGGTTGCAGTGGAGTCTGCAGTTCAAGTGAGATATTACTTCTGGTTAGCACCCTGTAAGGATATTCTCACTGTGGAATAAGAGTATGTTACTCAAAAATAAATTCTAAAGCAGATCAAGTTATTCTGAAGCAGAAGTTTCCAGGCTGGGTATCAACCTGTGTAACAAGTCCCTGTGTATAAAACCCCTGAGTGCCTGACATCCTGAGAGACCCTGTTCCTGAGTGTCTGGGGGTATGGATCAGCCCACTGGGCAAATTCAGCTGAAGGGTTGTAGCCCCTTTCCCACTTCTTAGCATAAAACTATGCTCCCATATCATATTGCAGCAGAAGGATACCACAGATGCTCCCTTTTTGATCCCCTTCCCTGCCATCCCTATCACTGTGCAGCCCTAGTTCCCACTAGTCAGTGGGAGCTGTGAGTTGAATGGCTTTGGTGAGAGACTAATGGGGAAGCATTTTAATATGGAGAATTTCCTGTGAGGACCTTTTATACAGTGCCTGTATGAGAGATCTAGCAGGTTTTCCATAATAATTCCAGAGTGGGAAGAGTCTCATCCTTTGTGAGAGACAAGCCTTATTATAATTTCCTCATTCTCTGCTTGAATGCCTTCCCAGAAAAGCAAGGTGTTGATTGTTAATGGATGTTGCTGTTCCTTTTGTGCTGTCAAGTGTAAAACTAAAGATGAATGTATCCCTTTATTGACTTTTGGGTGCAGGTTTTAACCTGCCTGAAGAAAATTCAGTGCCTATCCTAAAAGTTACACGGCAGGCGTTCAGTGGGCAAGCTGGGGAAACAAACCTCTTCAAGCTCCTTCTTGAGTTTCTTTGAAGACCATCAAACCCCAACCCATGCAATTGAGAGCCAGAGTGGTGTATTGAATCCTTTAATACCACCTTGCCACTGGCCAAGCTGTTAGCCAAAGCTCTCACCTAGAAAACAATGGGTTTAGGACAATCTAATGAGCTCACCAGGAATAATTTGCCATTTTTTGGATGAAATAATCTTTCAGTGACTTTTTCCCCTTAAGGGCAATATAGGGCTCTTATAATCTGCATTTGTTTTTAACCTGAATGTCTCTGAAGTAGCTGTTTGGGATTACCTTACAGTCAGGTCTTTTATAGAGGGTTAAATGACTGAAAATTGTCCTTTTTAGAATTCAAATAAGCTCCCATTACTTCCCATATGATATCCCTATCAGCCGTATCAAATGCTTTTCCAAAGTTCATAGAATTCACATAGAGCTTCCACTCAGAGGGGAAGTCCTTGAGGATTTTGAAGTTAGCCCTGTGATAAATTCAAGTCTGTCTTTGTCAAAATCAGATTATTCAGTTCCAACTTTGATGTTTGCTAATTCCATTCTCTAACTATATTCTTGCCAGGAATTCAGCAGTATAGAAACATGTTCCAGACTCTGCCTCATCTCTCCAGCTCTTACACTTTGAAATATCTAAATTCTGCAAGGTTTGAAACAAAGGATTTTTCTCCTACTATGAGGGGAGGGATATCTTCCTCTTCCCAGATTATACCTAAAGTTCATTCACTTTGGTATAGACTACTACCCCCTTTGATGAAGGATTAGAACACTATTTATAGTAGGTGCTTAAAGACCGGGCTTCCTGAACCCGTGGAAAACAAATGCGCCAGATTTTATTCTTTTGTTCTTTTAATAAACTGTCCGTGAGATTCTTCCCCTCCCCTCCTTTCCTGCTGGTTTACTTGCATTCTTATATATTCAGTGTTTTTCTCTTCTGTCTTTGTTCCAGTTTATCAGCAATTTACACACAGTTGTTTCCCAGACTCCACGATTTCAACAGCAAAAATAACACTGACCTTTTGAGCCCATGAGCAATCTCGTTGGTGGTAATTTAGCAGAAAGTTACAGTAATGAACAAGAACTCTGCTCTTAAATGTTAGATCACTAAATGTGTTTTATGAGTGTTTATTACTTCTTTAATGCACTTCCTGTGCACCAGGGAGATAGCCATATTCCAGGGAAGGATGAAGTTTTTAATTGATGAAAGTGGCCAATTTGTGAATCTCTTCTGCTTTAAAGATACATTTTCAGGTGTGATTTAGTCAGAGCAATCAAGGAGAATGTTTCTAGCTAGAAAGACAACAGTGGAAACAACAGAAGGGCTCTTACAAAGATACCTTAACTCTTTGAAAACTGAGCTGGGCTTTTCCTGTGGGAGAGAGGGGAAGGTGACTAAACACATTTCACTCCCCAGATTTGGGGCTGCTCAGGGTCTGCTTTGGTCCCAGTCATGCCTGAGAGCAGACAAAATGTATTGTCAACAATAAACTTCCTCAGTTTTCAGCCACTTCCCCTCACCCAGCCTTCAGAACAGCAGGAAGCCAAAAGCAGATGACACGAAGCCAATAGAAGAGGTTTATAATTTGGCTCTCCTACTCTATAGGTGATTGTACCTGTGGTTTTTGCAGAGTCCATGGGAAAGGTGAGGAATCTAAATGCAGGCCAGAACTTTCCATCTGTGTCAAAATCCTCAATTGCTCTTTGTCTTAAGTTTACATACAGACCCATTTCTAAAACTGGTAGGAGTGATTGTAAGGATTTAAGCAGAATTAGGAAGAGAGCTTTGTCTGTAACCGGTGTAAAGGCAAAAAACCTCTGAAAACCTCCAATGAAGTCAGGTGTTGTTAGCAAGAGGTCAGGGTTCAAAGGAGCGACTTTGCAACAGAGAATGTTGGTTTCCCTGCATCACAGCACCCTTAAACCAAAGCAGGACAGACAGGAAGGTTATCAGCTGTCTTCCTTTTTTTACCTGTGTATTAAGGAGCATGAAGCCAGTGCCTTATCTTCCCCCTGCATTTTAGACCTGTCTCCTCTCTCTACACTTTTATTATGCTAATTCCCCTTCACTGCCTGTCTCTTGCACTTGAAATGTTTTGAATCAGGTGTGTTCCAAGCTAATTGTTTTACATTTCCAAATGAATCAAGGGAATTTGTATTCGAGGTGAAGCAATGTAAAGACCTATTTCAGTGATCTCTTTTGCAGTACAGTTCAGCACTTTATTTTGTGGCCACTGGAAAATGACATTGTAGGAGGTCATTTTAGAGGCTGTTGCAGCATCTAGAAAGCAAGTTTAGACAGAGCACCAATATCATGTGGCCTTGCAAGGCACATCTGGGTCCACATCCACCCAAATCCCTTGATAGGTGTTAATAACCAGCAGCATGACCCTGTGGGTGATCTGAGACAGTTTCTGGGCTGGGGACACGAGTTATTAATTTATTTATCTGCTCTGGAGAACTCTGTGTGACCCATTTCAAGGACTGACAGGAGAAGAAAGCATCTGGAGACATGATTCACATGACAGTAGCAGGGTTTGTAAAAAGCTGGGTGTTTCAGAGGGAGTATATATACATACTGCTAACTTAGGAAGGGCAGACAGAAATGCTGCCACTAATCCTGCCTACTAGCTCTGGTACGTGATGCTGTTCAGCCTTTGCTCCTATCTTGGGCTACAGTGGAAAGACTTTGTTTGTTTGTTTAAATCTTTTCTTGGGTCTTTCCCAATTTTAGCCTGAACTCTAGATATTTGGCTCTTAAATTCAATCTCCAGGGTGCTTCTGACTAATGCCAGGGTGCTATTGTGGGGTTTTACAGGAACTCTTGGGAACAGTCTTGCAGCACAGAGTGTGTGGACCAGGATTACCAAAGCCCAGTTTTAGCTCTGCGATGGTATCTGTGCAACGCAGCGTTTCAGCACGAGAACTGCTTTCTGTACAGATTACACTGTGTGGTCCTGACTTCTACATCTGACTTTCTGGACCACCCTGACTGAGGGCAATAGAGATGAAAAGCATATGCACTTCAGAACTGTTTTGTAGGAATTTTCTCTCATTTTAGAGAACTTTTGTTCCATAAAATACTCATTTTCCTCTAAACCAGTTATTATAGCCTGGGTTCATACCAAAAGGTTCAGCTATTTCCCAAAACAATTACTTGGTCCAGGTAATGCAGAACTGGGAAGTTTAAATACAGAGGTTTGAAGAAGTCAAAACCAGAGCTGGGATCTGGATTCAAGCATCCTACTTAAACAGATAATTGGAGTGACTGAGGTGGAACACTCAGACTTAAATCCAAGCCCTTTAATATGCTTTGTCTGGGATATGGAAGGCATCTTCCTTTATTAGGTTACTTTCCTGCTCAACATTAACATTTCATGCTTTGAAGGTTTATTGTGTTGGCTGGAGTTATACCTTTATATACACGTGGTCCCTATGGAATAGGCTGGTCTCTTTTCATCATTATTAGTAATTCTAGGCTTGTCATTTCCTATCCATGCATCTGGACCTTACTGCACTGTTGCAGGATGGTTGATGTGGTGCACAGGAAATGTTCTGTTTTTTCAGGTCTCTACTGTTCCTGAGTATTTTTTTTCAGGGGCTTCAGTTTTATTGCCATGAAGTCCATTTCCTACATGTAGTACAATTTACTAAATTACAAATAAACAAGGCACCAATAGAGAAGTCAGTGAAAGTTCACACTAAGAATAGAAGCTTGAAGAGAAAAGTTCAGTTATGTGACCTTCTTCAGGAGCTGGATACAAAATAGACCTGCTGGTTTTCCCTTTAATTTGCAGTCCAGACAGAAAAGAAATCGGACAGTTCCCAGAGAAACTCAGGACCTTCTGTTTGTTTCTATGAATCTTCCAGAAATGCTTTATCTGTTGACATCCTGGGTATGCTGATATGGAAATGAACTTACTTGGCCTCCTCATTTCCCTCCTGTACTGTCAGCTGATTTCTGCATTGATCTTCCCTTTCTCAGTGTTTAAAGATCTACCAGCCATGAACAAAACAAAATGTTACTGATAGGTAACTTTAAAATTGGCTGTTACAGCAAATTAGGATCATCAGATGAAAAATGCCATGTATGTATCAGTCACTGCTTATTATTGCCCTTCAGAAATAGGTTTGGGAAAGAAAAACAATTCCTAAGAACAGGGTTTTAGGCCCTTGGTTATGAAAAAGTAGATACTACACTGCGGAGCACAGAGCAAATAGACAATGTAATAGCTATTCAGACTAAAGAGTTCCTTCCTTTCAAATGATGGGGGTTTAGCTTATTTTGAAAAGTCCCCCAAAGAGTAAAGGGGTGAGATATTTTCTGTTTAAAGGCACTAGTGTGCCTTTTAGGAGTTATTCCAAAGAGCTCCTGCCCCTAACAAAGCCCCAGAGCAGCACTTCTGCCCTGCTGCGCTTGGCAGGCAGAGCATCACAGCAACCTTTGGGGCTAAAAGGGGTGAATTAGAGAAAAGGAATCACAGCTCTCCAAATGCCTTGATGAAACCAGACTATCCCTGGACAATTTCTGCTTAAAGTTAAATATTAGACACTCTCTCCCTGACATTCTTTTTTTATTTAGTCTAAAAGGCTTAATATTTAACTCAAAATACCTAACAACTGCAAATGCTAAGTGCTGAACGTTGTTACATCTTCCAGCAGATACATAAAGTAGTGCTTAACCTCGGTGGGATATATTTAGACATATGTAGCCATCCCTGGACTTCGTGCTTCACTTGAATGAGAAAAGCAGTTGCTACAATGTGAATTTCCGTGTGTTTTGAGGCAGAAGGCACAGCCAGTGGTTCAGTGGGAATAACTGGTTTAAACTGGGTGTGCACTTGGTACCTGCTGAAGGGAACATTCTTTATTAGATGCACTTTTATTTTTGTCCCAGATCAAGGTCTTAATTGGTTCAATACTTTGTCTGACATTAACTCTGGTTTGGGGATGGATTTCCAATTATATCGGGCCTCAAATCCATGTTAAAGTCAAAGTTATTTATTGCTGGCTCCTGTTCAGAGTCTTACTGCAACTGAAATGGGCACACAAATATCCATGAAAACCATTGCCATTTTATGACTTCCTATTTCCAAGCTTTTCTGTTGGAATGGTATCATTGTAAAAACCTCCTAAAAGTACCAGGAACGGCCAAAGGGGCAGGACCCTGGACTCTGTATTGCCTGGAATGACTGGCTTTCCTTCCTTCCTCCCTCTCTCTTCCTTCTCTCTTCCTCTGCCTTCCTCTTTTTTCCTCTCTTTCTTTCTACCTTTCTCTCTCATTTTCTCTCTCATTCTCTCTCTCCTCTCATCTTTCTCTTTCTTCTCTCCCCCTTTTTAATTCATCTCTTTCTTTCTCTCTTCCTTTCCATCTTATCCCTTTATCCAAAACCCACTGCTGCGTGCTTATAAGGCTAGGGCAAGGGCTAACTAATTTCCGCGAACTACCGATTTCCACGCCAAGTGTGCCATTTACTAACAACGCCCTGCTAGTTTTTTTTGAGGACCCTCAGACTTTCGTCATTCCTGGGCTCTCCCTTCCCCTTCAGGGGGGGACGTCGCGTTTTTGGCCGCGCTTGGTGCAGAAGGGCCAAATAACCCCGAGCAGCTGCGGCCGCCACGGCCCGTGAGGGGAGCGGGGCGTGTCCCGGCGGGGCCGCCCGGGGCGAAGTCCGGGGGGTGGGCGCGTTCCCGAGGGGCAGCGAGGGCCGGGGGGCAGCGCGTGCCCGCGCTCCGCCATGGCCGCGTCCCTGGAGTCGCTGGAGTCCTGCCTGGAGCGGCACATCCCGCCCGGGGACCTCGCCGAGGTGAAGCGGATCCTCTACGGGGGCGAGGCCAGGTGCGCTGCGCTGCCAGGACGGGCTCGCCCCCACCGCGGGTCGTTGTCCTGACCCGCCCGCTCTCCCGCCGCTCCGCTCCGCGCGGATGCCCGGGCCGGGAGTGAGGAGAAGGAGTCGGTGTGAGGGCGGGTGTGCAGGACACAGGGCTGGGCTGAGGGGGAGAAGGAAGAGAAGGGTTTGTGGTGCTCTGCTGAGGTGACTGGGGCAGCTGGGAGGTGATCCAGGCGTGAGACGGTGGCTGACGGGGATGAAAGGTGTGAGGGGGTACTTGGGAGGCCGTGGCGGTGAGGTGAGGGAGCTGGAAAAGTGGGGGTCAAACATGAGAAATACACTGAACGGAAGTGCTTATAATCCAGCAGGCAGGTGGAGGTTTGTACATGTACTCCTTGATCTCTTCAGCAAGGTGTTAAGTGTCTGGAAGTGGCAAATAAGAGGGGGACACTGGGAAGTTGGTGCCATAGAGGTGATGGGTGAGACCTGCACACGACCTGGCCTCTGCCCTGCTGTCCCTTGGCTGATAGATACTTACTGGGGCATGAGAACTTGGGTGTGTGCAGCTTAGACAGTGTTTGTGATCCCCTGCGTCCATTGCACTCAGAGCAGAAAAGGAGAACATGTCATCCTGAAATGTCCCTGTTTCCTGTTCAATCCAGAAAACTTAATTTGCCAACTGCTGCATGGTCAGCGGCTCAGGAAGGAGATTTTGAGCTGCAGGGCTATGGATTTGAAGCTGCTCCGGAGCAACTGAGAAGGCCACGTATCGTTCGAGTGGGACTGGTACAGAATAAAATTCCTCTTCCCACAGACACACCAGTGGCAGTCCAGGTACACAAGCTGGGAGTGGGGCTGTTTGTAACTCCTGTTCTGCTGGATTGAGAAAAAACATGGTTCAGTTGCTGATTTGGATTTGGATTCAGTTTTATTGTTTCTCAGAAACATCTCTTCTGTTTACCTAGTGAAGGCCCAGCCTGCTTGCAGTTTTTCCAAAGCTCAATATTTAGTAGCTTATTTTATACATGAAAATCCTTTGCCTCTAAAATGAAACATAAAATCATTTACACAAAATCAAAAGGGATGGCAACCGGTGAAAACCACAGGTGCTGTTCTCATTTTAATTGAGAAATGTTCCATTATGGGAAAATCCATTAGGGTAAACACAGATTAATAAAGCTGTGTTCATTAGTCTTTGTACAGCAGTCAGTGAAATCTTATTACAAGATAACATGGTTTAGTGGTGACTTAGCAGTGCTGGGTTAATGGTTGGACTTGATGATCTTAGAGGTGTTTTCCACCATTAATGATTCTGTGACCATCATCTCTCAACATCTTGGACACAAAAGTGTTGAGGTGACACATATGTACAGAAATAGCCTCTTAAGAGTAGCTTTAAAAAAGGGAAAGAAAATACCATATTTATAAAATCTCCTGGAGCACTAGTTTTGTACAGTGACAGGATAGAACGTTTCTGAAGTGATTTGTTTTGGAAAGATTTACATGTCACAGATGCAAGTCATTAATTCAGTAACTGGATCAAGTTTGTGGATTCTGTATAGCAGCTGTTCAAGAAAGTACCAGTTATATTAATGATTTTACCTTATAAATAACTAGTTAACTGTTTCTGTAAATATACAGTTGCTGAGTTCGTAGGTCACTGCAGTCTTGTCTTGAGTCCTTTTTTTTTTATTGACACCTGAAAGTAGCAATGCAAAGTGCTACACCTATGCTTATCTTTAAGCATAATACTCTAGAAAACTACTTAATAAATGCTTTGATGTTTTTTGTTGGTAATAATTACTTAGCTCTTAGGGCAGAGGACTTTAGGAGATAGTTTGAAGTTAAAAACTTCTAGAGAGTGTCCAAGATCCACATGTACAAGCAGGATTTGGAGATAACCAAGGAAATAGACTGTCCTTGCCTCATATTTTAAGATTCTGAGTACTTGACTTCTAATTCACATTTATTTAACGTTGTTCTGTAGGTTGTTCACAGTGAGCAGCAAAATTATAACATTTGCTGATTCTGTTAAGACTTTCAGCTTTTTGCAGTCAGTCAGCAACGAGTTGCCACACATATAAACGTTGCAACCTTGGAATTAGAATCCCTTTGGAATGCCTTCTCTATTTTCAGCATCTAAATGCTTTTACAAATCCATATCTAACTCTATTATTAGTGTTCAGGAATGATAACTTGTTGAGTTACTCCCTCTGAAAGCAATGGCACTAAGTATAGAGCAAGATAAACTCAATGTGAACAAAGGTTGTAAAACCAGGCTGTTAACAGAGAAGTGAGTTAGAACATGCAGCTTTTTTACAGTGTGGCATTTCTCACCATCAGGTGGCTGCTCTGCACAGACGAATTGAGGAGATTGTGGGCGTAGCTGCAATGTGTGGGGTCAACATTGTGTGTTTCCAGGAGGCTTGGAGTGAGTATTTTCCATGATTCCTTCTAGGTTGTCAGGTGTTAAGTTCCTTCTATTTTAACAGGTGTCCTGTACTAGAAATGTGTCTTGTAAGTAACCAGCAGAAATCTTCCAAGATATAACAATTGCCTTTAGTGATTTGCTTCCTAAAGGAAAACCCAAAGAGCCTTAGTTAGGAGAAGTGTATGGAAGATGTATGTGAGGTTTTTTACATTGAAGACTGGCATAATCTGCAATGGTGATATTTGTAGCTCCTTCATGGCACCCTTCAAGATTCTTTCCTTGTTTTTTTTTCTCCTAAAGCTTTAGGGTTTTTTCTAGACAGGTACTAAAATTTAAAAATCTATTTTTAAGTAAGAAGGGGTGTTTGAGGCTTAACAGAAGGAAACTCCAAAAAGAAGTCCCGTTAAATATTTGTGAAAACAGGCACAGACAGTGTACACCAGTGGCTGAGGTGTCTTTTGTGTTTTTACCCCTGCTGAGACTTCACTTAGTGCACTCATTCTCTTCTGCTTTGCCCTCTGTGGGCCCAAATCTCCTTGCCCTTGCTAAAAAATATTTTCAGATACCTTTGTCTTTAGGACAGAAAAACTGTTGAATCATTCTTGTTTAATTTTTTATTTGTGTTCATGCAAATAGTGTGTGTTTCTTGAGTGGCATGAGCATTCTTGTGAATTCTGTCTTGCTTTGGTGTTTTCCAGCCATGCCCTTTGCTTTTTGTACAAGAGAGAAACTGCCTTGGACTGAATTTGCTGAGTCAGCAGAGGATGGGCCAACAACAAAATTCTGTCAAGAGGTAAAAAACACAACCAAGCAGAAAACCCCAAACTCACATCCACCCTCCATCCCCAGCCTGTAACTGCCACTGATTAGCATGGATTTCTTCTTTATGAACCGTTCTGGTATCACTGAGAAAACTGAAATAATAAAAGATAAATTTTCAACTTGCTTGACAAATATAACCATAGTGAGTTGAAGTAGAAATGGACAACAGCTGTGCTCAATATTTATTTTTTAAACTACTTTGCATTTAAAGACTTCCTTTTACCATGAAAATCAAATGAAACTGCCCATTTAACTATTCCTGAATTTTACAAGGGAGGAATGTTTCTTCCTACAGATATTTTTAATTTCTATTTAAACTGTGTTAGTTGCCTAGAACAGTTGAGAATTAAACAATGTTTGCATTAAAGTGTGAGGAGAAGAGCAGCCTTTTCTGAACAGGGAACACTCACACAAGTGTTTGCATCTCCCTCTGCAATGACACAAATGTAGGGAACTTTTTATGGACCCAAGGAGATTTGTTATTGTCTGGTACTTGTTTCTCCAGAAACTGTTGATTAGAAGGGTGGCAGTGTTTATTTTTGTTTTCTGACAGCTTTTTTGTTAAATCAGAAATTTCAATTATTTTCATTTATAAGTGATTGAAACAACAAAAGACAGTTTTGATGTCAGATTTTCCCAGATATGCACTGAGCTGTTAAGCTTTTGTGGGCAGCATAATATCTCTAGTCTGATCTAGGGCAAGAACATGTTGCTTCTCACTGTGGAGTTAATGACACTATGGAAGCTTGGAGAAATAAAAGAAGTCATTTGAAGGAAAAGACAATGTGCTAGTAAACTGGCAGAAGTTGCTGCATTTCTCACTCATACCTGTGTAATGCTATTTTACTTTTTTTTTTTTTTAAAGAAACAACTGTTTTCAGTGAGCTGTGGTGTCTGTCAGTCTGGGGGTGCTGCAGGTTTGTGTTTAATTGTGTTTAATTATGTTCCTTTGTACAGCTGGCAAAGAAACACAACATGGTTGTGGTATCTCCAATCCTGGAGCGAGATGAAGTACACGGTGGGATTCTGTGGAATACTGCAGTGGTCATTTCTAATTCTGGGGCTGTCCTTGGCAAAAGTAGGAAAAATCACATTCCAAGGGTGGGAGATTTCAATGAGGTGAGATGCAGTGTTGTGACTATCAAGTCTTACTTTACAGCTCTTTGTTCCAGCATGTGCTGTGTCAGTAGTACTGGCAGGAAATGTAATGTGTTTCTAGAAAATGTGGTTCACTTACTGTCAAATCAGTTTTTCTCAGATGAAATTATACTAAGTTAATTTCTGAAGAATTAATAATTGTTGTGAGAGTGATGAGTCTTAAAAGACAAATGATGTTTGTCATGTAATCTTCCTTGGCCTGGTGGAAGCTACAAAAGTATCGAGAATCTTTAAAAAAACCCATTTAATTCACAGCTGTGTTATGTTTGTTGTGCATGATTGGCTTGGGTGGTGTTTTCATGTGTGCATGTTGAACTTGTTTCAGTTTGCAGGGCAATTGTTTCATGGGTCAAGTGTGAACATTACAATCTTTCTGTGTTTCTGTGAGGTTGTCTTGGAAATGACAGTTCTTTTGCTGGTGTTTCTTTGAGCAGAGTCCTTTAATTCCTTACACTTCTGACTGAATAGCTGGTTTATGGCATCTCCTGTTTACTGATCACACTGCTGCCACTGAAGCCCCCCCAGCAGGTTTTAGGCCATCCTCCAGAATCAGCTTCAACTGAATTGGCAGTAAAGGCAACGGCAGAAGCAAACTGGTGTGTTTATCCATCCATAGAATTATCACAAGTAGAAAGATCAGGATTAAAAATTAACCAAAGTCTAAAAATACATTGTCTTACCTGACTAAATCTCTCCTTGTCAGCTAAAGTGGGTAATTAACAGAGGCATTTCTTCTAAGCACTGGGTGCTGCTCTGTACTTGCAGTTGTTTTTTTCCTTGTCTGAATGCACCAGTCAGCAATCTGAGGCTTCAGAACCAAAACTTCAGAACCTTTTTTATTAATTTAAAAACTACTTTTGGGTCTTGAAAATTCATGTTCAAGGACCTCTGGAAGTTCTGGCCTTGGATCCCGGGCCTGATCAGGCTGGTTTGTGTTTTTTCAGAGGAGGCTGTTAAGGGTATTTCCACAATGAATTTCTGGCACAGGCCTGTCAGTCACCAGTGCTACCTTCTATTTTTAACCATATTTTGATACTTCATATTATTTTATCAGGTCTGTCCTTTAGTAACTCAAAATAGTAACTCACAAACCCATTAGTTACTTTCCACATTTTTTTATTTGTTCCTTACGTAATCCGAGAAAAAAATAAATTCCTGTTGCTTGTCCCAATATATGATGTCTTTCAGTTTTCCAGACTGTTTTGTGGAGCATCAACAGATTCCAAGAAACTTGTTGTTTCCAGCTATGAAACTGTAATAAAAGGCACCTAAAAAAAGAAAATACTTTTATTTTCATGTTAAGTATAAATAAGAGTTTCAGTAAGAGTTTTGCTTAGTTGCTAAAAGAAGGTAGTTCTTAGAATCCTAAATGCCAGAATTACTACAGAACAACCTGTTTAAAGCTTGCAGGTGTACTATAATGATTGGACATTTCTTCTTGTATCTACCTCGTTATAGAATCAGGTAGTGTTTGCCCAAAACAGCACTGTCTTTAGCTAGTTTTGTTACAGAGCATGAAGTCCATTCTTCTGATAGAGCAACTTTAGAAACCACCCAGGCTACAGGAAAGGATTATGTTCATCTGTGCTACTTTAATGTTGTTTTCTTTATCAACAAAGTTAAACCTCAAGGAAATGTTGAGTGTGAAATCATTTCTTGTGGATTATCTCTGTAGAGCAGATAAGGGAAAGGAGCTTTGTTCAAGTCATGCCCATTGAATCAGTGAAAACTAAATGGAAAGGCAAAGATTGGTCTGTGGCCTCTTCAGCCATGTGTGGGAGGGCACATAAACAAAAATCAATCCTTCTTGAGCCATCATAGTTTGTTGCTGTGGAGATGATTGTGACCTCTGGTGGGGAATAAAGAAATCAGAACTGATGAATTCCCTGAAGCAACAGCATCCTTGTTTTTCTTCTCCTATTGTAATAAGAGAAACTGAGAATAGAAGAAAAAATGGAAATATATTCAATTAGCAGGATCCAAATAAAAGGATTATGAAGGAAAATTTTCTTATATGGTGAATGTACTCAGAGAGGTGCCTAAAGCTTAGTGATTTGTGGATCTGCCCTAAGCTTCTGTAGGAACTTCTAGCATTGATAGAAGAGTTTATGGCATAGTTACACAGTGCTTAGATGTAGTATGAGAGGAAACAGAAAGGGGCTTGAATTTGATCTCAGCAGCCTAAGAGCCACTTTTTGCTGCACGCCCATTAGAGTGCACTGTGTACTAAAAGGAAGGTGTTGTCCTCGCCCATGATCTAATGATTTAAACCTGGTTATCAGAAACTGGGAGGTGTCAAAGCAATGTTGGTGGTACTTCCTTTCACTTTTTTGTAAGAAGGCTGCCTCTGTGGTTTTTTCTTGTGTTTTGTTTGTAGTCTACATACTATATGGAAGGAAATACAGGACACCCAGTGTTTCAGACCCAGTTTGGAGCAATTGCTGTGAATATTTGCTACGGACGCCATCACCCTCTGAACTGGCTGATGTTTAGCATGAATGGGGCAGAGATCATCTTTAACCCTTCAGCCACTATTGGGACACTCAGGTAAAATACAAACTGATTGATTGCTCCCTTTCTGGGTTAACTGACCTCTGATCCCCTCACTGGGGGTTCAGGAGCACCTTGCTGAGGTCTTGGAACTGGAGCTGTAGCCTCCTTGTTCTGCCTTCACAAAGGAACCTGCATTCTTCTGCACCTGGAGTTTTGGGCTTCCACTCAGTGATGCTGGTTTAGAACTTTATTGTACATCTGCAGGTCTTCTGTCTTTGAGACAGGGTTAACCAGCATCCGGCTGGTGTTCTGAAAGCTAGTGAGAGTTTATTTAGATAATTCATGTAATATTTTTGCTTTGTGGCAGACATTACTCATTTATGTCCAGGCTTATCTTGCCAGCTTGTGTTGTCCACGTAGGAGTATGGTATCAAATTGCAATTTGAGAAACCCTTTCTCTGAGAAACATTTTTTTTTAAACTCTTGGCAATTCTGTGATTATCAGGCTGAACCAGTGTAAACTTTCCCTTGAGATCAGTCCTCTGCAGATTGACATTAATTGCACCCTACTGGCTTGATTTTCTAAAAGAAAAATTAAAACCAGCTCAGAGGGCTAAGAAAATACACTTCTTAGCTAACTCTGGGGTCACTTCTTTGATATAGACTTTTTTTCCTGTCTCTCCTTTTCTGTGAAATTGTAATTTGCTGGAGCTTTTCAATAAAGTCCCTTTTTCTTGAAAGAGCTGACTGCCAGACTCAAAGCAATTGAGAAAAGAGGCAATAAGCCAAGTCCTTTTAATCAGTCCAGTGACCATCTCTGAAGGTTCTTGAGTCTGACTGGCAGATTAATGAGTGGGTGCTTGCAGCCTTGTTCTGGGATTCCAAATCTGGCAGGTACTTGCTGTCACAGGAGTGTACAAATTGTATCACCTTTGTTTTGAAGCTCTTGAGTACTTCCAGACCTCCTATTGACCTGTCTGATCCATGTGTATCAAACTATTTAATGAAAAGAAGATTATTTCAGTTTTAAACATCTGTCACAATTGGAATTTCCTTTGGAAAAGAGGTAGAGGCTTGTTAGAAGGAATTTTTTTATTCCTCATGTGTCAGTTCTTGGTTTTAGTAAATTTAGTGACTGGTTTAATAAATAATTGCTGGAAAGTTGTGATTTTATTGAACACACTTTCTTTTCTATCAGCCCACCATGGGAAAATGACGTTCTGGAAAGTGCTATGAAAACTGTGGTTGGAATAACAGAAGTAGAAAATTTAGGTGAAGTGGTGGGGTTTTTTTGTTTGTTTGTTTGGGGGTTTTTTATTTTATTTAATTTTTTAAAAAATTATTATTCCCATAATTAATTTGTTTTTCATTCACTGCTGCAAAAGCTTCTCCAGGACCATTTTGGGCGTAAAAAAGGAGGCAGCTTGTATGAATCCCTTACAGCTTTTTTACAGAATGATGTTCAGTCTATGAAAGTTAATGAACTGTCAGCACATGTGCAAATCTTCTGCATAATTTGAAAAGTAAAATATTTTCCACTTTAATTGCTTTGAAAATCTTAAGATTTTTATTTCCATGGCAAAGTCACATTTACCACTTTGTCAGATAGAGTTGTTTATACCTATAACTCCACAGAAAATAATCGCAGTGCTTGGTTCTGTCTGGGGATATCTTGATTGTAACAGCAAGCTCAGTCTTAACAGCTGACTTTGGCTTGACAGACAATGTACAGGAGAGACAGTCGGAATGTAAACTGGACACAGAGTGTGTGTAGGGTACAAGTAGTGAGTTCCTGCTGCCTCTTTGATGTTGCAGCGAGTCGCTGTGGCCGATCGAAGCCAGAAATGCTGCCATAGCAAATCACTGCTTCACCTGTCCCATCAACAGAGTGGGAACGGTGAGTATTGTCATGGTTTCATTCCATTTCATGGTTCAGGTGGTGCAGTTAATTCAAGGCAGTGGACTAACAGCACTAGAATGCAGAGATTCCTCTACCATTAACTGCTGTATTAGGGTTTATGATGTGATATGAAGGTGGACAGGGCTAAAGAGATTGAGAGCTGCCTCATTGCTGGCAGCCTCCTTTTTGGTTGCAGCTGCTTCCTGTTCTTGAATTGAATCTTTGTAATAGGCACCCACCCTTTTGCTGACTCTCCTGGTGTCTGTGGGGAGATCAGTATTCTTTTAGCCAAAATGACTGAAAATTAAATATATATCCTCAAGTCAGTGGTACACAACCAGTGGCTGTTGTACAGATACTACCTCTGTCTGGAGTGTAAAATTCTATAATGAAAATTAGTGTTGCACACAAGAGGTCATTTTTGTCTTCAGATTAGTACAAATACCCTACTTTTGTATTTTTTTAATGAGGTTCCCTACAAAAATCCAGACTTGTTCTTGCTGTTATGTAAATAACGTTTGGCTTCTTTTGTGATCCAAAAAGATGTGTTTGATTAAATATCTCCTCCTTTGCCTCTTTTTTAAACTTGTGAAGCAGTTACAAAGGCATGTTCCCTAAAGTGTGTGAGCAACAGGCAGTGATAAAAGATCTTGTGTTCTGTCCCATCCATCACTGAAACCAGGCCCCTCTGATGAGTCCCTTTGGACAGTGCTGATAGTGTGCCAGAAAAAAGTCTTCCTAGATTTATATAAACTTCCAAACTGAATATGATAGACTAGCAGGGATGTCTCGAATGAAATGGAACTGTACTGCCACCTACGGATTCCTCTTGTTTCACAGGAATACTACAAAAATGCCTTTACTTCCGGAGATGGTGGGAAAGGTATGTTCAGAAATCACATTCAGCAGCTGCTAATAATTGTTAGCCGGAAAGTCTGAAGAAAGGATGGCTCTCCTGCAAGTGTCTTTCCTGTGCAGCTGGAGAGCCTTACCAAACACTGCTGTTTGTAAGCTGAGGAGGAGTGTTTCCTAGGAATGGTGGTGGTATGTGCTCACCAGAAGTTGATACCTAAGGTTTCTCTACACTTGCAGAGGACTGAGAGTTTTGGAGTTAATGCAGAAGGACTGGGAGACAGAAATCCCAAAAATTAGCCTGTGTTGTCACTGCATGCATGACATTGTATTTCCAGTTTTAAAATTATTAAGAGTTATTCCACAGCCCTGGAAGTGTTTAAAGGGTTGGACAGGGCTCTGAGCAACCTGGTCTAGTGTAAGGTGTCCCTACCCATGGCAGGGAGTTGAAACGAGGATCTTTTAAGGTCCCTTCCAATCCAAACCACTTTGTGAGTCTGTGAACAGCAATAGTCCTAGCCTGAATCTCCAGCCATGCCATTTTGTCCACTTTCCCAGATTTGCTAGAAGTTCAAAAGAATGATCAAAGAAGAACGTGAGGTTTGCTTGTATGTACTTGTGTGTTGAAACATTAGAATTTGAAACACTAGAATGTGACAACCCGTGCTGCTTCTGGCTTCATCCAGAGTGAGCCTGAGCCTGTTCTTTGGCCAGTTTTGGAGCTAAGTGTTTTTAGCAGCTGCATGAAAAAGATCAGTGGTATCCCTTGCTTAGTAGTACAACAGATGTGGTTGATTTTTGGCACAACAAAAGAGTTGTGCAATATGAAATAGTGTCTTTTCCGTGCCTCGAATCCCAGTGTTTTCACCTCTGACCTTGTATTGAAAGTCAGTTGGGTGAATCTCTGCCAGCTGTTTGGGAAATGTATGATTTGACAATTAGAATTCATTTAAATGCTAAATAAAAAACAATGAAAGCAAAGCCCTTAGTTCAGAGACTTAATAATGGGAAAGCATAATCATGCATTATTTACAAGGCAGTGCAGTGAGTTTTTCCTGTTAATTTGATGGTATACAGTGCATGAAAGTAATTACTGGCCAAAACTGCAGTTCCTTTAGGGTCGTGCTGTGACTCTTCAGGATGATGCCTTGCCTAAAGGACAGCGAGTGAGCAACCATAAGAAATTGAGCCAGGTTTTACGGGACACTGCATGTTAAGTTATATGCTGATTTGCAGATGGTGTTACATGCTTGTCATAAATTTCTTTAAGCCCACCATGAGTTGGGCCATTTTTATGGCTCCAGTTACGTAGCAGCCCCCGACGGCAGCAGGACCCCGGGACTGTCTCGCACTCAGGATGGACTGCTGGTGGTGGAGATGGATCTGAACCTTTGCAGGCAAGTCGGTGACAAGTGGAATTTTAAGGTAAGCCTGATTATAAAGAAAATATAATATTAGAGACAACAAGCTTTCATAATGATTCCATCATCTTACAATAGTTGAAAGGCAGGTGTTTTTTAATTGTAGCAGTCCAGAGCTTAATTTGTTGAACTAATTTAACAGGATGTTCTGGAGGCCAAAGGCATAAATAGATTTGGAAAAGGAGTAGCCAAATTCAGGGAAACCAGGCCAGTAGCTTTCAAATGAAAACCTGAGCCTCTGGACCCCAAGTGTGGATTGCCAGGAGCTCTGAGGACTGCAGGGGAAGTGTCTGTGCTTTCCTTGTGCAGTGTACATAGGCATTTGTCTCTGAGCTGAGATGGTCTGATCTGATACAGTAGTATTAAATATTCTTAAAAGCCTTAATTGTCGGTTTTAGTGAACTTCAGTGAATACCCAAACCCAAAAGCTTCTGAGAACTGAGTGCACTTCTAGCAGTGTTAACTCCCTGAATTTGTGGCTATGTTGGAGCTGCAAAGACCTGTGTACTGTGTACATTCATCTCTGAAGGGTCCTGACACACTTTTGAATTTATCTAAATCAGATTAAGATGGCTGCAAGCCACTCCACATGGCTTTAACAAGCTTATTTATTACAATTTTATTTTTATTCTGAGATAAAGCTAATTTGGATCATCTTTCCTGAGGGTGTAATTTGATTTAATTTGTCCAGCAGCAGTAGCAGTGCTGCCTCAGCACAGCAGCTTGCTAACCCTTCAGCTGTGCCAGTACAAGCTGTGTAGGGTGCTATATATGTGAGTATTACACACTGATTTAGTGGGGCGACCAGATTTATTTTTATTTAAACAAATGACACTCTAGTTTCCTTTTTCTAATTTGAACAAGTTTACAACAGGCCCCACAAAGACCCTGTTGGACCAACAAAGAAGGCAAGCAAAAGGAGAAAGGAGGTGTTAACTGCTGAAGTAGTCTTTGATGATGAAGAAAACATCTTGCTCTCTTGTGGGGAAACAGATCTTTTGTTTTAGTCCTCAGTACTGCTAGAGACTAGAACTTTTTCCTATCTGCTCTTAAGATCAGCATGATTTCAATCCTAACAAAGTAGATAAGAACTCCAGGCTAGCAGCTGTCACAATATATGTAGGTTGTTGGGTGATCATCTAGTATTTAAAATAAGTAATCATTTGCAGGGAGTGTCAATTTTTTAATATCATGTTACTGCAAGGAGACATTTATTTTATAGAGCTGGTTTATTTGCATCCTGTGCATTACAATATGGTGCACTATCTAATGTGTTTTGATGCAGTTTGATGTAAAAAGGCAAGTTTTCTGTGGATTTGAAATGCTGAATAAGCTTTTTAATGAAAATGCAATCATTTATTAGCTATAGCTTAATTTCCTTGCTACTGTTGCTAATCCATATATAGGGACAAACCCCAGAAAGTCATTTCAGGTCATTTTCTGGACAGAATTGCATTTGTTATTTTGCAGATGCCTGTAATAGGTGTGGGGTTGTTATAGTGGAATGAAACTGTTCTGAGAGATGCCTTTTTTTTTAAGTCAGGCAGACATTTAGTTCTGCTTTCCCACTGAAATCCGAGACCCTCGTTACAAGTAGATTTAGTGTGTCAGGAAGCACATGGAGCATTGCTTAGAACACCTTAGTAGGGGTATCTGAACAACAGCAGTTGCATTGATTAGGAAAAACAAACAGTAAAAACAAAACACTGACCTTTGGCTCTTTTGTGTAGAATTGTGTATTTTTTGTTGTCCTCAAGTCTTGTGCTTTCAGCACCTTAGTTGTGTGTTGATGGACTGCTGTTGTTGGTCTTTTGGCACATAAGGCACAGCTGTGGTTTTGTTTATATGACAGTGGATGGCTGTTTCCCTTTCCTTTCATTTATGGCCAAGACAGAGGTAGTTCTGGATGAGGGGAATGAGGAAGTGTGAAGTCATCAGTTACCCACTGCAGAAAACCCCTGATAGCAAGTAGGACCCTATTTAACCTGCTCTGGGATCTGTGGTTCGCATCCAGTGGTGCCTGAAAGGGACGTTCAGTAGAATGTCTTTGCTAAACTTACAGCAGCAAAAGAGTTAAACAAATTATCTACGTTATACTCTGGCAATAAAGAAGTAACTGGCCCCTCCCAGAGCCAACTGTGGTGGTCTGTGCACTTCAGAAGAGGATGACAACACTACATCAAGTGCTGTATTTCAGCACTTTCAGCACTTGTTCTTACCACCCAAACCATTAATAGTATTTCATAGTATTTCACATTGTTAAATGGGAAAGTAAGAGCAACCCGAGTTCCGTCAGTGGCACATACACAAATGCACTGCTGGCAGCAGGGTTCACTGCTTGTCAAAGACGTGACATGAAGCCATAATTACAGATACACTCCTTGGCCTTCACTGACAGAACTTACTTAAAAAATTGTTGATGCATAAGCAAGGAAGTCCACCCTTGACATTCAACTTCCAGTTATCCAGAATAACCAAAATAGCATTAAGTAATTAGTCAGCAGATGAGACTGTCAGTAAAGGAGAGCTGTAAAGAGACAAGAAAGCTGTTCATTTGACTTTTTAGAGTGGAAATATACATCTTTTTTTGTGTAAAAATACAGTTATAGGCAACACAATGCAAGTTCTTTTACCAAAAGTATGTTAGTTTGTGCTAAGACACTGGAGGTCTTGAATTCTGAGTGAATTATGATTTTGCTGTTTGGGACAATTAAATCCTGTGTTGTCATAAATAGAAAAAAAACAGTGAATATAAATATTTTCTTCTGAAGTACTTTCATAGCTCACTGAAAGAACTGAAGCTTTGATTTTCCTTTTGCAGATGACTGGTAGATATGAAATGTATGCAGAAAAGCTTGCTGAAGCAATCCAGCCTTACTTTATACCCAATATCATCAAAGAGTAAGAGAGAGCATCTCATTACACTCAAATGTTACTAGGAAAATTAAGATGTACTGTTGGATGATAGCTGTCCTGTGGATCACAAGTTGTTCTTTTAATGTTGTCAGTTTAATTTCCTGTAACCAACTTTAAATAATAGGATTCAAAACTGTCTTAAGTAAAATAATTGAAAATGGCTTCTTGAGTGTTTGGTTTGTTATTTACACTAATGAATGGAAAGTTTTGTTCCTTACTAGAAATACATCCAGTAGGAACACATTGATATAAAATGATAATGAAATTTATTCAGTACAGTATTACTGTGATGTAGTTTGATGATGAGTTCACAGAACATAAAAATTTTTACATAATATTTGCATTGTGCCTCTGTTTATTTCTGCCTTCTAGTTTTCACCCTTTAATCAAATGTATACTCTAGGGAGAAAGGAGGCATAAACTCTTTTCATCTGAGGTTTGGGTTTTTTCCCCTAACTACAGACTATTTGATGCAGTTCTGTCAGAGCTGAGGAATGTCCCAGACCTGTCCTAGTTGTTTGAAGATCTGTGGGTGCTGTAAAGCCCCTGGGTTCTGTTTCCCTTTCCACCACAAGCACAGTTGGACTGGTGTCTTTGCTGGGCTCCTCCAAGGTGCAGAAGTCATTCTGAGGTGGGTGCTTTCAGTCCTGTGGGAGGCAGGAATAGAGACCCTGGCTAAAGCACAGCCATGGCTGGGGCAGTTGCACAGTTTTCCCTGTGAACAGAAAGCCATGGAGCTGCTATTGGGGATCAGGATGGGTAAGGAAAACTCCTTCCCTGGGGCTGCACTCCAGTAGGATACTCAGGGGTTGTGGAGGACACAGGACAGCTGTGGAATACAGGTAATAACGGTACATTTGCTATTCTCAACATACGTGTTCTGAAATTTTGCTTTGTATGATTCAGGTGATGCAGCAGGTGCTCAGGCAATGCAGACTGAATACAGTTCACAGCCCTGCAACTGTGAATTTATAGCTGTAATAAATATTTGAACTCTTATTTTTGTTTATTTTAGGACAGTTTCAGCTGTGCCATTTCTAGTTAAATCCATAACACATCCTCTAAAGATTTTCCAATGTTTTTCAAGTTGGGTAATAAAGGCACTTGCTACATTATGTTACATGGTTATCTGTGAGTTTAAACCTTTATTGAGAATGGCTTAATTACAAATAAAAATATATTTATGTATAAAATCCCTGCATGTAAAATCCCCTTCCTTTGCTATTGACATCCTGACAGAAACAAAGCAACAGAACATTTTCAGAATGGGTGTTTTGACAGACAATCTTGAAATGGAAAAGAGAGTTTTCAGAAAATGCAGATGTTCTGAATGTTTGTGCTGTGAGCTGCTTTTTCATCTGAATTTGTGTCATATAAATACTCAGTCTTTTCACTTGGCTTTTGCTTCTTCCTCGTGTTTTCATCTCTCATAGCTGTCTTCCATTTAGCAGCTGTGTGAGATCCTGTTGCAAGAGGGGAGCTCTCCTTTTTTCTGCACTAGCTTAGGCAGCTTTGTTTATCCTTCACTTGAGTTGAAGCATTTAAACCCTGGCCAAACACCAGTCAGTACTGCTACATCTGTCCCTGCACTTCAGAACACTCAGCCTGCCCTCAAGTTCATGTTTTATCTATAAGCTCAAGAGTCACTTTTGTTAACTGAACCTGTAAGATGTTAAATGTCCATTACAAGCCTTTTGTAACACTTGTTTGTATTTACCTAACCAAGCCTGCTCGAAGATAAATCCTGTGGCAGTTTAATGGTATTGAATGAACTACCTACCTGAAAATGCACGGGTTAAGGAAGTACTCTAACAGCCTGTAGTTTACATACCTGTTAATTATTAACAGAGCTAATACAGTCTCTCTAAATCAAACATCTAATTTTGGACCTGGACATAAAGATTCTCAGATTAGGAGCCTTCTGGTGACCTACTTTGGGGGAGTTGAAAGGCATTACCTACAATAGGTTTTGTACTTTTTTCCTGGGGGGATTCTGCTGGTGGCATCAATGTACTGGCTCTGTGCAAATCACATCCTGCCTTTTACTCATATTGCAAGGATCAGTGCCAGAATATATTTCAACTTCACCAATGATAAGCAAAATGTGACACACTGAAAATTTCTTGTCACATACTTTTTGTTTAGAACTTTTTAAAGGCTTCCACATTTTAGATGTCTGTTACTATTTTTACCCTTTGTACAAAGAAGCACTCTTGACTCTACTAAGTGTACTTAGTGAACACTTAATAGATACTTTTCAGTGAATCAACAGCCGATAAAATGTTTATCTTAGAAAGTTTTTTACCATGCTGAAAGCAGATTCCTATTTATTATATCCACCACTAAATAATATCCTTTTACTGTTATTCAAGTTCCAGAACTTGAACAGTTTTTTTCCTAAAACCATGCCAAAAGTGTGGGATCTCTGTCTTAAGTGCAAACTAAAATTTTCCTAGTTTTACATCAGTGCTTATTTTCCTTCCCACTTACGCATAGGCAGGACTGAAGGTGAGACTTGTAGGAAACTGTGATGGATGAAGCTGAAATAAGTGACTATTTCTTACACTTCAGAGTGCTCCTCAGTAAAGTAACTGACCAATTTCACTTAATGTCTGAATATGGTAAGTCCAGCTTAATCCAAATACAGTTGTAGTGTAAAAGCCAGAAAAATCTGAGTTCCTGCCTCTTACTTAATTGATTTTTAGCTCTTCTTAGGTCACTGAACTAATACCAATAGCAATATTTGGCTCTATGATTCAACATTTTAGTTACAATGCAGTAGATGCTGTCAGATATTTACACTTTACACACCAAATATATACTATTAGGGTGGGTAATCATTTTCTATATTTGCTTAATAAGTTTAGAATGGATTCTGCAGAAACTGGCACATGTGGATGGTGTAACATTCAGAGGTTTTTTTGCAGAGAGCAGTAAAGACTTCTAGGTGGAAATTAAGTCTCTTCACTTAAATTTTGGGAGCTCTAAGCAGTCACCAAGAGGATTTAGCCAAAAGAGACTGAGTTTGTAGTGCAAGGGGACAGTGCCACTGACAACTCAAAATTTAATGCAGTTGCAAAATGCCAAATCTGTATATAAGGTGAATTTGGTACATGGGAAGTTTCCTTGAGTAAATGTTTTTCATTCCTACAATGCAGACAATACTGATGAGCTAGAAAGGCTTTTTTTGTTATTTAAAGGTGGTTTAAGTTAATATTTTTTCCTTCTGTAATACCCTGCTGAATTTCAGATTCCTAGATTTAGGATGAAGATCAGCTCTTGATGCTTCGACAGAGAGAGAAACAGGTATATTCTACTTTTTTGTTTACCTAAACCTATGCATGTATTACCAAGTGTTAAAGTTCATAAATTTGGTGCTTTTATCTTATGTGTTTAATTTGAAAATAAGCTGACAGTGAATTCTAAGATACAGGCTCTGAGCCTGTATCTTAGAACTGCTGTGACATGTGCAATGTTGAAAATTACAAAGAAAAAAAAAAAGAAACCAAACAAAAAAACAGAGACATACACTTGCAAAATCAGATACATCATCAGGGAAAAAAAAAAAAAAGGTAAAGACAGCTTTGCAATACAGTCCTGTCAATGTCCATAAAGCCTCCCTTGTTTGAGGTCCCACTGCAGTTCAGGAGCGAGGTGTGTGCAGGGGAGTCCTGAGACGAGCAGCCAGCTGCCATGTGGGCTGGGCAGGAAGGAGCAGGAGTATCCACTGGGGGGGTCAGCTGTCCGTGTAGATGAACAGAATATCTTCATCAGTGCCATAACTTGTCCTGGCTTCCTCGAAGTTACTGATGCTGGTGCAGCATGTTCCTGTTAAGGAGGAAAAAAATGTTATGAACAGTTCAGAAGGATTTACGCTGGGTCTGACGGCCTCCACAAACAAAACAACTGCAATACAGACTAGACCTGGCAGCTTAGGCTACAGCTTTACCCAGGTAGATCTTTTCACCTCAAAGTGCTCACTGAAGTAATGCTGTAAATAGGTACTAACTGGCCATTCTGTTGTATTCTGCACAAGGACAGTTCAGCTTCTCTCACTAACCCATCTGAAAGCCAAATAAGCCATTTGCTTAAATGCATATCTGAATGGCCTGAGTAAATCACAGCACAAAGTGCAGCACTGATGTAACTAATGTGGCAAAACCCCTTCTGGCAAATTGGGCAGTGATGCTTGAAATGCACGTGCACTGTGAGGGGAGGTCCAGCTGTGGCTCTGCGTTACTGACTTGTTAGTAATGCAGTGGCTGAGAATCCACCCAAACAGGCTACTCACGGTCAGCATAGGCAGGGTTGTTGTAGTAAATACTCCCTGAGGCTTTGTTGTAGCCACATAACACAATGAAATGGCCCTGGTAGTCAGGACTCCTGCAGAAACACTTCTGTCCGATGGGGAGGAAGCAGCAGTATTTGACAGGACTTGAGCAAAGATCACACAGCAGCAGCACTGCGTTCACCAGGACGATGGCTACGTGACCCTGGGACAGGTGGTTTTGGATGTCTTGAACAGTTACTGTGCTGCAGAAAAAGAACCAGACATGCTAAGTGACAAGTTTAGGAAAGAGGCTGGTGTACAAGGAAGTGTGTGATGGTGGGCAGTACTTGGGACATACAGGTGGCACAGTCATTTCTGTATCACAGGTACAGCTTTTTGCTATTAAACCCTGCAGGCTTTGCTAAGAACAAAGCTTGACAAAACCTGTGGCATCCAAATGCTATTGTGGCTGCCCTGTATCCTCTCTTCTTTGCTTACTCCTCATCATTTATCCCACTTCAACACCAGAGATCCAAATCCAGCTTCACTATAAAAAGGGACAAAGCTGTTTGATGCTTACTGATTTCCCAGTAGAATTTCACCATTGGTTGTGAAATGGTTCTGCAGTTTTTCCATTTCTCCTGGGTCTGCAGTTCTTTAATTGAGGTTCCTTATTTCATGGTCCCCTTGGCAAAAGCCCATATGCTAGTTTGTACTTTGCATGTCTGTCTAGGAACAGAGATCTATAATGTTTGTGTAGCTCTGGGAACAGTGGGTTCTGTGCCCACATAGCATTCTCTGTAATTCCAACAATGGCTAATTAGAGTGCTGTAGGCACTCCCTACTGGCTAATTGTAATGGATAATCAAATTCGAAACATAAATAATCAACTCCTGTCAGCATTTTCAAATCACTTCTTCTGCCTCAGGACTGTTTTTTCTCAAGCTTCATTATTAGCTCTTGATGTCCATGAGGTTTTTTTGAGCTAGATGTAGTAGAAAGACTCTTAATTCACAAAAAAGGGCTCAGGACTTGATTTCAGTGTCTTTCAGCAGTTTAGTTTGCTGCCTCCAAGAAAAGCTTGGGACCCACAGAATCTCCAGGGAGAAAGGAAAGAAAAGAGTAAGCTTACCACTTCTCCACCAGCACCTTGCAGTCTTTGGCCTGTGCAAAGAGCTGATTCACTCGATTCTCCTCTGTGTCAAAGTGCTTCCTGTAAAATGACTGTGGAGATAACAGAAGTTCTGAACTGGAATGTTATTTACCTTGGGTACTCCACAGCTTATAGCCTCTGGCTAGCAAGGGCCTGCCTAAGCTGGATATTTGGCTATGTGATAAAAGTGGAACACCAGATCCCTGGTAACGGGACAAGGATTGCTGCTCTTAATTACAAGTTCAAATTTGCTCCTGTTCAGTTACTGTTGCAGTTTCCATCCCGTGGCTACTCAGCTGCCTACATGAGACAAGCCTGTCTATTTTCCCCGGGGGGAAACTGGGCAGGAGCTGCTGCAGGCCCTCCTTGGCCCCTTGTTGGCAGCCCTGCAGAGGCCAAGCTCCCAGTGGACGGGAGGCTGAGTTCCCCTCTCACCTCTAGAGGTGGATCTTGCAGGTCAGGGCTGAAGCACAGTGGGGAGAGTGTGGAAGATAACACTGCTGCTGCCCAGGCTGTACCTGTTCTGTAGATCAATTCAGGGCTTCAGCCTCTAAGGCTGTCAAATAGGCTGGAACCTTTCATGAACACTAGCTGAAAACCTTTTTAAAAACTTATACAATGGAATCAAAGATCACACTGCCTTTGGAATGGATTTGTGCCAGTTCTGGCAATAGGCCAGATGAACTGTGGTTGACTGTCACTAACACAGCAGAGCTTTCACAGCGTGACACTCAAGGCTTGAAAGCTGCCTGCCCTCCCCCAGCAGATGAGAATACTGACCTGGTTTTTGTAGCCCTTGTCCACTCCAAGTGTCTGGGTGCAAAATTTATGCTTAACACCAAAGTGCCGCATTAGGTAGGCCAGGTCAATCGTCCAGATACTCTTTGTTAACTGGAGTTCCTGGATGGCTTTCTGAAACTCATCATTGTCCAAGTGATTCAGGTACCTATGGCATTAGGAAAGGCAGGGGAAGGGAAGCACAGATCTTAGGAGAAGCGAAGTGGGTGCTGTAGCCCAAGCCTCCACATCACAGCACATACAAACTGAAACAATGGGCTTGGCTAAGAAATAACCAAAACAAAAAAACAACCCACAAAGGAGCCAGAAATTTAAGGGAAGGGAGTAGGGAGTATTTAACTGGATTTATTGCTGACTTTAGAATTGGAAATGTGTGGGTACCTTGACTGTTTTATAGTACTAGAAGTGTACAGGTGCTGTACCAGACACAACCTGGTATAGAACTCTGTCCTGAAGGGTTTACAGTCTGAATGTACAAGTGTAGTATTAGAGCCAACACAGAAAGAAGTGTTAAAAAACTTCCTTCACGCAATACATGGATTTCAAAAGGAGGAACCATAAAGGAATTCAGTAAATATTCAAAGGAAGCTTGTCTTAGGCACTGATGACATAAAAGGCAAAAAAGGGGAGATGAAGTCAGGAGGAAGCTTGGGACAGGTTGCAAAGGGGTCAGGAGAGGCAGTTACAGAGTTCTGAAAGAAAACAAATGGAAGTAAATGGAAATTAAAAAAAAAAAAAGGACTGGAATTGGGAATGCAGGGCAAACAAGGTCAGATCAGCAGGGTGAGAAGATTAATCTCAGAAGCTGAGTTTTTGGCAGACTGGAGTGGCAAAGAGGTAAAGGGAACAGAGGTTACAGTAGTCAAGATGGGAAATTACCAGCACACGGACTAACGTCTTGGCAGAAGGGATGGAGAGAAATGAAAATCTTCTGCTTCATATCTACTAAGTGGACATCTAAATAGGTATTTCTCCTGCACCTAAGCTCATGTTCCTCTGTGGAAGGAAAGAGGAGTTCAGCAGGACAGCTACTAGTTCAAAAAAAGTAAAACAAAAACTAAACAAAAAAAGAACCACCGAAGGGCAACACAGTTTTGAAGTTGAAACTAGAGGAAGAGACACACTCATCCCACAGGGGGCTCAGCAGGACAGAGGTAGTACAGGTACAGGACACTCATAAACTGGGATACACCTGCCCATCACTTGAAAACACAGAATCAGGTGAATCCTTGTGCTAAGGATCAGTTCTGAATTATAACAATGGGAAAGAGGGAACACTTCCTATAAGCTTATGCATGCCAGCCTGCAGAGTTCATAGAGCTGATCAGGTAGTCTGCATCTGTCAAAGCAGGCAATTATTCAAAAGAGGCCAAAGTTCACTTCAATTTGTATTTTCCCTTGCTCCTGCCCAAGCAGCAGTCACTCTCCAAGGGCACCTCAGAAACTCTTGCTCTCCTCAGACTAAGTTAAACTCACAGCTGTTCAACACACCTCCCTGGATGTTGCTTCCTGCTACCCCTCCCCACAGAATGGGATTTCCCTCACTGAGAGAGCCACTTACTGAAGCACCATCCTGGAGCAGGCCAGCCCACAGTCCCAGTGGTACAGCTGTTGAATCACTGGCACTTTCAGCTGGATGCAGTCAACTGTGTGAGTAAAACACGAAGGATGTCAATCCATACAGGAATGTGTTTCCATACCATTAAAAGTCAACTTGTCCTCAGCACTATTAGTCACAGAAACTTAGGAACGTGTTTTTACTTTATCTGATGGGCAGGTAGGGTTTTTTTATGTCTTGGGGGAATGTACATTTAGTGTTTCTGTACCATTAAGCATTTGGTTTAATCTCATAGTCCTTTATTGCTCCATATCTGGATCAGTCTGCATTTCCACTCCCTTTTCCTTTGGAAGTTTCATTTTACTCTTTTTGGTGGGGCAGTGTACCTGTGAGCCCTCAACTATGAAGCATAGCAGTAGGTAAGGCACAGGTGTTCATCCTTTCTCTTGTGTCTGAATGTATTTCTGTGCCACAAGAACTCACAAAGCTCACAACTGGCAGCAGTTGTCCTTTTGTATTAACTGCCTCAAAAATTCAGTGGAGATGGAAAAAGAATACTCTCTGCCAAAAAGTCCCAGAATACAAGTAGCTCCATCCCTCTGCCTCAGTTTTTATTTTTATGGAGCTGGCAAGATAGTGGTTTCAGTTTCAGGAACACACTCACCACTGGAAGGATGTGAAGAGTTGTGTCTAGTCAACGCTGAAGTAGCAGCGACAAAGTGAGTTAATCATAAATATACAATCGTAAGTAACCTTTGATCCAGAAAAGGCCTTTGAGAAGTTTTGCTAACACAAGGTCAGCTACACTTTATGATGGGAATAAAAATGCATTTGACATCATGTGGATTAGTCCAGTTTTGATGTAATTTTATTTATACAACTTTTTAGATGTTATTTGTAATCTGATATTAAACAAAGCTATAGCCTACTGCAGCAGGGGACCCCCGGTGGCCTAGCGGTTAAGATGCTGCGCTCTCAGCGCCAAGGTCACAGGTTCTAATCTCGGTCCCCCGGGTAGATGGAGCTCGTCAGCCCCTAAGGCCATCCATCTAAGAGAAGGTCACT